>OW284513.1:70996682-72196682 GCA_935413205.1 Polydrusus cervinus | reverse complement strand
AAAGTGAATTACGTATTGTTAAATTGTGGAGAAAACTGACATAAAAGATAATAATATTTGTGATAAACCCAAATACTGTCATGTTTAAGAGGAGTTCCTATACATTATGTTCGCGGATGGGGTTTGGCAGAGGACCAGGAAGGAACCAAAAAGTGGAAGATACGAAAGAAACAGTTTTTTTTATAAAAGTATTTGCTTGTAAAATAAATAAATTTTAGGTTATAAAAAATTTTATTTTTAAACGTTAATTTGTATAAGAATAAATACACCTTGTATATCATTTTCTATTAAAAGAACAAATATTAAATATACATTGTGTCTAAAAAAATGCAAAATAACGTTTTCGTATTTTTTATGCTCCTTGTATAAGAAATTACATTTTTTATAACGCGAATCCAATTTATTTTACAAGCAAAATTTTTTGTTGATATCTTTTACTTTTTGATCCGTTTGTCATCTTCTAGACCCCATCCGCGGACATACTGTATATATTAATATAATTCATTAATTAATTCATGAACTTATATTAAGTTACACTAAGCTTTTATTCTGACTTTATTATTACCACTTTTTATCTCTATTTTCTCAAAATTTATAATTATACACTCAAGACTATTTGCCTTATTAGAGCATAATACTTTTTTTTCCAATTATAACTCTATGCATTCGGTAAGTCAAATATAAACCATAAAAATCTAACAAAAAATACATATATCTCTAACCTACCTTAAGCAAAATTTTCAATTTTGGTCTCGATTTTTTATTGTTAACACAATTTTTGAGAAAACGAGAGAAATCTGAAAAAGTCTGCCATTTTTTGAATATCGCGGACATAAATCAGGTTGTTTCAGAGATGGTTTTCTGCCAGCTTAATTTAAAAATAATTAGTATTCTTAATAGAAAATAACATTTTATTTTGTTAACCTGTGACCAGTCGGAGATTTCTTACAATTTTTTTAATTATTTCAAGTAATTACTAGTTAATTAAGTAATTATGTTAAATATAAGTAATAACTTTTTTAATTATGTTTAAAATATGAATAAAGGCTAATTATATAAAAATATGTAGTTCATTCATTTAACAAAAATAAAAGTGATTCTTTAATAATACTGCCTACGTTATTTTATATCTGTTGTTTTTTTAATATCTTGTTATTTTACGATTTATATATTATGCGGCAAATGATAAACGTAACACAAACAAAACAACAAAAATAATGTCATAAACCAAACTTCTTCCAAAATAGAGAATGTAATACCTAACAATGTAAAGTTACCGCGGCAGTGGCTGTCTGGGTTCGATCCCCGGAGTGGTTATACGCTTAAGAAAAAAAAAATTATGCTCGGAACTTAAGTAAATAAAAGAATGCAGTGCTATTAGTCAATTCTAATATCGGCACCTAGAGGGAAGGGCGCCGAGGACCGAGGACATTTGGGGGGGTAAAAAGAATAACCTAGTGCATACACGTGGTTCGGATTCCACGCTAAGCTGTAGGTCCCGTCTGGCTGACACTGACCAGTGTGGGCACCGGCGCAGTCTGAAAGCAAGGATGTCTACCCAATTGTGTTCAAGTCATTAATATACGTATCATTAAGTTCTTGGTAACTTTTGATCAAGGAGAAATTTTTGGGATTGATTGATTTGAAACCTTTTGTACTTTCAGGAGTCATATTTAAGTATAGATAAAATAGAAGAGGAGCATCTTTTAAAACTCATCGGTGGATACATTTTGGAAACTTCCTGTGTCTAGCTTAAAAACATCGGGCACGCTGGTGCCCAGTTCACCCATTACACTTTTTCTGGCGTCACTATTGACATAACGCCGTTAAACCCTTTGAGAAAACTACCAAAAATATTTCCTTCAAACTTTTGCCCTCTATAACTAAAATATTGACATTTTTATCATTTTCGGTTATACATAAGTAGTTGTCAATTTTGTGATTTTAAATATAAGTATGATTATTTTTATTTTGTGTTTGGATTTCGCCTAAGCTTTTAAATAAATCTTGTATAACAGGCCATATCTTCATTTATTGAAGAATGAATGAATAGAACTATCACAGGCCATAGCATCTTAACGGTGCATCTTTGAGAAAATTGGGGTGCATATTGTTGTGTTGTGTTGTTTTTTTTTTACACATTCAAAAAATTATAACCTTCGGTTTAGCAGGACATTCGAAAGTTAACCGGAGCTTAATTTTTTTAGTTGAATATATAAATTTAAGATGGAAACGTTAAAATTGCGTTTTTCTAAGATGCTATAGCATAAATAGGTCTTAAAACTGTAGTTTATTTTAAAGCTAAAATCTAAAAGCTGTTCAATTTTGACATTTAACCTGTTATACCAAATAAGTTAAGAATGATGAGAAAAATTTCAAAATGCAATAAAAACAAATTATCCTGTTTTAAATAATAAAGTTGATAACTACTTCTGACAGCCGGAAAGGATAGAAAAATGCCAATATTTTAGTTAAATAAAAATATATCTAAACAAAAGTTTTTAAAAAAATATTTTTGGAAGTTCAAATAACCCCTCGTCGTGAATCACCTTGTATACATAAAAAAATTCAAGAATTAAAAGTTTACTTTTATTTCAGAAAACCCCTTGTCATGCAGTTGTGACTCCCAGGAGCTATGGGAGTGGCTTCGCGACCACCAAAAACTCGTCGAACGTCAAAACAACGTTGAACTAAAATGTGAACAACCCCCTGAACTAAGAGGCCAAGTGTTTTTGGATCTGGATCCAGAGCAATTCTGCGATCAACCCATGGTTGTCAAATTAGGCATTCAGGACATCCAACCGTTTTCCGTATTGGTATCCTGGCAGAGCAGAAACCATTCTGGGTTGCACGGGTATCAAGTGGCTTATTATTCTTTGGATGCCGTGGATGAGGTAAGAGATTAGAAAAATTAAATTTTTGGATAATAAAAAGAAAATTAAATGGGTCACCCAGTATGATTTTCCAGAATACGATTCAATAGAACAACGATTTTTCAAACATATTTAAAGTTTTAAAATTAAATGCAACGTTGCCAAGTAAATAATTTTTTTCCGAAATTTTAGTAATTTTAAGGGTACCTATCGTTAAAACATCATAGTAACCTGTGAATTAACCCCAGGATTCCCCAGGCAAATAAAATTTACATTGTGGGTATGTTAAGGTACGATATATCGATCTATGTTTTTTAAATCTTTTATACAGAGCGTTTATTATAAGTTGGACAACTCGGCAGTTTTAAAAATGCTTTATTTCAATTTTTTTTTTAAATGGAACACACTTATTTTTTTAGGCAACCCTTATTTTGACACCGACGCCGACGCAAATCTTAAAACTATATGGTTTCTAATCATTATTGAATATAGTTAATATATTTTTTTTATAATGAACCACACGGCATTACGGAATAGTGCTGCAAACCAGTGGGCGACTGCAGCGCGATCTAGATCTGAATCCACAAAGCGTGGATATGTATAGAGAAGCGAAAAAATGTTTCCTATACTGGTGAAGTGGCCGTTCCGTGCTTGATTTAATTAGATTTAATTATATTTCTACGTTTTCACGTTAGATGACTATCTTTTGCATTGAGTTGATTCCTTCTGATGGCGTTACTGGGTTTTCATCGCGTTTTTATTTCTTAAAAACGCCTTGAAAGAACAGGCTCGCTGTACTGGGGGTCGCTTACGGATTATGACTTTCTGATGAGTTCTAACAAGAACGAAACAGCCTGTCATTGTCTACCTGTGCCCCATTACCTTTGGCGTCCCTGTATACTTTAATGCAAAAGATAAACGCACTACTCTGTCCGCTTGCTGCTAAGCTTCTTTTCTCTATATATTTTAACGGACACTAAATTCCACCATTTTATTTATACTTACACACGGCATTACGGAATAGTGCTGCAAACCAGTGGGCGACTGCAGCGCGATCTAGATCTGAATCCACAAAGCGTGGATATGTATAGAGAAGCGAAAAAATGTTTCCTATACTGGTGAAGTGGCCGTTCCGTGCTTGATTTAATTAGATTTAATTATATTTCTACGTTTTCACGTTAGATGGCTATCTTTTGCATTGAGTTGATTCTTTCTGATTTCGTTACTGGGTTTTCATCGCGTTTTTATTTCTTAAAAACGCCTTGAAAGAACAGGCCCGCTGTACTGGGGGTCGCTTACGGATTATGACTTTCTGATGAGTTCTCACAAGAACGAAACAGCCTGTCATTGTCTACCTGTGCCCCAGGGAACCCATTACCTTTGGCGTCCCTGTGTACTTTAATGCAAAATATAGACGCACTACTCTGTCCGCTTGCCGCTAAGCTTCTTTTCTCTACTTATTTTTAATATTTTTTTACTCTGTTATGCTTATTTCATAAATTTTTTTAACAAGTTTTAAAATATTTATATTAGTGTATTAGTAGAACTCCCTACAAGGTTCTATAAAAATATTATATATCTTTTCTAATTTCAAATTTTTTATGGTCTAAAAAAGGGTTATTTTGGCGCTAGTTACTCGGTTTCAGGTTATTTTGGGCTCCCCCCCCCCCCCCCCCCCCAAACTAAATTCCTGGCTACGCCATTGTTAACAGCAATGTTATATTTGCAGCGTTGACTCTACAGGAACCTTATATTAATAAATTAGACCAAAAACATTGCGTTCTCTTGATCCGACTTCTGGCCATTTTTATTAATGGATTTTAAAAAAGTTATAAAATTTAGACTCATGACAGATATTGTGAAGTGTACGAAAGTTAATTTAAAACAATAAAATTAAATAATATTAGTTTTAACGGTTTTCATTGACATAATTTTTTTTAAATTTTTTTTGCATGAAAATAACTTTTGCACACCCACATAAATACCACCATTCCATTGGTCAAAATAATTTAAATATCTCTTTGTAATTCGAGTCAAAAAGAACCGCATTGTTACATGACAAATTTTAATGCTGTCAGATCCACTTAAAAGATATTCTTTGGCTTAAAGGTAGAGGGTAAAAGCTAAATAGAGAGATTATAATACCAATCATTTAAAATTCACTTTAATAATTAACCAGTCATTCCAGTGAAACAAAAGTAATCCGGCACTTTTTCCAGATTAATCCAATCAAAAATAAAACGGTCCAAAAAATCCCTCAGAAAGTAAAAACGAATTTTTCAAATCTAACTAATCGGTGAACCTATACAAAAGGACACGTCAAGCCGAAGACCAGTAAATCCTTACAAATATATCCTATTTTAAAAGCTTATCCCTCACTGCTTGAAGAACATATTTATTTTTCCCGAAAAACAATTCAATCTGAAAGCGTATAAATCTAAAGCACTCATGCTTTTATAGATAAGTTTTTTATGTACTTTATCAAAGGGACAACGACAAAAGCAATTTTTGAAGAAAAAAATGAATTGAGCGGACAAACAGAAATATAATACTTACTAACAGTATGCGCAAAAAAACAGAGTGGGTCGTCTATAGCCTTATTTAAATAAATAGTTATTGAAGATTTAGTAAAAATTAATGAGTATCGTGACTTTAACCGCTAACCTGCTTCCTTTCATATTTTTCATAATTGCCATTTTGAAGCGGCAAATTTTAAAGTATAAAAATTGCCGGGTTAAACTAAGTGTAAAATTACCTTTAAAATAAGTTATCACTTGAGGACGGCTCTCTGCCATCTTGAATAACACAACAACAGTTTTTTGTGAGTTTTTACTTTATCATTTACGCATAGGGTGGGGGGGGGGGGGGGGTGTACAGAAAAGTATCTCAGGGGCGGGGGGCCAAATTATTTTTAAAAGAAAATTCCCACTATCACATACCGGGTAGGTATCCCAGATAATGATTAAATAAAAAAAAAAGTTGCGCATGTCTTCAAATTTAAATAACTCCGAAACCTTTCGAGAATATTTGGGCAAAAACAAATTTTCACAATTTCGTTTTTATTTTTTTCTGACTCTATTTAAAAAAATATTCCAAATAAAGTTAAAATTCTTACTTGTAATCTCCGTAGAGAATGAATTATTTCCGGAAATTTTTTCAAGATCGCGAACTATTTGAAAATGTTCTTAAAAACTTCGCGACTGAGGAAAAATTCTTGAATAATAATTCTAGCTCGACGGAGATTTGATAAGAAAATTTCGCACCCAATAAAAATGTTACACTAAAATTTAACATTCTCATCATAAGTTGAACTAATTTGAAATAACATAACAACAATAACAGTGATTTGTGAATAATAACGTTAATTGTTTCCTACTAAAAAACATGCCTTTTTTTGCCCTGACAAATAATTTAATTCTGTCATTCCGTATCATTATTTTTACATTTAAAGTGAAAGAATTTACAGTGTAATTTGGCCGCCAGAAGTTATTATTGTATAAGAAATTATTTTAGTAGCCACGGCAATAGTTCAAAATAAAATCTTCTGATTGGTTAGAATAAGTGGGTGCGAAATTTTGATTTATAAGTTAGTTGTTTCCTTAGAAAATGAAAAATATGCCTTGACAAATGATTTAACTCTGCCATGCATGCCAACGAAGACAAACATAGAAAGAAGGCAAACAAACGTTTTAATTGGTCGAAGCAAATTTGACATAAGAAACGTCAAAACAGCGCCACCATCGGGTCTGGAGGGAACCTTTGGACTATAGGCAGGACTTTCAAATATGACCATTTTAAAAATTTTGGCCGCCAAAATTTTAAAATGATATTTACAGCTTAAAAAACCATCAGGATCCTAATATTTAATTTTTACTATACTTCGAAAATTAAATGAGGATTGTGATTAGTTTGTTGGTTGTAAATATAATTTTAAAATTTTATGTGCAAAAACTTGGACAACCTTTCGGCTATAGGCGGGACTTTCAAATATGGCAATTTTAAAAAATGTTGCACACAAAACCTTAAAATGATATTTAAGGCCATCAAATTATTCACAATAATCCTCTTATTTGATTTTTCAAGTAGAGTAAAAATTAAATATTAGGATTTTCTGATTAGATTTTTAAGCTGTAAATATCATTTTAAAATGTTATTTATTAAAGTTGTACAATTAGAAATAAAACTTCAGAAATCAGCTTATAATTAATTTTATTGACAACTACGATGAAAATATAGGTAAGATCAGTACCTCGTTTTTTCTTTATATTCCCAAAATGTACTTACTTTCCCAGATTAACCTACATTACCAGCTGTAGTGATTCCCATGGGACATTTATTCATGCAACATGCATAATCATCAAAGATTCACGTACCTATAGGTACTTCTTGAAATAGCTAACCTAAAAGAATATAAAATAAAAAAATTAATGAATTACTTACTAGAACACTCGACAGACTTAAAATTTTCTAATAGTCTAAATTCTAAATAATTGAATAGCAAAAAAAATATATTTTGTAGGTATTTGTGTTACCTACAATTAATAAATTTACTATAAATGATTTAGTACACATCTACATTAATAAAAATTATTAAGTGAAAATCTCCTTAAAGTAAAAATATGTTTGGAACATAATTATTTTTGCAACAAGTAGATTTACTTACCTGCAACAAAAAGAAAACGGTCCTTTTGGTAAAAAGATTAGAAAATTAAAAATAATATAAAAATATCAAAAAAGCCTGGTCCGATTTACAGCTATGAAGAAAGAAAAAGGGGCAATTCCATTTGTGCCATTGACATTACAAATGTCAATGATTTGTGCTGGTGGTCAAGCTCAAAACAGAAAAGTTAGGTTGTAAAATAATTTAACAGCTCGTGCTATTCATGTCAAGTACCTATCTCTGTCTGCATCAAGTTATCTCCATTCGATGTAAAAAGAGACAAATATAGTCAGACCAAGTTCGTCTGCCGTAGCTCTCTTTGTAGAAATAACTACGTAGGTGTAATATTAACACATAACTAATGGGGATAAACGTAGGTCCTAACTTGAAAAAGTCTGGAGGTCTGACGTCACTCTAGCTGCGATCCCGTCCATAAGAAGTTTCACCGGGCTGATGCATGCATATTTGCGATTTTTTTTTTCGTTCCATGGTAACGCTTCAAAATGAAATCTTTTGATTGTTTAGAAAAAAAGTGTATCATTTTCATTACAATTTCTTCTTCTCTATGAGTAGGTGTAATTAGATTTTTATTTCTAGGTTTATGTAGACCTTATTTTGACATAATGTCTTTAAATAAAGTAAAAACAAAATTTAAACAAAATCACGAATATTCAGTTCATCGTAAGGATACAAAGTTTTTTTTTAATTTGCAAACATAACATTACAGAATTAAGTAGGGCGCAACCTTTTTTCTAATTTAATTAGGTATCTTTATGGTTTACGAGATCCCTGAAGAGTAGTGGAGTTCATTCTTATCTGGTACACCCTGTATTGACACTTGTCTCAATAGAACGATGGCTTGGGCCATATTGGTTAAATTATTCTTTTAAACTTGCTGCTATATCGTAAATTTCTTGATTTTCTTTTCCCTTATTTCTTTGTTGTCAGGTATGTCAGAACTAAGTGAGATACTAACTTTAAGTGTTATAAAGTAATTCTCAATGCTATTTGTTCTTTTCTTTCCCTTATCTTTGTCCTTAATTGCTACAAGTTCAAATGAAATTAAACTAAAGAAAACATAACCGACCGGTCACCACAAATTATAAGATAAGAAAGAGAATTACAATGGCACTTCGCGCTACAAGTATTGTTAGATTCGGAAACCAATTAAATTAATTTACATTATTTAGAAAAAACAGGGAGCCGAATAGAGCTCAGGGGGAACGTCATCACACATTTTATAATTTTCGTAAAAAAAAACTGCATCACCTAATTTATTTTCAGATTCGAGGAAAGCTCTTGGACCGCACTTCCCGTTCTTTGAAGCTCTCCCGCCTTTACCCAGGCACCAGATACCTTATTTGTGTGTTGGCGTTGGGAAATTGGGCATCGGCACGTCGAAGGGCGACAGCTGAGTCGCGTCTAGCCGCTCGAAGACCGATCGATAATGATACATTTACGAAACAGGATGGCTTGGAAACTTTTGGAGATGGAGTGTTGCCATATTTGACAGATTCGTCAACCAGTAAATGTGCGGAGGTAGGGACAGAGCTATTATGTACGCATAATAACTATAGTTGTTATAATACTATGGCGCACAAACAAAAATGAATGGCGGATGCATTTTAGATTTGCATTGTCTTTTTTTATTTTGAATCACAACGTTTTAACTGGTAAGAATCTCCAATTGAAACGTTGTTATTCAAAACAAGTAATGACAATGCAATTCCAAAACTCTTCTGCCGTTCAAGAAACATCATTGTCTCCACCCTTCAAACAAACAAAGATGGTTCCTCTTAGCTATCAAATTAGAGAGCATGTTAATTTGATCTCAAGGAGATGAGTTTACTTAAATTAAATAAATTAATAGTTATAATCGAAACAAATTTAAGCCGAATTGAAACCTATTGATTTAATCAGTTTTAAGTACAAAAAAATAAAATACTCCCTTGCTGGAATTTACGCAAGGTGAGTATTAAAATATATAAATTATTGTGCTATAGTTGTGACCCAATTTTATAATCTAATGGTGGGCAGTTTGTTAAAAGGGGCCAAATGATACAAGAAACCCAAATAGTTTCAATGACGACATTTCGACGTTTATAACGTCATCCTTACTACATGATGAATGGATGTAAATTATTCTCATTTTTAAATAAAAATAAACATTAGAAATGTCAGACACTACAGTACTTTATATAAATTTAAACACGCAAAAAAACATGGAAAATGAATGCATAGGTTGAAATTATACTTACTCTACACTTGTAAGTGTAGATTTGTTCCCTTGATCCTATTAATCCTAATAGCGATACCTTTTTTATCAAATATGTACTTATATTCCCCTTACCCCACTTGTTTTTTTTGTAATTTATTAATCTAAATTTAATTTTTCACCCCAATTCTATATAAAAGAAAGTCCAATATTACCCAGGGCCGTGTCAAGGACTTTAGTCGCCCTTAGGCAAAAAAGTTTTGACCGCCCCTATTCCTTCTATCCTTTGCAAACAAAATAATAAGAATCATCAATATATTTTTATTTTTATATTTTTAAAACCCAAAAACGTAATAGTAGCAAAATGATGTAAAAGATATTAAAAGAAAAAGTAAAACTTGTTTGTTAACATGTGTGTACTTATGGCTATGGATACTATAATATTAAGAAATACTGTAAAAATGTGCAAAGGTAGAATATTTTGAAAAAAATAAAAAAACGAAAAACTAAAACACCTGAATCCGTCAAAATGACAAAATAGAGCTGGAAATTATATTTCACTCACTCCTTTTAAATTAAGAATGCTATGACAAAAGAATCCGTAACCGGTTGAGAATTTGAATATGAATAGGGATTTAAAGTAAATATACTCATGCGCCAGCGAAATCGAATTCCAACGAGAACGAACGACTGTTTTCGCGCCATCGAATTTAAATCATATGACATGGAATCGGTCGCATCCCGGCATCCACTTCTGTATAGAAAATATTTTTAGGGTTATACAGGGTAATTCCTAAGTTGATACTTCTTTTTTAGCTGTGTATAGGAGACATTAAAATAATCAACATTTCAAATACCTTTTTCAAAAAACTCCAAAATAAGGTACTTACATTCATTTAATACACTATGGATCAAATACGGTTCTATTTTTTTTTTGTGGAAGTAGTCCATCTCTCAGTGGAGTGATATTATAAGTAGGGAAATAATATAGGGAAGCAGACTGTGTGAAATACGGTTCTGCCTAACTTGCCCGTTGAATAATATTAAGAAAACGCCGCACTTTAAAGACACTCAGTCTAAATTAGCATCATATTTTTTAGTTCATTGTTTTCAAATTTTACCATTTTCACGTGTCACCAATTTAAAATTAACTTGCTTCAGAAGAATACACCGCAGCGAATTGCCAAAATAACTGACGACCGACCCGTAAAATGCATGACTAACAATACAAAAAAAGGACAAAAACAATATAAAGTAAAGGGCTACGTTTTGATTACCAGGCCCGCACTTAGATTTTTTACTTCTGTAACTCGGCTATTTTTAAGTTTTTTGAAAAAATGTTTTTGAAAATGTTGTTTATTTTAATGCCTTCTATTCACAGCTAAAAAAGAAGTATCAACTTAGGAATCACCCTATATAGTACCTAACAAAAATAGGGAGTTTGTGAACAATGTCAAATTATACGCTTTTTATGGGTGTTCAAAAAATACACGCAAATCGTGTAGTTACACGCTTATTGGTAACACTTGTAATACGACACTCCTTGCATACCGACACTATACGTATAAAAAGTGTATTTATTTCATCTTTTGCCCCCCCCCCCCCCCCCAATTTGGCCGCCCCCCAATTTGGCCGCCCCCCAATTTGCCCCCCCCCCCCCAATTTGACCGCCCTGATAATACCATACCATCGAATTGATTACTTCCTTTTTTTAAACTAAGATAACGGTTAGACTGTGTTAGATCTTGCCGTTTATTTGATATTGTGTTTGTATTTTTTTTCCTATAACCTGGAATAAAAGATATTTATAATTATTATTAATATAATTAATATTAACAATTGTCTATTACAAACTACTTAAGTAAAGCTTATTGTTGAGTTATAACTTCATTCGTATTTTTTTTTTTCAGGTCAACACTTTGGGCGCTCCAGATTTAACAATGTTGCCAGACCACTCGATGGGCGTCCAGTCCATATTAACCCGTCGACTTGGTCTGATTATCGGATGCTGTATGGGATTCATTGTTTTTGTTATACTTGTTTCCGTATTAGGTTACCTGAAGGTAAGCATTTTTCAGTTAAAAACTTTTTTTTATACTTATAAGTTTTTACAAGTGAAATGGAAAGGGTCCTTAGCTATAACTATTAAACATAGATGTTTTCAACTTACCTTACTCTAATTGGCGAGCTCTTGTTCAAGAAAGACGCAAAAAGTAGCTTTCTGTGCAGAATCTCCAATATTCGGTGGAGTGTTTTTTAAATTCCGATAAATAACTCTCCATATTTTATTACTATTTAAAAATATTATAATTAATTATATAAATATTACAATTGATATCACAATTCAAACTTACCTAATTAAAATCTTTAATAATCCAAAATAGGTTCTTAAACTGATACATTATCTTTCATAAATCACAAAATGTCAACATTTAGATAAGTCAAAAAGAAATCGCCATGTCCATGGCCAACCAGACCAATTTTAATTAAAAATGCAGGTATCCATTTCCATACCAATGTAAACTCCATTACTTTACGCACTAGTGCGTTACTTTACTCATTAACGTAAAAAGTTTAATTTTAAACACTTTCTATAGTGCGTAAAGTAAATATTTTACATAAATGTTAAAATTATCGGCCAGCGCCTAGATTATAAGAAGACCTCGTCGAAAAAATATTACTATTATACGTATTTTAATTTGACATTATATTCAATTACATTTGTTTTAACTTTGCTGGTCGTGGCTAACTACAAAAATTAAAACTCTAGTTTTTTTCACGAAAATTTAAATAAAAATCAAAATATTGGCAAAACTAGTAAATTTAGGTAAAGGTATGTTTTAACAACAATAAAAGATACTTACAAGATCTATTAAATGAGCCCAATAAATATAGGGTGTTTCTTTTAAAAAAACAGAGTTATTATATTTTAAAATTTTGTATATTTGGAGGCTAACAGAAAACACCCTGTACAAAATTTTTGCTACTTAAAGATTTAAAATAGTTTTTTATCCCTAAACTTAAGAGCTTAAAAGAAATTTTCGATTTTCGATACTCTTATTGAGAAATACAGGGAATTTTTTACCATCATATTTTTTCCAAAATTTTAAGAATTTTGTACTTTGTTTGGCAACGTTGCAAAAAATTAAAAAACTAAATTTGGCGTCATATGGATAATTTTGTGAGGAAACAAAAAATACCAAAATATATTGTGTTCCACTTAAAAAAATATATAACTTTGTTGTCCTACTTTTCTGGACCATCCTGTATGTTTAAAAATAATTTTAGAACTTATATTTTTTTATACCTCATAACTTTCATAAATTTTTTTTTTTATATCTTTACTAGCAGAAACGGCATATTACTTTGTCAGATAAATGGGCCACTCTGTATATACAGTGTCGCGCGGGGTCCATCCAAGAGTTGAGCCTCTGACCCTGGCCTCTAGAGCCTATTTGGGAAAATAGGCCCTGCATAAAAACAATACTTCGATTTACTAACATCGGTTAGTTGGTAAATTTTTCTAAAATCTAATTCTTTAGTGTGTCACATCGAAATTGAATTGGCTGGAAGTTCTTTCAGCTTTAACAGATCGCGTGTTCGGAATTCGTTCATCGTTTCCGACAAAGATCGATTGAAAAGATCTCAAAAAAGTAATTCGTTATTCTGCTCTCACAGTTCCGCCAAAGGGTTTAAATTGAGGCCTCGAATTCTCGCTATTTGTGTAGTCGACGAACTGAAAGGTAACCGACAATAATTGAGGGAAACATTTAACATACGTTTCACACCTTCTTGGTTAAATCAATATTATTTGTGGTTAAACATTCGTTTATTTTTGACGTTTCTTTTTCTTTAAATGTCCTTTATTAAAAACGTGCCAGCATGAGGATATAGTCAAGTCAAGTGTATATAATAATTTTTTCTACTCCCACAAGGAAATTAGCTGTTTTCTTTTAAGCTGTCACTTAAGGACGGAAAAAGTAGGCTATTCCAGTTAACTGTGCGACAAAATTTCATATCCATCCTAGTTAGGATGACTGACCAATCACAGTGGTCAATTACAGAGAAACCAAATTTACATGATTGACAGTTGAGAGAAGTTAGGTTAACAATATGCTTCAAAAATATGCAAATCTGTGAGATGGAATTTATTCTTTTTTAATTTAAATCAAAAGATTTAGGTATCGCCAGAGTCTATCTCTTACACAATTTTTTCCTAAAGAGTACACGAAATGGTGCGAAAATTGAAGGAATAATAACAAAATTTACACCAAAATATATTTCTAGCAAATTATTGTTATTTTCTGACCGAACTGAAGACTTGCACAGACGCATTTTCTTATTTCAAAAATATCTTTATTTCCACTCATTTTTAGACAATTACTACAAGCTTTGCATAAAATGTACTATATACCTACCAAGTGAACGTTTTCTTACTAACCTTGGTTATTTTTTTCCATATAAATATTATATTATTATTATAAATATTTGCACACGGGGTATTTTCTGAAATATTTTGAAAGAGGATCCAACCACAATTGATCTTAAAACTTTTATTATATGCAACAAACATAGAAAATTAAATGGTAATTCTTTCTTATGGTGGAACGTAAAGGTAACCCGATAAACACCCGAAATTAGATATGAGATTTCTAGAAAAAAAATTCATTTCTTACTAAAAATTTTAAGGTTATGTTATTTCTACTTACAGTACTGCCACTTCTCTTTACGCGTTAACAGTGTTGCTAGTTTGTAAATTTGCGATTATTTTGAAAAATTTGACATAGCGAACCTTAAAAATTCATATTAATGCACAAAATCCATTTTTAACTGTTTAAAACCAATTATACAGCTATTTTGTCGTACTTTCGGAGTTATAATTCTTACGCAAACAGAACTAAACCCGATCAAACCTTTTTTTTCTTCTATGCATTTCAGTAAAACAATTAATCAAAATACCTATGGTTGAGAAAATAAACTGTTCGTTTTTATTAATACATATATTGCTTCTTGTCTGTTATTCTGCAAAAAACCGAATGTGAGAAAGATAGATATATTTAAAAGTTAGTTTGTATAAATATAAGAACTTACCCAAATCGATAAATGTTACAGTGTAATTTGGTTTATGGGTTTGCCTTCAAAATTAATTTTTGTTCAATTGTTTTTTATTATCGTTCTCACACGTTCATGGCCAACATAAAAGACAAGTTATGATACCTAATTTAAATAATTTTTTAATTATAAAATTCCGAAGTTAACTCGTAGAAAAAATATACTGTACAACTCGAGTGGATTGTCCATATTGCGCTCGGAAGTTTGAGCCTACCGCGTCGTGCTCAATTTGCTTCCTCGTGCGATATGGGCATCATATCCAATCTTGTTGTACAAATTACTATTTCATCCTCTTCTGGTTTTCAAAGCAAAATACGTTATCATTTCCTATCCTCTTTATCAATAGACAAAGGGTAGCATGCATTCTTTGGTTTTATCTTGGCTATGTATTATAAATTAATTTTTTATATTGAGGTAATCTTCCCTTTTAAAATAACGGTTAAAAATAATTGAATTAGGTTTTTTAACACTTAATCTATATGGATGTACTGATGGCCCTTTGAATAGTTATATTTTTAAGTCACATTTTTATTTAACAACTAATAAATTTCTTTGGTCTAATTCAATAGTTTTATTGGGAATGATAATTTTTGAAGTTTTACGTTGTATGGATCTGGAGAAGAAGGTGTTTTAATATCCGAACCCATTATAAAATTTGTAGATTATCTTTTGCCAGTTTTTTATAGCTAACTTAATCTTTCCCCGGGCCTAAAATACCTTCCTTTTAATTAATAGTAATAAAATAAGTAATAATAACACTAATAATATTTATTGTCTAACAGAACAGGTTTCAGTTCACAATAAGTAGCCCAAAATCTCTCAAGTATAAGGTGATTAGTCAAAACAACAGACAATAATCGCGATATATCGTCAGTCAAAAAAAAACACTATTTTAACATTTTCAGACAATAACATCCAAGCTTTTTTAGGCAAGGCAACTAGCACCCCCATTTGTAATATGAGTATTAATATTTTTTCTAATATAAAATTTAATCAAGTGTCATTTATTGTACTCAACAGAACTCACGGCTTTGTGAATAAACTATACATAAACAACCCAAAACAGTTATGATTCCTTTTTTGAAAAACGTTGAAAAGAAAATAGGTATCCCGTTACTAAGACTAAGTTTTTATGGTGTTAATGAACACGGCAAATGATTATTTAAACGTAATAAAGGGCATGGTTTGGTGAGATACGTTTTGAGTATTTACAGTTAGTTATTGATAGACCCCGTACATAATACAATATTTGAAATTTTTTCTCGTCTTAAATATTATTATATTAATCTACTTTTGTATACACAACAAGCAATAATTAGTTGTATAATAAAAATAACATAGGACTTTTAGACAATAATCTGAGGGCTAAATTTAGGTATATGTATGACAATAATAAAAGATACTTAGAATATCTAATAAATATAGGGTATATTCTTGAAAAAAACAGAGATATACTTGAAGACTTAAGACAGTTTTTCTATCCCTAAACTTAAGAACTTATAACAAATTTTCGATACTCTAATTAAGAAATACCGGTAATTTTCTACTATCGTGTTTATTCTAAAATTTTAAGATTTTTTCACCCTGTTTAGCAACGTTGCATAAAATTAAAATACTAACTATGGTGTCATATAAATAATTTTGTGATGAAAGAAAAAATGCTAACATATATAGAATGTTCCATTTAAAAATAAATGTATTTTGTACCTCCTAACTTTTATAAAAACTTTTTTTTTATATCTTTAATAGTAGAGACATTATATTACTTTGTCACACAAATGGGCCACCCTGTACAATGCCACAGGCAACAATTCAAAATGAAATGAGGTCGAGAACAATAATTAATCTGCGCCCATAACAACACAATATGTAATATTGTTACCCAGATGTGTATATTCCTTCAATTTATACTTAATCGATATTTCTCTTGTTCCAGATTAAAAAACAGCGTCGCACCATCAAACGTGAGCAACCCCCCGTTCCTCCCGAATACATGTCCTACCGTCATTTTTCCATACAGAGTGGTGAGATGGGTGACCGATCGGGCCACCCGCACTTCATCACCAGCATGACCAATACCACAGCGCTCAATTAGGTAGTACTAGATATTTAAGAAATTAGCGTATGCGGAAAATTAGAGAGTTGTTGAACATTCTTAAACACGGAACCTTATTTAACGGTAGGACAGGGCAATAAATAATGTGTTAGTCTTGACATCTCGCAGTTGGTATTTAACCTACTGAATTAAAAAGATACCCAAATTAACGGTATTGGTGCAAATATTCTTTGGTTAGGTTACATAAAGATTTTACGCAATCATTAACTAACCATGCAACTTTAACCTGTGACACAAAGGTTTTTGAATCATTAATGAGGCAACTTTGATTGTGAGTAAATAATATCTGCAAATGTCGATGTGTTTTTAACTCTCTTGACAAAATTGTAATGAAGTGTTCTCTATTATTATAGGTTTTAAAAAGAAAATTAATTTCTAAATTCCGAAAAGTTCTATATCAGTAATTTTCTCGATAATTTTAGTAGCAGAAATAATGTAACTTAAAACATCATTTTTTGCTAAGTACCTACTCATACAATGTTCGAAAAATCATGTATTTGCAACACAATATGGAAAACTAATTTATTAATAATTTCAGAAAAGCATATTCCGTTTTTCAAAATGGCATTCAAGTTCCTAAATTTTTAAAATTAGAGCAAAAATTAAGTTAAAAGTTTTAGGCAACAAACAAACAGTAAAAAATTTGAACTCATTATTAGTTGCTTAGTTATTTATATTAAGAAAAATTTTCTCGTCTCTGGTATTAGTTGATTGTCAAATAATAATTATCAGTCATTTTAAATAAGATTTTATTAAATAGTTGCAAATTCTAAAAAGTTGTATGTTGCAAATATATATAATGCGTAAATTTATTAGTTCTTTGACGCAGTGGCGAATCCAGGATTTTGATGAGGGGGGGGGGACTGAAAAAAAAGTTACAAAAAAAGAGCGTATCCCGGCTCTACAAATCTCCTACTCTCAAAAGTGACTTCTAAAAAAATACTTACTCTTCATACGCCCTACAATTTTCAAGGCTCAAAGTAAACAAAACACCCATTGTGTATGGCTCAGGGGGGGCGAAACTGTCTTCCCCTCTGGATCCGCGCCTGCTTTGACGTATAGTATAAAAAAAATTACGTTTTTTATTGGATTATTTTGTCAAATACTCATTAAATCTAGGTATTTGTAATCGATACCTTTGCCGACTTTTATCACTAAAAACTCCTAAATTGTTCACAACTATGAATAAAAAAAGTCCATCGTCCATCCTGTGGTCCTTTTACTCGAAATAGTCAAAATTATGACCAAAATGATCAATGTCAATTTATCAGAAAATAGACATACAACAACAACTCAGGCTTTTTTAAAAGGAAAATCTAAGAGCTACAAGCTTAAAAAGTATCTTATTTTAGATCACATTATGTTTATAAATAAAGCTGAAGATAGCATCAAAACTGTCCAGCGACATGCATTAATTAATAATAATTTCTATTAAAACAGGATTTCATCAGAGTACTGAAATTGCAAAATGTAACTAGACGTTTCTGTCATGTAAATGTGCAACAACTCTTTAATTGGTCCATACAGTCCACCATTTTTTCATACTCGTGACGTTAATACTTTAAGTAAGTAACCTACAAAAAAACAGATCGATACAAATTTCTTATTTGTATCTTAGAGCTGTATATTATATTCAAAAATATCTAAGTAAAGCCAACTAAGATAAAATCAATTTGTTAGCCTTTTTGAATAGTCAACAATTTTCAGTCATCCTACCAATATAAAGTTTCAGTCTATTTGTATTTTATTATCTAACTGTGTTAGACGAAATACAACCTTATAGTATAAGGCACTTTCAGGTGGTTGAAATATAATTTTCATGGTTTCTTAAATGTTTGCTACCACCTGACTAGTAGAAATTATGTGTTTTTACTATAAATAGATAGATACAGTTAGATCCGGTTGTACAAGTACGACTTAAGCTTAGTTCAACGTTGAACCAAGCTCAAACTTCATTTTGACAACCAATAAGAATATTAAGGTATTGTCAAAATGAAGTTTGAGCTTTGTTCAACGCTAAAGTAATCTTAGGTCAATTGTACAACCGGGACTGATCGGTAATACGTCTTTATAAAATATCCATATCAGGCGGGTCTTGAAAATGTATGGAGTTAATTAATAGTATGTTGTCAGTTATAAAACATAGTTAATTAATTATTTAGTGTTCAGGAAAGTTAAGTTTATTAAAATTTAATTCAACGAGAACCAGCCAGTCAGAACTAGGGGTGGACAAATTTCGATATATCGAAATTTTTATCGCTCTAAGAAAAAATATATATATTGATAAATCGACATTATTTTACATTTATTGATAATAATAATAATAATAATAATAATAATAATAACACAGCCCTAGTAGGAACCAATATTAATGTTTCAATTTCTAAGCAAGAATTGGTGTCTCACCTGTTTATTTTATGGGTAATTCAGGTAAGAAAATCAAAATTCAAGGCAAATTATTAAGCTATTACATTCTCATGATTAAATTTCTTAGCATAGCTTTCAGCAATTGGTGTCAAAATTAACGCTCCGCTGGTTGGAAGACAATAGAATTGATTTAGGGTTATAAAGGAGTTTTTAATTTTCAAATTAATAGGTAAATGTTAAACAGTTTACGGAATACAAAGCTTAGTGCATAATTTGTTTTGCTAAAGAAAACGTGGATTTTAACGGAAGAACTTAACAATCACCGCATAATTTTAGAATTATTTTTATTTTTATATTAATTTTTTAGATAGTGGTGAAACATTTTGATTAACAAATTTTAAAGAAATTAAAGAAATGGAGATAAGTAGGGATAAATTACCATTTTTATCAAAACTAGCGGTGTAAATGTACTTCATTTCCGGTTAACCAAAACCGGGTTTGGACGCTTGATTTTGCAGAAACCTGACAATCTACATTTAATTATCTTTAAAAAATTAGAAATGCTTACTTCAAGAATTTAAAAAAAACTGGGTGAAGGGGGGACAGGGTAAATTATTTTTGTGCCACTCGAAATATCTCACAGTAATTTTTAAACTTTTCAATGCAGCGGAGAAAGTAGAAATTGTATGCGATCTGTTAAATATAAAAAAAATAATTCCAAAATTACATACTTACTTTTCTTTTATTTGATTAGTATAACAGGATTTATTTTTTTAAACAAAAATGTATGTAAAACTTTTGGTTTAGGCTTTCTTGGTTCATATGTATCTTTTATAGTATAATCCTGGCACCACACATGCGTATACGAATAATCGGATATTCTGCGAATATTTAGTATTAAATAATCGTGTATGGATATTCGTTTTGGAGACCATTTACACATATCACTTTAAAACCGAATATTGATATTTGATCAGATTCAATTAGGTACACATACGATTATTCGGATCCTTAGATATGTGTGGTAATTTGCCAACTCAAGACGGAAATTTTTCGGTTGAAGCTACACGGAAAAACCTAATCTTTAACCAAGTATAAAATAACACTTGTAATTTCTCATTTAATACAAGCATAATTTACTGGGTGTAAAAAGAGGCATTATTTCAGTCAAGAATTTATAAGGTATTGACATTCAAAAGTAATCGTTCACGTTTTGAAACGTATGTATCAAATTTAATATTTGTTCAAGATAAATACCATGATACCAATTTAAGTTCTAATATCCCCAATATTTCAAAAAATATTTAGAAAAAACACCCTGTATTTCCGAAACAAATCAATTTCGAAGATATAACCTTTTTTAAATACTTTTAAGCAGGAAAAATCATCCTTACATTCTTCGCCCTAATAATAAAACACCCTGTATATTGCTAGTTTTTTAACGGTTCTGTTTACGGTTTCCATTATTTGCTAACAAATGGAGCCCTCCAATTTAGTATTTTTCCGACGAAAAAGATTTTTAGATTCGTAATTTCCGCCCAAAAATACATTTTTCTGAAAAAATCATCAATTTTGACATGATAAGCGTTGAATAGACCAAGCTTTATTTATGAGGGTCTTGTAATTAAATTTAGTTATAAGTTATAACCTCTTTAATTTAGGACTCATGACAAATCAGAAATATTAAAGGCAGAAAAACTAAATAAGAGGGCTCCATTTGTACTTACTTGTACAATCAAGTATTGACTATGATTTATACAAGAAAATGTATTCTAAATTTATATATGAAGTATAACATATATTTCATATCTATAAAATATAAATTTGGTTCAATTGTATTGAGCGTTACAATAAGAATACGTGTTAATTTTCACTATTCTTACTTTAAATTATGTTGTATTCAAGAAACCTTATTCTTATTATTTAAGAATAAGCTAGTATTGGAATTAGATATTGTTTTATTTAAGGATTGGTAAAACTAGCATATACTTGAATTAAGTATATTATTCTATTTATATTAGTATTGCTTTTTTTTCCGTGTAACGAATATTCATTAAAAAACTAAATAATTTATGTATCCAGATGTGCGGTAACTGTCTGAGTATCAAACGACTGTTTTTGTTTATTGTATTTATTCTTTTTTAACATTCAAGATTAAATATATGGGCAAGGGCCTGTCGACATATTAAGCACCGGTTCCCGCAAATCACCGAAGTTAAGCTGTGTGGAGCGCGGTTAGTACTTGGGCGAGTGACCGCTTGGGAACACGGCGCGCTCTTGCCTCAGGGAAGAGTGTAAAATGAATCGACACCTAGCCATCCTATTCACGCCGGACAGGCCGGATGAGATCGGATATCTCGTAGGATGAAGGTGCCGTTTCACACTCCCCAGTCGGTAGATCACATTTGTGGTCGATGACCGGTTCAAGATGGCCTACGTAGTCGGCAAACCGTAAAAAAAAAAAAGATTAAATATTTAATTTATTTGCGCCTTATTGCTTTAAAGTCACTACAGTCGAACTTGTAACATTATGGAAAAAAGAAAAAACCTGGCTATAGTACACTCAGTTGGCTAATTGAAACAAGGTAAAAAGAAAATATTGTAGCTATTTATTTCTAAGACTTCTTAACGATACAGTTAGAATAGTCCTACTATTTTTTTATAAAATAATTTTTATCTAGTCAAAATGTTATTATTAACAAATTTTATGTTAGTATCTTAACATATGTTATATATAATAATTTAACTTTTAATAATAAAGTCACGAAATAAAGAAAAGAGCCAAGCGTTATGGAATATAGTTAGTCAGTATCACCACCCACCGTTTAGATTAGAAAAATGTTATATAATATGGATGATGTTATAAATATGCAAGAAAATAAGAATTAATATAGAATAATGTTATTATTTACAATGTTAATACGTTTTTTATATGTATATATTTAAAATAGATATAAAAACCTGTAACAAAGTAGTGTGTTTTATTTTAACCTTTATGCAATTCTACCATGGTGTGTCTTATTTATAAAGTTAACAGAGTATTCTTTGAGGCGTCAGTCAAATTATGACAAATTTGCGATAGCTACTGCATTATAATATTGTGAAAAAATCCTTTATTTCATTAAAAAAAAATACAAATTTGACAATGAGTAAAGGATACCAAAATTCAACAATTAATTTAATATTAAAATATCAAAAATTATTTGTATATACCGGGTGGGGCATCGTGGTTGGAACATAGGAAATCCCATGCAAGTTTTAAACTGTCCAAAGATTTGCTCCTCTATTAACTTTAGAGCTGGGTTGCAGGGAGACTTTTTAGGGTCTCTCGTGGTGAGTGCACATGCGGAGTTTGAACAATTTTGGACAAGCCGACCTTAACTTACTTGAATAGAATTGCGGTTGCGTTTTCATTGGAATTCAACAGGTGATGCTGCGGACACCAGCATTGATTTGACTTGTCAACCTGTGATTTGTCATTGTCAACTGTAATTTGCAAACGGTAGGCTGTATCTTTAACAGATACATTTTACACTAGATTTAACTAATATTTTCAAATAAAACGAACAATATTTTCAAAACAGATCTTTTAATAGAAAACCAATACTTAGTATTAAAATCAATCATAAAAGGGGAAAAAATAATTGTTTATACAAAAAAACCTAATAATTTAATTTTAAGAAAACTGCAAAATCGTTTGGAATTGGTAAATTATCTACGAACATTAGCGAGTTTGCACTGGGTAATTCTTTTAAATTGCATTATATACAAGGTATAAATAAAATACTAAAATTTAGTGTCCGTTAAAATATATAAACAAAAGAAGCTTAGCGGCAAGCGGACAGAGTAGTGCGTCTATCTTTTGCATTAAAGTACACAGGGACTCCATAGGTAATGGAATCCCTGGGGCACAGGTAGACAATGACAGGCTGTTTCGTTCTTGTTAGAACTCATCAGAAAGTCCTAACCCGTAAGCGACCCCCAGTACAGCGAGCCTGTTCTTTCAAGGCGTTTTTAAGAAATAAAAACGCGATGAAAACCCAGTAACGCCATCACAAGGAATCAACTAAATGCAAAATATATAGCCATCTAACGTGAATACGTAGAAATATAAATAAATCAAGCACGGAACGGCCACTTCACCAGTATAGGAAACATTTTTCGCTTCTCCATACATCTCCAAGCTTTGTGGATTCAGATCTAGATCGCGCTGCAGTCACCCACTGGTTTTGCAGCATTATTCCGTAAATGCCGTGTGTAAGTATAAATAAAATAGTAGAATTTAGTGTCCGTTAAAATATATAAACAAAAGAAGCTTAGCGGCAAGCGGACATAGTAGTGCGTCTATCTTTTGCATTAAAGTACACACAGTGATTTATTTATATTTCTACGTTTTCACGTTAGATGGCTATATCTTTTGCATTGAGTTGATTCCTTGTGATGGCGTTACTGGGTTTTCATCGCGTTTTTATTTCTTAAAAACGCCTTGAAAGAACAGGCTCGCTGTACTGGGGGTCGCTTACGGGTTATGACTTTCTGATGAGTTCTAACAAGAACGAAACAGCCTGTCATTGTCTACCTGTGCCCCAGGGATTCAATTACCTTTGGAGTCCCTGTGTACTTTAAGGCAAAAGATAGACGCACTACTCTGTCCGCTTGCCGCTAAGCTTCTTTTGCTTATATACAAGGTATGTTTACTCTTACACAACATCAGTGGCGGCTCGCGGTCTTATAAAATGTTGAAGAGCTAGGTATAGTGCGGGTACTTAAACAAACATTGACTAATTTATATTTTTATTTACGTACACTACTGGTCTGCTGGAGACCTCCTACAAGTCGCCAGGTAAGAACTTTTAAAGGCCCGTTTTTCTTAATTTTGGATTTTCCATTTTTCTCTCCAAATTGAGCATCGAAGGCTCCCTCAATTTTGGGAAAAACGACTGTAGTCATCCCAAATGTTAATTGATATTTCTCGGTCTTTCTCAATCAAGGAGGCGTTACTTTTCCCATCACTCGAAAAGACTTGCTTTTATGCATTAACTACTATAAAACCCTGTGTAATAAGGTTTATAGCCGCGTTTGCCAAAAAAATGTATGATGTGGCCTATAATAACTCTCCCTCTGCCGTAATTTTTAATCTCCTAACACGAATCAGAATATTAAAGACAATTAGAGATAACCTTTCTTCAGGTAAATCGATTAATTATTTCATTAAGTCAAATCATGAATATGCAATATAAAGGCCCTCATTTAGCTAATCCGGAATAAGAATCGTAGAGGATAATAAGTTTGCGAGTCGGATTAATTTGGAAATACGTGGACATGAATTATAAGAAACAATATCAAATAACAGGAACAGAACTGATCCTCCTATATTTTTATGAAAGGATCAAGGTTTGTTGTGATACTACACATATTTCATAGAACCATAAACTAAGTAAACCTAGATGGGCTCAAACGGGGCTCAAATGCCGGGAAACAAAGTGACTTTAGACGGATATTTGCTTTCGCTGAATGTTGATTACAGGCAGAGGTGGACATCGCGTCGTCCAAAATTATAAGCAGTGACATTTTTACATGGTATAATTTCTCTTAGTTTAGTTTCTCTATGGTAGAACCCACCTTCGACGATAAGTGCGACATAATATATCGTAGAATGATCTTAACAACTCAAGTAGATCCGTATCTATCTATTTGGCTTCTGAAGCAATTACTATTATTATTATTATTATTATTATTATTATTATTATTATTATTATTATTATTATCCTTCTCAATGTTAGTTTTCACAGCTTTTTGTTGGTATTGCTGGTATTATTTACAGTACAGAGAAGAAATTCATCTTAACCTGTACTGTTTAGGAACTTCCGTACTATATGGCATGTTTGGAGGATGACGCTTTTCTGGATTAGTTGGTATAAATAACCTGAAAGGCCCAGTTTTTCCAAGTTGGGCTTGAAATTTTTCGTCATAGCTCCCTCCACCGATATTATAATCGGAATTATGTCGATTTTATCTAGCTTCCATATATTTTTTATCTCTATAGCCAAATTCGAGTACTTGGTCTTCTTCTCCGATTCGGTTTTAGAGAGGTTGTGTGTTAGTGGGCAACCTATATCGATTATGAAAGCTTTCTTGGTGGTTTTTTCGATGAGAAGAATATCCGGACGGTTGTGGTCTACTGTTCTATCCGTTATTATTGGCCTGTCCCAGTATAAGAGATATTCAGGGGATTCAAGGACTGGCTCGGGTGAGTATTGGTAGTATGGTGGGAGGTTTTCCCTTAGCCCTAGTTTATGGGCCAATTCCTTGTGGATGATCTTTGCCACTTGATTATGTCTCCCCAGGTAAGCATTGGGGGCCATAGCACCACATCCCGCCGTGATATGTTCTATCGTTTCTCCGGGACAATTGCATTTTCTGCACACATCTTCCACATTTCTTTTCAAAATGACTTTTTCATAGTTTCGAGTTCGAATGACACGGTCTCGGATAGAGATTATAAAACCTTCTGTTTCAGCGTGAAGCTGCCTTTTCTCTAACCAATTCAGTGACATTTCTCTATCTATGAGTGGATTTTGGAGTGCAGTAGGGTATTTGCCGTGTAGAGCTTTCTCTTGCCAAGTTACAAGCTGTTGACTTGGCGGCGCGCGGATGATGTAAGGTAATCCGTTTTGCTTTAAGTTAAGGGCTGTATATCCAGTGTCTGCTGCTACCACTTTTTTAAGAATTTCCCCATTCGATTCTTGGAAGTATTTTCTCATAGAGGTCTCTTGCGACTTGCACAAGTTATATATATATTAATGAGACCTCTTCCTCCCTCCTTTCGTTTTAGGTAGATTCTTTCAAGTGCAGAGCGTGGGTGGTGGAATCTGAATTTTGTTAGCAGCCTGCGCGTAAGTATATCTAGTTCGTGCAAATCCGTGTCTGAATACTTAAGGATTCCGAATGAGTAGGTAAGTATTGGTATTGCCCAGGTGTTGATGGCAGTAGTAAGGTTACCAGCATTCAGGTGAGTATTAAAAAGCTTTGTTAGTCTGCTTTTGTATTTGTTTTTAAACTCCCTTTTTAGGCTTGTGTGGTTTATTTGTTGGTTTTGGGAGATGCCTAAGTATTTATATGTTTTGTCCTCATCTAGTATATCTATGCCTTCAAGCAGTCCACGATTTTGTTCAGTCTTTCCGCGTACGACATTCAAGATTGCGCACTTGTCTAAGCCAAACGACATTTTGATGTCATCGCTAAATGTCTTGGTTATTTGAATTAAGGACTGTAGGTGGGTTTTGCTTTCAGCGTAGAGTTTGATATCGTCCATAAATAGAAGGTGGTTTATTCTAAAATTCTCAGTTAAGTTGGGACGATATCCGTAGGATGTTGATTTTAGTAGTGAGGACAATGGGTTCATGGCCAAAATGAACCAGAGGGGGCTTAAAGAGTCGCCTTGAAATATACTTTTTGATATATTTATATTGCCAAGCTTCTCTTGTCCAATATGGAGATTGGTATTCCATTGCTCCATTAGGGTGCCTAACATGTTGCGTATTAGGGGGTGTACTTTGTATATTTGCAATATCTTCTTTAGCCAGTCGTGAGGAACAGAATCGAATGCTTTACTATAATCTATGTAGCACATATTTAGATTTCGCCTTTTAACTTCTGCCTGTTTTATAATAACGGCATCGATTGTAAGCTGTTCCTTGCAACCCAAAGCTTTCCTAATACAGCCCTTTTGCTCATCACCTACCAGGTTGTTGTTTATGCAGTGTGTGTATATTTTTGAATACATGACTGATGTTAAAAGTTTATACACCACTGACAGACAGGTGATCGGTCTGTAATTTTTTGGGTCGTTTACCTGCCCTTTTTTAAATAAAAGGAAGGTATTGCCACTGGCAAGATGAGCTGGGAAGTGCTCGGGGTTCAGGAGAGCCTTGCTAAAGCAGTTTGCGATAACTGGGTGTAGGGTGGTGAAAGTTTTGAGCCAGAAATTATGAATTTGGTCAGGTCCCGGTGATTTCCAGTTAGCCAAGTTCTTAGTGGCTTCTCTTATGTCGATGGATGTTACTTGCGGCTCAGGCATTTCTTGCAAAGTTTCAGCCTCGGCTTCAACTTTTTCGAGCCAGCTTGCTTCTTCATTGAAATGGGACGCGTCAGACCAAATATTACTCCAAAATTCATTAAATTGGTCTTTATTTATGTCATTAGTTGGAGTAACGTCGTTTTCTTCTTGGCTCAATGTCCTATAGACGGTTTTTTGGTTCGTGATGAACTGTTGGTTTTGTACCTTCCTCTTTGTGGCTTTATTGTATCGCCTTAGACGGGCACCTTTAGCCTTACATTTTTGTCTAATGTTGTCTCTAACGATTGTTAGCAGCCGTTTTATATCGGGACTATCGCCAGGAATACTCTCTGCTTTCAGTAAATCTTTAACCTTTTTAGCAACCTTGCTGCTAGAGTTTCCATTTAGATGTTCGCCAATGATATCACTTTGTTCTCGTAACTGGCTTATTTGTTTTTCTAGTCTCATTTTCCAAGCGGGTACCACTTGTTTCTTGGTACTTTTCTTATCAGTTCTCTGATATAATTCCTGACCATTGAGTTCAATTACAGTTGCTGCTGCAGCATATAACCCACTGTGTAATGTCTCGAGGTCCTCAGTTCTATTTAAGGACGTCCCTGCTGCTAGGTTTACTTTCGCTAGTATTTCGTGGGTTCCTTTCTTGAATCTTAGCTTAGGGATACTCGGTCTCAAGGTCGGGTCACTATTTTCAAATAGGGACAAATTTTCCAAATATTTTTGGTTCGTATTGTCCGTATCAGCCTGTATAATTTGATCTTGTTCATATATTACTTCCTGCTGTGCTGTTAGCTCTTCCACATGCTGAAGGTTGTGCAATGTTCTGCCAACTTCCCGCCGGATTTGGTCTATTTCAGCTTGGAGTAGCAGGCGGTTAGCGTAGATAGCTCTTTGACGGCACGCTACATTTTGTTCGGTAAGTTTTAATTCCGGATATATCTGGCTTATTTCGCGGTGGAGTTTTATTCTCCAGCCAGAGCGGGGGTTATCTTCACAGTCGTTGATCAAGAGGAATGTTTTGATAAATGTTCTATTCATGTCACGCGTCCACTTGATTCGACCGGTTTCTGTTCTTCTGGGTAGACCAGCGGCAGTTCTATTGACTCCAGGGTCGGGCTGCAAGCTAGTCTCCATTGTGTTGTGTTCCTCGCCGGTGTTTTGATGACTAATAGTACGGTTGTCGGCAGGGGCTTGTCCTAGCATCCTGCCGTTAGTTGTATTAGTATTAATCGAATTAGTGCCTCCCCCAGAATCCGTGAGGCTGACTGCTTGCGCAGCGTGGGATTGCAAACTTTCGTTTAGACCCACCTGGGGTAAATCTTCTTCTAAATTCGACATCATATTTGTTTTACTCAGTGTTTACACATTTCGTTAGAAATGGTTTGCATTTATACCTTCTGCCAGGTTACTGATACAGCCGCCCTTAACATAGGGAACAGACGCTGTCGAGAAACCGCCCCTAACATGGAGTCAGCCGTTCCTTCACTACATCAGTTCCTACGCCTACCTGCGGTAGCCGGTGACCAATGTAGGCCCCTTTAAGGCAAGGACCACCAACCTTTTAGCCGCCTTTTACGGCAGGCAGGTTCTACCCTGGGCCTAGATTCGTGAACCGGAACCCAGACGGCTTCTTTTTATTATTATTATTATTATTATTATTATTATTATTATTATTATTATTATTATTATTATTATTATTATTATTATTCTTATTATTATTATTATTATTATTATTATTATTATTATTATTATTATTATTATTATTATGATTATTTGTACAAATACTTGAACTTTTTACAATACGCTAATGACGCCTCCCAGCTCCAAAACCATCCAGTGATTCCCCAATTTGTGTTTAGATGAAAGAGAAATAAAAATAAAAATAAACAAATTGTATTGAGTTTATTTATCATTCAAGATTAGCAGAGCGCTATTGACATTGCGGCCATCTTTGGTCTCTCTTTATCAAGGTATGAACTCAAAAATACCAAATACAACATTGCACCATATAGACGGGAACACTATGAGTTTGTTTACGACATTTAAAATTAGTATATTCAAAATACTAGTTTCAGTGTTCCAAACAAACTATTTACATTCTTTCCAAAAGGAGAATCACAGCTTATCAGAGAAAAACATTGGTTGAAAGTTTGGGAATAACTAGTATTTTCCAAACCTGGCTCCATTATCAAAAAGGATAGTTATTTTAATCAAAATTAAAATAAAATTCTACAATAATTCAGATCGAAAGAATGAAGCGCATGCTCAGTGCTTACTAGTCAATTTTATATAACCAACATCATTTGGTAGTCACGGTGGTCAGAACTTTAATGGATAAAAAACATTATCATGTCATCTGGCTGACATTAGGCTCTTCGCCAACCTTTGAAACAAAAAAAAAACGATATTTACTATAAGCGTTTGGAGATTTTAAATAGGGCTGAATTTGAGTTGGTTTATAACGAGCTGAAAAAAATATTGGTATTATTTAGGAACTGTATTAATAATAAAAAAAACACTTATTTTAGCACTGGCTTAACAATGTAAATGTTAAAACCATCAAATCTGATATCATGAACATGACAAAGAGAACTGAAGATATTCGCAAGGCCGATAGTTCTATGTTAATTTTTAACAATAAACAACTTGCACTCAAATACAAGAAACTCTGTTTTGTTTTAAACGCTGAAGTGCACAGAGCCCCGCTTAAAAGCTGTTATATTTATTACATTTTTGGTCATAGTTCTGCAAAGTTTTTTAATACCACAAATTTCTTGAGATATATTTTAGTGTGAGGTTAGTCGGATCTATTCAAATTTATGCGATAAATTTTAAATCCTTTCACGAACAATACCAAAACGGCCAATTCTAAAGGAATCGCACACACATAATATTTCTGACAGAATGGGGCTGAACTTTCCTAATACGTCGACTAATCTTGGACCCTAAACTTTAAGGTCGAAGCTTTGTTAAGCCCTTGTTTGGATATATGGAACAAATAGCCTATATTTTCGTAGTTATTATTTAACTAACTTAACAATAACCGACTAATGAGCATTTCAATACTTAGTTATTTTGATGATACTTACTTCCGGGATGATTTAAATTCTGTCAGTCATATTATATAATGCACAGGGTGGGATTAGGCTTTAAATTATTCAGTGTGTTTAAAAATGTATGTGTATAATATACAGTGTGATTTCTAAGTTGATACTTCTTTTTTAGCATTAGCAAGGCATTAAAATAAACAACTTTTTCAAATACCTTTTTTCAAAACACTTAAAAATATACGAGATACAGAAGTAAAAAAAATCTTAGTGCGGGCGTGGTCATCAAAACGTAGCCTGCTATACTTTATGTTGTTTGTCTTACTATTCATCAGTGGTCAGTTATTTGGCAATCCGCTGCGGTGTGTTTTTCTGAAGCAAGGAAATTTTAAATTGGTGACACGTGAAAATGGTAAAATTTAAAAACAATGAACTAGTAGATATGGTGCTAATTTACGGTGAGTGTCGTCAAAGTGCGGCTGCTGCTTCAAGATTATACGTAGAACGCTTTCCCTTGCGGGCTCATCCTACACCCAGAAGTTTTTTTTGATTTATTTGATCCATAGTGTAATAAATGAATGTAAGTACCTTACTTTTGAGCTAAAAAAGAAGTATCAATTTAGGAATCACCCTGTATATTAGGGACTGATTTAAATTAAATGAAAGAAAGTTCTTGATGGAGGTTTGTACTGGGTTCAAAACAATTAATGGGTTGGATGTATCAAATCTTATGTACGGCTGTAACCGATGCCATTCTGTTTCTTAGTTATTGACCACTGCAATTGGTCAGTTTGATATCCAAACTAGGATGGATAAAAAATTATATCCGTTCAATTAACCGGAATAATAAATAAGGAAAAATAGTAAAACCCACGAACCGATAAGCTTTCGTCTGATTTTCGTGAAACTCTTTGGCCTGTTTTATTTTTAGGAGAATAGATAAAGCCGTAAAAGCGTGTCAAAAAATGTGTCTTGTTAGAAAGTGTAAATGACTGTGAACATAAATGAATGTGAATATGGGTCGTGGATCCCCTTGAGATATCAGGCTACAAGTCGCGAAAATCCTCAGAAGCGCCCCTTAAACCTGTCTTTATCTACAGGAAGTTAGTAAGATCTAAGTTAAGGAGTAAAAATTAAACCTAATTCAAAAATCCCAAGACTAGTACAACCATAATAAAAACAATTATTGTTATACATTCAATTTAAACTTTAACCCCAAGTTACATCACAACAAATTTTTTTCTAAAAAGATCAATAAAGAGGCAATAATTGGACAGTAGTCGTTATTTCGTTATTTAAGGAGACATATCCCCCCCCCCCCTTTGCATACGTCTTTTGAAATAGGATTAATTCTAAGGTTGGACGACAAAGTTGTTTGTCGGCTACTGTCCTTAAAAAAACAACTACATAACCAAACAATAAATATACAGTGTTGCAAAACTATAAGTTTCTTTGCGGAAAAATATTTTATTGCGTCTATATAAGTTCAAGTGTTTACGACAACCAATTGTGAGAAAAGTCTCTAAAAAGCAGCACGTTCTATTATATTTCGCCGAACTGTCGATGTCGGTTTGAAAATATCAGAGATACATGTGCGAACCTGTCGACATAAAGTATTTTCAGTATTCGCTTTTTATGGCCGACTTCAGTAAATACTTCTATAAAGAAATTAACTTCCTCTACACAGTAAAAAATTTTGGTTATGAAACATTACCATGTTTTTTATTTATTATACGACGATTTTCCAGCATTTCAAATTGCCAGTGGCAGCTTTTTCTTAAGGCTGTGTCGTCACTCGCCCCCCGCTTTCTTCTGCATGCCAAAAATAGGATACAGTTCTTATATATAAATATGTTTAGTTCATCAGGAAAGGATTAATATAAATTGGAAGGATTAGCATCATTGTCTCCAGGTTTGTTTCCACTCTTTTAAGACCCTCGCGATAACTAACCATAATCCACGGGCTGCGAAATATTTGCAGTCTCATTGCCACGGGTACGAAACCAAGATCCGAAAGTCACAACAGTCACTTGTCATTAGTGTAACTTGTCTTCTACTACTTTGGCTGTCATATTTTACAAGGACATAAAAGAGGTTTGCGTAAAACAAAATAGTAACCAATTACGTTGCACCATTTTCTTTACCAACCTATTAATGTTTTTTCTGGTGTTCGACTTTTCATGACATTTTTTTAAGCAATTATTTTGTGTTTTTATCACAAATATCTTAGGATCGTGCTTTGAAAATGCAAAATTAAGTATTATTGCATTTCTGGGTAAGAATTTATATTAGGTACTATGTTTAAGAAAAAATCTAAGAACTGAATTTCAATTATTTTCTATCGGTAAAGGTTGACGACCCTAAATTTTAAAACAGTTTGTTCAATTTCTTAACTTCAATTTTTGCCAGAAACAATTCAACTATCGTGGTATGTAGTTTATTATTAGAAAACGTCTCGATTTTCATAATATAATATATTTCTTGTTCAGAACTTTACTCAGTTTCTTATTGAGGTTGTTTAAAAATAAAGACTCGATGTTATTGAACATATCCCCGATAAGTAGTACAATATTACGCAGGACCTATTTTCCAAATAGGCTTAGTAGGCTCGGGCCTACATTTATTCAAATAGTTTAAAACAAAATACTTCAGATTTGCAAAATTATGACTCTGCCATATTTTTTTATTGTAAACAAATATTTTATAAAATCTAAGCCAGACAGATTTGTTTGTTACTGTAAGTAAAACAAATAACTCGTTATAAAAGTCTGACATGTTGCGGAACACGTTTGTCGCCTTATATTACAAATAAAAATAATTTTAAATTACATGTATTAAGAAATGTTAATATTATTCTTTTGCAAGAACTATAAAGAAGAGTCACGGACGTACACTTAAAGGAATTCGTTCAATCACACGCCTCGACGACGCGACGGTGGCGGCTTCTTTATAGTTTCTGGGAAAATATGATATTTATATTTAATTATATTAGGGAGAGTTTTATTTCGATTTAAATTAATTTAAGAATAAAAACTCACCTCAAAAGAAATTTATCCGAAATTTTAGAGAAGTGGAAAGCCCGATTTGTTCTTTGATCTATGTCGGCTTCTTTGTATACTATATTTATTTGAGAAATTTTGAAACAATTCTTTTATATCATTGAAGCATAACAAAAATTATTATTGCGTAACTTATTTTTAAAAAATCACTATGAAGTTGTGAGGAGCATGAAGGCCCATAGGAGGGTGCCCCCTGGATCCTGGTTTTTGGGTTTTTGGGTTTTTTTTTAGAGGTCACTTTTAATAGGGGAAGTTTTGCCATCCCTGCGTACCTCTACCATCTGCAGCAGTTTACCGGGGTATTATATCGGCTTTCAAGCTTGAACACAACACCGTGCATTTTAAGTCTATATACGGCTGCTGTTTAGGTTGACAATGTTTCTTTAGGAATAAGACTTTGAGCTTATTTAATATAATTTCTGGTAATTTGTTCGATCTTTGGATTATACAGGGTGTTATAGAACCGCCTTGTTATATTTAAATCGGTGACTCCTTGGGTCTCGTTAGTCTCGTAGAAAAACACTTTTTTTAATCAATCATTTTTTTAGAAGTCGCTTTGATTAGACCACAAGGTTTTAGCATGTCAGGGACCTTTTTTTTAGAAGTTACTTTACACCAGGATCATTTTTTGCCCTCCCTTAAATAATTTGTTCTTTTAGATCGATTTTCTTTCAAAGCCAAAGTCCCAAGTGACTTATAAAAAAAAGGTCCCTGGCGTGTTAAAACCTCTTCGTCTCACCAAAGTAATTTCTAAAAAAAACTGGCGTCAAATATTAAAACGCAGTGTCAAATATCGATACTTTCATCGTTGTTTGTGACCCTTATTATCAATGGCAAAATATCGAACATCGGTAACAAGACACCGATGTTTAGAAAAACATCAATGGACATTGCACATCACTATTAAATTAGCGCCATCGCTAACGGCATCTTATGTAATTATAGGTAATTGACAGCTTAAACGTGTTTGTGTTGGGGGAATAACACAAGGTTTTTGTCGGTTTTATTGCAGAAAAAAAAAGATATATGAACAAAAACAAGTGTTTGCGTAAGGACCCCATATAAAGTAAATCGAAAGTAGCTCTTAACTTTTTTATTTTAAATGGTATTTTAATATGTTTTATGGAATTTTTATATAGATTGTAAATGTATTTTGTGTAACAGAACAAACTTCTAAACTGAATAGTTTTTGAGATACTTATATTATAACCATTTCAAAAATTACCTTTTTGGTATTTAGACAGGCTGTATCATCTTAATGCTGCCTTTTGAAAAATAATATTTCACATTAATATAAGAAGCTATAATTTTATGAATATAGAAAATATAAACCAAAGCGTTTTTGTACAAAATGTAGAGTTAAGATGCTATAGCCTATCAAAGTCCCACAATTATTATTTATTAAATGATAAAATTACTAACTATTCATTTTAGATGTATAACCTGTTTAGAATCTTCAGCAAAATTCAAAAACATAATAAAAATAATAATATCATATTTAAAATAATAAAGTTGAATGTTACTTCCGGTATAAGCGAAATTGATAATAAAACGCCAATACTTCAGTTAAAGAGAGCACATAAAAAAATATAAGCTCGCAAAGTATTAAGTAAATATTTTGAGTAGTTTTCGCTATAGTCCCATCGGACTCCTATTTCGAATCAAACTGTATGTATATTGCATATATCCCCACTTTTTTTTATGTTAAAACTTTGCCAACGGTTAATGGAAGAGTTTTGTAGGCATATATTTCTTGGTTCTTTCAGATCATAAAAGAAAATTTTCCAAAAAATACATTTTTGGACCAGTGTCCGCGTGGACGCGTCCTCTAAATAAAACTTATACTTTCATATTTTATATTTAATAAATTATAACTTAACTACATCCTTTTTTTACTGTGTAGTCCGTAGTCTCTATCAAGAGCTTTTGTTCTAGATCCATACTGCTATCCGATGATATTGTTGATGGATATTCTTTTATATATGCGAGGTTATACAAAGTAGGACGAAATAAAATAGAGAATGGCGTTAGGGGCATATTTTATAGATAGATTTTATGCACTTTCTTAGGTAAGAATAAAAATTCAAATTTTAAGATCCAGTATTGGTATGCATCTCAATTTTTTTTTAATTTTTCAGGATTTTTGTTTTATATAAAACAGCTAATGCTGTAACAAATCAATGTGAAGTCCTTGGCAAAATATTAGACTGGGACCCTTAAATAATTAAGTTCGTCGTTCCTTAGTTAGCTTAATCAGAGTTAGACAATTACGCATATTTTTTAAATAACTGAATTATAACATAAGAAATAAAGGTTATTTTATTAGTTGATTTCACAACTTTATTGACATGTTTATTAAACTCATACATAAAAGAATATACATAAGAAAGATTAAAAATACTTTTTCAATTTATTTATCAGTTTTAATTTTGAAAATGAACGGTATACAGTCGCTGCGTGCTCTTAAAAGTTTTATAAACGTCTCCATAGGTGTAATAAATTTCTGTGTGAATGCCCTGACCTCGCAAGAAGAAGGTTCACTGCTCTGGGTGAACCATTTTTCAATAGTCTGGAGGAACTAAGCAACTTACAACTTGGACGACTGAGCAGGTTTCTGAACAGTAGTGGCTGGTTTGAATAAGTTGTTAAAAATCCTTCTGCCGTGTACGCCGTACTAACCATCAGAGATCTGATGAAGGCGGGTTCTACGGAACACGTGTGGTATCACAACGGATCTAATAGGACTACGTAAGACTGTTTGGTTAGAACCGAAGGTCTGCCACTCTTACCTAACCTAACCTATAGGTGTCATTATTTTTGATATAGTACTCTGGATATGTACGTAAAAGAAAATAAACTGCTGGCACTTTGAAAGGCATAAGAAAAATTTTTAGTCTATATTTGAAATTAAATTTTTCAGATAATGTTAAATATATTATTTTACAACGTGGTTTGAAGCATATTATAGTGCTAATTGATTGATCTTAGTGTAGGTTGATTAGTTTTGTTACGTACGCATTTTAATTCCCCAACATATAGTGGTAATTGAAACAGTGTAAATTTAACAAAATTTTAAGGCGACGGCATATTTTCCAAATATTATTTTTCTTTATTTCTGGGTTTGACAAGAATCCCTGATTTAATTGTAAAAATACCTTTGGGTTTTTTAAATAAACATTGTGTTTTACAGTAATTAGAGTTTAATCAAAAAACGACACTCTCATATTTTATCACCCTGTATCTGCCACGCAATTATTCGAAAAAAGTGTTTTTAACTTATTGTTAATTCCAAATTGTTGGCTTTTTTCGTGTTATATTTTATACGGCGAGAGTAAGTATACTTTCAATACACGAAAAAAATTAAGAATTTACATTTAACTACAAGTTAAAAACACTTTTTCGGAATAATTTCGGATGCTAGGTAATGAAATGCGAAAGTGTTGTTTTCGATCAAACTCTAATTAGTGTAAAACTACGACGTTTTGGAAAAAAATGGCGTCGCCATGATTTTTTAAAAATTCGCACTGCTTTAGTTACCACCATGTGCTGTGATATGAAAATTCGTACAGAAGGTAAAATAAAAAATCCTACCACAGGTCGGGGCACACACTTACCCTCAGTTACGGTCCCCGGAATATTATCAAAGAAATAAGGACACAAAAACATGTTGTGTTATTTTGCAAGCCTAACAGTTAAACCATGAGTTTAAGTAGTAAAACTACCAATGATAGGCAGATGAAAACATGTTTTTCATAATTGAGCAATCCTAAAACGTCGACATCTACAAGAATCTCCTTGTTGCGAGAAAAGTAAAAGTAATTAGAAAAGAAGGTTTTTTAGCGGCAGGCGGACAAAGTAGTGCATCTATCTTTTGCATTGAGTACACAGGGACGCCAAATGCAATGGGTTCCCTGGGGCACAGGTAGACAATGACAGGCTGTTTCGTTCTTATTAAAACTCATCAAAAAGCCATAACCTGTAAACGACCCCGGAAACCCTCTTTTCTATTTACTTATACGGACACTAAACTCTAATACTTTATAGTAAAAGTAATATTTGTAGAGTAATAATTTCTACATCAACTAGTTTGGCATCACTGTTTACCAATTCTGACGGATGCACAATTAACAGAGAATTGTCTAACTTTAGTTGGAAATCTATTGAAATGGCTTAGCAGTTTGAAACAATTGATTTCAGCATGAGTTCAACTTTAAAACAACTGTGTTTAATTCGTGTCTATTATGTATCATGTTCCGGAGCAATTTATTAAATAAAACTTTAAAAATAGTTTTGACTTGTTTAATTAAATTTTAATTATTTCGTTTTTATGAATAACATAGCCAGTCGCAGTGTTCACTAAATTCAAGCACGTACACAAGTGGGAGGGGGAGGGGGGATTCTTGAGTTAAACCCCTAAAAATTTGAATTTCCAACTAAAACATAAAGTTTTCAGAAAATAAAAAGTTCATATTTTAGAGATATTTAAGTTCAGTCAATGTTTCTTCCCAATAAATCAAATGCCACGTTTTAGTAAGCGTATTGACATTTTAATGATTATATAAGATCGAAGTGGTGAATATTTTTAATGAATTGCATTCAGACCGAACTCTAACTATAAATCAACTATTTCCAAAATATTGTTGCATTTTTATGAAACTGGAGGTGTGAAAGATCGATCAAAAAGTAACAGACAGATAAACGTTACTAATAAAGAAAACTATTTGAATGTCATGTAAGATGTAGTAGAAAATCCAATAAATTCGCCACTACAGACGTCTTTAATACATATAACATGAGTCGATGTTCCATTCCAAAAATTGCCAAAACGGAAAAATTCAAACCATATAAAATTCATTTTATTTTATAGTTGATCTTTTAAGTTATTATGGATAAATTAAAAGAAAATGTTAAACACATTATATTATGACCAAAACACAAGGCCGATAAGAAATAGAAACTTGTTTCTGCGAAAACTACATACATAGGTATGACAGTGGCAGAATTTACAATAAATTAAGTTTATTTGACTTAAATTTGGTTAAGACTTGATAAGTACTATAGTTAGTATTCTGACAATATTTTATTTTCAATAATATTGTGTTTCGATTTATTTCATTCTTAGTTAGCTGCAATATCTCTAGAAACAAACTGTTTGTGTCTTGTGTTAATATTTTGTATATTATTTCTTAATATTTTTTTGAATAACGTAGGTATTGAAATTCACTGAAAACATCATAGTTTCCAGTATACCAGATAAATCGATTTTTCTGATTTGTTCCGTAAATCTGCTTAAAACGGCAGTTTGGTTGAATGATTGACATTGTATTTAGTAAAATATTTTTTTATCACAGGAATCTACTGCAAAAAAAGATCCCAAAAATAATTAAAAAATCAAAGTATTTTTATAGTATATTATGTAGATAGGAGCCGATGTGCACGTGTTATATATTGCCACTACCAGGAATTGTGAAAGACTTTTCAGATAGTCTCGGGAATCTAATTTTAATTGACTGTCGCCGGGACTGGACTGCCGTCCGTTGCCAAGCGGGTCTATTGCCTTGTATAACTTTTGAAAAGTCAGCAAAATCCTGCTGTAAATTTAGTCGTTATACAGGGCGATAAACAGTTAAATGAAAATAAGGTTAAATTGAAATGACTTATTATGATTAAATAGAATAAAGGCATATTTTGGTTTGTGATAATCACGATCATTTTATAATAAATAAAAATAAAAGAATTCCAAAAATACTGGATATCACCATGTAACCATGGGTCTTGCAATAATAGGTAGCAAAAATGCATATTTTAAATTCACCCTTTGTTGTATGTAAATTTTATTAAGCATTTCCGCCTGCGATACTTTTTCTTTTATCTCAACAAATGCTTGGTGCAATCATATGTGTTTTGTGATATTATGACTAACTTCTATTCACCTCTGTATCATTCATATTCGCGGAAGTGCTTTCTCATAACCAAAAGCTAAATTCATTCTTATCTTGTTATCTTTATTAAATTTTTCATAAATTTAATAACACACCTTATTTAAAGGGTTTTAATCTAAATGAAAACCAACTAATTTCTTGCTTCAGCTCTTGATGAAGCTACCCGGGCTACTACAAAAATGTCTTTAATATTTATTTATTAAAAGGTGAAAAAGTCGAGATGGCAGAAAATGGATTATTAAGTAAGCAAAATGTAATTAAAAGCGAGTTAAACAGAGCTACTCATTCCAGATGCTATTAAAGGGTTCGAAATTTTAATATCCAAGTTTAAAGAATTTTCTTAGTTATTTAATATTTACATTTTCTATAGCTAATTAGTTTTTTTAATACGGGAATACAGGAGTTGGCAGGAACGGGATGTACAAAGTATCATGTATTATGGAAATTACTTATTCGGATGGAGTGAAATAAATAAAAAATTTGTGCTTTCAGATATTTAACTAGCACTGTTGCCTAAAAGTTGCATTTTGTTGTCTAAATTACTAAAAAAATTTGAAGGAAAAGATATAGGCCATTTAAACCCTAAAAATAATTACCAAAATTCATTGTATTGTAAACTATATTGAACATACATTTTTTTTAATAAAAATAACTCTCTGACACTATCCAATATTTATACTAAAAAAAAACGAATTCTTTGGGATAAATGCAAACGACTTTAGTCCAAAAGCTACGCGCTATTAAATAGGTACAAATGCTATCGCCCTTGCCCCAAAACCGCAGTTCTCTTGACATACATTTTTATAAGAATTTGAAATAAATACCGTTTCTCTTTGTTGAAAGTCATTATATCTTGAACCGAGAATGGTTTTTATTTACCCAAGAGTGTTGGTTCTTATGCCAAGAGTGTTTGTTTTTGACCCAAAAGAGTTTGTTCTTGCCTTAAAATTGGATTTCTCATGGCCAAATAATGTGAACTCCATTGGTAATTTCGCAAACCACTGCTTCTAAGAGAAAGACAAAAACAATTACCATCGCATTCTATAAGGAAACACCTGTTCAATTTCTCTAGACTTAATTATTGTTGATAATTGACATTTTAAACTTTTAAATGGCTGTTTTGTCCAGTCGCCAAATGGTCGTTATTTTTCAGCTTAGTTTTTAATTTTAAATATAATTTTTCCAGAAAAAAGGTCTAGACCGAAGGGCAACAAACTGTAAATGTAACCATGACAAATTTTTTATTAAAACAATATGCGGTTTTCAGTACTTTTTGTTTTTGTTATAAACGTCCGTAATCTGCATATTATGATGATATGATGAGCAAATTTGGATTATCCTGTATAGTATACACAAATGGAAGATGCTGGCCCACCCGGCATCGCCCGGTGAGATACCAATGCATCAGTTTACGCGGCGTGAAGTTGCTCTTTGAGTTAACGTTTCGTCGCTGTGCTGATGTTTTCGGTTTCCAGGGTGGGGCCGTATGAAAGAAGCATGATGGAAGCTCCAAGATCAAAATATTCCGGAGGTAAACTCGCCCCCCGATCGGATCTCCGGGTGGGGGCTGGTCCTGTGGCTTCATCAAGCGAAATTAATGAATTATCCACCATTTCCGACAATTTACTGGGTTCCTCCAACAACACTCAACGAGGAAATGGTGTGGCGCCTGCAGTTGCTAACAGACCCAAAAGTAACAACTTCAAAATTGATTTCTGCAATATTAGAGGGCTTAACACTAACATCAATTCAGTCCACCAGCACTTACAATCTTCCAAGCCTCATGTGCTTGCACTGACCGAGACAAAAGTCAGAACGTAAACACTGTCAGCTATTTATATCCTGGATATGATTTTCACTTCCGTTTTAGACGCAACTTTGGGGTTTGTCTGTTCATTCGAGATGATCTTTGCTGCCAACGGGAGGAGATACTGGAACCGAAAGACTTTGATGTAATGTGGTTTAAAATATCTTCACAAAAAATCACTAACTTTATATGCTGCCTTTACCGTCCTCCAAGCGACATGCATTACAGGGCCCTCTTCTCATCACTAGCCAACACAATCGACTTCTTGCAAACCAATCATCCGAATGCCGAAGTTGCTATCTTTGGCGACTTTAACGTCCACAATATCAACTGGCTTAAATACTCAAACACCAACGATGAGCAAGGCCGCGAGGCCGAATCTTTTGCGATCAGTTCTGGTCTAACTCAACTCGTAGAAGAACCAACGCGGGTTCCAGACCGAGCTGGGGATTTTGCTAGTCTTTCAGATCTCTTTTTAACTTCAAATCCAGACCTATATACGGTCACCGTACATCCACCATTGGGCTCTTCCGATCACAAACTTATTTCAACCCTAAGCGAGCTGCCAATTAGTTCTGAACAACCTCCTAAACCCCGTAAGATTTGGCACTATACATCAGCTAAGTGGGAAGACCTAAAGGAACATTTTCGCAACTTTCCCTGGCTAAGCGTATGCTTTTCTTCGGATGATCCATCTGTCTGTGCAAAGGAGGTCTCCGACGTCATTCTAACTGGCATGGAGGCCTTTATTCCTTTCTCCAAAAAGCGCCCTTCCAACGGCAAGCCCTGGTTTAGCAAGAATTGCGAGCGTGCTGTCAGATCTAAAAACCTGGCTTACCGACAGTGGCGTAAAAACCCTACTCCTGAAAATCGCGCCATCTTTGTTACCACCCGAAACCAATGTAAGCAAATGATAGACCAAAGCAAAGAAGCTCATAACGAGAGAATCAAAAACAAACTTCTTGCCAGTCCTAACGGATCAAGGTCCTTTTGGTCAGTCGCTAAGGCCGTCAGCCAAAACTTTACAAAGTCAACTATTCCACCTCTAACACGTTCCGACGGCACAATAGCAACCACAGCCGGGGATAAAGCAAACCTACTTGCTGAACTGTTTTCCTCGCATTCCACTGTAGACTTTCAGGGAAAATCACCACCCAACATTCCCTCAGTTCAATCGCAAATGTCTGAAATCGTGTTCCGTCAGCGTCTTGTTAAACGGATTCTTAAAGGACTCGACGTCAATAAAGCTTCTGGTCCAGACTAAATTCCTATCATTGTTCTCAAGACATGCGCCGATGAACTTACACCAGTATTTTGTAGACTTTTCAACTTATCCTACAAAAAAGGAATATTTCCATCCTGCTGGAAGTCGGCGCGTGTCCAGCCTATTCCAAAGAAAGATAAAAAGACCCTGCCAAGCAACTACCGACCCGTCGCATTGCTTTCAGTAATTTCAAAAGTAATGGAGAAAGCTATTAATCAACAACTCCTAAAGTATCTGGAAGGGTTTAACATTATCAGCGACCATCAATACGGTTTTCGTAAGTCCAGATCAACAGGTGACCTTCTGGCATATGTCACCCATCTTTGGAGCAACACCATCGAACATCATGGAGAATCCCGGGCTGTTGCACTGGACATCTCTAGGGCTTTTGATCGTGTTTGGCACGATGGGCTTCTAAGTAAATAGCGATCCTACGGTATGCCTAATGGATTTTGTTTATGGTTAACCAGCTTCCTTAAGAACCGTTCTCTGCAAGTGGCGATTGACGGGTTTCTCTCAGACACCTTCACCATCAATGCCGGTGTTTCTCAAGGGTCCATATTGTCGCCTACCCTCTTTTTACTGTATATTAACGACTTTCTAGTAAAAACCCAAAATCCAATTTATAGCTTTGCTGATGACAGCACACTTGTCTCATCTTTTACCTTGACTCCCCAAACATCCGCTGCCGACGCACATCTTCGCAGGCAGCATGAAGTTTTGCGCCTCAACAGTGACCTGGAGGAAATTTTGGCTTGGGGTGACAGTAACCAAGTCGAATTTAATGCTAAGAAAACCCAAGCAGCAGTCTTCTCCAAAAAGGTTAACATTGCAGAACCGGATATAGTCATGGCAGGACACGCAATTCCCCTGGCACCGTCTATTAATTTGCTAGGGGTCAGTCTGGGAGGTAATATGTCTTGGCATGATCACGTTGCCGTAATTGCCAAGACAGCTGCACAGAAACTTGGTGTACTTTTCCGCACCAAAAGGTTGTACACACCTCATCAACTTTTAACACTCTACAAAGCCCAGATTCGACCATCATTAGAATATTGCTCTCATGTCTGGAGCTCTGGACCCAAGCACACCCTTCGGCTACTGGATTCCATTCAAAGGAGAGCCGTTCGTCTGATCGGCGACCCCGAGCTGACCAAGACCCTCGATAGCCTGGAGCATCGAAGACAGGTTGGTGATTTGGCTCTCTTTTACAGATATTTCCATGGCAGGTGTTCGACTGACATTGCCCACTTGATTCCACCTAGAGCAATGCAAAACAGAAATACACGGCGAACCACTGCCGCTCATCCATATGTTGTTCAGCTTAGTACTCCTCGAACTTCATTGTTCAAGAATTCTTTCATCTGGAGAACGTCATCTTTGTGGAATGATCTTCCTGAAGTCGTGTTTCCCAATGAATACAATCTTCAACGTTTCAAGACCAACGTTAATCGCTTTTTTCGCACTCGCACCGCTCCCAGAGCGCCTTAAAGGATTTTTCCTACAGTGCAGGTGTTTTATCATAAAAAAAAAAAAATCCTGTATAGAAAAGTACAACACAATAACCAATTTATTTTAGCTAATTGATCTGATATACCGGGTGGTGCGTCCGAACAGGACACATAGAATTTCCCGAGTAAATTTTGAGGTAGTTAAATATTCGCTCTCGTATTTATTTTAGCCCAAACATATACCTACATTTTTTAAAGAATATAATAAAAAGAATGTCCTTGTCGAATTTAAAACGTATTTTTCTAGTAATCTAAAAGTTATTTTTCTACTTCTTTATTAGTAAACAGTGTTTTACGTATATACAGTTCACTCTATAAAAATAAATCCATTCTTACGCACAACTGTGTGTAAAGAATAAAAACGTACAACCGTGCGTTATGATGCCTAGTATAACAATCAAGTTAGCCTTGAACCACTCAAATCGTGATATTTATCTATGTTGCGTGGTGCACATATTTATATATTTTATCTATTTATGTCCATAGAAAAAAAGTTGTTTAAAAAATCTTTGTATTTATTACAGCATTCCACCATTTGAAAATAAAATTGATCTTCGTTCTTCATCAACTTCCCGCAATTCTTTTTTTTCTCGTACTTATATGAATGGTATTGGTGTTTCTGTAAAACTCGTAACGCAATATACTCCGATGTTGGTCTACGGTTTTTCTTAGCGTCTTAGTACTTAAAAATGGTATGTCTAAAAATATTGACAACTGGCAGATATTTTATTTTCACTAAGCTCTTTATAAAAGTTTTCTTTAAAATCATTACGGGAGCGAATATTTGACTACCTAGAAATTTACATGAGAATTCCCATGTATCCTGTAGGAACGCACCACCCGGTTACATTAACTTTTAGTTTCAGTTATAGTTAATTAGAAGAGTGCAGATTTTTAAAAGTTTTAAAAAGTCAAGATTTTCAGAGAAATTTCTTTTACGCCATGAGAAACTAATTTACCATGGGTAGTCAGAAGACATACAGTCAGAAGACATACCTGGTAGCCATGAGCAATCCATAAGCTAAAATTAGATAATTAATGATACAATTCTTTCCATTCCTCAAACCAACGAAACACAGAAAAAGGTATGGGAGCCTTATTACTTTCTTAAATGTTATTTTTTTAAATAAAATACTTAAATGCCCATTTTGAGAAAATTACGATATTCACTAGAAATGATAGCGATTCCTGTAGACAGCAGACTAAAAACTCACCTTTTAGCAATAGCAAGAACCAAGTCTGAAAAAATATTATATTCTCTTATTAACCTTAAGTAAATATTATCAAAAGAAAGAAGAAATAATAAGTAGACATGCAATTGTTGTCAAATTAAGGATTTTTTTAATTATATGAATACCAGAGAAGGGCCTTTAACTCTCTTCTGAGCCGTACGCCCCTGCGTCAATACCAGATCTGATGATATTGACCAAAGTATTGCCAAGGTGGAAACTGACGTATTTCGTTCAGTTGTTTCACGAGCTCTCATATAGTGTCAGCATAGTGCATTTCCTAATTACCAAACTTCCTTTAAAAAATGTAAGAGATCCATTGTTTTTCAAACAATGGACGTTTTAAAGCAAATATGCATCAAAGTAATTTTTCCGTGGAAAGCAGTAAGGGTAATGAATAAAGCCAACGGATAAGGCCGTAAATTACATAGAAAGTTTACTCCATGAATCTCGCCGTGTGCAAGTATACCTACTTTATTAAACAAAGCTCTAAAAGTTTTTGTCTAGTATCGCAATTTAAGCTCTACTTGTAAGCGAGAAAAGCCAAAGAGAAACTTGCCAAGAGTTTTACAGAACGGGCGCGTGAATTCGGTTGAAAGTTTACACCTTTTTAATTTTAAAACGGACGTTGTTGATATTCCTACTTAATTTTTCCTCTATCTATCTATCTATAAAATTGTCTTTTATGACCATTTGTATGTTCTCGATTTACAAGGAATGAGGGATAGAGAATTCTTAGCCCTATCATTTCGGCACTTTGACGGATTCAGGTGTGATAAAGTCATTGAAGGGGAGCCTCGAGCAATTGGTAACTTCTTCCTTGTACCTATTTGGTTTGTTTTTACTAGCCGTAGTTAAGTAGTAGAAGGCTATGGGTCAGTATCATGGCCAATTTTTTTCATAAACAGGCCTGTAATAGGTCTCTCTCACTACTCCTTAAATTGCAGAAGGCTTTGGTTGTGACAAATACAAATTACATTACATTTTATTTATTTTTATTAGTTTGTTGAATAGAAATATTTAGATCTATAGTCCCACAGTTGCCTTTTCACCTTCAGATTTTATATGCCATCTGACGCTTTTGTGTCAATTTGATATTTTTGTAATAATTAATGCGTTTTACTGATAAATAACTTGACCGGGATGTTGTTGCAAATACATTTTTAGTTCTATTAAAAACACAGTTCGTGCTAAAATACTTTTTTCTTTATAAATTTAAAGAAAAATCAAAAAAAATGTATACAATACCAAACTTAGTTGACGTATTCTGATACTTGTCATTTAAAACCTAGAATTGTTAATTTAAGACGGTTCTAAATTTATATCCCTTTAGTGAATACGGCTTAGAAATCTGGTAATAAATATCAAAAAACCTTTAAAGCTTAGAAACAACACAAAAGACCTTATAACAGAAAATGACTACCGGAGCTGACTATGCAAAATAAATATGAATTGCATTCCAAGGTCCGCCACCGATCCCACTGGGGTTACCCAGTACCTACCTGTCCTAGGTAGATATAAATGCCTAGAGAAACAAACATATACAGGGTGTCTCTAAAAGGTGCGGAAAAAAGCTACCACAAGTTCCTGAGGCGTAATTATGACGATCTAATCCAACTTACCTTAGCCCAAAAGTGGATCATTTCGGAGATACAGAGTGTCAAAAGTTCAATTTGATTTTCATTTTTTATAAATAATTTTTTTAATAATTGGTGTATTGTCACAATATTCAGCTTGGTGGGGTTTTACGGGGTGAGAAATTAGAATCTACTCTCATTTTTATTGTAAAGTTTAGAGGGCGCCACCTGCGGTACCTTGCATACGTTTAAAACGAAATAACTTTTTTGAGACACCCTATATTTAACTTTTTTTAAAAAATTCGGCTGTTCCAACGTCTTTTACCTAAAAAAACTATACGTGGTAAGAGTTGATTTAAGCAGCTGTTTTAGAGATATCTGGTTTTAAAAAATTCACTTCGTGTATGGCCAGGTCTAAATTTATTGTAATAATTGACCACATTTGAAGCGTAGGCGGTAAATTAAAATAACGTCACTAAAAACTAAAAAAAAAATAATTAGGTTCATAAATGTGTTGTTAATTTTATTTTATTTTAATTTACCGCCTACGCTTCAAATGTGTTCAAAATTATTACAATAATTTAGACCTGGCCATACACGAAGTGAATTTTTTAAATCCAGATATCTCAAAAACAGCTGCTCAAATCGACTCTTACCACGTAAACCTATTTTAGGTAAAAGACGTTGGAAAATCCGATTTTTTATTTAAAAGTTAAATATGGCTCGAAAAAATTTATTTTGTTTTAAATGTGTACAAGGTACCGCAGGTGGCGCCCTCTAAACTTGACAATAAAAATGAGAGCAGATTCTAATTTCTTATCCCGCAACCCCCCCTCCCCCAAGCCGAATATTGCGACAATACACCAATTATTTAAAAAATTATTCATAAAAAATTAAAACCAAATTGAACCTTTGACACTCTGTATCTCCGAAATTATCCACTTTTGGACAAAGGTAAGTTGGGTTAGATCGTCATATTTACGCCTCAGGACCTTGTGGTAGCTTTTTTTCCGCACCTTTAAGAGACACCCTGTATATTTATTCTTGTGGAAGTAGTCCATCTCTCAGTGGAGTGATATTATGAGTAGGGGAATAATACACACAGTCTGCTCCACTAATTTATTATAAGGATTTCTGATTTAGAAAACCTTAAGTGTCTTATCGTACATGTTTCGAAGGTAAAACCCTTCATCATCAGCGAAATGAAAGTGTTACAAGAAGAGAGACCCTCAACATTGCATGTTATACTAAAAGAGAAACAGGGGAAATGAATAAGTTTTATTAACATTTTTTGATATTTAGTTTTACATAAAGAAGGAAAGAGATTAAAGAAATGTAGTAGTATGTATTTTTTCCACCTGAGGAACAGAAAAAGAAGAAAAAGTTTTGAATTAAATTTTACTTAATGTAATTAAGGTTAAAATTGATTCAATTTTACTAAGGTTTTCTAAATAAGAATCCTTATAATAAATTAGTGGAGCAGACTGTGTGTATTATTCCCCTACTCATATATTTATTTTTTAAATGAAATCAATAGAAAAAATATCTTTTTAATATTGGTGTTGGATGCGATAAATAATGGCAAAATCATTACACTCTGATCTGATTGAATGGTGACAAAGCTTCACAGTTAGTTGACAGTGATTTTTGGTGCATTTCTGTGTGTAAGTAAGCTCAAAACATAAGAGATATATGGTGGACTTAGTTGTGAACCCAATAATAATGAATCTAGTTATCACATATGAAATTATCTTGACAAGGTTTTAGTGGAGCTGCTATATTGTAGCATTTAATTTACATTAATATGACCGACATACAGATGTATACCACTTAAGAGTTTAAAGGAGGGTGATTGGAAGTAAAGGCTTTAAAGGGGTGGAAGTCAAAATTCAATCTACATAGTGTAACCTTCCCCTTCAATTTCTTAATCGACATAGGTATTGTAGGTTTAAATGAATTTACTCAAAATTAATGTTATTTAAGGTATTAACTTTTCAAATGAAAGCACTATATGCTATCACAAAAGACAATAGCTTCTAAAGAAACCGAACGAAAATATTTGAACGAAGCCATATTTTTTAGGGTTGAATTAAAAACATATAAATCGACCTATTTACGGCAGGATTAAAAGATCTTTATTTTTAGCTGAGCCTCGACCAGCTCAGAACTAGCCAGACCCAAAAAAACTTTTGTCCAAAAAAAATTAATGGATAATGATCAGATTTCATGCAACAATACAAAATAAAAATGGATAGTAACAGCAGTGCAATAATTGTAATAGCTTTTCTCAACTCCCAGATCGATATTTGCTGTTTCCTTTACACTAAAGTGATTGGATGAGTGGACTGTTCAGGTTAACTGAACGGATATAATTTTATATCCATCCTAGTTAGGATATGAAACTGACCAACCACAGTGGTCAATTACAAAGAAAACAAATCTAAACGTTGGAAATTTTACGAGTCGTTTTCTGACAAAAGTGAGGCTAAGAATATTCTTTAAAATATGCAAAGTTGTCTGAATATATTGTTATTTTTCATATTTTATTCAAAACGTTTATCCCAGAGCCTGTGCATACAAAAATTTTGATCAAAGAGTGCACAAAATATATTTTTACCGGACTATTCTTTCTCTTTTCAAAAATCTCCAGATTCCACTCATTTCTCAACAATTACTACAAGATTTAATGCATAAAATTTATATATAAAATATTGTGATAGTTTTTTGCGATAACGGGGCTCCAATCCCAATCAACCTTAAAACTTTTACTATACGCAACAGATATAGATAAATAACTGGTAAATCTTCCTTAAATGGTGCAAAATAAAGATAATTATATAAAGCATACAAATATTAAGGTTATTATCATATGGGTTTATGGTAACATTTTTTCGTTTGGTTTTGCACAAAAAAACTGTTTTTTCGGGTTTGTTAAGCAAGCAGGCAAATGCTTTGGTTTAGAAAAAGAAATTGTCTATTTTTATTAATGAGTCTGTTATTCTGCAAAAGGCTGAATGTGAGAAAGATAGCCACACTCTATACACTATGTTAAAGTTATATCAAACCAGTCGTCAGATAAGAGAGAAAGAGGCTTATCACTCACTTTGAGAACTATGATTTCAGTTAAGCAAAATCAAGATATAAAGTTTTTTTTTCAATTAACCGCATGTCTGAAATGAAGAAATTAGGAATGTATAAAAAAGAAAAATATGTAAGTTTTTAAATACTGCAGACAATGAATCATGTCTACTAATGAAAGTTGCTATGATATTCGGCGAGACGTGCAAGTCTGCAGGAAGAACTAACTAAGCTAATGGCGGATTATACTCAATAAAATGTAAAATTGTCATCATATATCAAGCAGGAATTTAAAGGTTGAAAAGCCTAATTTAAGTAGCTCCACTAGATCCACTTCTGGCATATGTATACATTTTTTAATTATAAAAGTGTATTATCAATGACTATAATAAACCATAGGTTTCATAGTTTTTTTAAATAAATAAATTATGTTTCTATAAAACGAAATCTTATTTATTAAAAAATGTTAATAAAAACCTAAAACGATTTCCATTACAGCACAAATGCTATAATGTTTCTCATTACAGCCTAAGTGCTTTAAGACACCCTTACAATACTCTTACTTTACTGGGATTGTAAAATTATCTCTTTAAGGGTGTAAGGGTCCGTTCTGGTCCTCACAAATTGAAGTGAAATTATCTATTGGTGCTGGTTAGTTAAGGAAACACTGGGAACACATGTTATTAGCTAAATCCAAAAAGATTGATACAGCCAATTTTCACCACCATATCACCCGTTATACAAATTTGTGGATTTAAACTTAAGTGTTAATTATATTTACATATTTACACAATTGTAAACAATTTAATCTCATTGAGGTTTAGTACTCTCGGAGAAAATTGAACTTATTGTTCGAAAACTTTTAATTCACTTGAATGAGATCGGTAAATCCGACCCGGTTTACATGGGAAATTGAAAGTAAAATAAGAATACACACGGTTAAAGGGTGGAATTAAAAACTTCTAACGCAAAATCGATAGAGTATCGAACTTTTCTAGAAACGAAATTATACTACTGTTTTAAAATAAATTAGATTTGTTCTTCCATGACTCTTTGACTGATCCTGTATATTTAATTTTTTTGCAGTAAAATAGATTATTGAAACCCCTAAAGCCTTTCTATTTAACATTTTTGTTAGCTATCTAACTTTAAGGAATAAGCTACTATGTTTATATAATTCTATTCTAGTCAGATTTCCAATGATTACTTCTGCTTGAAACGGCTGAAAAATAATTTAATGTTTATTATGCTAGAGTTAAAATTTTCAATTAAACTGTAAGCAAAAGAAACTAAAAATTGAAACATTTAAAAAAAATTATAAAATACGTTGGCACAATTCAAAATACAATCAAAGACATTCGGAAAAGCCGAGAAAATACACCTGCATTTAAACTGTAATTTCCGAGAAAATCGCTGCTAGTGAGTTCCTATGGGAAATGTAGAAAGCAGCTCTATTAGATTTTGTTTTTATTTTGTTGTGAAACAAACACTGTTCCAAGACAAATAATTAAATTTTGCATATTTGTGTAAAAGAACCAAAGGGCATTTTAAAGTATCCTTTAGAATTTATAATAATATTACCTAAAAGTAGTTTTGTATTAACAGCCTTATTAAGGAAATGTAAGTTTTTTCAGTAAATAATACAATATTTTGTAAACAACGCCGCGCTCCCCGAGAAGTTAGCACCTATCGCCGGGGAAAACAAAAAAAAAGGAGCTGACGCATACTTACTGACGAATACGGAATAACAATCACGTTGTAAAGTTAGTCGCTAATAAATCGAATAATTGAACGGAAGTTTATTTAACGAGTTTTGTCTTTTGATTTATTACATGTTCTCAAGAAGAAATTGAAGGGTTTTTATAGTTTTTCTGGAATTTTTTTAAATAGGATATTCCATGCGAGGCTCGGGATTTTTTTTACAGGTGTGACAAATTTTGATGGCAGCAACCTAACAAGCAAAATTGAGTTTGATGTAGAGTTTAGCCATACCGCAAAAGCATAAAATACTAAAATTGCATTTTTGCTGTGACTTTTTTTAACAAAAACAAATAAAGATAATGCAAATCCAAAACTCTACTGCCGTTCAAGTTTTTCTGCCGCCAGGTGCAGGTTCATCCATTTGAAATTACTGACCTTTATTTCTGTGATGCGCTTGAACAAACTTAATTTCTGGTTCCGTTTTCACTGAACTTTTTGACATTTTGCAAAAAAATGGGATGCATATTTAGCTCTTGCAAGACTCACTACGTCATCCAGCTTTATGTCTCTTTTTCTTCTTATAAACGATCTTGTATAGGGCTTTTGTCGTAACTCACAATATCACGTAGAATAATTTGTAATAAATGCGTAGATTCAAAGTCGCGCAAAGACGTTAAATTTCGTAATCTGGCCAACCAATCCTTAGCGCACTCACTTGAGATTTTTCGAGCGTTATAAAACTTATAAGTCGCCGCAAAAATCGTAACAATTGATTTCAAATCTTGGGAAATTATTGACACTAGACTAGGATAAGTTTTTTTTATAAATGGCCCAATCCGAGTTAATCGGGTCAAACTCCCGAAGTTGTCCGATATTTTCGGTAGCTGCCATTTTATCAGTTTAAAAAAAACTAAGCTTATTTCACGTATGTGTTCACTTTTAGTATCGAAAGTTTGAAACTTTAATTGATGCACTAAAAGATCAATTTCCTCGTCGCCACTGTAAAGTATTTTAGCCGCACTGAAAGGAAGCGACCTTCGAGTTTCCATATGATTTTTATAACCATTAAATAAATTAGTTGCCTAGGCACCGAGGGATAAAAGGTCGGCTCTGTCGCTTTAAATATCCAGCAACAGAAGTCAGAACATTTCATGAAAGTGAGCATCGTTTTTTTTTTTAATTTCCATTTGTCGTTAAAGCTTTTCTTTTATTTAGATTTGTAAAAATGGATACGCCTATGGTTCGAATACAAATGGTTCAGCTTTAGTCATTACTCTAAACGCAAAAATAATTTTGAAAGCTCTGTCGGTATATCTTTAAAGAAGTAGTTGTTTTTTTATAATTATTATTCTCTTCCTATTGTTTATAAGAAATATTGTTTTACAAACAAGTAAACAGTTTCCGACCAACCAAATTACACGAAAATAATGAACATGTTGGAGAACAATAGAACGCTTCAATACGAAATACGTGACCCATAAATCTTGTTTCTAGAAAGAATTGATGTTATAAAAAGCTTGTATTCTATCAAGCGCATGCCAATATATTTCTTAAACAATAGAATGATATGGAATTCGGTATTTCGTTATGTTTAAAAATGGTAATGTTTTGTTTTCTCTTTGAATATTGAAATAAAAAAGTTGTGGATATAACTGTAAGATAAACAAATATTTTGTTCAAATTGAGACATATGGTTTACATTAGTTTAAAGATATTAAAAGACGCATCATTTAACTCTATTTCTGATGAAAAGGAGCTCCAGATTTTTCTTTTTATTTTGAAAATATGCAGTTATTTGAGCTTTTATAAATAGGCCATCTTTAAATATTATTATCTTCCATTGAAAGCCCGAAATTAGGAATCTATTACAAAACAAGATTTGAACCTAACCTCCTTAGTAATACAAAACTCATACTTGTTTAATTTGTTTATGTGGCAACAATAAATCAGATGTACATGTGATGTGATACGAACTTTCAATATATTTTTTCTTCCGAGGGCCCGTCCGTGCGCTGGATGCACTTAGGCCAGGTTTGGCCCATTGTGTTCACCCTGTTTGGGTGTTACACCCGCTCCGTGATCCCAGCTCCTTGCAGCAGTTTGTGTAGGTCAACTGGGTAGAGGGTAAGGATGTCCTCTGGTTCCAGTTTTGGTTGCCCAAGTATTTATTGCCTCTTCCAATCCAGTGGCTCGCAATGGCAAACTATGTGCTGTACAGTTTCTCTGTCTTGTCCGCATAATTTGCAGTCAAGGTCTCCATTGTACAGTTGCATTCTGTGCAGATGGTTCTTGACAGCCATGTGTCCTGTCGGAATTCTTGTAATGGTTCTCAGCTGATTCCTGTTCATTTAAAGCAACTGTTTCGTAAGTCTTGGGTCTGGATTCCTAATGAAACTTTTGCTGCGGTCTAATACCTGTCTTTACTCCAGTAGATTTTGTGTTCATTCCTATACCATCTCATGCTGTGTACCTTAGTACTCCGAGTGCCGGTTCTGGACCAATGAATATATTTTCGGAGCTTTTTCTTGCGACAAACTTCCAATAGTGCATTACTAAAATTGCATACTACGATTCACTAAAATTTTCAACGTGGGCTGTAGATCCTAGATATGATAATCAAAAAGGTTAATGTTCAATTTAAATCAGTCAAAATTAATTTAAAATAATTTCAACTCTTTTGTATTCAGTAAAAAACAGTTTAAGAACTAATAATTCTACAGCAAGTTGTTTTAATACTACAGAGAAGTAGCATTAACATGCGGTATCATTATGATTCAAATGAATACAAGGACATTCTATATTTTATAACATTTTTGAATTCTGGGAAACAAAATAAGTAAATTTGCTATAATACCCAAAACGCACCGTTAACGAGGGGTTGACATTTGAAAAATTACATTTTTTTAAATATTTACCATGCTCTAAACATCATCGCACATACTGAAATAATGAAATACATCTTTGAATAAAATCTGTTTGTAAATAAATATTTATCACCTGTATAAAAACAAAATTGCAGGGAAAAAGTAGTAGAAATTACATTGTTAAAGTGTTATAAAATTTTCTGTAAAAGCTTTATGCCACTTTCATTTGAAAAATAGTTGCTTTTAATGCAATGTTCAGTTTAGTTTTATATTTCGAAACTGGCTTTCGACTGTAACATTTACGTTTAAATCTTTCGTAATAAGTACTGAAGAGGAACGATGCTCATTGGCGTAGCGTAGTGGTAATAGATAATACACTGCAGGAATAAGTTTTAATTTAACCCTACTATACACTATTTTTTAACATAAAGGACGACGTGAGGTCCCTACATAATTTTTTTAAACCCTTTTTTTAAACTGAAAAATAAAACAAATAAAATATCACTAACAAATATTTACTCATAATACCATTAATACACACAAAAAACGTACTATTATTATATTAATTCGTTCTTCTTCTAAATTTAATGAGATAAACATCTAATTGATGGCGAGCTGCATCGGTGACTGGAACATAGGAAATGCTTGCAATCGTCGTTACGTTATCAACAGCCCGTGGACACAGGTGACATCTTCCTCGTATTTTGTGCTTGAAGCAGATTGACTTTGTTCTGGAGGCTGTACCAATTCACTTAAAAATATCGTTCGATAGACACTGGGAATATTTTTCAGATTGACAATTCTTTCTTTCCCTATTGGGTTAAGCCAATTGTTTGCTGTACTTTAGAAATAGAACACCCGATTTGTAATAACTCGTATACTAGCCACGAAAATATTTACATCAATAATTTTATTTAACTATATACTATAATGAAGGATGAAAAACAACAAAGTGTCTTTAAAATATGTTGGCGTTAGACTCTTTTCGCGGTACCTGCGATTATGCTTTTTAGGATACTTGTTTCTCGGTACTGTCTTTTACGAAAATGGTACCGTTATTGCCCTGTTTCAGGTCAACAAAGCCTTAACTGTAGATACCAAAGGGTTCAGTTGAGTCACACATGTATCTTAGGATGCAATTTTATTAGTGTTGTCAGTCAATTTGGACTACAGGCCTACTTTTACTTCAGACGAAAATGTTGTAACTGAAAATGGCTGAAAAAACTTAAAATGGTTAAAATATCAAAGATGTTATTGATTTGTACCGGAAACATAAATGTTTGTGGAAAATAAAATACTTCATATGGCAACAGAGCTTTTGCGAATGAAGGCTTATAAACGAAGAATTACTTTTACTGTATAAAACAGTAGATGATGAAGCTACTGTCTGTGGAACATGAGATACATAATATGAAAAGTGCATTCAGAAAGAGACAAGAAGAAATTTGCTTCCGTCAATAAAAATGTCTATTAAATAAATTTCCTAAATTGTATAATTCTAAGGTTTTTGAAACAAGATAAATCGATTTTGCAATAAAATAAATCAAGACCTAAACGTCCCAGAGAAATTTGAAAAATTTTCAAGAGAGTCGTAGTTCGTAAGCGAAGATCTTTTCTTTTGTGACAATAGAAATTATCTTATACAAAGATAATTTCTTTTGACTTTAATAAATAATGTTCAATAGAGTACTTTGTGCCAAAGGCACCTATTTTTTCAGTGTAATTATGACAACGTAATAAGACTTTTAAAACGAAACAAAATTTAATCACCCGTATTCGCTAAGAAGTTTTAAAGGATCCGTCACAAAGCTTATGGGAAATGGCTTTCGACTAATTTTTCTGAATTTTTAGTATTTTCTAGATCTTAACGTCCTGATTAAAAGTGTCCATGGCTGTAATCCAATCCTATGATTAGTTTTTGAGTTATGGCCAGTATGGCCTTTTAAAGTTTGCAAGAGTATATACATTGTCTGGAGTACTTGTTTCTTAAAAACTATGAACCTTTTTATTTTTTGTATTGATCGAAAAGAAGGCCTTAAGTTAATAATTTAACAATATTATTTTGTCATTTGTTAAAAAAAAACATTTTTTAATTTTCCTATATTTAAAAATTCTCACTTGTGTAAATCATTATGCTGGTTCACCCGTTATATCTAAGATAAGATTGTTAGAGAATAATTATTGTAAAAGAAAATAAATTTTTACAGATTGGCATAATAACTAACTAAAAGTCGTTTATTACGTTTTGGGGTGAATTTTCAATTTTTTTTTGAAAAATAAAATACCCGGCAATAAGTCAACTTATACCCATTTTTTTTTCATCCACAGCTTGAGGCTACAAGATATTAAAATATGAACAAAATCTAGCCGTTTGTTTTCCAAATTCAAAAAATAAGTAAACTGTTTTTTTTTTTGGATTTTCTTAATTTTTTAATAGTAGTATTTATTTAATCCGCCTATAAATTATTCAACATCCTGCACATATTTAATTTCTATATAAGTGAGAGAAAACTTAAGGCCTACTTTTCCACCCATAAAAAAAAATAAAAAAGTTGATAGTTTTTAAGAAAAGTGAAAACTCCAGACAATGCATAAAATCTGAAAGTAAGAAGTTGCCAACTTTAAAAGGCCATAACTCAAAAACCAGTTATAGGATTGGATTACGGCCATGGACACTTTTAATCAGGACGTCAAGTTCTAGAAAATACTAAAAATTCAGAAAAATTAGTCGAAAGCCATTTCCCATAATTCTTGTGCGGGGTTTACTCTATTAAAATATATTCGGCTAGACAGACAGAATATCTCTTTTTAACATTAAAAATACAAAAATATTGTTGGTGTCATTTATATCGTAAAAATACGACTATAAAAATATGTCTGTAGAGGTTACGACTTCTTAAAAATTTAAGCATTTGTTTTGGTCACTTTCGTGTTTATGAAAGCCAAACAATTTTTCATAGCTGTCCTTATACCCATTTACTACAATGTCAGGTTAAAAATTGAATTATTCCTTTAAAAAGCTTTAACGTCACTAATGTCAAGTGTTGCAGTGAATAAAAGCCATAATAACCCATAACGGTTACAATAGCGACATTCTAGTTGTTAGAAAATTGCTGCAAAAAATATAATTTTAAATTGGTGGTCGATATTGTGTTGTGAATAAAGTATAGTATATTATAGTTGGAAATAAATATTTGTTTTATGTTACTAACCGTATATAATGTTTTTATTTATATATTTTTTCCAGAAATATCCTATTATATATAGTAAATGAAGTCATAAGATCATAATATTTTATAATTCAATATTTAAGTTTTTTATAAATTTCTAAAGTTCATGTCATTCCATTTGATACCGGTTTTATATTACATCGAATAACCTGTGCTTATCATAAACTATAGACATTTATTCAAAAGTTCAATGTTAAGTTTTATTTCGAGGGCCCGTCTGTGCACCGGATGCACTTAGGCCAGGTTTGGCCCGTTAAGCTCACCCTTTTTGGTTGTTACACCAACTCCGTGATCCCAGTTCCTTACACTACTTTGTTTAGGTCAATTGGGGAGAGGGTAAGAATGTCATCTGGTTCCAATTTTGGTTGCTCGAGTATTTGTTGTCTCTTCCGATCTAGTGACTCGCAATGGCAAAATATGTGCTGTGCAGTTTCCCTGATTTATCTGCATAATCTGCAGTTAAGGTATCCATTATACAGTGACATTCTGTGCAGATGGTTCTTGACAGCCATCCTGTCAGCCTGCACCAGATTATTGCTCCGGGAGTGTTTTGTGTTTTTGTTTTTCCATACGTTTCGCGTCAGTAATTCGACGACAAAAAAATAGTTTTAACCTTTATATTTATGTATCTCAATATTTCAATGATCCAAAAAGTAATTATTTAGTTCTCCAAAGGTAAGAATAATATGATATACAACAATGTATGGGTTATTTTTATTTGACATTTAAAAAAAAAACATTTCAATGTATCATATTAACTAAAATATCGTCACTTGCTGTTTAAAATTATATAAATATCATCTACCAAAATTACTGACTAAACAATTTTTTGTGGATACTTATCGAACCCTCCGGTATTTTTTCTGGCAATTCGACTATATCGACTACAGGCAGTGTTGCCAACTTATCGGTTTTCCCGCTAGATCTAGCGGTTTCATTTTTAATTTAGCGGGTAAGAACATTAAAAAACGCTTAGTGGTTGGATCGGAGTGAAGATTTGATGGCGACGTAATATCGTTTTATTTATTTATTTGTTTACAAACTCTTTAGTAAATCCAATTACTAAAAACTAAAATACTTCATTTTCCTAAGCCTAACTTTACTAATATTAAACAAATCACATTGATTTTGTATTTGATTATATAGTTTGAATATTTGCGTAAAGGATGAATTCCTATAGTAATTTGTACGGGTGTTATTACCATATACAATGTCAGAGGATTTCTTGTTCTGTAAGACGGTACATAAAAATTTAAACAAGATAATAGGCTAGTGTCATATATTTTGTTTTAAAAGTCACTTTTGATCGGAGTGAAGATTTGGTGGTTTTGGAGAGTCAATTTTAACTTTTAGCGGTTTCTAGTGGTTAAAAATAATAATTTAGTACGAAAGCGACTGCCGACTGACTACAGGTAGGCAGTCGGCTATTTGCTTATGATCTCGAAACATCAAAGTATTTAGGCTGGGTGACCCTACTCGGTTGTATTCTGTACTCTGTGATAACTCTCTCCCTATTTAAATTATTTATTATCTTGGTTAATTTCTAGGGTTATTTTTTATATCATCAAAGAGCGTTTTCTCATAGAGGACACTCTGTGTACTTACCCTTTCTCGTATGAAATAATAATTTGACTTTTGACGTTGTTCCGCCAAGATTTTCAATTATTACCGGCCTCCCTTATCCTTACAACATACGTTTACGCCCGAAGGCATGTAAATTACGCAATTATATCTAACCGATCAGTGGCTCCCCCAGCGGCGAACCGATAAACGACCACCGAGTAGTTCTCTTTATGAACCCAGGCCTTAATAGGGCCATTAATAAAACAGAGTATTCGGGCGTCAGCTGGCCCGTATTTTGACGAAATGAACTAAAATGAGCGAAATGTCTTGAAATTAAATACCTTTTCAAATGCCATAAATTTATTTTATGTTTAATATTTTACTTTGTTTGATATCGCATGGAAGAAAATAGTATTATAGAGGTTTGTTCAGTTAAATAATTACCAAATCAGTATCATAAAAGTATAGATTGATAATGTAATAATATGTAATTCTAAGACGGAAAATTCGTTTTCTGGCAAGTATTATTTCTAAAATCATAAAAAAATTTAAAAAAAAAGAACTCTTGTTCTATACCGTTTTATTTCTAAATACATAGGGTCATTTGGCTTTCACATAAATTCTATTTTTATACTTATAACTTAATATTTAGTTTCATCTAATCAGCCAATTATATTTCTTTCTTGTTCCATTACTATTATGGTATTTTTCACATAAGGTTTTAGTGGCCGTCGATAACACATGTGTAGGGTAAAAATAAGGCTCTACCTTACTTTACCTATTTCTGTTATATTTATAATGTTATTGAAATAATCATTCCTGAACCTTGGTATCAATAACAAGGATATTGTCGAGGGTATAACCCTCTACCAAAGATGATGGTATATTATTTTATATTAACTATAAATAATAACATTTATTTAATCATAGGTTAAGCTTAGAGTTAAGGTTAAGTTTAGTATATATAAACCCAAGACTGATTTTGTAGAAGAAGATTAGATTGAATATACGTTTATTACGAATCTCAACGCCTCTGACTCGTCGAACCTATCAGTCACCTTACACATGTAATTTCTAGTAACATTAATTTAACAGAACTTGTATAGAGAAATGAAAGTCGTCGCTGTCGCTGTAACTAAAGGTTTGATCAGGGCCGGACTGGCGTTCCTGTAATAGTTAATTACGAATGGAATACTTTATAGATACACACAGTCCAACAATTATCAACCAGAAAGTCTACTCACAAGATTGTACCAAAATGATCTAGTAAAATACTATAAAACAACAACAATACTACACTTATATTTCATGATAAGTGAACGATCAAAAGCAGAATGAATGCGGTGCGACACACATAAAGAAAACCATCATTATGATAAAGTATGAAAAGAGATATGCGAGGGCAAACGCGTAAGAAAAAGATCACATAACTACTAACTGCACTGGATGTCGGATTCTATAACAATAATCTCTTTACGGGTTTCAGCTGATTAAAAGTCCTCAGGTTGAAGTAAATATATATTTAGTATCCATCTTTCATAAATCTAGCCAATATCCGTGAAGAAAACCCGTTTCCAGAATTAAGGAATTTTTAAATCAAAAGTTTGCGATCGCGTTTGACAAGAGAAACGTCAAAGCATTAAAAACATAAGTGAAAACATTCTTCGTATTTAACGCGAATTTCATGTCCACAACCACGAGCTGCCAAGCAAACTAGACGTAACGCTACTGTTCGTACGTCCCCAACAAAATGTCTGATCAATGAGCTCTGTATCTATGTACCTTTTTTCATGATAAATTTTAATATACGTAATAATACTGTAAGCAAAACAGAAATAAATGCATGCTAGCACTTGCATGAAAGACAAAGAAACCTTACCTGTTCTTGCTAGTGGCGAATAATTTTTGATTGAAGTTCTGATGAACGTTTCACGTTTATAGAAATGTGTGGAAAGAAATACTTGAGTTACGTTGCGGGAGTAGTTTCTAATTTATTTTCGGGGAAAATGTGGTTTACATTTTGAAAAAATAATATTTTTAAAAATAAAATCAAACTTAATTGAAGTCGGCTCATTTTCCAAACCCCGCCCTAGTATCTACAATAAGAAAAACCAGCCAATTGATGAAGTAAATGCTTTGGCTTCAATTGAAACAAATCAAAGTAGTTCTTGTAGAATAGTGGAAGGTTCTGTCGGTGTTATAAAATCAAGGGTTCAAACTATTCTAAAAAAACACAAGTTTAAGCCATAAAAATTTCATGTCGTACAAAACTTACATCTCGGTGACGCAGAGCGCCACGTAGAGTTTTGTAATTGGTATTTCCAAAATGTAAATAGGGGAAATCATTTTGAAAGAACGAATATATGGTCTGATGAGAATCATTTTACCAGTGCCGGTATATTTAATCGGCAAAATACTAGGTTTTGGTGCCAGGAAAATCAACATATTTCCACGGGAACGGCAAGGCAGATTTGGGTTTAGCGTTTCATGCTTCATACTGGAAAGTAAAATTTTATATAGTATATTTGAAGGCGGTCTTACTGCAAATAAATATTTAGAAATTTTGAAAAACATTGTGCCCGAAATAGTAGAGAATGTACCCCTAGCTCATCTTAATAGCTTATATTTGCAACAGGACGGAGCTCCTACTCACAATTGTCAAATTGTAAGAGCATATCTTAACAATAATTTTCCTGGTCATTGGATTGGAACACATGGACCTGTAAGATGGCCACCCAGGTCACCCGATTTAACGGTTTTGGATTTTTTTTGTGGGGCTACCTAAAAAATTAAATTTATACCGTCCAGTACCAAACGATGGCACATTTAAGAGAGGCCACTGAAAGAGCCTTTAGAGAGTTACAGGCACGGCCTTTTATAATTTTAAATGCACTGAGGCGAATCAGAACAATGTGTAAAACATGTTTTAGGCATAATGGAGAACAGTTTGAGCAATTGTATTTTTTCTCCAAACTAATCAACCAATAAAGACAGTTGTTAAGAAAACTATTATTATTTTCTTATTTTCTTTTTAAATTGGCCTTACAATGGTATGGTAACATTTTCTTTCATTTCAATTTATTTAAGATAATTACTTTTCAATAATTAGTCTATAATATATGACATTTTTCCGTGAACGCACAAGTTCTCGATTTCGTCACTCTCCATGAACGGCGCATAGTCGCGCATGTCGAGGACTTGGGTCGGAACCGTGAAGCCAGAAAGTACGGCGAAAGACGTTGTTCGAAAAAACTCACCATTTTTGCTTGATATAGACATAATGTATTGGTAATAAATCGGATTTTATCTAAAACTATTCAGTGCAAGTGCGTGGCTGATTCTCCAACATAGAAGAACAAAATTGGAGGAAGAAGAGGGCCCTCTGTACCGCCACGGCTAATCAGTCCAGGTAAGAGTGCGATTTCGACCATCTTGTGTGCCCATTTCTTTTCTTTTAAGTTACAGTCCATTGCTAACTGCGTTACCGCATCAACAGTTTATTATTATTATTAATATAATATATAAAACAGTTTCCTAAATCATCAAATAATTGTAGTTTTTAATTTTTGAACTTATAACACAACTGAGTTAACTGTTATTTATATTTATAAAAGCTATTGTTATAGGTATATATTTTTAAAATTAGTATTTTATATTTGCGAGAAGCTTGTGACAATCTGAATTATTTAATCTTAAAATTTATACTGTGTGCCATTTAAAAAAATGTAAATTTGTTAATAAATGTAAATTTTGAGCTTCACATAGAAAACAACTATAAAGTGTTATATATTTTTAAAAAGCTTGTGATAAACTGAATCATAATAGTTAAAAATGTCCCTTTTAAAAAAATGCAACTTTGCTCTTTTTCTCGAAACCAATTAAACATAGAAAAAGTCTGACTAAGCCACTGGACTCTACGTGAAAAAAACTGATACGTTCATTTTTTACTCTTTTGATAAGCTGCAGCGTAACCGAGATACGGGGGTGTCACAAAATGCAAAATTTTCAAAAACACCCCGTATCTAAAAAACTAAGGGGGCTATAAAAATTCTGTTTATGGCATCGTTTATTTCTCAAAAAAGTAACATAGTGCCGCGAAAACCGCAACCTTCTATCTTTACTAATAACGCAGATAACCCGTAAAACATACGAAAGCTGATGGACACCCTATACATCGCTTCTTGTTCATAAAGAGGTGGCATTCTTACTGGAGTTTTTTATACAGAGAACGGAAATGTAAACAATAATGTTAAATTTATGACGCTTACTTTACCACATAGGTACACCGGAGAAAGAATCTAGGCTTCAGTCATATTTTGATCATTTTAAGATAAATGCAATTTAAATATGAAAAATGTACGTCAACAATAACAAAGCATAATATACTATTTTAAGACGTTTTAACTTTTTAAATTTGACGATTAAATGACCATTTTTTACCGTGTATATATTTTCAACCATGATTGTAAATATACCTGTCCAATCAGTGCAGGAACTTATCCTACTGAATGCGACCTTAAAATTGACGTCGTGAAAGGGTATCATTGTGCACCTCAGGGGATTTCCGCAGGGATAGCCGGTGTCTAGTTTGCGGCTTGCACACGTCCCCACAGCTTTCCGGTTGTAGACTGGCGTAAATGATTTAGGGCATGTCGGCAATAGTCTGATGCACACAAGATTGCGAAGTAAAAAATTTATAAAAATTTGATGTGAATGTGAAATGTCTTGATATCTCGTAAAGAATCTATGTTCTAATCTACATATTCCAGTCTACAGGGTGTTTCTAACATGTCTTTATAAAAACCTACTAGATAATCAAAATAATAATAAATTGGATCAAAATGTGTCAGTGAGGGATATACGGAGTCTAGAAGTTCGATTCTTAGCAGAGGTACAAAACTTTTCAATTTTAAAATAATCGTTTGCACTAAACTTCGCTTCTCATTTTAATTTTATTATTAGCAACCGTAATGAAAAACATTTTTATTTTTGTGCCAGAGAAGAAAATGGACTTTATGCGTTATCATCCCTTTAAAGAAATAAATATAATAAAATAGGGTATTTCAGCTGTCTCCAACAATTACAAAGTTGTCATAAATTTTACTTATAAGCGAATTTCCGTCGTTATTACATTAAGCCTAACGTAATTACATTTTAAGCAAAAATTAATGTAAATTAAATTGTCATTTAAAAAGTGAGCTGTTATAAAACTGGCAGCACCAAGTTAATAGGCTTAAATCACTTAAACGAGGGTTAATTAAAAAAAGTCTTTCGCAGCACTTTGCACGTTTATGAAAACCTTGGAAGTAACTTTTAAGAAATCCTTAAATGTCATTAATAATTCAAATAAATTGGGTATACGTCAATTGGCCGAAAACAAATTGACAAGACAGAAATCAATGGGTGGAAAGTCAATCAATCGAATTCATAAATTTAGAGTTATTGACATGTATCGTTAAATGCGTCATAAAAATATATTTTGAATAATATAAAGTATTCACATAAGGACGACTTAAGATACTTACCTGTTAAATCGTTGTAATTCAAAATAAATAGACAATGCAAGTCCAAAACGCTTCTGTCATTCAATATACTTTGTTTATATAGAATGCCATTAAGACTTCTAAAATATTGATAATACTGGGTATCAATTTTTTTTTTAAATAATAATGTCGATAACGAACCTGGCAATTTTTCTTATTAAATAATTTTTCCCCTGTGGCACATTTATTGTCGAACATTGGGCGTGGCCCCAAAAAAATTGCACTGCATTTACATGATTTGACCCCCCCCCCTTAAACAAAGTTCTGGATCCGCGCCTGCTCTAGGCAGCACTACAGTGGGCTTCCATTTGTGGTAGTGGTTTTCTATATTGTCTTTATACTAGCATCACTAAGTCCAAAAATGACTAACTAGTAGCCGTAGAATTTGATGATGCTAAAACTTAAAAATTATGTTTTACAACAGAAAATACCGCCAATCAATGAATTTTCACTATTATTCGTATTTAATCATAAAAATAACGTTTATAAAGTTTTTCCTTTAGTACCGTTTCCTTTTTTAACTACAACCTCTCTCGGAAAAATATGATAAGTTTTTTTAATTAAAAATTTACAAATAAAAGGCAAGAGTCGGCCCCAATTTGTTCTAATTAGGGTGTGACAGTGTAGTCACTTTTCTAGATTATTATTTTTGGGGCTTATATTTAATGGGATTTCAAAACGAAACAAATTACATTTTAATTTTCAATTATTTTCAGTTGCTTTTGTTTAGTGTTAATTCAGGTGCAGGTTTACGTGGCTAAAGTTGTATTTTCGATTCTATAATAAAATAGAGATGTACGAAAGAGCAAGTAATAAAATAGCTGTAATCAAAAACCATATACGAAATAGCGATGTATTAAAATTACGATATACAAAATAGCGATATATCAAAAACGTGGCATACGCAGTGACGTAGTCAGCTTTTAGAAGCGAACGAGGTAGACTACAGTGGGGCAGTATACCTAACTCACTGAAGGCAACCATTTTGTAAATATATTGATTGCTATAAAAAATACAGCTGGGCAAATTCGTAAATGGAATTTTTTTCTATGTCGTTACAAAATTTTCAGGGGGATAGCATAACCTCGTTCACCAAATAGACAAAGTAGCAGCAGAAAAAAAAATTTGGGAATAAATTTTGTCAAATTTGTTCAATAAATTATGATGAGAGGTTTTTAAATAGGTAACCCTTGTTACAGTTCAGTACTGACATTACTACCGATATCGACGCCTCGTCGATTGGCATGGAGTTACGATAGGTTAGGTGTTCTATTTTCATAAATTCACATTTCGTATGGGTCAAAAGTAAGCGACACAGAATCACTAAAATGCCCGTATTCTCCATTTTTTCATAAAGCGGGCTTAATTTAAGCTCTGTTAAATTTTAAAGCTAGCTTAAATTAAATGTGATAAGCACCGTATAAAATTTTTGGTTACTTAACTAAGCCTTATTTTGAGCTGGCAACGATGCGGTTATTCTCTTCTTTTTTTTAAGAGTTGATGGCTGCAGCAACACACGACAAGCTACGCCTATCTTGTGTTATCGTTACTAACTTTGTGTTGTGGGTTTTTAACCTTAGCTTTCAAAACATTTTCAAATTTCAACTGACAGAATTTTCTTTCTTTCATAATTTTCCTTTTCCTGCTAAAATGGAGGAAAAAACGTGCTGTAATTTTCCATATTCAGCAAAATCATTCCTATTCAGATTAATCGCTGACAAATATGCGTTAACTCTTGAGGACAAAAAACCGACCGTGCTTCCGTAAAAAACGGGAAGAAGTGTGAAAACTCATTGAGGAAGACTTTAATGCGGTAAATCCTTAAAATAACTATCGGAATGCTAATAAGCTTCTAAAATTATACTGTAATAAGAACAAAGAGCTACGTAAAAAAGTAGCAGATGAGAAAAAGGACATTTTTTTGACTGGCGGTGGACCGCCCCAAAAGTACTTTTACAAGATGATGTTGATAATATAAATACATCTTCTTCGTAGATTCTTTTGGAAAATCCAAGATCTATAACATCCAAAATATCTCCATCGTTCTCAATAAATATTTTCTACTTCCATATTTAACTTTGAAAAATACGAATATGTATTACAAGACAGGAGCAAAGAAAAGTCAAATACAGACGCGTGGTTAAGCCTGCAATATTTAAGGCTTAAAGTTAATTGAGCTTAAGCCTCCAAATAGCGACTGCGAATACGAAATCAGCAATTTAAGCTGTATTAAATTTTAAGCCGGCTTGAAGCGTTACAGAGAATACGGGCATAAGTGGCCATTCTTACATAACCTACGAGCTAGATAGAACGAGTTACCCAAGTAGATCGAGTAGTAAAAGGTGGCGATTAAGAAAACTGGACAGGACAAAACTCCAACAAACAATCAACGAAATAACACCAGAAATGCGATATACGAAATAGATAGAAACGTGTTTATTTTTATACGAATGAACTCAGCGAAGAGCAGCATTGCTGTTTATTTAACCGAGCATATATAAATACTATAGGAAAAATTAGTACCAATAGGCATAATGTTGAATTTTAATACTATAATGAAAAATAAAGATTTCTTTTCCCAAATATATTAAACCATAGTTATTGCCCTATTTTTTTTTTTAATATCAAACTTTTAACATTAAATTTACTAAGCAAATATACTTTAAACTTCTTTTTAAAAAACAAATTACTAATATTTAAGATCCTGTTTCAAAATTTCAAATTAAATACTTTGAGAATCAGAATTGTAAAGATCGGTTCGATGACGTGAGTAGGTCATTGTGGCATGTCTCGCGGTTGTGGGTTGTAGAACGAAATGACAGCTGCTCTCGCAGATATCGACGAGTCTCGCTTTCGAGCAATCTGTGCAAAAAATAATCCATATGAAATTTTAGTCTATCTTGAACGTTCAGCTACCTTGAGTTACGCAACTTCTGTGTTACGTAGTCTTTTAACCAAAGGTTGTAAATAAAGCGAATATACGAATTTTGAACTCTTTGCAAATTACCTTTTGACTGAAGGCATGGAAGATAAACGATATTTGCCTAGTTCTTATGCGAGAGTACAAGAGATTGGCAGAACTGTCTTTTAAAGACGGGCTCAAAATATCCTTATTCTTATATAAATTTCGAAGACATGAATGACTTTTTTACCATCTTGCAGACTTGACTTTTAAATCTAAGATTTCTGTCTAAAAGAACTCATAGATTTTTGTATTCTTTTACTGCAGGGACATGTACATTTGAAATATTAAGCTTTAAGTTTTCATATGCCCATTCCCTATTTGGTCCAAAGACCATAACAACTGATTTGATAGGTACATAAATTTGACATCACTGGTTATATAATATAAGGTTTAAAAGATGTTTCTGCTGAAGTAACATTCTAATATCAATAAACTGAATTAAATTATATGTCCCAATTGAAAGAAATCCGTGACTTCCTTCGTGGAAGAAAAATAAAAACTCAAACATTATTAAACTGTATTTATTTCGTGTCTAACAATAAGTCAATTTTTTAAATTCCAGTAATATTCTTGATCCACCGTTGATAATCATAATTTGCTAACCGAGCAAAGGCTCCTGGAAGGCTTCCACATGGTTTGTAAGACCATGAAACTACACCCCATTGTACACCTTTTATAACCAATGGGCCTCCTGAATCCATCTAAATATAAAAATGTTATATTAAATCCAACAAATATACTTTGATTTTTAAACTAAGGGAATTGATGTAATTATTTTTTATAGTATATATTAGATGAATATTTGTTTAACTAATAATATGAATATTTAGTGGCGTAACCAAGGACTAATCAAAGTTTTTCAAATTAATCACATTCTCTGCCAATGTATATAATGGCAACGCTGTTAACGTGATATAGAAGTAGGAATACTGTAGCTCAGTACTGGCGACAAAATTGACAAGACGAAATACAATAACATAACCTTAAACATTTGATTTAATCTTTTTGTACAAATTTTATAGTTTTCTCTGTTTTATCTGGTTTTATGTTCTCATCTTCATTTTTTGTCATTCAGGAAGAACTGCCACTTATTTTTTTATTTCTTTTACGATCGCTTGGGGGAACATTAAATATTAGAAAATTGTAGAAAAATCATGGTAGAAAATTGTTATTTACATTGCGAAAAACCAACAAGAGCTAATACAAACTTTCATTTTGATAAAGCATTAGCCTATGAATAATTGTCTGCTTGAAATCTTGTAGGACTTGTGCAGAAATGACTGGATGATGGACATTTTAACAAAAAAAAAATTTTAATATAGGTATTTACACGATTTTTCTTTCTAATTTGCATTGTGCCTTTGATACGTTCGACAATTTTCAGTACTTTTAATGGCTAAATAATATTATTGATTTTAATGCGGTGTATAAAAATCTTTAGTTCGTTAAAAAATGTATTTTAAATCTCATATCTTAAATTTTGGCACAATTTAGTGCATGCTTTAGGAAAAATTAATAAAACATATCAATGTATGCATAGGATCTGGGATAAATGTGTCAATTCGAATAAAAAATGACAAATTTGATGTGACAAATTGGCATAGAAATATATTATTAATCTCACTTTTATTAAGTGTCATAAAACTGCGCGTAACATTTACAACGTAAATTTGCTTCTAACTACCGTGACTGGTGAGCTTCATATCCTAACCAGGATGGATATGAAATTAAGTCCGTTGAGTTAACTGGTATAGTCATTCAGTCACTTTGTTATAAAGGAAACAAAAATCTGAAAAGGCAGTTAAACAGTTACAAAAATTAAAGCTACTAACAAAAACATGGTTTGGCTAAGGGCAAGCTCTTTAAGGCAAGACCGAATGGTATCTACCCAAATAGTATTGACCTAAGGGTTGAGACCTGAATGGTATCTTCTGCATAGTACCGGTCTGCTATTTATATTACTTAACCGGGTTAGTTTATTGATTTGTAACAAAGTGCAAGCTTGGTATTATGCTAAGATAGCATTCTTTGTAGTTTATGTTTTAATAATAAATAACGGGGTCAGTAGGTATGTTTAATATTAACTCTAAAAATAATAAAAATGGAAATAATAGGATATTGATGTCTATATGTAACAATATGTTTATCCTTAGTGAATTTAGAACATTAAAAAGTCCGTTAAGTCCTACATTATACACCATAAAAATTATTATATTTTAAATATTTAGCGCTAGTATTTTCGCCCACGAGTGCCCCTTGTATTTACTTTCTAACCAAGTATACCCAAATGTAGGAACTATTTACTTTCTAGCCAATTATAACGAAATATAAGAAACTTACAGTACACTGTCCTTTACTGTGTTGCCAATCTCCGGCACAGGTACACATACTAGGAATAAAATAATCAGCGTCGATGTTAAGCTCAGATTCACAATAATCATCATCAAAAAGGGTTAAATTCACTTTCTGTAAATGATCTGTCTGGGTTTGGTTTTCCATGAGTCCCCAACCACATAAGGCTGTCGTGTGATTGAAGGGGATGGTGTCATTTTCTTGGGGAAGTTTAACCGCTTGGACATTGTCATTAAATACTAAGGATTCCTCCAACTAAAAAAGAAATAATTATGTTACCATTATACCGCGCAACCATGTAGTGTGGCGGTGGAAGATATCTCGTGTACCTTATAAAAAACACTGGTAAATACAAAAGTGGTGGCGGTGGATGGTGTTCATAAGAAATGCAGGGTGTACCAAATATGCATTTTGTTAAATGAGATGCCATATATAGGGTTATTCACGCTATTCGCATATGACATATTGTAGCTAAATTGTCTGTGTTGGACACATTTTTTTTCTAGGTCGATAGGGGTATGTTGAATGTATATTATAAAATTATTTTTATAATGTACAGGTTGACCCAAAAAGTATCAAAGTTTTTTTTTGATATGGAATGCTCTGTAAAATATTTTATTTTCGGTTTCTACAAATTCTCAAAATAAAAGTAGGTTTCATCAAGGTTGACTATACCTTACGGTTTCTGGTATATTTCGACGAATTTATCTGGAGTTTTCATATCACGCCGTTATCGGGCGTGTACGTCGATATACAGGGTCTTCATTTGAAAACTTCCCACCACGGATTTATCGAAAACCACTGATTCCTTTTAATCAAATTATATTAAAAGGAATCAGTGGTGTTCGATAAATCCGTGGGGGGAAGTTTTTAAATGAACACCCTGTATAATAAAAATAATAATAAATCAAATAAAAATTTATTTATTCTCAATACAATAATTATATAAACAGTTGGAAAAAAAAATTGACTATACGAAGAAATAAATAAATAAAACTAAACTCACTAAAGGCTACGCTAATATAACTTAAAAATTGTGTCAATTTTATTACAAATTTAGAATTTTAAAGAATGTTATGTGATGATAATTTCGCAATGTCTAAAATTCTGTTTGAGCCAAATAATTTTCCCATGTTCTTAAGCAAACACTAGGTCTAATACACAGGTAGTTGTAAAAAAACCTTCTAATTAAAGAAACGATTATATAAAGTTCAATAGCAAAAGTGAGTAAAATAAAATATTTGTTTATTGCTATTATTCAAAAATAGAAAGCAAAGAAATTAATATTTGTCAAATGAAGAAAATCAAAAAGTGAGGTATTGGCTAAAGAATATTAGCATAATATACAGGGGTGGCTCATCGAAACTTTTTCACCCAGGCGTATTTTTTTGTAAATGAATATGTCAAAATACCTTTGGACACGTAAACGTTAGTTCACAGTGGGACATATTTTTTGTTCTTTTCACCCCTTCGGCGGGGTGGCTATTAGATGGACAGGGGGTCGAGTGATACTTTATTCTATAGATAATTAAATTGCCTGAATAAACCATACAAATCAATTAAAATAAGTAGCTCTTTCAGTAGGAGAAATAGTATTATTTGTACGTTTTGTGTTTAACCATTAAAATAAAAAGTTATATTAAACAGATAAATTACCTCCAATATACCAAGATCATTATATGGAATAATATCAGTAGACCACGATGGATGTTGTATTTGTCTTTTCACTTTTACAGTTTGTTCTTGGCCACCTTCATTTAGTAACACTGAACCATATCGTACATTTGTGGCAAATCTGTAATATTTGAAATTTAATATATTATTTCAAAAGTAAATCGAAGTTAAAAGTTCAGTGGCATTTAATTTTGTTATCAATAATTCGACTAAACACCCGTTTTTGGACAGAAAATTGATAAATTAATAAAAGCAGAAAATGAAATTTATTCAAATTTGCCCATATTTCTTTTTCTGCTATTACTACTTTATAAATTTTATCTAAAACTTTTTAACTTGAAACTGTAATTCAAAGATACTGTTCATTTTTTCTTGCCTGGTATAAGACCGTGACTTTGTATCTATTTTATTTATTATTGAAACTTTTAGGACTTCTTTTTATTACAGAGATGGATATTTTTAGATAAAACAAAAAAATTATAAAAAATTTATGAAATAACGATAAGGCGAACGCGGCACTTGCTTTAACTCTGAATTACACAACTTGTCGTTGAACATGAAGGGTTGGACAACATAAATAAATTAAAACATAAAAATGCTAGTGCTTTTGAAAGTTGCCTACTCCTTATTCAAATTAGTCTGGAAATATATACATCCATAGGTTTTCAGGTGCCTGTGTGTAAATTTAGTTAAACTATTTTTAAATTTAACATTAGGCAACTTCTTCATTTATGTATTAATTACAGTGAAAAACTCTTTATTTCTTAATTATCTAGTCACCATTGCTGTATTTGTTTACTCAAGTAAATTCTCCTTGTTGCGTTGAACGAACCCAATAAGCTTTTTCACTATAATCGAATTTATTATATTCAGCACTAACATCTTAAACAAAACCTCAATTATAAAAGTATTCCTACAGTATCACAAACCTATTCTAGAAATAATTTTTAACACGGCATAAAGGCATTCTCCACGCAAATCTTTTATTTGCCAGACGTACGACTAATTATATTGTTATTTTTGTTTCGATAACTTAAATATACAAAGACAGTTTAGAAATCAGATTTCAGACCTCAATCAGGTAGGCGAAGATCGGCTGATGCCATTGCTTGGAATTGTTGTGACGTCGGCAAGTGGTTTCACGTATTTTTATTGGGGGGGGGGGGGGGGGGGGGGGGGGGGGGTGTCTGTTCGGGTCTATACTAAAATATCTCGTTAAATGTCAATATTAGAAAAAATTGTTTTTAAACTAAAAATAATATTTTGCATTATTTTAACTTACAAAACACAATGACCAGCAGTTAAAATCCACTTGCTCCCGATTATAGAACCACCGCAGGAATGATATTGATTGTCCCCACGTAACGAGACCTATAAAAAAAGAACAACGAATCATAACTCTTCTAAAACCAACACATTTAATTTAATATACGCCAACGAACTTACTTGCAGCCTTTATTAAATTCAAAAATTAGAAGTTTGTTGATAAAGTTAATAAATAGTTGATGATTATTTTGAACAAGTTAAAACTTTCATGGACGGAACTAGTTTCTCGAACCATATAGAGACATGATTTAGAGGCAAAAAGGGGAAAGTTTTCAATAAAATTTCACTGAAAAAAATAATAAATTTTCATCATAAACATGTACAGGGTGGCCCGCTCTTAACGCAGGATTTCATAGAATCTAAACTACTCAACTTTTTAATATTTTTCAAAAACTAGATTTTAAGGAGCTATTAAATGTACAATTTAGAGTTATTGTAAATTAAACAGGGTATTCCAAATAGTCAGGGCATATCCAACATATTTTGTTTTAAATGTAACATTCTATACAGGGTGCTACACATTCGTGTGCGTACAAGGGGATCTCAAAAACCGTAAGAGATATGAAGATGGTTAAATTGATGCAAAGTTGCTGTTGGAAAACTAGTTCCAACACTAGAATTATTAAATTTTTAATAATTATTACTCTCATTAAAATATCTATAATTTGCCCTTTCTAAAAATCAATGCATCGAAAATACTAAATCATTATAATTTCCTCAGTTTAAAACTCTCAAATAGGCAAAATTATCCGTCTTAACTGGGTTAAAAATTCTAAAAAATTTCTATTTATAGAACACAGAGAGACTGTTTGCATTTCTCGTCTGCCGGCTCTTACCCCCAATAGAAATATGGATTTCTATTGGTCCCTATTTCGCGTCACTAATCAATCATTGGCCCTTTTGGAGGTCAAACTCTTTCGGCTTCTCCGCGATCCGTCGGTCAGATCAGAATTAGATAGGGTGAATGCTCCGGTTAGCCGACCAGCTTCGGTTTTCGACCACTGTCCGTAAAATTGTCTAAAATTAAGAAAACCCGCCAATTCTTAAAGTGTTTAAGTTCGTTACTGCAATATTTCAAATATCGCCCATACATCAGCTTTGTTTTCTTCCTCTACCGGCATAAAATAAAAGTGCTAATTTTGTTTAGTTTCCGACCGTTAGAGCAATCATCAACACGTGCCCGTTTTGCTTACAAAATTTTAGTGAATTAGTTGTCTGAAAATAGTAAGTATCTTTGAATTTATATATAGAACGACTATAGTTTGATTATTTTAAGTAGTTACAAAGGTTTTAATTTAAGCGAAAATACCATAAAAATTTGTATTTATTAGTATTTATTAAAAAAATAAGGGTGTACGGTAAACTGGTATAAGAAAATTAACGAAATCTAGTTTTCGTCCAGAGCGGTCGAAAACTGGTTTATGATGTTTATACTATTTCATCTCTTTTCAGAATAAGGGAGCACGTATACGTCTCACTCGTTTTTGTATTGTATTTAAAATAATACATATTTTTCACCCACCAGTTGTCGTACACTGTTTGAGCGCGAAATTTAAAATTTCTTTAAGGTGGTCGAAAATGGGTATTTAAACGCCTAGTTTCCGACCAGTTAACAATTGTATAAATTTCATATGTACGAAAAGCGGTTTCCTTATCGACCATTCTGATGTTTTTGTTTTCATTATTTACAGACACAAAATAATGCCAGTCAGAAAAAAGAACGAAAAGAAAAAAAAACAGTTAAAGTAATTGAGAAAAAGAAAAGATTTCAATATTCCGAAGAAAGTTTAAAAAGAGCCCTATTCGAAATCCAAGAAGGAAAAATGTCTGTTAGAACCGCAAGCAGAGAATTTGGAGTCCCGAAAACCACGTTGCAGGACCATAAATCAGGAAAAATTCCCCAAATTCCAAGGAAGACTGGACCCCAACCTCTTCTTAGCATTGAGGGTGAAGAGAAAATAGTCAACTGGCTAATCAATTTAGCAAAAGGTGGTTTTCCTCTAAAAAAAGCAGATTTGCTTGGTACAGTTGAAGCAGTAGTAAAAAATACCGAAAAGGAAGCCCTTTTTAAAAATGGGAGACCAGGCCAAAAATGGTACCTTAGTTTTCTAAGAAGACATCCCATTATAGCGGCGAGAGAAGCAGAAAGCATAAATAAATCCAGAGCGGTAATAACAGAACATGGGATAAGACTTTGGTTTGCAGATCTGAAGAATTATTTAATTGAAACCCACAACGAAGATATTTTAGAAGATCCAAATAGAATTTTAAATGGCGATGAAACAGGATTTTCACTTTCTCCAAAAACTGGGAAGGTGCTAGCTCCTAGGGGATGGAAGAATGTTTATTCAGTAAAACTTGGAAACGAAAAGGACAACATAACGGTACTTCTTGTTTTTACAGCCAGCGGAAAAATAGCGCCTCCGTTAGTTTTATTTCCGTACATTAGACCTCCGAAAGCCTTAGTGGATAGTATGCCTCCAAATTGGATTCTAGGTAGATCTGACTCTGAGTGGATGAAAGGTGACAATTTTTTTGATTACATTGCAAATGATTTTAACGAATGGGTGACGCAAACAAATTTAAAGAGACCCATTTTATTATTAATAGATGGACATAGATCTCACATGACAATGCAACTAAGTGAATTTTGTCACCAAAATGGGATTATACTTTATGCTTTGCCTGCTAACACGACGCATATCTTGCAACCGGCAGATGTAAGCGTGTTTAAACCGTTTAAAACAGAATGAAAAAAAAACAGTTAGAAATTGGCAGAACCGTCCAGAAAATATTAACCATTCTATCAATAAAATAAATTTTTGCCAAGTCCTTGCGGAAACAATGGAAAAAACGAGGATGGAGAAACACATAGTCAACGGCTTTAAAAAATGTGGACTATACCCTTTCGAACCGAATAATGTCGATTACACCAAATGCGTAACCAATTTTTTAAAACAACCTGCACCCCTACAAATTCCAGAAGAAATAACCACATATGAAATACTGACTGCAAGAAAGGTTATTGAAAGTATTAGAGGAAAATTAACCGAAAATGGAATAAATGTAGATTTAATAATGAAAGAAGTTTCCAATATCGAAAAAGACAAAAACGAACTTGGGAATAACTTAGTGGGTGCCGTGTTCCCAATGGAGGCATTCGACATAAATTATAATACAGAAATACTTTTAGAAATTGATGAAATAGAAGAAAATGAAATAGTTACTGTGGTAGATGAATTGAATGAAGAACCAGATGTTGAGATGGGAAATTCAATTGAAAATAAAGAAGAAATTTCAAACCGAACTTTAACATTTCCGGACCCATATATTGTATCGGAAGTTAATAGTAATGAAGTTTTAAATAAAGAAAATGCCTTTACTAAAGATAACGTATTAAACAACACCAGAGACAGTTTTGAAAATACAGAGACAGAATACGATCAGATAAATAAAACAAACTTGAAGCAGGATGGTCAGACTGATGAATTTGAAATTAAAGAAATATTAAACAATTTATTAACCAAAGTGTGTCATGCTGAACAATTAAAACCGGTCGAGGAAAAAGACAGAATATATGATGAAGACAAATTACATTGTGATAGTAAAAATAATACACCAAATATACAGGTACCAAAAAAAAGTATAAGTCTAGAAAGCGATGAGTCGGGACCCAGTACCAAAATTCAATATGTACCCTTAAATGTGTCTATTGAAAATGTGTTGAAATATAAAAACCCTCCTGATATTTCAGCAAAAAGTTTTAAAGAAAAGGATAAATTGCCTAGGGCAATAAGTAGTCAAGCATGGAGAGATATAAATAACAAAAAAGAAGAAGAGAAAGCCAAAAAAAATGAATCTATAAAAAGAAAAAAAGAAGAACGGGCACTTGCCAAAGAAAATAAAGAAAACTCAAAGAAAATTAGAAGCAACAAAAAAAAATCAACCGGTGAAAATGATTCGTCAATAAAAGAACATACGCCAAACCAAATTATTAGCTGTGCCGCTTGCGATGAAGAGTTGATCAGCGATGTTGAAGAGGATGAGGAAAAAAACATTGGGTGCGATATATGCCCAAGATGGTTTCACCTCCGGTGTACTGACTTCATTGGCCTTGCTTATGAACAAGTTGCAACCAACGACTACACATGCTATGCATGTTCTTAATTTTTTAATTATTCGTTTTTATTCTGTACTGCTTTGTTAAAAAAAGTAATATATTATATTCCTCTCCATTATCGTATTTTGTCTACAACATGTTAAACGATCGGTCGAAAACTAGTGTGAATTATCGAAAAATGGATATACCCGACCGAAAACTGGCTTTTTCCTGGTCGGTGTTAAGCAACTGGCGGTCGAAAATTGGTTAATATGCGTATTTCAACTTTTTAAATTTTTTAAAAATTTTTAGTACACTATAATTTATATCTGAAAAAGTACTTTAATTCTTGATATATCCGTTTTTATTTTTTTCATTACCTATTTAAATTTCTGGTTCAAGATATGACATTTTAAAGTTCAATTTTATGTTAACTGGTCGAAAACTGGCGCACTCACCCTATCTCGGTGTCAAGACACGCTCGATCTTGAAGAAAATCTCTCGCGACCAAGACACGCCCATTCTTGAAGAAAGCAATTGACATCTCGGCCGTTCAGACACACGGTCTTTTTCGCTATTATAACGACAAAGCTCGTCGTTTTTAGTAAAACCAATTCTCTCTACTGTCAAACATTCTCGTTTTGTCAGTCAATAAATTGAAATTAGCTCCTAGTTTTTACACTCGTCTGTTGGCTTAATCGTGTTTCTAGTTGCCGTTGGCTATTCAGATTCAAACAAAATGGAATTAGCTCGTGTTTTTACACTCGTTTGTTGGTTATTAGTGTTTATACTCGCAGTTGACTGTACTCTGAATTTACCGCATAACATCTCCAAGAAAAAGGTCTATTCTCTGACCTCCTCAAGTCAAAGTGAAGAAATTATTACACCTCTTTGCCATAAGAAACGGTGTTTTTTGATTTATCTGTACTTGTGAAATTTTGAATTATTTAAAATAGAAGACCTGCAGATCAAGGTAGGATCTAACCTAGTTGTTGTCAATCCAATCAAAGTACGAGCAGTTTTGCAAATATTTGCAATCAAAAGAAATTGGTTGCATCCAAGCTACATCTGTATGTAAACGTAAAAAACTTTCATAGTTTTTAAAAATCATTCGACATTGATTTACCCGCTTTGTGGTTAATAAACAATTTATAAAAACCACTGTTTTCGCGATTATAAAAAACCGAAAAGTGACTTTGACATTAAGTGAATCTTTTCGAACAAAAAACTGTTATTTTTGAGCATTATTATGTTCAGACTCTTTTAAGGTTTAATTATTAAAACCATTTTTGATTTTGAACAACTGTTCATAGGTTGTTGAGATTTATATTTATTTCATGATCAAAGGTTATTGTATTTTTGGTTTAGTATTTTTTAGTAGTATTACTGTACATAGTTAGTTGTATTGTTTTGATCTTGAAGCAATATTTTAATTCAATCGTTACTGATCCGGTATTTAAATTTAAGATTGATTTCAGACAATGTCAAATTGTATTTGATTTAACTTATTGTAGATTTCGTGAACAACGGAAGATACAGTAAATAAAATAATTTGTTAACACAAATTTAAAGTTCGTTTTTATTTTACTTGAACCACCCTTGGCATTTTACAGTCTGTTTCAGGCGATATTGTAGAAACAACTAGCCACCCTTCTTCTTCCAGCGACAGTTTCTCACCAGTTGTGAATTGTAGGCCTTATAAACTCGAAGAAAGAAAATTATAATTATTCCGAATACTTTCGGATATATCCGAAAAAACCCGAATTATTTAAGTTTGGTTTTTAATTTTTTGCGTCTTTATCTTTGTCATCGGAAAAAACAACACACACTTTTTCAAAGCCTTTTTTGACATTTTGTTCTTGAGATACCAACCTCGAGTCAATTTTTTTAAATACGGACCTGGAATTTTAAGGTATTATGTATTCTTGGGGCGTAGATTATTAATCTGAGAACCATTTTTTTTTTGGAAATGCTTAGGTTTTCAAAATATTTCTTCTTAAAGTGTCCAATTGTGTGGTTAGGCTTTGGATTCATAATGATGCATTTTTGTTTCTCCCCGCACTATTTTTTTTATTGAGAATTATTACACTATTTCAATAAAAAGTAGATAGATTTTTTCAATTAAAATGTTTACTTTCATTTTTGTCAAATAAAAATGTTCCTAACAGCGACACTAGATGTCGTTACACGCAACATCTTGCAATATAATTCCGCCAAAATATTAGCCACCCTAATTAACTACTACAAAATACTCTTCCTGGAAATGTCCTTCATAGCACTGGAATGCAATGAACAGATAGTAAACACCTAAGTGAAACATATTTATTGCATTTGGATAAATTTGCAACAATCAACAGGTCTCAAAATTTCCATGAAAACATTTTTTAAATAAAAGAAGTTACTATAATCACTGCATTCCAATACTTAAACTAAACCTCTCATACAAACGTCTAGTCTAGAATCAAATCGGTAATACTGAGAAACCTTTTTTTTTGAGATTGCAATTCTGTGTCACATGTTAAAGTCGCCATACTCTTGGACAGATAACGGCCAAAAAATTGTTTACACCCAAATTAAGAAATCTTACCATATAGGGAAACTCTCCATCTGTTGCATTTTCCCCTCCTACAATTCGAAGAGTATCAGTATCTAAAAAAATGTATAATTAGAAAGATACTCTTTAATCCTACAATAATACACAAAATATATCAGAAGTTAGTGGTAATTTCAAGAGCCTACCAGTTCTCTTACTGGTTACGACCCCATAGATTTTATCAAAAAGATTAGCATGTTACCATCCTGACCACATACCAAAATCATATAAATAAAATCCATAGTATTGAATATTAATAGTTTATTTGGGATCGTATCTTACTGCCACAATTTGACTTTAAAATCCATTAGGTTTTTTTTTATCCAGCTTACTTACTTTGACCCTGACAGTGCACATATGCCGCAAAAATGTTAAATAATACAAAACTTCGCATAATTACAGATTAATTTTGATGATTTATTATAGTATAAACGCGTTTTTTATTATTAGCAGATAAATTTTGAGTGGCTTATGATTACGACAAGATAATAATTTAAATTATCTAACGTATCTATCAGTGGCGTGCGTTCGGATTACGATGAAAAACGAAATTATACTTTTTGTGGATATTAGCATGGGTTTGTGGATTTGATAATTAGACACCTACAGCCGTATTCAAATGTATACAGAAAAAAGTATTTTAGTACGTACTCTGTTCTTTAATAGAACTAAAACTTTATTTGCAACAACATCCTGGTCAAATTATTTATCGGTAAGACGATTTAATTATAAAAAAATCAAATTAACACAAAAGCGTCATATGGCATATAAAATAAGGTTACGGTGAAAACACAACTGACTATTATTAGTTCTAAATATTTCGATGGTGTAAATTTTAAACCCCTTTAGTGAATACGGGTTTCAAAGCCAAGATAAAACTTTTTTGGAGAACAGATTATTCAATATCATTTTAAAATGATTTTTATAACAAACAAATCTACATTTATTATTGTCAATTGATAGATTTAATTATATTGAAGCTATATCCCTATCAAACTATGTTCAATGTGAGTTTTTCTAATTAAGTTAAAGGATCTCACTCAAATGATAGAAAATTAATTAACAGCAAAATGCTCAAGTATTCACCTACTCCTAAAATTTTTTCTAATCACCAGAAGATCGATTGGGGTTGGGTCCCCTTTCAAAATATATTGCGGTGGGCAAATATTTGCATGGCAAAGAACAAATCAAGGTTAATAAAAAAAACGTTCATTTTGTAGCTATATGGTACATTTTATGAATTAAATCTTGTAGTAATTGTCTAGAAATAAGTGGAAAATTGGAGATTTTTGAAATAAGAAAGTGCATTTGTGAACACATCTTTAGTTCGGCCAGAAAATAACAATAGTTCAGTAGAAATATATTTTGGTATTCATTTTGGCATTATACCTCCAATTTTTGCACTCTCTAGGAAAAAATTGTGTATGCATAGACTATGGGATAAATATTTTGATTTAAATTAAAAGAACAACATTTTATCTGATAGATTTGCATATTTTTCAAGTATATTTTTAAACTCACTTTGGTCAAGATGTCAGATAAGACTTTACAACATGTTAATTTGGTTTCTTTGTAATTGACCACTGTGATTGGTCAGTTTCATATTCGAACTAGGATGGATATGAAATCATATCCGTTCAGTTAACCAGAATAGCCCACTTTTTCAATCACTTTAGTGTAACAGCTAATTTCCATGTAATAGTAAAAAAAATAATTTCGCTACTTATAGCCAGTTTAGTACAATAACTAAGACCTTTTAATACGTTCACAAATGCGTTTATTTAAAAGATAACAACAGAATCGGTGCATCAAGTTTGCACTCTGTTCCTGGCTTTTATATTTTATTTCCTACATTCCTACTACCTTGTCTTCCGTAAGCTGTACGTGAAATATAAATTAATTGAAAAGACTGCTGTCTACCATCGCAACGAGGAAAAATATATTTACAAAAATGTTTCAGGGATTTAGAGCCTGGGTAAAATGTCTATGTGAATATTTGAAACATTTTTTAAAAGTTAAGCAAGTTACAAGTTTTAACCTATTGTTAAATGTCACTTAATTTACACAAACAAATTAGGCTTCCTAACAAAAACCAGCAAACAATAATAATCACAGCAGCTCTGTATTTGTCGAGCGGTACACGTAGAATGACTAATTCGACGCGCCGACCGAAAGCGGCTGTGGATGTTTATATTATATAAGTTTAGTTTTTCGATCGACCTTCTGGTATATTTTTTTAAATTCTAACACGGCCAATCCTGCATTTCGAGTCGCTCTCGACGTTTGCTACGTTCAAATTTACAGACTAAGAGACAGAAGAAAACAAAGAATTACAAGAACATTAATATTATTATAATTGAAAAAAAATATCAAATCAAACACAAAAAAAACAGCAATAGGCAAACCATCTTCTTCTTTTGTTAATCCGCTTCGGGCTCTCCATCCTTTTCGACTTCTTCTTCACTGAAAGTAAAACATTTTTTAATAGCCTGGCTATAAATAAAAGTAAATGCAAACGTTTGGCAACCATTCAACAAAAACACATATAAAGCGTACCAAGCTTTGAACATTAACAAAAATACATGCAAAGCGTAACAAACCTTAAGCATTTAACAAAGACAAATGCAAAGCGTAGCAAGCTTTAAACATTTAACAAACACAAGTGCAAAGTGTAACAAGCTTTAAACATTTATTAAAACACATGCAAAGCGTATACCAAGCTTTAAACATTTATTACAAACACGTGCAAAGCGTACTAAGCTTTAAGCCTTTAAGAAATACAAATGCAAAGCGTAGCAAGCTTTAAACATTTATTACAAACACATGCAAAGCGTAACAAGCTTTAAACATTTATTACAAACACATGCAAAGCGTACCAAGCTTTAAACATTGAACAAATATACAAATGCAAAGCGTAGCAAGCATTTAACAAACACAAATGCAAAGCGTAACAAGCTTTAAACATTTATTACAAACACAAATGCAAAGCGTACCAAGCTTTAAACATTTAACAAACACAAAGGCAAAGCGTAACAAGCTTTAAACATTTATTACAAACACATGCAAAGCGTACCAAGCTTTAAACATTGAACAAATATACAAATGCAAAGCGTAGCAAGCTTTAAACATTTAACAAACACAAATGCAAAGCGTAACAAGCTTTAAACATTTATTACAAACACATGCAAAGCGTACCAAGCTTTAAACATTTAACAAACACAAAGGCAAAGCGTAAAAAGCTTTAAACATTTATTACAAACACATGCAAAGCGTACCAAGCTTTAAACATTGAACAAATATACAAATGCAAAGCGTAGCAAGCTTTAAACATTTAACAAACACAAATGCAAAGCGTACCAAGCTTTAAACATTTAACAAACACAAATGCAAAGCGTAACAAGCTTTAAACATTTATTACAAACACATGCAAAGCGTACCAAGCTTTAAACATTTTATTCCAAAATTTATTTTATGCACCAGTAAATTCTAACACTAGCCATCATGGCTGGCATACCTGTCATTTAAAACTTCAAAAAGTTCTTCCATGTCCATTGTCATTGACCAATCGCTGGGCCACAATCTCAGTTGTTCTATAGCTGCCTTAGTAACAAGTGATTTACCAACTCTCCTTATTTCGTAACGCCCTTCCGGTGTAATACTAATAATTTCAAATGGACCTTGAAATTCATACTTAAGTTTGCCTTGATGCATGCGATCGTCGCGATGCATAAGGACAAAGTCTCCAATAGTAAAGTTCTTGGTATTGCGACGTTTTTCATTTTCTTTAATTTTATATTCTGTAGAAGATTTTAAGTTATCGTTAATTTTATTACGGTCTAGTTGTAAATTCCTTATCGGTTGTAAATTCGTGTTAATATTTGCAAGTAAGCTTTGAATCAGTGGGGTTGAGCTTTCAATTCCAATTAAAGCTTTAAGTGGTGTTGTTTTGGTTGCCTTTTGAATTGTTGTGTTTAAAACAAGCTGGATTTTCCAGAGGGTGCTCGACCATTCTGACCTTATTTTCGTCTCGATTCGAAGAAGATTCATAATGGTTCTCATATATCTCTCTACCTGGCCGTTGGATCTGTGAACGTCTGGGGTTGTGTAGTCATAACTAATTCCCATGGAATCCAAATATTCTGGGAGGCTTAGATTTTTAAAGTTTTTACCAGCATCCATAATGATTTGTTTTGGTGTACCGAACAGCGAAATAAACAGTTGAAAAGCCAATCGTGTTTCATCAGCTTTGACTGACTTCAAAGGTAGTAGTACACAGTATTTTGTAAATGCATCAATGAGTACCAGTACGTGTTTATATCCCTCAGCTGTAGTTTCTAACGGTCCTAAGCAATCAGCGTGAAGAACATGCATTGGTTCAGATGGTTTCGTTACATTTTTGATAAATCCTTGAAAAGGACCAGACCTAGTTTTCTTAACCGCACACAAAAGACAATGCTGGATATATTTTGTCACAAAATTTCGCATACGTGGGAACCAAAAATGTCTTTGGATAGATTCCATTGTTTTGTCAATGCCTACATGGCATTGCTCATCGTGAAATATTCTTAACAATCCCAATCGGCTCTGACGAGGAATAAATGGTTTTGACGTTGCTCCGTTGGGTGTAGATATGATATAATGTAAAATATCGTTCTTAACTTTATAACGAGTTTTATCTAAACATCCTTCTTTCCAATCATTTATTAACTTTTTAACTTCGCTGTTTCCGCGCTGCTCAACATATAGCCAGTTGTCATGTACAGTTAAACGCCGAATAACTACAGGGTTTCGGCTTAAGAAATCAACATGTGGTAATGAACTTCCTTTTTTGTAAACAATGTCAAAAGTAAAATCCTGCATATAGGTCCACCAGCGAGCTACTCTTGGTAGAATGTCTTTTTTTGTTGCTGTTGATTTAATGGCATTGCAATCTGTTACCAAAGTGAAATGGATTCCCAGAAGATATACACGGAAGTATTTCATTGAATTTACCACCGCGAGAGTCTTCAATTCGTATGAATGGTATTTTTCTTCATACTTGTTCGTCTTCTTACTAAAATATCCTATAACTCGCACATTGCCATCTGCTTTTTGAAGAAGTGCACCTCCATAACCAATACTACTTGCATCTGTGTGCAACTCCGTAGGAAGTTCAGGATCAAATATGCTAAGAAGTGGTCTTGACGTTAAGTGTTTCATAATGTACATTCTTGCGACCTCCCGCTCTTCATTCCAAGTAAATGTCTCGTTGGCACATGTTAGTTTGGTTATACAGGCGGTTCGAGTAGCGAATTCCGGGATGAATTTGCGAAAGTACCCTGCCAAACCCATTAACTGTCGAACTTGTTTTACAGTGGTAGGTATCGGTGACTTTATCAGTGCCTCCACTTTTCTCATTCCAGGGCGTATGCCTTCTGCAGATATTTCTCTGCCCAGATATTCTAACTTATCTTGAAAAAAATGACATTTCTTCAGATTTAGACTAAACCCTGCCTTTCTAAGAGCTTCTAACACTAGTTCCAAAGATGCTACGTTCTCCTCGAACGTCTCCGATGGTATGAGTACGTCATCGATGTACACTAAAGCTATTGTGTTTTTAAGGTCTCCCAGTGCTTTGTTTATCGCCCTTTGGAAAACCGCAGGAGAATTTGTCAACCCAAATGGCATGCGTAAATATTCGAAGTGGCCATCTGGCGTAATAAATGCAGTTTTGTGGACAGATTCGGGGTCTATTGGAATTTGATGAAACCCAGAGGACATGTCTAATGACGTGAATATTTTGCCTTTTTCCAGCCGATCTAACTGATCATCAATTAGTGGTAAAGGATACCGATCCTTAATCGTATGTCGGTTAAGCTCACGGTAGTCACAACACATTCTGTAAGAACCTTCTTTTTTCTTGACAAGAATTATCGGACTCGCAAACGGTGATTCGCTTTCTTGAATAATGTTATTGATCAGTAGGTCATTTACAATATCTCGAACGATCTGTCTTTCATTTATTGACAAACGATAAGGACCTCTATTAACTATAAAGTCGTCACAAAGTCTAATATGCATCGTGGTATTATTGACGCAAGAAACAGCATTTCCACTGGCGGCTACAATATCATTGTAATGAGAAAGAACGTCTAATAATTTAGTTTTGTGTATATCTGGCACGTCTATCTCTAAATCAAGTGACGTTGGTAAGATGTTTATTACTCGAGCAATCTTGTTTTTGACAATCCTGGTGCCTGTACAATTGGTTATCGTTGCTATGTTGGGATCGTCATATAGGTTACATCCAACCAATAAATCGTATTCTAAAAAGCTATCTGGTACAATAATAAACATGAGATCTGTCTTGACACCTGACATCTCGAAGCTGGATACAAACGACTGTTCTGAAATATAATTTCCAGGTAATAATCCACTGATCGTAGTACAACGGGGTTCTATTTTGTTCTGGAATCTGTCAGCATGTCTCTGAGACATTAACGAGATATCAGCACCAGTATCAACAATTCCCTTCATTTGAATTCCATCCACCCTCATTACACAGGGGGCCATTTGCTGGCCGCTGCTACAAAAATTGACGTTTTTTCGCTTCTTGATACTTTTTCTTATAAAGCAATTGCCGGATTCGTGTCCATTTTTAGCACAAAAAGAACATTTTAAATTTACAGCTGTTGAAGTGCTTGGTGTAGGAAAATTTGTAGTACTCGGGTTTTTGGGTTTCCACTCGTTTTTATTCTCGACGCAAAATTTTTGAATATGTCCATCTTTACCACAACTATAACATCTTAATGGTCTTTTTCGACTTCGAAAATCTTCTTGACTTTCTCGACTATCACGGTACCGTTTACGTGGAGGTTCTTTTACGTCTGAAAATCGCTTTTCGCTCTTCACCTCTTCGGGCTGACTTTTAGGCACGGAGCCTAAATATGAGATAAGTTCAGACAAATTTTTCAAATTTTGATTACTTGCAGTGTTACGTACATCACGTTCTCTAATTCCATGTACGATGATCTCTACAAGATCTGCTTCAGACCATTGCACGCGTAAGTTTCGAAGAAGGTTTGCTTTCTCAAAAACATAAGCCTCGTACGTGTTACACCGGTCACTACTGAATGCCGCTGCCTCCGAAAGCAAATGTCCCAGAATTTTTTTTGGCGGAAAAGCCTCCAAGAAGTCTCTTTCAAAAGTCTCCCAGCTTTTAATGTCTGGTGTCCAGTTATCAAACCATATTTTAGAAATTCCGGTCAAAAACCGACCTATTCTCACGATCACTTGTTGATCGGACCATTCAAATTCGTTTTTAATGTTTCTAACTTCAGTTAACCATTTTTTTGCATCGTTTGAATTTGGGCGAAAAATTGGCAAATCAACTTGTTCGGGGGCTGTACGCGAAGACTTAAGCGCTTTAACTAGTTCTGAAAGTAGGTCTTTGGTAGAGGGGTTTGTACCACTAACATCTTCCATCGTGATACCTAATGAAATAAACGCCTGTTTATTCACTACAAACGAGCTACCCACAAACAATCGTAAAAATTATTTAGGCCACCGAGAACAATAATATTATTTTACTTATTGCTGCAAAATAACGTTTTTACACAGCGTAAAGAAAATATGCTCATTGTTTGTTCATTGCTGTTTTTAGTCACTGATTAGATAATCATTTATGATTAAGGCTCTTTAAGTATAAGCAAGACTTAATCCAAAACAAAGAATAAAAATTGCGGAATGATTATGCCAATTTTATTCGTCAGCCAGTTACAATACGACTGTAACTGCAAAAAATATATCCACTCTTAGATTTCAATAAATACGCAAAACAATAATATTTCTTTATATCCCATTATGAATACCAATGCTGAATTGCTGACGCATACATGTATACAACTATAATATAATTTTGAGCCTAAACAACTTTTTATACATAAACATAGAACACGCGCTTTCCCTATTACTAAAAACAAACCCAATATTTTAAATTTATGAAGTCCTTAAAATTTATTTTCTGCTTAAGTTATTGTCAGGACATAAAATTAAATAAGAGTTGTCTTTTAAAGAAGTAATTTATAATTTATTTTTTTCACTGTTACGTAAACAACCTTTCATCAATCTACATTAACCAAAAAATGTCTCTATACAGCCACTATTCTGCGTCTCCTAAGATAACCTTATCTCATCTAACTATAAACATTCGTCCGTGTTTTTATTCGCTCAGCGGTGAGCAAGCATATTGGCTTAAACAAATGAAATAGTAAATTTTATGGCCCCGCTTAAATGAAAAAGCCCTTAGCAAAATCGTACTTTCTTTTTCCCCGCTTACGCATTTGTAAGCCAGCCTCTTAAAAACTTAACACCACCACAATTTACTTAAGATGGTAACAATAATTAAAACCACAATACGTGTACTCACAGTATGGGTGTGTTTCAGTCCCGACTTCTGATGTTAAATGTCACTTAATTTACACAAACAAATTAGGCTTCCTAACAAAAACCAGCAAACAATAATAATCACAGCAGCTCTGTATTTGTCGAGCGGTACACGTAGAATGACTAATTCGACGCGCCGACCGAAAGCGGCTGTGGATGTTTATATTATATAAGTTTAGTTTTTCGATCGACCTTCTGGTATATTTTTTTAAATTCTAACACTATATAACTTGAAAATGGACGAATACCTAATTTAATACGGGCAAGTTATCAGGAATAAAATTATAATTTAAAAAAATTTGTTTAATAGCGGTAGACATTGTTGAATTATCAAAATGCTGATTTTGTCGAACTTCCATTGCCTTTATTTTGTTTTTAACACACCGGTTTTAAAGAATGTAAACTGAATGAAAGATTTAAAAGTCACGCCACGCTTTCCTGCATATGACTAGTAAAACACCGTAGCTGTAGGAGTAGTATTTAAAAGTGAGTTGAAGATATATACCAACCGAAACGTTGTGTTAAAAATAGAATAAATATAATTAATTTAAGTCTGACCTAAACAGCCTTTTGATTAACAAATAGCAGTGTAAGAATATTTTGCGGCGCCTAAAACTTTTGTTGTGGTTGGCAATTCCTCCAATTTCCCACCAGCACATCTAAAATGTTTTACAGCTGCCGTCAAGCTTCTTACCAAACAATGAAACAATCAGTAGAGCTAACGTTTACATAGGTATTTTCTTTTCCTACGGTCTACGGGTGTTTGTGTGTAAAAATTAAATCGTGTGATTGTTTATAATTAATTTTTTACATGTTAGAATTAAATAGTGTAATTGGAGTAATAAAGGCCATTTTTTAAGTCTTCCTTTAGAAGACACACTAAAAATTAAGGAGTTAGGTAGACTGTAGCTCGATCTAAAGTCGGCACAGTGAACTGCAGTGGCGGCCCGTTTAGTAGGGACACAGTCCCGTGGCCCTACCTACCTATAGGCCAAGTTTATTATTTCACAGTTGTAATTATTATTACTTCGTCTTTCTACCCTTCATCCTTATTGTAAGTGTAAATAGCTTATAATTAAATACGTTGATATCTGATAACGCCTAACTATGCAAAAACTCCCTAATGTGTGGGTGACGCAGCGAAAATTTCTTACCGCCACCCTGCTCCGGCTAACTCTGTATTTGGTCCTATATTACACGCGTACGAGAGAGAATAACATCATAATGAATATATCGTCCTGTCTTACTGACGCGTAAGAAAATCGGCCTAGTTTGGCCTGGCCAGATCCTCATATAATGCTTTATTTTATCGAGAGTGAAGATCCCCAATCGGGTTAGGGCACTGCTAGGACATAGCTTTCGGCTTTGCTACCTCTACCAGATAGCAGGTGGCAGATATTTTTACAACGGTTTTGCCTGTCGAGACATTAATTTTACAATAATTTTCTTTTAAACAGTTTTTACTGTTTAACATAAATTATTCTTGTAGTCAGTCCGTTAGTGGATTATATTCCTGATTAAGGGTTTAGGTGTATCAGTTTTAAAATGAATAAATTAAAAGATGAAAGACTTAGCGCTTTAGGTATGTTGTCTGCCGAAAAACATTTTTTAAACAAAATTGATAACTTCAAGAACAAAAGTAATTAAATCATTTTTAAATAAAAAACAAAGACGTAGGTATGGAGTTTTTTTATAAAAAAATTTTAGTGTGTTGTGAACATTTTTTGTTATAACTACAGGAATGGAGCAGAGCGGCGAGGGCGTTTTTTTTTAGAAGTTAATTATTACCGGTTTTTGGCTGGTTGCCTCCCTTTGAAATGTACTTTATGGGTGCCCATGTTTACTACCCATCATATTTTATTGTAAATATATAAATTTCTAAATGCTTCGTTAATAACGATGTTTTCCTCTGATATTAAAAGCATATTTAGACTTTGACCATAGATTTTACCCCATTCTCGGTATCGCTATTGGCTGTAATTCAAAAATTGTAGGGTATGCCATTATTTTAATATCAGATTGATATTCAAAGGAAATGCTTAAACTAGAATTACTAAAAAAATAAATTTTTTAGGAAGGCTTTCTATTTGCAACATAAAAAATTAAAAATAGGATCAAGTTTAAACTGCATTTCAAAATTTTGCAGTTTATTTTCTACGTAGCCTCTAGCTTGTCTTCTATAAACTGCACGTGATATATTTTACTGAAAATGCAGTGTCTCAGTGAACAAGGAGAAATAAATGTTTCAGGAATTTATTTTACTATAGACGCCTGAAAAACCTCTATATTCCATATACAAGGTTAGAACGAATTTTTTTGAAATCAGGCGAGACCGTGTATTTTAATCATTTTATTAAAATTTTAACTTTTACCTACGATCACTAAATAGCAAAAAAATAGTGCCTACTATCAAGTAAGTTGAATTTTACGAACTGTAAGGTGAATCAAACTGTTTTGGTAAAGTAAATGTCACAGTTATCAAGTATGCTAATTTCAAAACTATTGTTGTTATATTTTTTTTTAACATCAGTGTTGAAATATTTTTTTCACAAATCAAAGGCTTTTTTAATAATTCTTTGTGGTTGTAGAAAAAATAGTGTACATTACTCGTGTGAAAGTGATTATTCCAAAACTCGGAGAATTTCCGTACTCGTCTGATGCCTCGTGCTAAATATATCCTCGTTTGAAAAGTGTCACTTTTATCACTTGTTTTGTAATATACTATTTCAATCTATCCTGGTGGTTAGTTATTTACTATTTTCAGTAGATCAAAGGCAATTTTTATCATTAGCTATGTAAAAAATACTGACTATCCTTTATTTTATATGCTTAGAAAACATGCATCTATCATGATAAGTTCTACCGAGGTAATCCAAACTAAAACTTTTCGCCTGCAACAACTAAAAACTTGATTTGTTCCCACTAGCGTTTGCCTCAAACCTAAGAGCGCAGCGAAACAGTTAAGTTTGCACTCCGTTCCTGAATTTTTTAGTTTATTTTCCTTGTACACAATAGCTTGTCTTCCATAATCTGTACGTGGAATATAAATTTACAGCAAAGGCAGCTAGCATCTCTACGAACGAACGGGGAGAAATAAACTTTTCACGGTGATTTACACGGTAGGTAATGTTGAAGTTTTCGTTTCTACCTATCACGAAGTTAAGAAATTATTTTCAATGGTATATCAACGTCAGTCTTTCGTATTTATCCTTACGCTGAAGAAATATGCTTTTCCAAACCAGAGAAAAAATGTAATTATTTAGATACCAGTGCGGAAAATAAAATTTTTTCTGCACCATTAATAAAAGTTTTTAAATTTATGAAAAAAACTCATTAACAACATATCAAACTCTATTTCTCTTAATCGTTCTCCGTACTTACAATGTAAATAACTATTTTCTACTCCTGTCATGAATAAATTGACATTTCGATCATTGGTCTCTAGATCGAGAAACCGTGTTTGAAAGTATCGCCTCCTTAATTCCACAATAATTTAGGTATACTAAAAAAACTAATATTTTGGGAAAAAATCCTTTAATCCACCCGATTCGTGCTTTTAAATAGGTCCAAATGCGATTGCTCTTGAGCCTAAACCGTCATTCTCTTGCCATAAAGTATCTATGAGAGTCTGAAATCAATATTTTTTCTCTTCGTTGAAATTCCTTATATCATTTTCCAAGAACAACTGTTATTAGCCCAAGAACGTGTGTTCTTGAGCCAAAAGTGTTTGTTCTTAACCTAAAAGAATTTGTTCTTGACTTAAAATCTAATTTCGTTAATATTAAAGATACAGGGATCTGTTAAATTAGTAAACCAGAGAGGTATTTACTCTGGTTAGAAAGATCTAAAAGAAAAAAAATCAACATCGCATTTTCTAGCTATAAGGAAACACTTGTAAAAAATTTCTAGACTCATTCAATTATTATTGTATAATTGAAATTTGTTACTTTCATGGCTGTTTTATCCAGTCACCAAAATAGTCTTTATTTTCTCAGTTTAGTTTTTAAAGAACTACATTTTAACTACATATTTCATACAGATATCAATCGTGAAGAGAGCACGTTTATATTTCCTGAAAACCTGTCCATTTTAAGGGATATAAAATATAAAATAAAGACATTCTGCTTACAGCTGTCTAAAGAAGAAAGATTGTTGTTGTTAAAAATAGCACAGTATATATCAAGGGGACTAAAGTATATATTTTAATATCGAGTTCTATATGCACGAGTCGTAGGCAAAAGTACCAATCACCTGAGAAATACACAACCTAGTCTAGTGGTAGAGTAATGATAATAAACGTATTTTATTATGACAAATAAGGAATATAATTACAAAGAATATATTATTAGGCAAAACATGCATAAGCAGGGTACAGTCTACCTGAAATAACTACCTACCCAAAAAAACTAATGGTAAACTAAGTGTAAGCTAATCTTGTAGTTTTACATTTAATACAAGACTGTAAGTAGAGATAGATGGAGAGTTCTGCGCCACTCTCCTTCCTAGTTTCTATGCATGCGCCAAACAGCTCAAACAGTTTTAGCTATTTGGTGCATGCGCAGAAGCTAGGGAGGAACGGGGCTCAGAACTCTCCATCTATCTCTACTAGTGGGTATAAGATGAGTCAATATTTCAATCAAGAACGTATAAGGTATTGACTTTCAAGAATAATCGTTTTTGTATTTATCCTAAAACTCACGTTTAATATTCGTTTAAGATGAATGCTATATTTTATTTAATTTAAAGGTTTTAATAAAAAATTATATTATTCTTCATTTAAATCAAAAATACTTATATTGGACTAATTATAGTAAACTTTGGTTTAATCCATATTTATATTTCAATATAGTTTAGTAGATTTATTTAAACATGAAAATAATAAATTTATAATAAGTATTATCATCTCCGAACAATATTGGCTATGCTTTTTCTGATGTTTATTATTCTTCGAAAATGCCAGTCACATGTCAACTCTTCTTCTCGGGACGCCGGATGAATTCTACTCTTATGCATTTCGACACAATTTAGTGTTCGTACAAGATATGAAGGGATTATTGATAGAATAGGGGCTAGACACGCCCATTGTAGTGCTTGTACGTAAGTAGAAACATTTTTAGAAATAGTTTTTATTATAGTAACTACCTATTGCTATAATTTTTATCGTTGCTATTTGCGTTATCCAATTATAACCCTCCCTTTTAGTTCTTTTTCTGACGAAAATCGTTTTTAGATTCGTAATTTATGCCCCCAAATACATCTTCCTAGAAATATCATTAATGTTGGAATGACACGCATATAATAGATATACAGGGTGATTCCTAAGTTAATGCGTCTTTTTTAGCTGGGTATAGAATGCATTAAAGTAAACAACATTTTCAAATACCTTTTTTCAAAAAACTTAAAAATAGGCGAGATACAAAAGTAAAAAATTTAAGTGCGGACCTGGTCATCAAAACGTAGCCTTCTATACTTACTATTTGTTGTTTGTTTTATCTCTTATTAGTCATGCAATTTAAGGGTCGGTAATCAGTTATTTGGCAATGCTGCGGTGTGTTTTTTGAAGCAAGTTAATTTTTTATTGCTGATACGTGAAAATGGTAAAATTTGAAAACAACAAACTAGTAGATATGGTGCTAGTTTACGGCGAGTGTCGTCAAACTGCGGCTGCTGCTTCGAGATTATACGCAGAACGCTTTCCCTTGCAGGCTCATCCTACACTCAGAAGATTTCTTAATGTTATTCAACGGGCAAGTTAGACAGAACCGTATTTGATACATGGTGTAAAAAATGAACTTTATTTTAGAGTTTTTTGAAAAAAGGTATTTGAAAATGTTGTTTATTTTAATGCCTTCTATGCACAGCTAAAAAAGAAGTATCAACTTAGGAATCACCCCATGTATCAAACTTTATTTAAGAGTATGCTATAACCTCTCTTTGATTTTGAAAACTTGATAAATCAGAAATATTAGGTAGAAAAACTAAAGGGAAGCAAATGGATACCAAAACAACAACGTTATTAAAATTAGCAATAAATAGTTACTTTGACAAAAGCTGTTTCCAATAATATTCGTATACCTACAATCAAGCTATTGGCTCTGATGTATACAAGAATAATAAAACCTATTCTAAATTTGTAATTAAATTATATACATATATTTCAAATCAATAAAATATAAACTTTGTCTAAATTATATTAAGCATTATCATAAGAATGAGGCATTTTTTTAATCTACGATTAATATACACTTAAAATGGGATGTCCATTTTATCTTATCATAATATATAGTTCACTATTCTTACTATAAATTATTTTTATTCTTATATTCAAGAAACCCTAACCTTATTATTTAAGAACAAGCTAGTATGTAGTAAGAGGGTAAAACTAGTATATACTTGAATTAAGTGTATTAGTATTGCTTTTTTCCGTGTACATTACTTCTGTATCTTCCAATAATTCAATGTCTTAAATTTTAAATAAATTCGGTAGCTCTACTCGTTTTAAGAAAGTAATGCTAACGAAAAAAAAATTCTCAATTGCGATTATGAATCCTTTATGTACAGCCAAATTGGTTCAGCCTTCATTTAAATTACCTTCGATAGCTCTCGCAATGTCCATAGCGTTAGCCAAAGATAAAAACTCATAACAAATGAACTTTGTGACAGTTGACAGTACAAAGCAAATATTTTAACTTCACGACAGCTATGCACATTTATCATTGATATTTTCCAATTGAGAGGTTTTGAGAAAATATTAGACTGGTCTTCATTTGAAACTGAAGTTTATAACAAATGATCGTGAAAATGGCAATAGTTAGATGCATTCTTCTGACAACTGGATAAATGCAGTTTTAAAAGTAAATACTTTATTAGCTAGCTGTTTTTTCTGATTTACGTATGCGATCTCGTTTTATAATAATGCTTGTCAGTTGAAAAAGAAATATTTGAAAGTATACAGGATTGCCCAGAAGTTCGGAATAAAATTTTACCATTTTAGCCCTAAAAATGATTATGTTCGAATTAATAATATTAATTTAATCCGACTGTAGCTATGCATAATAGGTCCACGGTTAACTCCGATGGATAATAATTATAAACACTCGTGCATTTTGGCGCGCCCTAGCGAAAGTGTCCATTAGCTCAAAGCAAGTGAAGACCCAACACCCAACATGACTGTGATATTCACCGTTGCTATGGTTGCGTGACGTTAGTCACGCAAACAGCATGTAATAATTTGCATTAAGATGAAGGGCAATTTAAAAATAGATCAGTCGTATGCACCATTATTTTAGCATTGGTTCACCTAACCTTAAGGTATTTACTTATTTTGAGGCTTCGCGAAACTTACGGTTATAGATATCGTTTTTACATGATTTACTGTGTGATTAAAAAGTTTTATTTTTATTTTTCAGTTAATTCAATAGTGTACGTACCTACTTAGTTGTGTGTTTTAAAAATGAACCCAATTAATGACATAGTTTGTAATTTGTTGGAAACTCTATTCAGTGGTTGGATAGATGAGGATAAGAGAGACGTTTTGTTACACGTGTTTTTAGTCAATGTTTGTTTACGTACTCGAACTATACCTAGCTCTTCACCATTTTTTCAGACCGCGAGACGCTACTGTACTGGACAATATATACATATTGTCGGCCATCTTGGCAAAGTTAAAATATTATGACCATACGAAACTTAGTCAACTCCCGAATATAAGGTGGAATATCATTTATTGCTAATTTGACCATATCTCTCCTTTATAACCGACTGAACTGTATATTTCCCGCAATATGAAACAAAACAGGGCAATAATGTTAGCACGACGACCCAAATAACCGCAGCAAAGCGTGGCTCATGCAAAAAGCATAATTTATTATAAGTTGAAAAATAAAGCACGACCACCAAAACCGGAGCGCTCGGATCGATGGTCAGTCAAGCCCTAACGATAATTATTAATGTGGCCAATTTGCGATTGTCTACATTTAGATTACCTCGGAAAACCAACGTTTCACGGCAATTTATATTGTAGATGGAAGTCGCTTTTAGTTGAGATAAAGAGTATTCGGGGTTTTCCGAGCTCATATATTTTTGTAGATAATTAAAAGGAAAAAAATCTTAAATAAATTATTTTAATTTATAAAAATAGTAAATAAGATACTCAGACATTTCTTGTCACTATGAGTCATGATGAGATTTTGACGCCACCATGAAATATTTGCACCTAGAGAGTGATGGTTAAACTAAAAAGTCAAAGGTAGGTCATTTAAAGCACTAGGTATACAAACTGCATTATACTGGTTCTTTCTTTAAATATAAATAACACTGGGGAACAGCCAAAATATATCTAAAATAAAATCGAGTTAATCTTACTATTTCTGGTGTGCTAAAAAAATAAACGTACCTTTTTAATATTAGTTTATGTTTTAGAGAACGTAGCATAAGACAGAGAGACTAAACGGCACATAGTTTGCCATTGCGAGGCACTAAATCGAAAGAGGCAACCAAAACTGAAATCAGAGGACATCTTTACCCTCTCCCCAGTTGACTTACACAAACAAAGTGCAAGGAGTTGGGATTACGGAGGGGGTGTAACAACCAATCAGGGTGAGCACAATGGACCAAACCTGGCCTAAGTGCATCCGGCGCACGGACGGGCCCTAGGAAAAAGAAAAATTATTAGAAATCACTTATCAGATTCAAAACATCTCTCGAAAAAGAAAATTTTGTAGATCTGTGTTATTTATACTAATTCAATACAATATTTACTACGCCATATTATTGTTGGTTCATAAGCGAACATAGTAAATTTACCATTTATAAAATGTAAGCAAAATCATGTATATAGATTAAAAACAGTAAAGAACCGAGAACTGACCCTTGAGGTACTTCTCTAATTATAACAGACATGGATGCGAAGAGTCTGTCAAGCAGGAAATAATAAATTTAATGTTTACAAGCTTAAAAACCCGTTTGACTAGAAAGGGATCTTCCTATCAGCTCAAAAAGAAATTAAAAATAAGGTTTTTTTTTACCTCAACGACCATTTTAAATTTTAACGTTTTCCCTGTCCGTGTTTATTTTTATGGACGTGAAATGTTTAACTTATAAAGAATAACGCCGACCCACAAACTGACATTATAATTAAGTTGCTATTCTTACAAAGAGCCGCTACACAAATGGTAATTTAAATTACGTACATAATTAGGTTACCTAGTTCTTACAAAGCTTTGTATAAAAAATCGTTTTAACGTCTAGCGTAGTATGCTACACACATACATGTTTTTTTTTAATTTAATGTTTAAAGAACTATAAGATAGGCAACAACCTTTTGGGTTTGTATATATTATGTATTGCATATCCAGTGGCGACTCGTACAGCGAGGTGGCACCTATTGGAAATGGCGCTCTAAAAATGTATAACACCCGGGATGGAATTTTATGATAATCCCCCTCCCCTACCTAATTTTTTCGTTCACATTTGTTCAAACTAATAGACAATACTGGGTGGCCCGCTCTCAACGCAGGATTTTATGACATCTAAGCTACCCAACTTTTTAATAATTTTTAATAACAGAATTATAAGGTGATATTGGCTCTACATTTGCGATTATTTTAAATTATACATGGATATCCAATACATATTACATAGCCCATTTTGTATACATGTGTTATCAACATATATATACATATCTTATTAAAGTCTGTCAGTATTCTGATTTCGTGAAGGCATTTTCGAAAATGTTAACCAAAGAAGAGCGTATTTATTTAATACAACGTTTTCATGAAATATTTCCCAAAATTACGATAATTAATTAATAACTTTAATGAAACTGGATCGGCGATGAATGTGAAGAAATTAAAGAAAAGATACGATAAAGATGACGCAGCTACATTATTAGCAATAAGGTCAGTTTCAGAAAACCAGAAATTATATTTAGTTCACAAACAGTGGATTTAAGCAAAAGTGAATTACACAAAATTTTTAAGGAAAATAAAATTATATCGTTTAAGCCAAAGCTGCGGTATACACTTGAACTTGCGGATGAAGAGAGCATTCTAGAGTTTTGTTTATGGAAAAGTTCTTTGAAAACCAAAGATTGCACAGATTTATGTTTTTTACCGATTAATCCACATTTTGTACAAACGGGCTCAATCAAAATAGTCGTCATTGGGCTTACGAGAATCCTAATTATGTAATAAATAAACGAAGTTATAGTTACAAAAAAGCTAATGAATGGTGTGGAATTTTTTTTGATCAGATCATTGGCCCATATTTTATAGAGAGAAATTTAAACCAGCACATGTATTAGAACATTTTGGAATATTTTGTCTTATCATTTTTTAATACTTTAGAGCCAGAGTAACGTGATTTGGCAATAAGACGGAGGTCCTGCTCATTGTGCATGTGCAGGTTTGGTCAGTAAATAGTTACATAATTATTTTGGCGCAAGGTGGATAGGGAGATTTGGCCCAATCCATTATCCAGCTAGGTTTGGGGACCTTTCAATACTAGATTTATTTTTGTGGGGTTGTTAAACCGGAAGTTGTTCTCTTTGGATAGAAAATAAAAAATAAGATAGCTGAAAAATATATGACTTATTTTACTAAATATGCGTGGAATTTAATAGGGATTAAAAAAATAATATAATATATAGGGTGTTCTATTAATAAAAAACATATTTGTTCTGTCCTGACTATTTGGACACCCTATATAATTTAAAATAACTTTAAATTGTAGACCTCTTGCTACCTTATATTTATAATAAAGATTATACAAAAATTAAGTAATTTAAATGCTGTGGAATCCTGCGTTAAGAGCAGGCCGCATTGAAAATTTAATTTCTGGTTGATTTTTAGTTACTTATGCTTGCTACTACTTACCTACGCTTATTCTTCGAGTTTACTTTGGTTCTACCTACCAAAAATACTTTATTTTATACTTAAAAAGCTAAAAATGCAAGCATAACATGAAATTTAATAGTGTACTTACTTTATTACCCACTGGATCACCGACTACATGTTTTGGCGATATTTTAAATTTTTGCCAAAAGATCAGTGGATTTCAGTACATCCCTGTGGATACTTGTGAATTTCCACGAATTTCTATTAATTTACTTGTATTTTCATTAATGTTCATGCATTGTTTGAACTTCTGTTAATTTATGTAACAAAACTGAATTTCTTCTTTAAACATTTTGACTAGATGATGAGGAAAGTTATTTTTATTTAGTATAGTGTCAAAATTGGGATACAAATGTAGTGCTGGTTAAGAAGAGGCAAATTATTTCTTTCTATTGTAGAAAGTTAAGAAGTTACCATAAGTTTTAGAAATGTGTTTGTACCTTAGAATTGTATTTATTTTACTAGTACCAGCTACCCGCGGACGACACGGGCCTCGACAAAATGAATATTGGTTTTGAACGGTCGGCATTTGTTTAATAATTATAACAGTAATTTTCAAAAATTTTATTCCAACACAATATGGTCTTATATGATCGACATTTCTCTCTTAGCTGAATTACTTAATGAATTACGATAAGCCGTTTGTTAATTATCCGTAGCCTAGTCTACCCTGCAAGAAAGTATACGGGGAGATTTTAATATAGTTAAAATGACCATGTTCTTCTGGATTTTTTTTTAATTAGTACTTTCGAAACTCCCCAACCACGGACTTTTTTTTTTCTGTTCGCCGACTACGTAGGCCATCTTGAACCGGTCATCGACCACGAATGTGATCTACCGACTGGGGAGTGTGAAACGGCACCTTCATCCTACGAGATATCCGATCTCATCCGGCCTGTCCGGCGTGAATAGGATGGCTAAGTGTTGATTCATTTTACACTCTTTCCTGAGGCAAGAGCACGCCGTGTTCCCAAGCGGTCATCCGCCCAAGTACTAACCGCGCTCGACACAGCTCAACCACGGACTAAAAATGTGTATTTATTTTTTAGTACCAAATTCTATTAAGCAACTAATAACCTGAAGATTTTGCTTGTATACAATTAGGTGAACTTTCAAATAGTATATTATACATCACTTGATTTTATATTACTAGTTTCAAAATGGAGAAAAACTTCAAACGAAATAAACAATTTGGTTTTTCCCTCCAACTCAAAATGTTTTGTAATGTATGTTTATTTTTTACTTATTTAAATGCTTATTAAAGTAAATATACAATTGTAAAAAATGCACTGTGGACCAGAGCAATGGTAATATTTTAATTTATTCTTATGTTCTTACAAGTAAAATAGCTGCCTGCACGGAAATACAAGTCTCCGGCATTCAACGAATCCATTACAAGGCCACGAATAGAAATTTATCATATTCTCTCCGAAAATTAGAGTGATTATTGTCACCAAGTTACCCAACTTCTATGGAAGTTCTTCATCACTTTTCTTTAAGAAATTAACTTGTGTCACTCACAATTTCCTAGTATTTATTCCAACATAAGCTATAATTCTCCTGAAGAGAACGTATATACGTTTGAAACATGTAGAGTACAATAAAATAAAGGTTTCTTATTGAATATATCTTACTGAAGTTGACCTATTATTTCTCCCCATTTAACTTACCACTTCACTTAAAATTGAATTTTATTAGTTTGTTAGTTAAAGCTTTATGCTAGATACCTACTGTACCCAGGACAGCGCAGTGACCAACCATTTACGCCTGTATAGGTATGTGAAACGACGGATTTTCTAAACTGATTGTGAAAAAATTAATAAAGTTATATAAAGCTAATCCTAAATCTAACAATAAAATTTAAAATTATATGTGATATTTTAACTAGGAAAAATAGTTTAGTTTATAAAGTGGCTTCCTTGGCAATAAATCTCGCCGTACTTAAGATCTCCCACCCCATAGTTACATTTAGTCCCCCTAAAATGGATCTTTTGGCTGTGCTAGTGACTGTCTTCTAACCTAAAACTTACAAACGCCAAGTATTAATTTGAATTTATATAGTTCTTAAATTTTTGTTTTGTTAATAACATTTTTTGGCTAAAAAAAAACAATTTGTAAAAAATTGTTATCATTTGTAATATTAGATTTTTATTTAACTACAAACACAATAATATACTTTAAAAACTAAATTCAATTAAATTCGTTAATATATAAATAATTTAGCTTTGTCAAAATAAATATAGTATATTGCGAAATAAATGGGATAAATTGATGATGTAGCAAAAACATATTATTTATATTTTAATTCATTAATTAATTTGATAAAAAACCGCATTGTATAAGTCTATGAGGTTTGTTACATGGTAAAACTACATAAATAAGTACAGTGGCGCTCCCAGAGGGCCTGCTACCCCCAATCCGACCTAATAAACCACGACGGGGACGGCTTTTTAAAAACGTCTTCTAGGCAGGGAGACACGTTTTTTTTTCGGAAGCCACTTTCGGTCGAAAGAGAAGTGTCGGGAGGGAGAACTTGTAAAGTCTTGATCAAAGACATATCAGTCTCTCTTAAAAGAAAAACATAGGTGTGTCAAATTACTTAAGCAGTTTTTTTTCGACATCCGATCAATAGTCCAGTAGCGGAACCACGAACAATCGCTTTCAAGTCGGATCGACAAGGAGAAGTCGACGACACTCTTGTCAAAGCAATCGAAAATTCGTACCACAATCAATCGCTTTACCAAAATCGTCATCTATTCGGGTGTTTCCGCTCTGTCGATAAAGACTTATAATCTATTCTAAAAACATTCCCTATGTTTCCTAGGTTATGATTAAAGGCCAATAATTTACAGAAAAAAAGAAGAATAAAATAGGTTATATTTTTATTTGTTTTCGCGCGTTTATGGTCGTTTTTAAATATTTGGAGAGTTTATTATTTTGTTAGTTATTATAATTTATTAATCAAAATACTACCAGTAAATATTTTAATCGACCGCGAGAGACGTAGGTTACGTCTACGACGTTTTAATTTGCAGAGGATACGAATGAGAGACTCATTTAATCCTTTTACTGTGGACGACGTAGAATTTAGACGAAGATACCGACTGACCAAGCCACAGGCACAAATGCTGGTGGATATGCTATTGCCCCATATAAGGAATATTCCGCAAAGAGGTGCATTGTCCCCACGGACAAGAATATTTGCGGCACTGCAATTTTTCGCTACTGACAGTTACCAGAGGCTCATGGGGCAAAGCGTAGATATTTCAGTACAAAGCCAACATTCGATGTCAAACTGCATTAATGAAATTTCTTCCATCATAACTTGGGTCAGAGATTTATTCATCATAATAATATTTCTACTTACCGTGTGTGAAAGAATGTCAAATAATTTTTAAAAAAATTTGCCGAAAAAAACAACAAAAACAAACCCAAACAAAATTTATTTTGAGGTTAGATTACTCATCGACAAGCTTTAGCGGGATTCACATGTCAGTCGCTTTGTGGCGATTCGATTAAATCGATATATTTCCGTGAAACGATTGTCGGTGTTAGCGATTTTGTAGATTAACCTTGAGTCAGGGTGAGACGAAGAGAGACGTAAGGGGAAATTGTCGACAAACTGTCGACTGCAGGCCTTACAATTTTTGTTTAAGTATAAATACAGAATGACCCGCTCTCAACGCAGGATTTCATAGCATCTAAACTACCTAACTTTTCAATAACATAATTATAAGAAGGCATTAGGTCTACAATTTCAACAACAAAACAAATTCAATTGCTTTTGAGATATTGACGTTTACACCATGGAATTCTGACAGGCTGTAGCATTGGAAAGGCGCATCCTAGAGAAAAATGGGTTTCACCTTCTTATTTCAGTTTTTTATTTTCTACCCAAAGAGACCAACTTCCGGTTTAACATATTAAATCACAAAACCGATTTTACGGTTTAATCGAAAAATATAATAAATTTGCAAGAAAAATAGTGAAAACCGTGATTCAACATCTTTTTTCGTTTCTCTTTCTGAAAAATTACAATTAAGTTTAAAAAATAATTGCAATTTTCAGAAAAAAAATATTATGAAGTTAAAAAACTTTTTTCTAGGTACGGGTACGACATACCTTTTGGAAAATTTTCATAATACCAGGACAAAAGGTATACATACCTGATACATTTAGATATTATAGATACAAATATTTGACCGATGCCCATATTCCATTAAAACTTCTAATAACTTACCAATTTTTGAAAATACGTAAAATGGCAGCACAATAGGCATTAATCTGATATATTTGGATCAGTGACGCACCTAAGATTTGATACGTCTCAGATCAAAAGTGACTCCACCATCAAAACTACTGTTTCGATGTCGCTAGCTAGAGGCGTCTTTTAAAAGGAAAAGTCAATGTCTGAACCAAAAATACTAGAGATAGTTAAGATAGTACAGGTTTTGCACTGATTGGATATTATTAGAATGCAATAGTTTTTTTATAAATTAAAATTTAAAAATACATCTTTACTATTAGCCCCCTCCCTCCACCGTTACCATATTTTTCTCGACAGCCTTGCCCCTTCCCCCTATGAAATACAGCTAATTCATCTCTTGTTATGGGACTGTATTCAAGGAAACATCCTTTTATTCGAATCGATGAGGTGCATTAAAGACGGTTAAAAATAAAACTGTTTTTCTTCCCCCCAGGGATTCTCCCGAATGATGAGAGGTTTTTTTATATCGGACGGATTACATTACGCGTAACGCACGTGCAACGGCTCGGAAAATAAAACTTTATAAGAAATTTATTTTTTGATTTCGGCCGTTTATCACGTGACTCGGAGGGATCAACGAAGGTTTAAATTTTTATAAAGCGCGGCTTTCAGCGGAAATAGATTTATTATTCGAATTTAAAAGAAAATCGGCTGGTGTTTGATTTGATTATTTTTTCTTCGTAAAGTCTGTGTTTTTGTATTGAATGTAATTTTAAGAACATATCCTCGCCTCGGTTTTCTTACGTAATAAAATAATATGATGACATTGTCGATCCGGGCGCTATCCCAGAGTCGAACTTGATCTGCCCGAAAAAGGCGGTATACTTCATTTAAAGTTATTCCGTATATTCCAAAGAATAAAACACTTAATTTTTAATATAACTTTATTTGGCATATTATCGGTATAAATTCGATAATCTTGTTAGTCATATGTTGAACGCTTGCTAACGGTAAATGTAGGAACCTAAAAATCATTTCCTGAAATTTCTCCTGATCGATTTTGTAATAATATTTTTTATTTCAACACGTTGGGACAAACGGTTTATAAGACATGGCCGGCGTCCATTCTTGTTTGGCCACCCAGTATGACTTCTACAAATCTACATATTATGTTCAATGAAAAATATCCAAATCGCCCGCGTGTTAAAAGCAGTCGTTCTAGTATACCGGAGGCGAAAAGAATAAACATATTATTATTATTATTATTATTATTATTATTATTATTATTATTATTATTATTACATATTAATATTCTCATAGCTCAAGCACACAACTTGGCCGTGACTACGATACTTACCACACCACCGTACCTTTTTGGTGATGGATGAGGATAAGTTGGTGATGATGATCCTGATAATAGGCGAAAGTAATTTTATGAAATAATGATTGAGCTAAGCTAACAGATAATTACGCACGAATTGTTCAAAGAATTTATCTTTCAAAGGAAGCTACATAATCAAAATTTTTATGCGTTCATCTTCAGAGTATCGCCAACGTATCTATTTGAACAGAAAAAAGTTGATTTAAATAGAGCTTTACAGCGCAATCTTAAACTAACGATTGTTTAAGATTGTTTAAACATTATTTTTCCGAAAATCGGTCGGAAATATTGACATTTTTGATAACATTTCTAAAAGGGAAAGTCAATATTTTCTTACACTTAATCGTTGCTAGGAAACGGAAAATAACTGTTAGGAAATATTTATTTCCTACGAGCGTGCGCAAAGTAGTACTTTGCGCACGCATTTTTGTGTGCAAAGTTACACTTTTCCGCACTAGTGCGGATAAGACTTTTATCCGCACTGGGTGCGGAAAAGTAAAACTATTCAAAAATCTCCTTGGTAGGGAATATTTATATTTATTTTAGTAGCTGTAAACTATTTTATGGCAATGTGAGAAGCCGTTGCAAGAGTATTCTCTTTTATCTTTTAATCGTAATTCCCGATATTTGTATTTCAGCTTAAAACGAAAAAAACTGTATTTTTTAAGTACCTCGTATAGTGATAAATGATTATAATATTGCCAAGCAACAATAAATGTACATGTCGATTTTGACACATGATGTCAGATTTTTCCTCAGTTTCTATGTCCACAAGAATCTACAAACACCGACACTTTTATTTTTATCAAATCATAAAAAGGCTTAAACACTGTTAAATAAATTATCATATTTTTATTTTTGTTGTTATCTGATATGAAGCTCGTAGGAAAAATGTTGTTCCTAACAAGTGCGCAAAGTGCTTTTCCGCACGCAAGAACTTATCCGAACTCCGCTTCGCGTCGTTCGTCCAAGTACTTGCGTGCGGAAAAGTATCACTTTGCGCACTTGTTAGGAAAATAACTATTATATTACTGTGTTTCCATAGTTACAACAATAATATTTATTTCAAAATTTTAACAAGTTGCTTGTAATAAGTTATGTCCAATTAATAACTTTCGATTTACGGAAAAATAATATGTATACCTCGTAGAAACAGCCACATTCCCGGACTCCATATTGTCAGTCTCGGCTTGCGCCGCGACATACAATCTTTACGGTCGTCCGGTAAAGTTCAGCTTTTCCTACTAGGTATACAATGAACTACTTAAATAAAAAATATAATTTATTATTATTGAAAAATTGATGACACCTTATTATTTTCATGTGCCATGCCGATAAAGGTAGGTAATATTAAAGCGTACAAATATTTGAAAAATGGCCGGTATTGTTTCAAAGCCTTGACAACTAGCACTAGTCTTTTAATAAAAGTCTCCTTAGAGTAGTTGAAGGAGGATAATATCAAAAGAGACAGTGATTAAATTAGACGATATCGTTTTTCAGCCCAGGCTCAAGTCCCTTTAAAAGCAATTTATTTATTACTTTGATCGTTTAGAAAAAAGGTTCCTAATATTTTGAAATTTTTAAAAATAGTAAAAGAATAATAAAAATTGAGAATAAGGAAAGGACGATGAAATTTATATTTGAGAGGAGCAATCTGCAGAAATTAAGATAATTGATCATTTAGCAATTTCTCTATTGTTTTGTTAAGAAAAATATAAAGAAATATCTGCCATTTCTCTATACCGAATAATAAACTTTCCAAGAAATAATTAATGTCGTATTAGGGTAACTGCCACTTTTTCCTAACCCATCTGGTTATGACGCTTGTTTAGTTAGAAAACAAAGACAATAGTAATGGCTTAATACGGGGATTGATCAAAATATCTTAAATATCTAAATTAAATAAAGTAAGGTAATTTTTTCTGTATAAGCGAATAAATCATAATAAGATAAGAAACATTTATTTCAAAACAGATGTGTACAATGACAAAGTTTGAAATACGTCAAATAACAAAGAATTAATAAAACACTAGAAAAGACACAGACTATTCAGTAAAGGACTCATTTATGGTATAGTGTTTTATGTTGCACAAATAACTGTGCAAAGTTTGTTTAAATATATCCAATCTTTTGAGACTCTTTATGTTGTTAAGTAATGCATTATAAAAAGTAAAACTTGCAGAATATGTACAATTATTCTTACTTAAGGTTAGTCTATGTCTAGAAAAATTAAAATCAATATTTTCACGTCGAGTGATGTATAAGTACATGGGTAATTTTTAAGAGAGAAAACTTTTGAAGATAACCATTATGCTGTCAAATATAAATATTGCCGGAACGGTTAACTCAATCGGAGAGCGCGCTTTTGAATTACAAAGGTATTTTCTTTGTGGTTATATTACTGTTATTATTAGATATTATTATTATTATATCGGTGCCAGTTAAAAATTAATACACTTTAGGCACGTTTTAATTGAGCTTAAATAAAAAACTACATTTTACTTCATTCCCCTCAAAATATGCCCTACCTGTAAAAAAACTCACGGGTCGCGCCTGCTTTGTATAAAGCCTTAAAGAATAAGTAATAATATCTTTAAAGGCAAAGACAAATAATGTTTTCAACTACCAACAGATGTTTAAAAAAAATACATTGGAAAAATTACCATGCCAAAATAAATGTAAATTCTATGGGATAAATTCGTATGTCGTATCAACATAAACATGCGGAAATGGGGGAAATGTAAATTATTTCGAGAGGAGTGGTAAGGGTAAGAGACAGGACGAGCGTTGCGTGTTAGCGTATAATGTGAACCGTGTTTTAGATGTTTTTACAGGCGTTTATTTAACTCCCTTTTTCTGCGTGTTGGTCAAATCTTTTATTCAATTTATCACCCACTTTCGTGTACTTTTTGTCGTGAATTTTCGTATAATGTGTTATTTCCGATCGTGCATGCAATCACAAATAGATAATGAAGCCAAGCAAAATTAGTTTAATGGTTTTAACAGGTAAACTTTAATTACAGAGTTTTAATAGAAACAAATAATATCTCTTCAAGTTAGCTGCATTTCAATTCATCAATATTTTACACGAAAAAAAAACTAGTCTTTTACCTAGTACAAGCTGACACTCGTAATTTAACATTATTCTCAGAGACACTATTTCTATCAAAAAGTAATAAAATATTGACTTGAGTCACTAGATCGGAAGAGGCAATAAATTCTCGGGTAACCAAAACTGAAACCAGAGGACATCCGTACCCTCTTCCCAGTTGACCTACACAAACTAGTGCAAGGAACTGGGATCACGGAGTGGGTGTAACAACCAAACAGGGTGAGTACAATGGGCCAAACCTGGCCTCAGTGCATCCGGCGCACGGACGGGCCCCCGAAAAAAAAAAGATATTATATATACAAATATATAAACTCTATACTTCCAAAAGTTAAATCTTCCAGTCCATTAATGTTTTAGATTTGACAATTAAAATAATTATTAATAATTTAGATTTTTCAATATACCACAAACCTTCCCATACAATAATAACTTTGGTTATTAATAACATTTTGAGGCTTAATCTGATTCAGTTCAATTTTGAACAATATTTGAATAAATAGGTTTAATTTAAGTTTAAGACTAAATTGGTAATACACAGAGCCTTATTTGTACCCTTTTTCTTCAACTAAATATTTACAGAAAGCGCAATTTTTACATAATATTCTTAAAATCACATTTGTTAACAAAATAAGAAGAATTCCACCGGCACGGCGCCCAACTTCCTTAGTCTAATTGATGCACACATACTGCGCTCAGTGGCGGCTCGTCAGGTGAAGTAAAAAAAATAAAACCAGGAGAAAAGTTTTTCGACAATATTAAATATTAATGTACCAATACAGCTACCATTTCAACCCTTAAAAAATAATTATGTTCGAATTAATAACATTAATTTAATCAGAATGAAGCTATGCATAATAGGGACACGATTAACTCCGATGGACAATAATTATATAAACTCGTGCATTTAGGCGTGCCCCAGCCGACCGTGTCCGTTAGTTTAAAGCAAGTGAAGATCCAATGTCCAACATTGCTTTGATATTCACCGTTGCTATGGTTACGTGACGTCAGTCACGCAAACAGCATGTAACAATTTGCATTATGATGAAGGGCAATTTAAAAATAGATCAGTCGTATGCACCATTGTTTTAGCATTGGTTCGCCTAACCTTAAGGTATTTATTTGGAGGCTTCGCGAAACTTACGGTTATAGATATCGTTTTTACGTAATTTACTCTGTGATTAAAAAGTTTTTTTTCAGTTAATTCAGTAGTGTACGTACCTACTTAGTTGTGTGTTTTAAAAATGAACCCAATTAATAACATAGTTTGTAATTTGTTGAAAACTCGATTCAGTCGTTGGACAGATGAAGATAAGAGAGACGTTTTGTTACACGGGTTTTTAGTCAATGTTTGTTTAAGTACCCGCATTATACCAAGCTCTTCACCATTTTTTGAGACCGCGAGCCGCCACTGACTGCACTTGTCGGATTACTATTTTGACTGACCGGTCAGTCCGTGGAATCTTTGAAATAATATCCATACCCATAGTCTCGTGAGCAGAAGCATAATCAGACCTCACCGATTTTCTATTTAAAAGAAAGATATACGCAGTGTCCCATTACTATAACTATGTTTACTATTGTACAAATAACAGTATTTTTGCCTTGTGTAAAAAATTAAATTTTTCATAACGTAAAATTTATTTTAGATTTATAAAGAGTGGTTTTATTTACACATCTTTAACATTTTGATTCATTTGTCCTCTTCTAAACCCCATCCGGGAACATAGTTTGTATTGCATTTTCAATGTATTCTAGCGAGGGTTTGCTAAACGAAATCTGATCAAGCTCAGATTTTATTACGTACAATAACTAGTCGGTAAATCACTTCTCGCATATGAGGCGTTGCGATTTACATTTTATAGATTTTACTTCACCAGACCCTTGTAGTATTTTTGTGTTAAATTTACAATGATATGATGAAAAAAGACAGTAGCGACATTTTGCCAACCAAGAAAATCCCGCTAAACGATATTTCAAACGTGATTTTCTCGGAACCCCCACACACAATTTTGTAAAAACCTGTTTCATACTCAGCGGCAAACATAATTCTTTTCAGCGAATCGAAAATCTGGTTTCAAGCGTCAGCCAGTGCGAAGATTTTAGCATCTGAGAAATCGATTAGCGGGATTTTATTGTTTGGCAAAATGTTACCACTATAATCCACCTGTTCCGCTAAGTTACCACAGGCTTTTTAATATTAAGTGCATTTAGGACTCCCTAAAAGGGATCTAGTAAACGATAGGTTTATAGGAACTTAACAATTTTTGATATTTTACTAGTTAGAGCATGTTTTATGTAACAGTTAAAAAAGAAAAAAAATGTTCAATAACCCATTACTTTTTTCAAAGAAAAACTAAAATTATTGAAAAAAGGAGATTATTTTTAGTGCTAAAACTATCTAATATTGTGTTATGCCATTAAAATAAAACTAACGCACTGTGTTGCCATACTTAATAAGTTTGCCCTACTATTTCAGGAAATTTTTCTAAACATGTTTAGATAATATGTGTAAAAATAGATGCTAATATTTTGTCAAATTATAATAAACAAATGAATTCATATATTATTTCAGAGCCTACCATGGCTCTTAGACTACTAAATGAACTGTTTTACAGAGTGTTACTACTATTTCACCTGAAATATTAACAAATATTATTAAGACCTGTTGACTTATGCCCAGATTAAAATAAAAGACATTTTAAACATTTACTGTAGTTTAGTCTAGTCGCCTATGTTTAATTTTAGTAAAACTTTATTTTTAAACATAATTTATGAAATTTGCACTTATTTCGAAAACGTTGTTTGTCTTATCTCTTATTAGTCAGGCAATTTACGAGTCGGTGGTGAGTTATTTGGCATTTCACTGCTGTGTGTTTTTCTGAAGCAAGTTAATTTTAAATTGATGACACGTAGAAATGGTAAAATTTGAAACCATTGAACTGGTAGATATGGTGCTTATTACGGTGAGTATCGCCAAAGTGCGGCTGCTGCTTCGAGATTATACGCAGAACGTTTTCCGTTGCGGGCTCATCCTACACCCAGAAGTTTTCTTAATGTTATTTAACGGGCAAGTTAGGCAGATCCGTATTTGATCCATAGTGTAATAAATAAATGTAGTACCTAATTTTTGAGTTTTTTTGAAAAAAGATATTTGAAAATGTTGTTTATTTCAATGCCTTCTATACACAGCCAAAAAAGAAGTATTAACTTAGGAATCACCCTGTATATTTACTATGACCATATATTTTTTCGGTGTGATGTTTCGACCTGCATATTTTTTTGATGTAACGAAGTGTTATCTTTTTTCTACCAAAAAACATTCAATAGATCAAATAAATACTTCTTAATTCTTAATGACTCACTGTCATCATTCACTGTCAAGGACAGACCTCGTATGCTAAATAAAATGACAGTAAGAATATTAGCAGTCTCCCCACTCTGCAAAACAACAATAATATAACACCCATTAAAAAAAATTTAACATTTTCATCCATTTATACAAAAGTTCCACATTCAGATTTAGCTTTCCATTTTGTCCATGCGACTTTTTCATATTTTAATCATTAAGATAAATGAAATGGCACACACGCGGTCCCGAAATTCCATTTTGGACGCCAATTCTATTACAAATAAATGGTTGCGGCCTGCCAGCTATATTGTTAAAGTTTCCATTCACGGAAAGCGTTTTGGAAAAATTCCTGTTATACTGCTTTGACTATTTCTCGAATGACTTTCATTTGGGTTTTTAATAAAAAATAGATGTTAAGAAAGTCAGTCACGTACGGACGTACTATACAGTCTGGTCAATTAAGTATGCAGCAAATGGGATGTACAAGTTAAATTTAAATACGGACAAACGTTGGTGCATATCCGATAATAATATACAGGGTTGCCCAGAAGTCCAGAATACAATTAATATAGCCTTAACCTGTAACTTTAGGGAAAAACATTCGGACACGTCAACTTAGTTTTATATATGCTCACATTTTGACGTTATTCGTTTGTTTTTTTATAGACATTTGTCAAAGATATGACAACATCGATCTTTTTTTTAAATAGATAGATTAATTTTAGACTATTTTTAAATATAAATTTTAATTCGTCGCAAAAGAATAATAGAAAGTAGAAAGGATATTTGGCATTGTAAAAGATATTTTAAACTACGTCTCTCCAACATCCTGGTTAAACCGAAAGTGGTTTTAAAGGTTTAATTTGGCGGCCGAAAAATAACAATTTATACACTTATTAACTACTAAAAGTTCTAAATCTTTACTTCAAGAATTACAGGAAAAATTTTGGGGTAACATCCTTTTGTGTCACGCGCTATATTTTATATTTATTATTTACTGACATCAAATGTAGTATTTTTATTTAAGTCCAATATTTTTAACTTTATAAATAAAGATATAAATAAACTGTTTTGACATTAAATAGACTTATTGATTTTATTTGATTCGACTTGACTGTTGATCAGATTAATGAGTGCCTCGCCAAAGGTCCGTTTATATTCGAGAAACAGCTGATATTTATTTTAAATTACGAAAATGGAAAGTTAGGACCGATATAATAATTGGATCGGCTGAGTAAAAACTGTGAACAAGGGACGGAGGAAATCTGCACACCGTTTCAACTGCCAAACGGTCCTTCTAAAGTTCGATAAATTGGTTTTATTTAACACCTTATTTACAACCCTGTAGTTTGAAAAGGACCGATTTTGAACTGGTTTGTTAAGTTTCGAAATTGTTCTCTATTAAAAAATACCATTGTATATTTTACATTCAAAAAGTACTTCAGGTGGGTCAAGAAATGTTTTCAAAAGGTTGAAAAGTGCAAGAGAAGAACTTTAATAATAAAAGCAGTTAGCAGGCACGTTTTTATATGTATCTGATATACAATACGCCTGTTCTATTTTTATTATAAATACTTTTAAATATTAAATATAAAGTAGTAAGAGTGGGAATGTCAAGAGAAACTGGAAGCCCTGTCAAAAGTAAACAAAGCAATACTGCTGTGGGTACCAGGCCACGAAGGTATTACAGGAAACGAAAAAGCCGATAAACTTGCAAGAAATGGCTCAAAAAATACATTCATTGGTCCAGAACCGGCACTCGGAGTACCAAGGGGCACAGTACGAGAGGCCATAAAGCGATGGATCAGGAGTGAACAAAAAATCCACTGCAGCAACAGACAAGGATTACACCGCAGCAAGAGCTTCATTGGGGATCCTGACCCAAGACTTACGAAACAGTTGCTTCAAATAAACAGGAACCAGTTGAGAACCATTACAGGAATTCTGACAGGACACATGGCTGTCAAAAACCATCTGCACAGAATGCAACTGTACAATGGAGACCTTGACTGTAGATGTAGATTGTGCGAATAAGACAGGGAACCTGTACAACACATAGTTTGCCATTGCGAGTCACTAGATCGAAAGAGGCAACAAATACTCGGGCAACCAAAACTGGAACCAGAGGCCATCCTTACCCTCTCCCCAGTTAACCTACACAAACTAGGGCAATGAACTGGGATTACGGAGTGGGTGTAAGAACCAAACAGGGTAAGAACAATGGGCCAAACCTAGCCTAAGTGCATCAGGTGCGCGGACGGGCCCTCGGAAAACAAATAAAGTAGTAGAAGTTTAGTGACAGTAAAAATAAAAGAAGGTTAGTGGCAAGCGGACGAAGTGGTGCAGCTATATTTTATATTAAAGTATACAGGGCGCCTAAATAATGGGTTCCCTTGGTTACAGGTAGACAATGACAGATGTTTGTCCTTATTAGGACACACAAACAATGTATCAAATTACCCTGTAACATATTTTTCCATTTGGGTAATTTCTCATATTTGCACAGAATCACTTTGAATATATTTTTGGTTCTCAGCTTCGGGCTTTGGCTAAATCACAGACAACGCGATTTATTTATAAAAAAATGAACAATATTTTTTTCTAAACCAGCTATTTTGATAATTGCCTGCTTGCAAATGAATAATAAAGTCAAAAGATGACCAAAATAGCTGTAAAATTAGTTTTAAAAAATTAAATATGCTTTTGTACATTAATATAAAGAAGGAAAGAATAAAGAACACAAAGTCTTCCTCCAGTGTTATATTATTGAAATATTTTTGATTTGAAAAAATTCTTTACATGTTTCAAATACAGAAGCATTTATCTTCAGGAGAATAAATAAAAAAAGAAGAATTTAGTGGATATCACCTTAATGGAGCATTACAATAATTGTAGGTTAGATGAAAAACGGTTCAATGAGTAGAACGGTGAGCAAATCAATACACACATTACATTGTGACGTTGATTTTCTCACTAAGCCGTTTTTCATCTAACCTACAATTATTGTAATGCTCCGTTAAGGTGATATCCACTAGTTTCTTCTTTATCATTTATTCTCCTGAAGATACATACTTCTGTATTCGAAACATTTGAAGAATTTTTTTTAATTAAAAATATTCCATTAATATAACAGTGGAGGAAAACTTTGTGTCCTTATTTCTTTTCTTCTGAATTTCCACTCCACAAAATGAACGAAACAAAATAAAATAACGGAACCTTCCATTAATATAACAGTGGAGGAAAACTTTGTGTCCTTATTTCTTTTCTTCTGAATTTCCACTCCACAAAATGAACGAAACAAAATAAAATAACGGAACCTTCCATTAATATAACAGCGGAGGAAAACTTTGTGTCCTTATTTCTTTTCTTCTGAATTTCCACTCCACAAAATGAACGAAACAAAATAAAATAACAGAACCTTAAAAAATTGAATTAGAATTCTTATAATTTCGTCTTTCAATATACCGTCTGAAACCATAAATTCTCTATAAAGAATTTGGAAGAAAGTTGGTCTAAAAGTATTTATAGAACTAATAACCAGAGATTGATTTGTATTTGAAAACAAATAGTATTTCTAAATAAGATATTCGATGGCACCTAACTTGTTTGTATCGAAACCAGGCAAAATATTTCCAAGTAAGAAAGTTTGATGAATACGTGAATTTGATAGATTATTATTGCCCCATGTTTATTACTACAGCTAAAACATTATACGAACAATAGGTATTTTTACCAATCTAAATAAAAAATTCAAAACAAAAAGTCTTCTTATTACAGTGGCGGCTTGTCAGGTGAAGTAGGTGACGGGGCTCTTCACCAAAAAAAAAATAAAAATAAAACCAAGAGGAAAGTTTTTCGACAATATTAATGTACCAATACAGCTATCATTTTAGCCTTTAAAAATTATTATGTTTCTAATTAATAATATTAATTTAATGCGAATGTAGCTATGCATAATAGGGCCACGGTTAACTCCGATGCTGAGGCTTCGCGAAACTTCTCGATTTACTGAGTGATTAAAAAGTTTTGTTTTTATTTTTCAGTTAACTCGGTAGTGTACTTAGTTTCGTTTTTTATTGTGTGTTTGTACGTAATAAAAATATAAATTAGTCAATTTTAAGTACTTTTTTAAGTACCCGCATTGAGTGGCGTATTTAGGGGCAATAATATAGTTTTACAACAAAAACAAAAAACAATTAGGTATTTATTTTTAAAGAGAAAAATTAAAGTAACAATTTCAATTGAAGCATTTTTTATGGAAGAAGTGTAATAATTTAAATAATAAAAAATAGTGCGGGAAGAAACGAGAATGCTTTATTATAAATATACAAAACGGTATTAAGAGGGAGTATTTCAAAATTTCATAACCTAAGCATTTGCACCAAGAACTGCTCTTATCTAAGCTCCTAAAAGACACGATTTCTGAAAGATCATCAATTTTGAAGTGGTGATATATACTCTTTTTTTTTATGATGAAAAACCGAGCCCAAAAAACGCTGGTTATAGTCATATACAGGGTCCTGCGCCTCACCTCCCGTCTTATGTAGCTCACTTATTAATTAAGTTAGGATTATGACGTTTTGCAAGCTTTACCTGTATCCTAGAGTGCATTTCAGGAAAATTTTTATGTTTATACAGGGTGTTACAAAAAAGTGTGATGTCATAAGGATATGTTTTTTTTAGATTACATGCCATATATTGTCTTACTTATACCGGGCCCCGCTAAAAACTCCGGGTCCGGTAGGAATCCCACCTTTACCACCCTCCTCTCGTAGGGCCTGCCCGCCCGACACGACGCTTTGCTATTTCAACTCCAACGTTGCAGCTTTATTTATTACACAATAAGCTATTGGAAAACAGTACTCATGTTATTTTCCTTCCAAAACGTAATCATTTCATTATGATTAATGTATTCTTATTTACAGGTATCTGATGCCTAAAGTTCCTTCCCCGAATAGGGATCCGTGAAAAACAAAACTAATTAAAAGTAAATGGGTGTTAAAAGGAAAGATTACAAAATACACAGAAGGCAAGATTTGGCGTCGAACTTCGAAGGGGAACCATTCAATTTTATCGCTAAAAATTATCTTTTCTTCTTAGATGCTCGTTATTATTTCATCAGGCAAGATAAAAATAATATCTATAGAAATAGTAATTTATTATATAAATTTATTTTATCGTATGATTTATAATTAATGTAATATGTAATACCACAAGATGTTTCAGGATTACCGAATAATACTTTTACCTGACACGAAACCCGGCAACACTACGACTCCGAAGGAGGAGTAGTGTTGCCAGTATTGCGTTGTGTGTCAAGTGAAAGTATTTTGTAATCCCGAAAAATCGAGTTGTATTCATGCATCATTGGTGTCGATCCAAAATTTTAACATAATAAGACGTATACAGTATACATGACACTAAACAGCGTTTCTCGGGCTCAGTTTTTCATGATTAAAAATAAAGTAAATATCGCTCACCACGCCAAAATTGATGATTTTTTCAGAAATCATGTATTTTATAGGAGCGTAGATCTAAGAGCAGTTTTTGGTTCAAATGCTTAGGTATTGAAATATTCCTTCATAAGTGCCGTTTTGTATATTCATAATAAAGCATTCTCATTTCTTCCCGCACTATTTTTTATATTATAAATTATCGCACTCCTTCCATAAAAAATGTTTCAATTAAATTTTTACTTTAATTTTTCTCTTTAAAAATAAATACTCCTAACCTTAAGAGCTTCTAGGCTCGGGGGAGGGGGGGGTGTCTGCAGCTCGGCAGCCCCCCTAAATACGCCCCTGTTTGAAACTATTTTATTTTCAATCGCCATGACCTTATCTAATTTTCAACTGTATTATAGGCTGTAGGCACTGTTTCAATAAATTATAAAGTTGTCATATGACAGATTAGGTTAATATAATCGTTTACTGAAAACTAATTTTGATTTCATTTCTTTAAAATAAAATTTGTATGTTTTTGGGGAGTTGCTTGATTGTAGTTTTTATTTAATAAAAATTTTGGAACATTTTTCAAAAGAAGAAAAATTGGATATGATTTGTTGTTATATTGAGAGTGACAAAAACTGTGCCGTTTTCCGAAAGACAATAATAAATAGGTATGTTGAATAGTTTAATTTTTTATGGCTTTCATTAAATAAAATGGCATTTAATTTAAATATAAAAGTGCAAAAACAAATTTGGTTTTAAAACGAGTGTAGTTGTGTAAATGTATTGTGTTCCGGAGTAAAATTTATTCTAGTTGGCTTTGAAAACAAAAGAAAGTTTATGCAAGATGAATTCCAAATAAATAATGTTAGTAGTTTAATGTTACATAAAAATACAAAGCTGGGTATTTAAAAAAAAGCTTATTGTAAAAAATATTACAAGAATATAACCTAACATCTTTTTAAAACAAAATTTTGAGAATCGTTTTTGTACTTATAGAAACGACTACACGGAAAGAAAAACTTAGTAAAATATACCAATTTTATAAAAAAAAAATGACTATATTCTTTGTTTATATATGTGACAATAAACATTGTTTTAAAGAAATACACTAATATTGTTGTAAAATTTCGATTTTGTTTTTTTATTCATACTGTAAAATTTTTGTAAATTTTTTTGCCTTTCTTATTTCAATTATTTATATAATATTATAAAAAGTTTTTATTAATGGCAACCTACTTTTTTGTACAATATACAATATGTAAAAGATAAATTGATAATAAAAAAATAGATGAAAATTAACAATAATTTTAAGTATATTGTTTACAATAAATAAGTTTTCTTTTTACTGTAATGTTTTAGTAAACGCTAATAAGTTATAGCATATTTAAAAATATATGAAAAATAATTTTCGAACCACCTGAAAGTTTTTTAAAAGCCAGAATAAGGTCATATTTTGTCTAACACTGTTAGATATCAAAATACAAATCAGATTGCTACCATTGGCAGAATGCAACCATCTGCAGACCGTTTTGAACTCTTTTGTTCTCGTAAATACAGGGTAGATATCTATACCATTCCAAACGAAAGTCTTGAAACTACAACCCCGTCAGCCAAAACTTTACAAAGTCAACTATTCCACCTCTAACACGTTCCGACGGCACAATAGCAACCACAGCCGGGGATAAAGCAAACCTAGTGTCTGTATGGACCCGGTATCAGTGATAAGTTCCGTAACTACGAGAAATCTAAGATAAAATTAACAAAGGAGGAAACGCACATCCAGTTTCTACTACGGGCAAGGGACCAAGGTATTATTCCAGATGGCTTTAGGATCAAGTCACCGATCCCAGAACAACAAGCTAAGAAGATTCTGGACAATGCCAGCAAAGCTCTTATACGCTCCCAAATCAACTACCATCGCTTTAAGAAAGCTTCTCTACTCACAGATATCCAACAGAGATTTGAGGAAATTAAAGAATATACACTGGAAGAGGATCACGAACCCATTTTTCGGAAGATTGATGCCACCTGCGACAAAGTAAGAACAGCTCAACAAAATATTCATGAAAAGAAATTGCGAAAGCATGTTAGTCAAAATCCACCAACAACGCAACCCCATAACCAAAGAACCATCGTCAACATTTCATCTAGAGAATTAACACCCATAGAAGAATCCCTAATGGCTAAGGGTTTAAACTTTACTATTGCTCCAAAAGAGATACCAATATTGGACATTATTAGCGCCGTCGACTCAACAACCATAGGAGAAACACAAGCGGAAGAATTTAGATGGAAGGTTAGAAATATTCTAGAAAAATCAAGGCCTCCAAAACGAAACTTCGGTAAGGAAGAAACAATCGCTCTCAAAAAACTTCGTAAGGATCCTAATATCAAGATTCTACCAGCCGACAAAGGAAACGCAACTGTCATCATGGATGTTCAGACATACGACCAAAAAATCGAGGAAGTTGTGCAAAAAGGAAACTACACCCTTATTTCCAAAGATCCGACCGGCACAATCGAGGGAAGAGTCTACCGAACACTTAAGAAATTTGAGCGGTACATACCAGAAAAGACGCGGAGACGCCTGACACCACACCACAGTAAATCACCACACCTCTATGGCCTGCCAAAAATACACAAACATAACATGCCTCTGAGACCAATTACAAGCTCCCGTAACTCCCCTACATATGAACTAGGTAAATTTTTACTTCCCCTACTCCAACCACTTCAAGGAAACAGTACGTCATTTGTAAAGAACTCGCAACACTTTGCACAAATAATAGGAGAAAAGGAAGTACAACCAGGAGACCAACTGGTCAGCTTTGACGTCGAAAGTCTTTACACCAACGTCCCTATAAAAGACGCACTTAAGGTCATCAGGAGCAAACTTGAGGAAGACCTGACCCTACAAGAAAGAACACCGCTACCTACAAATGCCATCATGGAACTATTGGAATGCTGCCTTAACAATTCTTATTTTCAGGAAAAAGACAGATTCTTTAGCCAAGAAGACGGACTACCAATGGGCTCATCTCTCTCGCCCATAATCGCCAACATTTATATGGAATGGTTTGAATCCGAAGCAATAAAACAAGCAAAGAAGAAACCAAAAAACCAAAAATATGGCTAAGATATGTGGATGACACCTTCATTATTTGGAACGGAAACGAGGATGAACTCAGAGAATTCTTACATCACATTAATAACTTTGCACCGACAATTAAATTCACCATGGAGAAAGAAGAGAACAACCAATTACCTTTTCTAGACGTCAACGTAGAGAAAAATGGCAACACCTTCCTAACCTCAGTGTACAGAAAACCTACACGTACAGGGCAATATCTCAATTATACATCAAACCACTCAAACAACACAAAACATGGCATAGTAAGAAACCTGGTGGATAGAGCAATTACTCTCTGCAACTCAAACGAAGCTCTCAAAAGAGAAACTAACCACATCAAGACCGACCTCAACAAGAATGGCTACCCCATGAAGTTGATTGACACAATATTGGAAAATCGCAAGAATCGGCCAAACACACGTAAAGCAGAGAAAGAGATACAACCAATACTCAATATTCCGTATGTCAAAGGAGTATCCGAGAAAATAAGAAGACTAGGACAACGATACAACATCAACACAGTATTCAGCTCTAGAGACACTTTAAGAAGCCACCTAACGAAGACGAAACCAGCAAGCCAGAAAGACAAGAAAAATTGTGTCTACCAGATTCCCTACGAATGCGGCCAATCTTACATTGGTGAGACACTAAGACCACTAGAAGTAAGGATTAAAGAACATAGAAATAACACCCAAAAAGGAGAGACCGAAAAATCAGGTGCAGCTGACCACGCCTGGACGCACGGCCATCATATCATGTGGACAAAAGCGGAAATTCTGCAAAAAGAACCGCACTGGAGGAAGAGGAAGTTTAAGGAAGCTGCGACCATACACCAAAATCCAGGTTGCTTTAGTAAGCCTTCATTAGATATGAGAAACGTCTGGAAACCCTTGTTAAGTAAATGTAATCTTAGAATAAGACCACCCAAGAGTTAGACGCATGACGTCATCGAGCATGACGTCATCGAGCATGACTCATCAAGCATGACTCATCCAGTTATGCGTCATCACCTAGCAACACGCATGACCCCACCCACTAATCATGCGTCACAGCACCTGCCTAGTATAAATAGAGCTGTAGTTACCGTACTTATTCAGTATTCACCTGAAGACGACTGGAGATGCTTACCAGTTGAAACGTAGTGATTCTAAACAAATAAAGACAATGCAAGTCCAAAACTCTACTGCCGTTCAAAGCAAACCTACTTGCTGAACTGTTTTCCTCGTATTCCACTGTAGACTTTCAGGGAAAACCACCACCCAACATTCCCTCAGTTCAATCGCAAATGTCTGAAATCGTGTTCCGTCAGCGTCTTGTTAAACGGATCCTTAAAGGACTCGACGTCAATAAAGCTTCTGGTCCAGACGAAATTCCTATCATTGTTCTTAAGACATGCGCCGATGAACTTACACCAGTATTTTGTAGACTTTTCAACTTATCCTACAAAAAAGGAATATTTCCATCCTGCTGGAAGTCGGCGCGTGTCCAGCCCATTCCAAAGAAAGGTAAAAAGACTCTGCCAAGTAACTACCGACCCGTCGCATTGCTTTCAGTAATTTCAAAAGCAATGGAGAAAGCTATTAACCAACAACTTCTAAAGTATCTGGAAGGGCTTAACATTATCAGCGACCATCAATACGGTTTTCGTAAGTCCAGATCAACAGGTGACCTTCTGGCATATGTCACCCATCTTTGGAGCAACACCATCGAACATCATGGAGAATCCCGGGCTGTTGCACTGGACATCTCTAGGGCTTTTGATCGTGTTTGGCACGATGGGCTTCTAAGTAAATTGCGATCCTACGGTATGCCTAATGGATTCTGTTTATGGTTAACCAGCTTCCTTAAGAACCGTTCTCTGCAAGTGGCGATTGACGGGTTTCTCTCAGACACCTTCACCATCAATGCCGGTGTTCCTCAAGGGTCCATATTGTCGCCTACCCTCTTTTTACTGTATATTAACGACCTTCTAGTGAAAACCCAAAATCCAATTTATAGCTTTGCTGATGACAGCACACTTGTCTCATCTTTTACCTTGACTCCCCAAACATCCGCTGCCGACGCACATCTTCGCAGGCAGCATGAAGTATTGCGCCTCAACAAAGACCTGGAAGAAATTTTGGCTTGGGGTGACAGTAACCAAGTCGAATTTAATGCTAAGAAACCCCAGGCAGCAGTCTTCTCCAAAAAGGTTAACATTGCAGAACCGGATATAGTCATGGCAGGACAAGCAATTCCCCTGGCACCGTCTATTAATTTGCTGGGGGTCAATCTGGGAGGTAATATGTCTTGGCATGAATACGTTGCCGCAATTGCCAAGGCAGCTGCACAGAAACTTGGTGTACTTTTCCGCACCAAAAGGTTGTACACACCTCATCAACTTTTGACACTCTACAAAGCCCAGATTCGACCATCATTAGAATATTGGTCTCATGTCTGGAGCTCTGCACCCAAGCACACCCTTCGGCTACTGGATTCCATTCAAAGGAGAGCCATTCGTCTGATCGGCGACCCCGAGCTGACCAAGACCCTCGATAGCCTGGAGCATCGAAGACAGGTTGGTGATTTGGCTCTCTTTTACAGATATTTCCATGGCAGGTGTTCGACTGACATTGCCCACTTGATTCCACCTAGAGCAATGCAAAACAGAAATACACGGCAAACCACTGCCGCTCATCCATATGTTGTTCAGCTTAGTACTCCTCGAACTTCATTGTTCAAGAATTCTTTCATCTGGAGAACGTCATCTTTGTGGAATGATCTTCCTGAGGTCGTGTTTCCCAATGAATACAATCTTCAACGTTTCAAGACCAACGTTAATCGCTTTTTTCGCACTCGCACCGCTCCCAGAGCGCCTTAAAGGATTTTTCCTACAGTGCAGGTGTTTTATCATAAAAAAAAAAAATATATATAATATTAACCTTATCGGGTTGTATATAACTTTTAGCGCCATCTCTTGCTAGTCCCATATAATCTATCTGAGCATACACATCAAGGGTTCACAAGAATTATAAAACATAGAGTTTCTGACTAGTCAGGTGATATTAAACATTTAAAAAATGTATTCAAATTAAATTTCGAATCACCTGAAAGTTCCTTATGCTACCGTGCGAGAAAAAATTATTTGCATCAAAGAGGACTTAAAAAACTATAGTTACTATAGTTACAGACACCCAACTGATATTAAGCTCTACGGCTAAGCAGGGTCGCGTTAATGCAAATTGGTATCCTAGGCACATTTTTTTGACGCCCTCCTCTCACTAATAAAAATTTAAGTAAATTTTTTATAACATATTTTTATTTTAGAACTTTTTAATATCGTCGTCGTTTGGTAAACAAATCAGCCGATCAGTGTACTAATGCAAGATGCGTATTTAATTTTTATTTTTTACATTTTCGGATAGTATTTTCATTAAAAATTTTGCCGCCCTCCATCAACCTGACGCCCTAGGCAGCTGCCCTTCTTGCCTAATGGATAAATCAGCTTACGTCCTTAGATGCAAGGCCTTCTTTGATGCAAATAATTTTTGCTCGCAAGGTATAAGATCATATTTTGTTTAACACTGTCAAATATTAAAATATAAATCAGATTGTATAGTATTCTTTTATAATAATTGTAAAATTCAGCAAACGTTTGGTTAAAATAATAGACTTGTTTTTACAAATCATAAGCATTTTTATACTGACAATAGAAAATACGTTAAGAAGTACAATCAAATTTAGTAAACGGTGCTATAAATTTTTGAAGATTCAGTTACATTTTAAATATTACGGAATATTTAGGTAAAATAACATGATTACAATAAGAAAATAGATAAAGCACTAATATACTAACTAGAATTATACTACTAATATATTTTTCAATATTAAACGATACAGTCGGGTTGCACAAAGTATTTTAATAATAATTAACTAACCAGCAAGTTGGACTGTGACATGCAATACATGAAACTGGCAGAAATAATTTTTTTTAGCTTAATTTTTAATTTACTAATTGGGCATCTTGATTGTGAGTTCGTAATGCCTGTTAATATCAGTTATGTTACCGTGAAACTTGCTGTTTCCTGATTCTGGTTAAAAATCTTTGTACAACCCAAGTAGAGGGAGATGGGGGTTTCTGCGCCAATTTTTGCGGTCCCTTCTGCGCATGCCCAGACAGTGCGCAGGCGTGTGTCATCTGTCATACGTCATCTGTCATATGCCAGATGTCGCACTGTTGGGCGTTAGCTACTTTGGCGTTAGCTACTTGGGCGTTAGCTACTTGGGCAATAGTATTCATTATATGCCACGTGTTTAGGATGACGTCATATTATGTTTAGGAAAAAGATGGCGGCTGTCACCTGTCAATTAAGATATGTCAAGCTCACCTGTCACATGTCAAATGTTAAAATTGAAATCTAACACGTGGGTCGTGTCCAGGTTGACGTCATAAGTCGTTTAGAGAAAACCTAAAGTCGGTCGGCTAGCTGGTTCGAGAGATATAGTTTTTTGCGATTAGGGCCCTTATGGCTAAAGGTGAAATGGGGAAATTTGGCAAACGGGTATAAGATGAATATACCTATCAGCTTGCGAAGAAATATTTCAAATATCTCAATTAATAACGGTGCTAGACGTATAAAACCATTAGGGCCTCAACACAATCTCTATTATACCGTGCGGATTAAAAATAAAACACTTAAGTAATACAAAAATTATTTATTTAACCATATTATATACTGAGTTTTAGTAATTTTATATAAATTAATTGCTAGCAATAAGAAACAGGTTACAGCTATAAATACAATTAAACTATAATTGCTGGCTGAATCATCCAAATCGTTGGTTGATGTAGAGTTGCCACATTGGGAGAGAGTTGTGTTCCTGTATACGCTGATTAGAGTCTTCCAACCTGTTTCGCCAATAGTGTTATCTCGGAACAAGAGCTTAACCTTGTAGCGAAGCAGTTCGTTAGCTGATGATGGGACTGTTATGTAAGAGGCAGGAGTAATTTTCTTATCAATCATCTCAAAAGGCATCTTTAACCATGTATTATTGGATGAAAGTTCATTAGTCTCAATCATTACTGATACGTTTCGAGCGTTAAAGGGAGTGTAGACGTAAAACACATTTTGCACTAGTGCCACCAGGAGCACATATGATGAACTCAACGCAGCCATGGTTGGAATATAAATGATTTAAATTTTCTTCTTAAAGATACTTATAGCTTCATAGCTATTAAAAAGAACAGCTATAAATATCATCAGAAACACTATTAGGTAAAAACTACCCCGGATATTGCTGATGGGTGTTTGTGTTAGGGTCTTCCTCTCTCTAACAGGCCGAGGAGACCTGTTTACTTTAAGTTGTCGACATTTCCATAATATTTTAGCCAATTCACAATGTTTAGCGTACTTGTAATGATCTGCTAGAGGATCATCTCCTTCCTTCCAACCATCAAATTCGCAGTGACAAAAAGCGCATTTAACCACATCCGAATGCTTCGTAAAATAAAAACCTGCATATGCTAGATCTTCTGGATTAACTTTATTGCGCCACCCAGTAAATGTGATTAATCTGTCTTCAAAATTTCGAATCAGCCCAAGGCCATCATCACCGCAATCTAGACGATCTACACTATCCATTATGTACATGTTTCTAGCGAGAGGGTTGTAACTATACTAAAAAATAAAACATAAAATTGTTTATTTATGCATTTATTAAGCATCAGTACACATATATATTTTATCAAAATCATCCAACACCTTCTGCGGATTATAATGCAATAGCTCCAACATATAATGATTTTGTTCAGACATGTTTAAATTACAAATATTTTTAACAGCAACAATAATGGTGTTATCTATATTAACATAATAACCAGCATATCTTAATAAATCATCATAAGCGGTTCTAAGGCCTAAATTTTTCACCAATTCTAACCTATAATTAATTAAATATTTGACATGTAAAATAGCATTAATATCATTACAACAAAAACATAATATTATATTATCACATTTAAGGTTAATTATTTTTTCACCCAAGAGAACAGCAGAAGACATGGAAAAATTTTCAGCTTCAGACATCATGGTTGTTATGGTCTCATTAGAACCATTATCGGCAACCATCTTAGAAACCATTTCCAAAAACTCATGCCAGTCAAAGTTGGCTAGGGAGATTGAAACTTGTTCTTCGGGAAGATTCAAAAGTGTATTTGTTAACTTTACACTTGGCAGCATTCCTCTAGCGACGCTAAGCCCCACCGATACTTTGAAATGTCCAGCAGGATAACAAACTTCATTTAAAAACTTTTTTTCTCTTCTAATTTCTTCCATGCTTCTTAAAACCATACTATCAAGATACTTCCAATACGGTGTCGAACTTCGAGAGGCATCTTCAATTTCACTAAAGTCTGTAGTGTAGTCGGGAGTAGCGATATAACTAGCATCGTCAAACATGGTTGAAATTATGTTGGAGATTTAACGTTACAAAGGCGATGATCTGAAAAATTATAATCACCATCTCCAGTAACAGCAATTAGGTTCGGTGCTTGTAGCACTCGAATCCTTTTTTGCTGAGATGAGGAGGGTAACGAACGTCCGAACTTATTCATGGTTAGTACTATAATGACGTTGAGTAAATAAACCTCTGTATTAATAAAATTCAATTACTCCAAGTCGTTCCAATTCGTGTAATATACTAAAGATTTCGTTTCTGTTATTATTATTGCCAACTACCTCAGAAGCTTCCAACTTTTTCAATCTTTCAACCAACTCGTTCACATCGTCGTAGTATACAAACTCCTTAGGTTTTTCATTATATTGCATTAGGGAGGATCCAGATTTATTTCCTCTCTCTGATTTGGATCTTGTGTGTATTTGCCTGGTTGTAATATTGGGCGAAGGCAACTTAGATGTTGAAGGCAACTTAGATGTTGATGACAAGAGCGGTATAACAATAGATGTATATTTATTAGATCTATTACCCTTTAGCTGACCAGTTTGTTTCATGTATAGACCGGTGCGTTTAAGAATATCTCCATATTCTTGTTCATCAGCTTTAGTGTGAAATTTAGGATCTTTTAAAAACAACAAGTCATATAAACCCAGAGTTCCTTTATACTTGATGCTACCTACTTGAATGCTTCCATCTGCTAAAAAGTTTACAGGCTCTGATCCTATTTGCCAAGAATCATTTTCAGCGTTGTATGTTACTCTCTTTGCATCTATTTCAGGAGAGTTATACCAATATTTTTTTACATATTCTTGAGTGATCTCAGGGTATTGCTCGATAAACTTATGAAACACTTCCGAATTTCGAAGAGAAGTTTCAAAAGCATCTTTCATACTTTGCAACGATGTTTCTGCAGGGTCTTGAAAGGCTTCTTCAAACACATCATCAGAATGATCAACATCGCCATACTGTGCTTCATCAGTTAGAAATTGCACTTGTGGTTTTAGTTCGATTTTTTTCAAGGGAGGAGGTTTGACATCATCAGAAGTTTCGATTTTTATTTTACGTTTTTTTGAGTTTTTCTTATCAATCGATGCTTCAACCAGTTTATTTAATGGGTTTGTAATGGGCGTTAGGAATCTATTAAGCGCATCATCCTCCTCGCCACGTTCCAACTTTAACGCTAAATATTTCTTTCGTATGGTATTACCCGCCTGAATAATTCTTCGCTTAACATCCTTATCGAGATTTTTCAAATAAGAAGCCATGATAAACAGCTAAAACAGCCCTGTTTAAGAACAGCTAAAACAGCTCTGTTTAAAAACAGCTAAAACAGCCCTGTTTAAAAACAGCCCTGTTTAAAAACAGCTAAAACAGCCCTGTTTAAAAACAGCTAAAACAGTTCTGTTTAAAAACAGCTAAAACAACCCTGTTTAAAAACAGCTAAAACAGCCCTGTTTAAAAACAGCTAAACAGCTATGTTGTGTTATTGATTCGATTTGTTAAGACACGTCTATACTCAATGACGTCATGTGTTGGACTGATGTGCTATGACTTAGGGTAATAAATAAGTATCAAACTTGCTACGATACCGACCCTTATTAATATCATTATCTTTAACAATAACTAAAAATCCATACCTATCTTTCCAACATTCCGAACATATACGCTTAAAAGTATCAAAGGACATATCTGTATTTACATGATCATCGTAGATATGTTTCAGGTTTAAATCATCCTGTTTGAATAATATCAGTACATTAGCATTGTCACGAACCAGCTGTTTCGGAATCTTGGAGTATGTTTGAGAGAGATAGAATGAATCAATATCATTGTGGCGTCCCATACAGAAATAATTGCGTATTTTATCCTGCTTCTCACAGGCTACATCGTCAAATATGAACACAGAATGAGGCAGGACAGTGGAAGGATCTAGAACATCATCATTATCGCTATAACCGAAATATCTAAGCCGCGAATGTTGTAAGGCCTTTCGCAGAAATTCGTACTTGTCTTGCTGCAAGGATTTGGAATACACATATACATGCTCAAATCTTAAGCCGTTTTCATCAATTAATAAACTTATCATTACAGCGGTCTTGCCACAATTACTGGGGCCGCATATTAAAGCCCTTATGGTGGATGGTAGAAGCCGGCCATGTTTCCTATTTTCCGATTTCTTCTGCATATCAATATTATGGACCTTAATAGAAATTTTTTGTTTCTCTTTCCGCATCTCTATAAGTATAAGTCTACACTCTTCGATGACATCATTACTAATGCAGACGTCACAGGGTGCAGGTGTGTTAAATAGCGTTATAAGCACATTACCAGTAGAACTTCACCTGCCTGGCTATTCATATTGCGGCCCTGGTACAAAGCTTCAAAAACGATTAGCTAGAGGCGATCGGCCAAAGAATAAATTGGATAGTTATTGTCGCGATCACGACATTGAATACTCAAAGTTTGCAGACTTGGAACACAGGCATAAAGCAGATAAAGTACTAGAAAACAAGGCTTGGGAACGTGCCAAGGCCAAGGATTCTAGTTTAGGTGAAAAGACATCAGCTTGGCTAGTAACAAACGTCATGAAGGTCAAACGCAAGTTAGGTGCTGGCAGCAAGAAGACAAAGAGATCTGTATGCTTGTCTTCGGTTGTAAGACAGATTAAGAAACAACTTAAACATTCAGGTTCGGGGAATGTTGGTAGAAAGAAGACTTTAAGTAACTTACTGAAGGCAGCACGAGTAACAGTGAAGAAAATTGGCGGCTCCAAAAGAATCAGGGTTCCTCGAGTTATTCCACTACCAAAACAAGGTGGTATTCTACCACTTATACCGATATTTGCCGGACTTAGTGCGCTAGGAGCATTAAGTGGTGGAGCTGCTGGTATAGCCAAGGCAGTTAATGATGCTCAGAGTGCTAAAGACAAACTAAAAGAATCACAACGACACAACGAGACAATGGAGGCTATTGCATTGGGGAAGAAGGGCAGTGGCTTGTATTTGAAAAAACACAAGACAGGCTATGGTTTGTTTTTACGTAAAATGTCAAAAAACTACCAATAAAGCTACCTGAACGTCCTTTGACCGATCAAGATATTAGATTATATGCGACTCGCTTAAAGATACCTAATTTTCGAGGTGTATTTATGCGAGATACATTACCGAACGCACCCCGAAAAACAGAGTGTGGTGTTGTTAATTTGGATCGAAATATAGGAGACGGTACACATTGGGTAGCTTATAAGAAGAATGGTGATAAAGTTGTTTATTTCGATAGTTTTGGCAACTTGAAGCCACCAAAAGAATTTGTCAAGTATATGAAAAAATCTAAAATTTATTTCAACTATGATCAATATCAGGATTATAAAACATCAAATTGTGGCCACTTGGCATTATCATTTCTCTATAATAATAAAACTTTATAAAATACAGTAATGTTATTGTCTGACATCAGTCATGTCTCAAACGTTCACATTAAAGGGTCGTACTAGTCGGCTTGAATCTTATTTTGTACCTCCAATAGAATTAGATTCGAGATACGATTACTCTTTAGCATTGATTTCGCTAAATACTTGGAATACAATCCCAAATATTGAAGAAGGTCGTAACAAGTTTTATTACAAAGTTAATAAACAAGAAGAACGAGTAGTGGAAATACCAACTGGATCCTACGAGTTAGAAGATATTGAACAATTTTTGCAGAAACATCTCGCTGATTCTAAGGCAACTGCTCCAGAGCGGAACCTTATTATATCACTCAAACCCAACAACAATACGTTACGGTGTGAGTTGAAGAGCGTATACCACATAAACTTTGAACCAAAGGATAGCATTGCAAAGTTATTGGGATTCTCACCACAAGTTCTAACAGCTGGTAAGCTGTATGAGTCAGATCTACCAGTTGAAATTATACAAGTTGCTACCATCAGAGTAGAGTGTAACATTATTTCCGGTTCGTACTATACAAATAATCCATCACACACTCTCTACGAATTTTCGCCAACAGTGGATCCTGGTTATAGCATAAATATTGAACCAAGAAACTTAATTTATTTACCAGTGAACCAGAGGAGAATATATAACATTACGTTATCTTTACTGGACCAAGAATCGAACCCAGTTAATTTTAGAGGTGAAGAAGTTGTAATCAGATTAGAACTTAGACGAGATGGGGTTAGTGTTTAATAGTAAAAGTTATTTAAACACCAACGCATCAGTTGGTCAATCAGTCTGCAGTCAGAAGTCAAAGGGATCACTCACGTTTTCAAATATAGCTTATTTGCAGACTATAGGCCCACACTATCACTATCATGTCAGAAAAACTTCAAATATTTAATCAAGTCAAGAGTGATGAGTCGGTCATTCGTGAAGAATGGCATACTTATCACCCATTCACCACCTCATTTAATAATAATGACGAAATTGAGATTGTTATTAATCAGCAAGATGTGTTTTTGGATATGAGCGAAGCTCAACTCTACATAGAGGGAACATTTAAGGAGGAAACAACAGCTGGTAAGACTGGCGATTGTAACCTAACCAACAATGCTGGAGCATTTTTGTTTGACAACATATCATATGAAGTGAATGGTAAAGAAATTGAAAAGATTCGAGATCCCGGAATAGTTTGTACAGTTAAGAATTTGCTCTGTCTAAACGATCAAGAGAGCCGGGCATTAGATTTGGCTGGTTGGAACTGGCCTAGTGTAGCAATCAAGACCTTGGACGAAACCTCCAAGGAGTTTAATTTTCGCATCCCCCTTTCTATGCTGTTTGGAGTGTTTGCCGATTATAAGAATGTTTTAATGGGTAAACAAAAAATTAAACTGGTTCGAGCCAGACATGATGACAACTGTTACAAGTCCAGTGGAGATAAGAAGGCGGAAATTAAATTAAAAACTGTCGAGCTGAAAGTTAAACACATCTATCCTAGCGATGCAGTAAAATTACGTCTTTTGGATGAAATTGCCAAGAACAAATCAATATTTATTCCGTTTAGAAACTGGGAGATACATGAACTGCCTGCTCTACGAACAACAAAGAGAGATATTTGGACTGTTAAGACCATGTCTGAGAGAGCAAGATATGTTATTGTATTTTTTATGAAGAGTCGTAAAGACAACTATAAAGCTGATTGTACTTATTTTGACAATTTAAAGGTGACCGATGTCAAGTTGCATCTCAATTCAGAGGTTTATCCCTACGAAGCATTAAACTTAAACTTTGAAAACCGTCAATTTACCGAGGCCTATCAAATGTATACGGATTTTCAAAAAACATATTTAGGAAAACAACAGAGTGAACCACTTTTAGACTTTACTACATTTGCAAGTAGAACTCTGTTTGTTATTGATTGCACAAAGCAAAATGAGGTCATCAAGAGCAACACCATTGATGTCAAGTTGGAATTTCAAAGCTCCGAAAACTTTTCTGCGGATTCAAGAGCATTTTGTATTATTGTGCATGATCGTATTCTTGAGTATCAGGCTTTAACTGGTCAAGTACGAGACATGTTGTAGACAGTTGTTCTTTAGCCTTAGCAAGATGAAGGTGGTTGTAGTAGATGTTCAAGGATTTCGCATCCCAGACTTTTGCTCCAAGGAGCTGGCTATTTTTGATGGGAAGCAAATGAAGAGTTATCTGTTTAAACCAGCTAAGCCGTTTTACATGTTGCCAGAGGATTGTCAAAAACAAGTATTATTTTTATATGGGAATCATCATGGGCTCTACTACAATTATGGGGAAACCGACTACAGTCAGCTTTATACAATTATTTGCAAGGACCTGGGAGATGCGGACATTATTTATGTCAAGGGAAGTGTTAAAGATGCATTTTTAACAAAGACATTTTTAGATATGAAACATAATTTACCATATATTATAAATTTAGAATTTATTAGAGATAGTGTTAACGTACCAAAATTATCTAGAGGTATTACTGATTGTCCTTATCATAGTTTAGATGTATCTAGTTGTAGTATTAAGAATGCTTATATTTTGTATGACTATATTTATAATTTTTTACCTAAATAAAGATTAAAAATGTATGCATTGGTTTTTATTTATATTAATAAGAGTTCTATGAGAATTTAGTCATTTAGTCTCCAGCTCATGGTAAAGACAGTCGATCTTAGAGCTAAACTCCAAGAACATCTGCGAAAAATACGTAGGCTTAAAAGAGATATAAAATACTACGAAGATCATAAAGTTTTGGTTAAACAGTTGTTAAAACTTAGCCTCTAATACTTATCAATGGCGGCCTCCTTTTCATCTTCCGCTTGGGATAAGGTGTTTGAATCTCTTTCTCGATGCCAGCAGGATGATGTAGTACAGCGCAAAATCAAACCAAGCAAAGTCTTTGAGATTGATGATTGCATCACCGTTATATTTAATACAACAGAAGAAGAACGTAAACAAGTAACTTTGAATACTATTGGATATGGGAAGATTTATTTCTCAAATAGCGAATTTGAAGAATTCTTAAGTACTTTAGATTGTTTTAACGCACATTGGATGGATATTTTTATGATTATTGGACAGTATACTCTAGTGTTTCATCGGAATGGTGAGAAGCGGAGCCTCAAGTTTGAAGACGCCATGACCGACAAATATTTATTGCGATGGACCGATAAGCTGATACGTTCCTTTTCATGGCATGTTATTACATTGATCAACCTTAATAAATACTATCAATAAATTATTGCTACCAAGTATCGTGTTTTATTTTTTGGGTGAAATAAGACAATAATTAAACAGCAAACATGTTTATTTAAAAACAAATCTGCGGTATCGATTAATAAATACATACATACATGTCTTTAATATAGAAATAATGCAATATTAATAAAGTTCTAAATATCACAATAAAATAAATACATAGTCTAAAATAGTTTTATTATAACTACCTAACCTAATATCACAGCCCTCCAAAGGCATCAGCTATTAAAGGGGGTCGAAACAAAAATAGCTGTCCTAATTAGTCTTAGCGCATGGTATTTCCAATGATTCCTCATACGATACGATATCTTTGTGACCCCAAGCAAGCGTGTTCTCTAAATCACCGGGTATAAGGTAACGCTTGTCGTCCGCGTATGATAGCGCTACCTTATTTTTCAGTTCGACATACATATCATGTTCATGCGAACGGAAAGTGTTCATTCTACGATGAATCTGAGTTCCTTCTACGTCAACCGCTTCTCTATAATCGTCCAGAGTCAGTTCTTTTTGGGTGACGTAGTCAGGAACCCCTTTAGCTTTTTTAGTCAACTTTCCCTCCACATTAACGCAATATGCTTTCGCCCCGGTTCCATAGAAATCCCAAATAATCTTTCCTGCATACTCATCTTTCATTTTGCCTAATATCGATTGGTTTACAGGAACATTATGTGGGTTATCTGGAGAGTAATTGGAAGTATCGAATCTGTTTAAATTAGCTGTCATGTCATCATAGAAATTTGGTGTTGTAACTTTTAAAATTAAAGAGTCGGTATCAGTGTATAGCAGTACCGCGTTTTTACCATATTTCGGCTTAATGTACCCGTACAAAAAGTCATACATAATGGTTTTGGATATCTCCAAAATTGAAAAACCCACGTAAATGGGTTTATTATATACCACTTTTTGTTTTTTCATCTGGATTGCTATCAGGTTTTCGCTATAAATGGTTCGATCTTTGAAATGGGGTTTCGCGATTAACGCTCCGGCTCCCAACCTCCTACCAATATTTTCCCAGTGGGAAACAAGCTTAACATCTACCCGTTTCTCCACATTTTCCATCGTCTTGCCAAACACAGCATTGTTCATAAGTTTAAAAAAGTCTTTTTCAAACTTATTTTTGGCCTGATTTCTCAACGCTGTGTTTAGATCGATGTACTTCTTAAGCCAGGGTGATTGATCAAAGGATATGACGCGGTGAATTTTCGTAAGCTGAAGGCCATAATTTAAAGCTTGTTGTAAATTTTGAATGTGAATGATGTATTTTTTTTTTTTAATAAAATTGGGTATTAATTTTGTAATTTTCGGGAATTTAGACCCTGGCGGCGCAATGGATTGTGGGCAAAAGGGTAGTTCGTTATGTAAATAATGTAAACTGTCCGGATATTCCAAATCGACTTCTAAAATGTATCCTGTCGGTGATTCAGGCGCTATATTCATATAATCTAAATTTTGAATTTCGAGCTCGTCTAACCACTTAAAGCTTCCCGTTGGTAGATATTGAGACATGGCTGCACCATATAAATTGGTGGCATCCAGGTACATGATGTAGGAGTTGGGTTTTAAAGCGTCATAATTAGGTGTAAATTTATTGTTCGCAAAAGCTTTTCTACCACTACACTGGCTGACTCCTCCGCGAATCCCGTGTTTAAAGAAGTGCACCATGTCCAGATCGGTCAATAGTTCTAATTGGATGGACGTTGCCTTGAGGGCGGCGTCCATCGAAAGACCCGGCGCAGTGAAGTACTGCGCAGGGTCGAGACCATACGTAGCCAGGCACACGTCTCTAAAACTTTCAAAGACATCTGTCAAAATTAATACGTCGGATTTTAAATAGATATCAGAATATTCACCTAAAGTATTGCATTCAAACAAATTCCACACCTTCCAAGCACGCTTGTAATCATCGGAGGAGATGTCCTCTTTTTTAAGTTGGTTATAAAAGTCTTTATGCGATGGAAGCCTGTTTTCGTCTAATTTTAAAAATGAATCTACGTAATTATACGGGAAGACACCCTTCTGTCGAATAAGTTCAAATTTATTATCATCCTCGAAATATTTTCGCACCGTTTTACACTGATCTGATTTTAAATTTTTACTGAGTTTATCCAGTCCTGTAGCCATGAAACGTAAGCTGTCCAGGAAGCGTAATTTTAAAAATACCTGTTGTTGTTTACCATTCTTGTTTTCGACGTTATCCACCAAGACGTGTTTAGTAAAGGAAATATACTTTTCCTTATTTTGAGGGATAACGTCCAACTTTTCCTCAGCACAAGCTAACTCCTTGACAAAGAGGTGGGAATCAAAATTAGACATATTATGAAAGAAAATAGGAATAAAATTGGGGATTTTATAATTTAGGTTGCATACAGAGTGGGCGGGGCCTCGATATAGCCCTGTTGTATGATCGTGATCATGAACTCTATCGTTTGCCTCTACATTAAATGGTTTTTCGCAAATGTGACAGGTTGGTACTTGTCGATGCATATTCTCTTGTTCCGCTGTTATAGGTAACATAGGCACCACCTCCTTTATAAAATGATTATAGATTGACTTGCAGTCAGCCTCTAATCGTTTTATAAATTCTTTATGTGCACCATGTCCTCTATAACTTTGGTACTTTGAATAGGCATCATCAAAATCACATTTAATGTAGTATGCAAATGAATAGGGTACATGTTTATGAGTCCTAACAGTATAGGATGTATCAGGGTCCCGCTCATTTTGATCTGTATCCAAGGGTTCAAGGATTGTCTCGAAGTCAGCGTAAACAACGAAAGGCACCTTTAATTTCTTTTCAAAATTTGTAAATTTCAAAATATTCTCGGGGACCTCTTCTCCGTATTTATTCTTTTTTAAATCTGTTGTCGGTACTTTAGCCAAAACGTGTCCGCAATCATGTTCTTGATGAGCTTTCAATTTCTGTTCTGAATAAAAATACGACAAACAACCATCACATAAATACTTTGCTTCTTTGTGTTTAGATAATTGGCTTGAGATCAGTCGAGACATGTTTCTTATTAAACAGTAATGACTTTTTTCACAATCATTACTAATTAATAACAAATTTACATTACTCTCCTTGCGAGATGGCGTAAAGTATAAGGGACCCACGACTTCAATACTATTTTCACCATTGTTATAGACTTTTTCTAGGCCATAAACATTGATGGAAATATTATTGAGTCGTTCAAATTTAGCTATGTCACTAAGTTTAATTGGAAATTCCATACCTGTGAAATCCAGCTCATTCTCAAAAGGCAGATAGTTCGCGACTCTATTTGCATGTTGAGTACGATCTACGGGATGCAAGGAAGCTAAGACTGACCACATGAAACACTTTTGATCAGTGTTTTGAATGTTTAGAACAGCTTTCTTTGCGTCGATCTCCTTTGGCAGCGGGATGTATGATGATGCCTTCAGAGGGTTGATCTTGTTAATGCCTAATTCTAAATAGAGGAGCTGCTGGAGAGTCCACCCTGTGACAATAGAAACATTGTTAAGTATAATGATGAAAAAATGCGTTAGTTAATATTTTTTTAAATACACTATTACTTACCACTATCCTTTTCCGAAAACTCTGAATACTTTCGGTCTAGGATGGCAGCAAACTGTTCGAACAGCTCCTCCAGGTCCGTCGCTCCATTCACCAGCACATACTTAGTGTTAAAGGACTTGTCCTCAGCCGACTCGTTCGTCTGCAGGAGGAAGCGGCCGAAAAGCTCTACCCCGACTTTCAGTTGTTCATATTTTGAAACAATGCCTCCCACCAACCTTGTAAATTTTTCTTTTAGATGAGCCAGGAACCTGGGGACGTTGGTGGGATCTTGGTTTGTGGAAAGTCGATAGGTAGCAATTCGGCTCCGGAATGATGTTTTAATTAGTTCTACACCTTCCTCCTGCACTGCACAGCAGTTCTCCCGATGACGTAAGGTCCTTAGGTGGCTAGACCAGCGGGAGACAGGCACATCTAGCTTGCAATCGCTGCAATGCCTCTGCTGTTGCGAAGATGAACCTGACGTTGATGGTTCTGAAATAAATTAAAATATTCGCTTAGATAACTTTTTATACAATTATTACACTTAAAAATATCTGTAATGGCGCCTTCGTATTGTTTTGTTTTAATTTCCTGTTCTCTGATGATGTTCATATAAGAGCGAGACATATGTAGATAGTTATAGCAAATAATTTAGACGGGCTGCCTAGGAATGCCTTATCGCTTTTTATAATAGCATGATAAAATATCTAATTTTACACAGTATGATGTAATAACTTACCATCTGACGAAACAAGTCTAGCCCTCTTGGCCATGGCTACTTGCGAGGATGTCGCTTGTCTTTTGGGGGCCCTATGCTTCTCCTGTTGGTGTCGTCGAAGAGCCCACCTTGACTTAAAGCTCTCCCCGCAAGTTTGGCAGACTGTAGCTGTAAGTCTGCAATCGCCATGGCTCTTGAGGTTGCCCTTTGTGGTGAAGGAGCGTTGGTAGTGTTCACAAACAAACATTTTCTGTAAAATTAAAATTATTGCGTTATTGTTCAATATAAACAGACTGTTTTCTACTATAGTTATACCTACATAATATATTTAACAGTTTGTAATACTTTTGCGATAGTTTAATAATTTACTTTCACTTTATAATATCTACTGCCAGAAACTATTACGTATGTATAAAACCTTCTTTAGCAGCTTCTGTATACCTCTAATGTTCAATATTCACTTTAAAATAATATAAACACTTATTTTAGTATTTTTACCATTAAATAATTGTCTAATAAGCAAGCATAGCCTTAGTTATTCTGTTTTTAGTTTAAACGTCGTAACACTAAAAGAACAGTACATTTTAAAAATATATACCACCGTGCTACCTTATTTAGTACCTAATTTTTGATAGAGCCAACAATATTTAAATAATTATGCACTGATATAATATAACAAATAATATCTGTACTTACCAAATAATAACACACACTACACACTGAGAAAAAATTAGAATTCGCTAGCCACACCTTGTATGTATGAGCGCTTAGAAACGTCTGAAGAATGAATGCTTTTGCTCGTATTTATACCCATAAGATGATGCAATCCTTCTGACTACATACGTTTATTAAACATGGTAATTAATCGCTAACCACATTCTCGGAGATATAATAATTACATTTACATTATTTCGCTTATAAATTTTTTTTAAAATAATCATTAAAATGCATGTAAGTAACTGTTATCACATCCGGCAGCAACCGCAATGTTCCCGGTATGTGGTTAATTAACTATTATCGCGTCTAGACACGTTTCCGGTCTGCGGTTACGCGAATGCACACAGTTGATAAATATTCTACTGATAATACATTTCGCTTATAAATTTTTAAAAAAATAATCATTATAATGCATGTAAGAAACTGTTATCACATCCGGCAGCAACCGCAATGTTCCCGGTTTGTGGTTAAGTGTATACCCACATTTGATAAATATTCTGATAATAATGCTTAATTAACTATTATCACTGCCAGACATGTTTCCGGTCTGTGGTTAAGCGAACACATGCAGTTGATAAATATTCTACTGATAATACATTATTTGCAACAACTTAATATCCGTAACCACAATAACAAGTTGACCTGATTATTTAATTTAGATGTATTATATATATTTTGAAATATTTACGACTATGAATGAACCACCTAGAAGGTTTATTAATATTAATGAATATAAACGCTGTCTGTATCGTATTTTCTGTTTTTCACCTAAAAATACCTTAATAGGGTGTTTTTTTTTAATATACTTAAAATAGTGCCAAAACGGCAGTCGTAGTACCAAAGGTACTTTTTCTGCTATTTGCGCATAATATTTCCTCCTATTTAACTCTGAAACATCGATTTTGGTTTCTGCGCATTTCCAAAATGGCCTTATTTTTTTAATGCGGGGTTCTATATGTATGGCTTAATAATGGATATATTAGATAAAATTATAAAAATCTGAGGTGCCGTTTTGGCAATTATTATGGTTTTACTGATAATTTGAAGACTTGGAAGTATTTTCATTTTGGGATTAAATAGGCATGGTTTAGTAATGTAAATATGGAAAAAATTAGAATTTTCAGATGTACCGTTTTGGCAGCTTTGGTGATTTTACTGATACTGTATAGATATTTCCTCCTGGAACTATATTAATAATAATCATTGCCAATACCCATTGTATAGAATCAATTTTACATATCTTGTGTTAAGGCCCTAATGGTTTTATACGTCTAGCACCGTTATTAATTGAGATATTTGAAATATTTCTTCGCAAGCTGATAGGTATACTCATCTTATACCCGTTTGCCAAATTCCCCCTTTCCACCTTTAGCCATAAGGGCCCTAATCGCAAAAAACTATATCTCTCGAACCAGCTAGCCGATCGACTTTAGGTTTTCTCTAAACGACTTATGACGTCACCCTGAACACGACCCACGTGTTAGATTTCAATTTTAACACTTGACATGTGACAGGTGAGCTTGACATATCTTAATTGACAGGTGACAGCCGCCATCTTTTTCCTAAACACAATATGACGTCATCCTAACACGTGACCTATAATGAATACTATTGCCCAAGTAGTTAACGCCCAAGTAGCTAACGCCAAAGTAGCTAACGCCCAAGTAGCTAATGCCAAAGTAGCTAACGCCCAACAGTGCGACATCTGGCATATGACAGATGACGTATGACAGATGACACACGCCTGCGCACTGTCTGGGCATGCGCAGAAGGGACCGCAAAAATTGGCGCAGAAACCCCCATCTCCCTCTACTAACCCAACATTAGAAAATTATATTTTTACTTAAAAGCTTTGTAAAATGTAAACCATAATTTAGTATTTACCTGGCTTTACCAAATTGATTACCAATACTTACTATACTTTTTAATAAATAATGCGTACGGTATGGATTACAATTAAAAATTTTAATTAATTTTAGAGAAAGGCATACAAAAATGTTTACTATATTACTACTAAATTTACCAAAGTATTTTGTTCGTGTACTTATTTATTAGTCAAGTTTGAAAAATCGACACCCCTAATCAATTAAAATAAACTCTTAATTTCAAGATTGAGATAAAAACCTTTCCCCCAATTAAATGGTTCATTTATTTCTAACTTCTCAACGATAAAATTACCACCAGGGTATTTTTTGACAGACAGTATAAATGATTATGTAGCCGACTACAATTTTAAACCGCTCTGAAAGTTCCAGCTGTACGTGCCCTTTTAGCAAATATTCGCCAAAAAACAAGGCCGCTGAACAGTTTCGTTTTTGAAACTTAATCTGGCAACAAAATTATTTTTATTAAGATAAATGAACTGTTATTATTATGCCCTTATAGTCGTCTCAGATTATACAGGGTGTTACAAATTCGACATACCAGCATTAGAATCTCGGAAACCATCGGAGTTAGAGAAACGGTTAAATGGGAGCAAAGTTGTGCAATTCGGTGCTGATTATAATGCCGCTTTAAAAGTTTTTAAATTCCGAATATTTCCGATTTTATTCGAAAAAAACCGAAATTTTGCAAAATCGTTTTTATTTTTTCCTGAGCTTATTTGACTAGCTATTTAAAAATAAATGACACCTTGTCATTGCCACTTTCTCTCCTCTACAAACAGACGTAGCTAAACTAAAGATCCGCCGTTTCGTCCCCGAGCGGCCATCACCAACTTTATTTTTATAAATACGGACCTGGATTTTTTAAACCGATTTTTAATGGGGGGCATTAAAAAATGTTATTTATAAAAATGACGTAGATAGCATAGAAGAACTGGAAGAACACATACAGGTTGCATTTGGTAGGATAAGGAGAAGATCGGTTGAAAGGGCTGTCGCCAAAATTGGAAGAAAAATCGATCGTTGTATTGAGCAAAACGGCAATCTCTTTGAACATTTAGAAATATATTGGCGGAGAAAGTATTTAAGTTTCTTATTTCTTTCCTTCTATTTTACCACTCCACTTTAAGTATGGACTATTTTTTCAATTAAAACGAATCCTTAATTTCAAAATTAGCATAAAATCCTTTTTTCCTAATTACACGGGTCATTTATTTCTAACTTCTCAACAATTAAATTCTCACCAGGGTATTTTTTGACAGACAGTTGGTATAAATGATTATGTAACGGGGCACAATTTTCAACCGCTCCGAAACTTCCGACTGTACGTGCCTTTTTAACTAATATCCGCCAGAAAACAAGGCTGTTGAGCAGCTTCGTTTTCGAAAGTTATTCTGACAGTAAAATTATTTGTATTAAGATGAATGAGGTGTCTGGTGGAATGCCTTTTTAGTCGTCATAGCATGACGTGGTGATTTTAACTTAAAAAAGAAATAACGTTATTTGTTTAAATTCGCGAATTTCATCTAATCGTATTCTGATGCAACCTTGCAAAATTTCTGAAAAATTGCTAATAGTGTTTTTGTTTTTCAAGGCATTATTTACAAAGATGGTTTGAAATTTTATTGTAGTTTCGTAAACCTTGTGCCTAATAAGATTTTAACATAAATTTCATGAAATATCATCGTGTCTACTCTAATAAAATATAGTTAGTGTCCAAGAAATGGGACATGTTTCATTAGTTGCACAATCGCAATTTGGATACCGCCAAAAGTTGGTGCATATCTGGGTATGCTTTGAAAATATCGTAGTTCTACACTAGGTGTCGCTCTAGCAAACATTTTCGAAAAATAATTAAATCGCTATGCGTTACGAAAAGTTCCAAAACTGTATTTGCAATATACATTTTGTGCCAGTTTTCATTTTTGAGGTAAGTTAATTCTAATTTTAATGAGTATGCAATAACTTAAAGAAAAACGTCACAGGTAAAATGACAATAAAGCCGTAAATCACTAGTCACGTCCTTACAATCAAATGTTTAAATGTCATGCATATTTATTTACAAATCCAGCAGTAGTATGAGTGCCTTAAATGTTACCTAAAGAATAGATAAATGGTAAATTTACTCGCCTAGTATAATAGCAGAACGACATTTAAAAATATTGTTTTACAATTGGTTTTCTTATCAGGATTTCCGGGCTAAATATAATAAATAGTTTCCATAACTACCCTATATCTAATACAATAAAAGCACAATACCACGATCAATTCAATTCATGCAAAACGTAGCCGATCCCCTTAATATTATAGCAGATATAAAATCGCCATGTCACTCAATTTATTTATAGACACTCATTTTAGGAAATGATAAACTGACATAACTAATTTGCTTTTCGCATTTGCAGGAATTAGTTCTTGCTATAAATAATTTTAAATGTACTTTATTTCTCTTTTAAAGCGCAATATAAACATTATATTAATCTTTTTAGGTCATCATTTATTTTTAAAATAATTTCAGAATAAAAATTATAATTTGATAACTTAATCTGTTTAATTTAAACAGGGCCGGGTTTTTTTTAACGCAGATTAGGCGGTCGCCTATTTCGGTGTAACATAGTTGGGTACTTTTACCTGTGATTCAGTTAAAGGTCTTTAATCCTACACAACAGTTGGACACAATGTGTCTATCGTTTCGAGTGTGTTGCAATCACTGTCCGTTATAAAAAGCTATTGTCACACCACCTAAAAAGGTATATGATTGGTCCAGCGTCGACGACGGGTTTTATTTATTGTCTCATTTTAATTTCCGGATTCGCTTATATGTTGGTTTCGCTATTAGGTTCCAATTCAGGCTTATTTCTTCTATCTAATATGAACTTCATAAGGTCAATTTTTGACCATCAATTTATTGTTGATGTAAGTAAAATACGGCCGAGATCTTCAACTCACATTGGAGAGTTCTTGCATGACATTTTGAAACTTTTGAAGGATATAAATATTTTTTTTTGTTTGTTACCAAATGTCCTTATAAACAAGCCGCGCCTGCCATTTTGTGTAATTAAATGCAGTAGCTTTTGTTAATTATTAAAAAATTTGATTTTCCTTATCTATGACAAAATACCAAAAATATGTTATGAATATAACTCCGACACAATCATAATTATACTATTTAACCATAATGTAAATAATAATACATTATTTTATATTCCATCAGTTGACTGTTTAGAAAATCTACGCCTTTGGAATATGAGATGATGCGCCTAAAAAATAAGTTATGTTATTTTCAAAAATTAAACAACAACAACAAAGAAACAAATAAACAAAATTTTGTTAGCAAAAAACATTTCTCTTTCATAAAAGTTCATCGCATAACGTAATATAATCAGATAAAACGGTTTTCACGGAAGTAGAAAATTCCCTTGTCATAAAACATTCGTATTTGTTCAAAGTGAAACTTTGTTAAAACTCTGTTCTAGCCAGATGGGAAAAATGCATTTTTCATCGTATCTACAAGTAGAGAGTATGTATGCTGCCAACGTGAACTCGATTTATTTTGCCGGCAACGAAGAATAACGTAAAAACGTCATGAATTTGAATAATCACAAATCTGTCGGGGTCGGGTATTTAAGGAAAATGTTCTTTTAACATTCCTAAAACAAAAAAGGTTTTGCATAATTATTGTTCAATCATTCCACATAAAAAAAATATGTCAAATAATTATATTTTTTTATATATTAAGTAATATTTTTTTGTTGTTGGTCTCTCCGCCTGGTACCTGCGACATCTCCTGGGCACCACAAAAGAAAATTCATGACAATATTGGTTTTCCTCCAATTTTTTTGTATTGTTTTAAAAAGTTTAAAAAACTTATTACAAATTATTCTTAAATCTGGTTGTACAATTACAGCTGAATTTTAGTTCAGCATAAAATCAAAGTCAAACTTCATTTTGACACCCACTTTAAATTCTTGTTGGTTGCCAAAATGAAGTTTGAGCTTGGTTCAACGTTGAACTAAGCTTAAGCCGTAATTGTTTAACTGAATCTTAATCATTGAAATTTTGTAATTTTAATTTCTTAAAACCAGAATAATTTGTTTTTTTACCTGTTCTTATAAGAATATAGGGTGCTACAAATTCGTCTGCGTACCGGGTGAGTCAACGATTGCGCGGAGTAATTTTATGCCTTGAAGATAAAATTTGTCGACAATAAACTTTTATCTTAAGGTATGGTTGGATATCAGGCACATTTTAAAAATATTTTGAATTATACAGGGTGCGCCCAAAAAGTAAGGTGTCAAAAAGGTATATTTTTTTTAAATGGGACACCCTATATATTGTATTATTTTCTGATTCCTCACAAAATTCTACGCTTATTTTGTAAATGTCATATGTCTAAATTCAATAGTTTTTGAGATATTGACGGTTAAAATAGGGCATTTTCAGACTTTGACAGGCTGTAGCATTGGAACGGTTCATCTTAGAGAAAAATGATTTTCACCTCCCTATCTTAGTTTTTTATTCTCTATCCAAAGAAACCAACCTCCGGTTTACCATGTTAAACCCAAAATCCGGTTTTAACGGTTTAACATGTTAAGCCGGAAGTAGTAACATTTAGATAGAGAATAAAAAATTAAGATAGGGAGGTGAAAACCATTTTTCTCTAAGATGAACCGTTCCAATGTTACAGCCTGTCAAAGTCTGAAAATGCCATATTTTAAACTTCAATATCTCAAAAACTATTGACTCTAGACATTTCACATTTACGAAATAAGCGTAAAACTTTGTAAGGAATCAGAAAGTAATACAATATATAGGGTATTCCATTTTAAAAAATGTACCTTTTTGACACCCTACTTTTTGGGCGCACCCTGTATAATTGAAAATATTTTTAAAATATGCCTGATATCCAACCATACCTTAACACAAAAGCTTATTGTCGACAAATTTTATCCTTAAGGCATAATATTGCTCCGCGCAATCGTTGACTCACCCGGTACAAGGGAATATCGAAACCCGTAAGAGAAACGAAGATAGTTAAATTGAGGCAAAGATGCATATTTTGGGACATAATAATTTAGTAAAAGAAAATTGTAAATATTACAAATACCTTCAGAGAAATTCGAAATTTTTAGTTTTGGTTTTTATTTTTTTGCACCTTCTTATTTAAGTTAGGAAAAAAAATAAAAAACACTTTCTCATAGCCGTTTTTATCTTCTACAAGATGGAGTTATTAGTTTTTAAATTTTACGTTTCTTTCTTCAGATACCTAATTCAAACTATTTTTTTTAAATACAGACCTGCAATTTAAAAAACAGTTTAGGGACTTCTAGGCGTTAGACATTTTTTTGTTATGATCCGGATAATTACACAAGTCGACAAATTTAAATTTTTGTAAAGTAACATTGTTGAAAATAGGTTTGTCTGAAGTATTTTAGAGTCCTTAATCCGAAAATGATAAGCTAATTACTGTAACACGTACAGTTTTTTTTTGTTATAAGGGGTGGGTGGTGTAGAAAAAAGAGGAGACGACATATTTTTACAATCTAATATATTTATTTAATATAAACATATAAAACATGTGGCATCTATGCAAAAACATTACTGAGGGTTGGTTGTTATGTTAATAAAAAATATATTGCACAAGACATGATACAGCGACAAAAACGTTCACTTTTTCCTTTTGTGTTCTGTAGCATCGTCCCTTTTTAAAAACCAACAGTAGTCGCCCAGCATAGATGTGTTCCAGCGTCCCTGGTATCTGGTTTCCATCGTCCTGATGTCCTGGTGAAACCTCTCCCCTTATTCGTCGCTTACTGCACCCAAATTTACCGGGGGAAAATTTAAATGGGAGAGCAAAAAATGTATTTTTAGAGACATGCGACACCCTAGTAATTCATAGGTATTTAACAGTTTATCTACGAGTATTTTATAGTCTTCATCTTTCTTGTTGCCCAGAAATCCTTTCACTAAACGTACAAAATACGTCCAACCTGCCAATTTCTTTTCATTTCATTGTTCTTGAAAGCGGAGATCATCTAGCGCAGAAGGAAAATTGGGATACTCTATTTTGTCTCTATGCTTTTTTGAAATCCCTTCTGTTTTAGTTATGCAAAAGTAGCAATCGCTTACATGGTCAGTAGGTTCTCTCCACGCCATAGGAACGAGGAGGTACTTCAAAATGTGACATGCTAGGCAGTTTCTGTGAAAAAGTGTTTTCCTTAATTCCTAAATGAAACGAAAAATAAGCATTCTCATCGATGTTACAAAAATCATGTCGACTTATGTTATTATATGTTACAGCTAAAAGTAAATTGGTTCTTCTAGATCTTGATTCATTTAATTTAATTTGTTTTTGAATTAATATTTATAGTTTGAATTTGGGCCTTCAAAGATAATAATGAATATTCTACCATTAAATGAGCTTGATTATTGATATTTGTTTATGAACTGTCACACAGACTAGGTATGTAAGACCATTTTGTTGCATTTAGCATTTGGTTAAATTTTTTTTATTTAAAATAGCTCAACATTAAGAAAAATGGGACAGGAACGACCAGGCTATATACCGGGTGTCCCATTACGGATGGCCACCGGCCGTATCTCAGAAACTAATGAGCATAGAAACTCGGGAGAAAAAAAATGATAACTAAATTGGCCATGAAAAAATCCTGGAAATAATTTTTAAGTTCCGCATTTTGCCGTAAGAGGGCGTAATTGACAAGTTATTTTAAAATTTTACATATCTCCGAAAATTCCACATTAAGGTATATCTTTGGTAACACCATTAAAAAGCTTGGACAATTATGCATCATATTGGTCTTATGCTCATTGGCGTACCGACTTTAATAAGAGGGGGGAGGAGGGGGGGGGGGGGAGAAGCTGTTGAAAGTGTAATCATTTAAATCGCTGTAACTTATAAACGACTTATCCGATTTTAGCAAACTAAAGACTGTTTGGAAGAGAAATGTATGCACTTTCACCAATCGTATTTAGTTATCCATAATAGTTCTCAAAAAAATGCTAGAGGGCGCAATTTGTAATAATAAAACATTTTTTGATTTTACTCCGAAAAAATTAATCATACGGTATAATTATAATACCATAATCGAAAAGTAGAGGAAATTTGCTAGAAAAAATATATAAACCGCAGCTCGATATCTCCGTTCGGTTCAGCGTTATCGCCAATGGAATAATTTTTAAAACTTTAAATGAAGTAGCGGTTATATATTTTTTAGAAAAAAAGTGGGACGCCCATATTTTGGTAGCTAAGCTGAGTCAAATTGGTATATGTGGAGACCTTCTAAAGTGGATACCTTCTTATGTATTTAATAGATCACAGTTTGTGGTAGTGAATGGTCACCAGTCTCCTATTTACAACTGGTGTGCCGCAAGATTCCCCTATGGGGCCTTTATTTTTCATTGTAAATTTAAATTTTGTAAAATTTTACTTTACGCGGATGATATGAAATTTTTGGTATATATAGTATTGAGGATTGCTTACTACTCCATATTTGTGCAAATAAATAAGTAAATAAAAAAAAAACCCAAGATAATGTTTGACCCTTAAATACTGGCAATTCTATAATTAAAATTCATCAACGTCTTTCGACATTCCATATATTTTTATTTCGTAAAAAAGCACGTCTTCAAGTTTATTAAAGAAGATTATATAAAGATATTTAATTGCAAAAAATATCTCATTATAATATAATTTGATTTTATAAGTTTTTATATCCTAATAATATTAAATTACAATCTTATTAATAAATTATTATAGATACTTATATTAGAAGACGTCTAATGTCCATCCAAGAACCTGGTGTTATATCTGATATTTTATTGTATTGTATTGTATGTCACAATAAGTGATGTGGTGTTAGAACAGGGGTCACCAACTAGTTTTGCTCGGGGTCCGTTTTAAGAAATGAAGTGACCATCGCGGTCCGCACATTTTATAGAAAAAATATTTATTAAACAAATGTAATTAGGGAAATAACAAAGGTATATGTAAAAAATTACATTTTTCGTTGCGGACTATCTGTCTGAAGTTTGGAGTAAAATTGGTGCAAGCTATTGACATTAAATCCTGGAGATGTTCATCAGTAAGTCGAGATCGAAATTTATTCTTAATGAAGTTCATCTTCGAAAATGCTGCTTCACAAATATATGTTGACTTAAACAAAGTAAGAAGTTTCAAAGCCAATTTTTGTATTTCTGGATATTTATTACCACACACAAATTTTATCCAGAACTCTTCACTGGAAACTTCTGCATATAGTAGATAGTAGATACTGTATGACAGTTCTAACTCAATAAGGGTTGTTTTCCTATGTTAATCTCCATAAGAGAATTTCAGGTCTGTTCTGCATTTTTATATCCTCTTTAGGGCGTGGTCACTTATTCCCAGGCAACAGCTACAGAGCCTCTACTACAGGCGCCGAAGGTACACGGTGATAGAAGCCGCTGTCGCGGGACCCTTCACATATTTCGCGAGGTTAGCTCAGACAGGGCAGCGACCTAGAGCGCTACCCACGACGCTTGACCATTTGAGATGTAAGTTGAACAAGGATAGCGATAATTAAGAACCCGGGACTTCATTCATGTTACAGCACGCCAAGCCGCAGCTCATTAGCGATGATGTCACAAACGATTAAAAATGAAATTATTATTATTACGAATATTAAATCTAAAATCCCATTATTTATTTAACAGAAAAAAAAGTCCATGTTTTCACCAAGACTCGAACCACCGACCTATGGATTAGAAGCCAACGCCTTAGTCCACCACACCGGCGAGCTATTGTAGAAAATTCTGCTTTTAACTTGAAGGTTATCTAGGTATACGGTTGTCCCGCCTACGAGAGTCATGCATCATGACGCACCAAATTATGGAGAAATATGTTCTATTAATTTAAAAACCGCAAAGACATTATAGATACTATTTTTAATTTCATTTAAATTTATTTTCTAGGAAGGCATTTATTACGCAAAGTAATATTATATAAATAAAATAGTAGCAGATGTTTAAAAGGTTAATTATAATGAAGTATTTGCTAAACTGGAAAAAGTTTTAAGTGCATAAAGAGGACGAGACAAGCTGATGGATGATGGTGATAATAAAAGCGCATAATGATTCTATTAATTAAATCATTAAAACGTAAAATAAATATTGCAATTAGTATGTAAAATTATTGGAAGCGGTACTTAAACCGCACATATTTAGATATAATTATAATGAGAAGGGCATAACACAGTAATTATTTTCAGATATATACATAAAATTAGGTCAAATAAATTAATAAAAATAACTTCCAAAATATAGATTTTTTAAAAATAGTGTGATAAAAACTTACAAAATGGAGTTTCTTATCCAGAGCAGTCAAGGGGACATCGAGCTGAAATAGGACATGTGAAACAGGATAGAAATCAAGCAGTTCCAGGTAGATTAGAGAGCATCGTGTAAATTATTATAGTTTTACTTATAGGTACTTTTTATTATTTCAAGAAAGTGCATATGGGTACTTATGAAGTTATTACATGTTAAATAATGATATTACACAAACCTTCCAAAGTGTACTAGCATTTTCAATGTCTTTAGGTATGCTCTAGATGTTCTTTGTAGTAGAGGCGGTTTCAAAAACAAGAGCATAGAATCATATAGGATTGAAAATGTACTATAATAATTCGATGATCTGAGTTCAAAAGCACCTTAAACGGAGGTTCCAGAAGAAAATCCAAGCTGGGTAAGTCATAGATTAGAATAAAAACATATAAAATACAGGGTAGAACATTAATAAAATTACAAGATTACATCCCCAGTACATTTTCAGAGCATATTATTGAAAAATAATATAATTTACTAGAAAAACAATAAAAATTTGTACAATAAACTTTAAAATAGTGGATTGTTTTACCCCTATAATTATGTAGTAATATTAAATAAAAATGGTAAAACGAGTATTGTTATTACAACAGATAATTACTAATATATGCAAAAGCCCTAGAAAAACAAAAATTAAGAGGTATTTATAGCATAAACTTTTCAGCTATTCAATTTTAACAATGAATAATATACAGAGCATCGATACAAAAAAAACACGAAGAAAATATGGTTTTAATTACAGAATTATACAGAGACATTTGTTAATATATACAAGGGCCCCATAGAATTCTATATTTAGCCCCATAGAAGGTGTACATTTTCCTCTCCTACTTTATCCAGACTGGAGACTGGCAAAACAACATTAAACGGGGGATATTTCATCCCCATAAAGTCATTTTGGTGTAGTTAAAAAATGTTAAGGACGTTCGGTTGACCCTACCTATATAATAATAACGTAAAACTAAATAAGCGTCGTCTAGAAATAATAGGAACTAAATCTTTGGCAGGACCATTATTAAGTAGGCATAGGTATTAACAGGATGCCAGATCGTGAACTGAGTCCTTAATAGCATCCCATTCGTTTTTTTAAATGGAAAACGAAATTTCAAAGCAAAAACCATATGCAGGTACACACACGGAGAATAGGGCAAGTTCTATTATATTTCTCTTCTATGCAATATTTTGTGAGATTAGACGATGAAAATTCAGAAATTTAAAAAGGGGCATCATGATCGATATTGAATTTAAAATATACAATAGCAGACAACAAAACCCCAATTTTAATAACTGAAATGCTACTACTATGTTATACAGGGTAAATCGAAAGTTTACAACAGTTACAGTACTAAACAATACATTAATGTATATTTGATTAAGCCAAAAACACAAAATGCGAGCTAAAAACGTTAATAAAAACTATTTGTTTTGGACTTACGAGAGTATTTATTAATAAAAACCAAAGTATAAGGTTTGATTTAAAATAACCATTATGCAGTGGATTTTATTACTAAAATACTCCTCAAAGTGGATCCGGGATCTTGCAGGCTGTAAGAAAAAAAATTAGCATAAAATATAAGCAACATTCATAAAAACTAGTATATTACATCCCAGTCTACCAAGTTTTATTATAATAACATACATTTTTACTAAAATATCAAATATTATAAATGTTTTAATCATATTTTTAATATTCACCATTTTGTACTGAAGCCAAAATAAAATAAACAGGTAAGATTTTGGCTACGGAAATAATTATGCTTATTTAAGTAATGTTTAAAACCGCTATAATAGGTCATCACGTCCCCATTATTCCTTCACACTTAAGAATATTTTTTAGAAAATAACCTAAAAAATATGCCAACGGGCTTAGGACCGTCTAGTAAAAAACAACTTGATATTTTTCAAAGATTGTTTTTTTCCCAGGCGTGTTTAAAAAATTGGGGACATTCGGTTGACCCTGTCTATCTATTAAATATAAAATTAAAGCGTTGACTAATCCGTATCCCTGAGGTAGATTATACTAGGCATGATCAATGGTTGGGTACACTGATACTACATACCTAATAACTAATAAATAAATAACCAATTAAAATAATGACTAGAAATTAATAGGAACTACTATCTTTAGTATACTCTAGACAGAGCCATAACAGGGTACCAGTCGTGAACTGAGTCCCCAGTCGCACCCCATTCGGTTTTTAGGGGGAACGAAGTTTCAAAGCAAACCCCAAGCCTTCTTTTAACTGCATAACTAATATGGGCTCTTTTTTAAAGTTATACAGGGTGGATTATAATATATGAGTTAATATTTTTGATCCTCTTTTTAGCTGTATAACTACTATGGATTATTTTTACCGTTATACAGGTTAGATGATATGAGTTAGTATTTTTGGCCTTCTTTTACTGTATAACCAGGATGGACTCTTTTTAGGGTTATACAGGGTGAGTTTTATGAATATGATAGTAGTTTGGCCTCTTTTTACTCATATAACATATATGGCTCTTTTAAGTTATATGACAAGCATATGTGTACATAAGATAATTAAACACTAGTGTTGGGACGTTCTATTAGTGCCCTATAGTCGTTGTGTTATCGTTGCGTAGTCGTTGCGATAGTGCTACGTTATCGTTTTGTAGTCGTTGTGTTAATGTTATCCAAGTGTATTGCAGTGTAATGTATACAGTTGAAAGATACTAATATTAAGAGTAATAATAAATAATTATAATAGCGCCTTATAACTACTAATCCATCACTGAAATATAAAATAATAATAATAATAATAATAAAATTATTGTAACGTTTTATAACTAGTAACCAGCCGCCATAATATATAACAATAATACTACTACCAATAACTAATGTAGGCTACCTAATTCTTTTCCATTATACTATAATGCCCCCACGGTAGCGTATCGGGGGATGTTTTAAATATTTTACGCTTATCATCATAAGGGCTGAGACCGATTTTGGTCTGTCGAATTGTGTGGAGATCTTGATGTTTAGACCTAATTAATTTCTGTGATATAGACTTTTCTGAAAACGTTTCCAGACACGCTACATAGTCTTCAAAGGTAATTTTATTCATAATTACAGACTTTTTAACCCCCTTGATTTTTTTAGTAACACCCAAGTTCGCTAACGCTCGCTCTATTTCTTCACGCTCCCTACTAGCTTTCTCTAATTTTAATTTCTCCTCTGCGATTTCTTCGGACGAGTAAAGAAGTTTGGTTGCATACATTTTCGATCTTAGACCAACAAAATGTGTCATGATGCGGCCATTATTCTCATCCTTCATCATTCCTACAACCTTTTTGTTGACTCTCGGAATACCATAAACATTATTTTCAGGATAGTCGGATGTATCAAAAAACGCACGACAATCTTTTTTTATTATCTCGTATATATTGTGATGTTTAATCCCGTAAATCAGAGAATCCGTGTCAGTGTATAAAATTTTACAGCGATCTCCAAACGTTTTGCGCATGTAATTGTAGTGAAAATCATAAATTGTTGTTTTTGCCAAGTCCAAAATACACATACCCGCATATATCGGCTTATTAAAAAATACCCGTGTTTTAGCCAATTCAATGATTACCATGTTTTCATTTATTATGGTGCTGCTTTTAAATTCGGGTCGTGATATGAGAGCTTCTGCAACTTATCGCCCATCCCAAATCACAGTCTCTAGGCATGTCTGCGCTGTTTGATGTATATACTTAAAGACTAAAGCAACTTAAAGATCTAGGGACACTATATACAAAAAAGTGATTTTCATGAAGGATGAACGTAATCGAACAAATTACGTTAAACATTAAACGCCATATCAAGCAAACGGGAACTGCTTAGACCCCAAAAATAAACCAGATCTACAGGGACAACTATTATGAGTTCATCTAAAGATGTGTCATTAAGGTTCTAATGATTCACAGAACCACACTATTGCTATTTGCTTACTCTACAATAAATATGTATTATTAAGGAAAAATTGAAATAATTAAATTAAATTTATACTACATAAAATATCTATTCACTCTGTATATACGTAATACACATAAATGCTCGTCGCCAATGGTGGTAAATCGAAAGTAAATTTCTGATAAAATAATCTCTTATTAGTACATTGGAGGTATATATGTGTTTATAGGACAATAAGTAAGATTTGGGTAAGTGCAGAATTGATTTTTACTGTGAATAACTGTCGCAGAAAAGTATTGTTTAAACCCCTCCTTTTGGTTTTACCTATTTTTAGTAATGAAAACAAGTGAAAGATTTTGCGAATGTATACGCGACCTAATTTATGTCAGCGCTTTTAAGTTATCTAGCAGTGCAGCGATTGTTGTATATTTTCGGTAAATACTTATACTTAAAAGTCTATGCAGCACATTGAAAATTATAGCTTAATTGCCTCAAGAGTTTTTAATTGGTTTTAGAATCAAGTATAGAAACACAATAGGGTCATGGTGTTAGTAAATATTTTTAGTTAAAATAATAGACATTGGGTTTTATTTAAAGAGAGGGATCCTTATAAAAATTAATTCGTGTATCAGATAATATAAAGTAGAAAAACTGCTTATCAGGGCTACGTCGTACACCAGAGGCGTACAGATCACCACTGTTTTAGGGAGTTAAAGCAAGTCTGCTGATACTTTTATTTTATTGCTTTACCTATATTTCCACTACTGCTGCCTGTCTATATGCGACGACCTATTTATTATAATAGCTGATTTCTAGGGTGTTTTCCCTATATTAACACATTAATTATCAGTTCATACTGTGTTATACCCATGTAGAATGCAGTAGATGTTTCGAGTGTTTTAATTAGCAACTGGAATCAACAACAAATATGATGATTTTGTATGCTATTTATATATATAAAACTGTGTTTGCAATATGATAAATTATGATAATAATTATTTAGTAGCAAATAAAACACAGTTATTTTATAATATATTTATTTATAAAATTCTATTACACCTATTCTTTCAAGTTCTCTAAGAATTGACATTATTTCACCACTATAGCAGTTATTTCTATCACGTTCCTCTAAATATCCAAGTCTTTCAACCAGCTTATTTACATCTCCATACTCCATTATTAGTTTAGCGGAACCATCTAACTCAGCTTTTTTACACCCATCATCTTCTTCGTCTGAACTATGGTATGGAAATTCATTGGTATCAATTCTAAGCGTATTGTTCTTTACCTTAACAGACTTACTACCAATGAACATATTAGAATCCTCTTTTCGAATACCATATTTAACATTGGGCGTTTCCAGGAGAAGATACTTTATCTTGCGTGCATACATCATATTGCAATGATGTTAAAAACTAAACTAACTTTATTAACAAGTGCAATTATTTTTATAGAGCAGCAATAGAGCAGCTATAGAACAGCTATAGAGCGTTCATAGAGCAGCTATAGAGCGTTCATAGAGCGTTTACAGAGCAGCTATAGAGCGTTCATAGAGCAGGCATAGAACACTTATAGAGCATGCATAGAAGTTATTAGAACTGTAACTAATATCAAATAAAGCATTCAATGTTGTATAGTATTTTTCAAAAGAACCATATAAAATAGTTACCTTATACCCTATGTTCCACTATTATTTAAAGTAGATAATTATATATTTCCGTTTAACCTGATGCATTACAGTTTAATTATAGAAGCCTGTTATTACATTATTTAATGTTGTTTATTAATCTTTTAGAAATAATCAATTAGTACATTATGGTTATTAATTATTTTTATCTTGGTAAATGAAAATGTTATCTATTCAAACTAGATGGCATTGGGAACGGAAACAGTTTTGAAATTATGTTTGTATACTTCCAGCCAGAACTTGATTTAATATGTGCATTTTTTCTGAACTTTGGTTTATGTAAATTTGTAAGTAATATTAATTCTTTGTACAACTTTAAGTCTTTCTGGGAATACGCTTTAGGATACATACTCGTTAATAAATCCAACAAACCGTCAGATAGTGTGTATGTTTCATTATCAAACACCAATTGGTCATTTTGAAAGTCAACAGGCACATTTCCCAGTGTAATAAAACGTAGAAAAACTATTTACATCAATGCCACACGACCTTCTCCCAAAATTTTTACAAAATTTCGTGAGCAACGCAAGATAAAGTATCTTCTCCTGGAAACGCCCAATGTTAAATATGGTATTCGAAAAGAGGATTCTAATATGTTCATTGGTAGTAAGTCTGTTAAGGTAAAGAACAATACGCTTAGAATTGATACCAATGAATTTCCATACCATAGTTCAGACGAAGAAGATGATGGGTGTAAAAAAGCTGAGTTAGATGGTTCCGCTAAACTAATAATGGAGTATGGAGATGTAAATAAGCTGGTTGAAAGACTTGGATATTTAGAGGAACGTGATAGAAATAACTGCTATAGTGGTGAAATAATGTCAATTCTTAGAGAACTTGAAAGAATAGGTGTAATAGAATTTTATAAATAAATATATTATAAAATAACTGTGTTTTATTTGCTACTAAATAATTATTATCATAATTTATCATATTGCAAACACAGTTTTATATATATAAATAGCATACAAAATCATCATATTTGTTGTTGATTCCAGTTGCTAATTAAAACACTCGAAACATCTACTGCATTCTACATGGGTATAACACAGTATGAACTGATAATTAATGTGTTAATATAGGGAAAACACCCTAGAAATCAGCTATTATAATAAATAGGTCGTCGCATATAGACAGGCAGCAGTAGTGGAAATATAGGTAAAGCAATAAAATAAAAGTATCAGCAGACTTGCTTTAACTCCCTAAAACAGTGGTGATCTGTACGCCTCTGGTGTACGACGTAGCCCTGATAAGCAGTTTTTCTACTTTATATTATCTGATACACGAATTAATTTTTATAAGGATCCCTCTCTTTAAATAAAACCCAATGTCTATTATTTTAACTAAAAATATTTACTAACACCATGACCCTATTGTGTTTCTATACTTGATTCTAAAACCAATTAAAAACTCTTGAGGCAATTAAGCTATAATTTTCAATGTGCTGCATAGACTTTTAAGTATAAGTATTTACCGAAAATATACAACAATCGCTGCACTGCTAGATAACTTAAAAGCGCTGACATAAATTAGGTCGCGTATACATTCGCAAAATCTTTCACTTGTTTTCATTACTAAAAATAGGTAAAACCAAAAGGAGGGGTTTAAACAATACTTTTCTGCGACAGTTATTCACAGTAAAAATCAATTCTGCACTTACCCAAATCTTACTTATTGTCCTATAAACACATATATACCTCCAATGTACTAATAAGAGATTATTTTATCAGAAATTTACTTTCGATTTACCACCATTGGCGACGAGCATTTATGTGTATTACGTATATACAGAGTGAATAGATATTTTATGTAGTATAAATTTAATTTAATTATTTCAATTTTTCCTTAATAATACATATTTATTGTAGAGTAAGCAAATAGCAATAGTGTGGTTCTGTGAATCATTAGAACCTTAATGACACATCTTTAGATGAACTCATAATAGTTGTCCCTGTAGATCTGGTTTATTTTTGGGGTCTAAGCAGTTCCCGTTTGCTTGATATGGCGTTTAATGTTTAACGTAATTTGTTCGATTACGTTCATCCTTCATGAAAATCACTTTTTTGTATATAGTGTCCCTAGATCTTTAAGTTGCTTTAGTCTTTAAGTATATACATCAAACAGCGCAGACATGCCTAGAGACTGTGATTTGGGATGGGCGATAAGTTGCAGAAGCTCTCATATCACGACCCGAATTTAAAAGCAGCACCATAATAAATGAAAACATGGTAATCATTGAATTGGCTAAAACACGGGTATTTTTTAATAAGCCGATATATGCGGGTATGTGTATTTTGGACTTGGCAAAAACAACAATTTATGATTTTCACTACAATTACATGCGCAAAACGTTTGGAGATCGCTGTAAAATTTTATACACTGACACGGATTCTCTGATTTACGGGATTAAACATCACAATATATACGAGATAATAAAAAAAGATTGTCGTGCGTTTTTTGATACATCCGACTATCCTGAAAATAATGTTTATGGTATTCCGAGAGTCAACAAAAAGGTTGTAGGAATGATGAAGGATGAGAATAATGGCCGCATCATGACACATTTTGTTGGTCTAAGATCGAAAATGTATGCAACCAAACTTCTTTACTCGTCCGAAGAAATCGCAGAGGAGAAATTAAAATTAGAGAAAGCTAGTAGGGAGCGTGAAGAAATAGAGCGAGCGTTAGCGAACTTGGGTGTTACTAAAAAAATCAAGGGGGTTAAAAAGTCTGTAATTATGAATAAAATTACCTTTGAAGACTATGTAGCGTGTCTGGAAACGTTTTCAGAAAAGTCTATATCACAGAAATTAATTAGGTCTAAACATCATGATCTCCACACAATTCGACAGACCAAAATCGGTCTCAGCCCTTATGATGATAAGCGTAAAATATTTAAAACATCCCCCGATACGCTACCGTGGGGGCATTATAGTATAATGGAAAAGAATTAGGTAGCCTACATTAGTTATTGGTAGTAGTATTATTGTTATATATTATGGCGGCTGGTTACTAGTTATAAAACGTTACAATAATTTTATTATTATTATTATTATTATTTTATATTTCAGTGATGGATTAGTAGTTATAAGGCGCTATTATAATTATTTATTATTACTCTTAATATTAGTATCTTTCAACTGTATACATTACACTGCAATACACTTGGATAACATTAACACAACGACTACAAAACGATAACGTAGCACTATCGCAACGACTACGCAACGATAACACAACGACTATAGGGCACTAATAGAACGTCCCAACACTAGTGTTTAATTATCTTATGTACACATATGCTTGTCATATAACTTAAAAGAGCCATATATGTTATATGAGTAAAAAGAGGCCAAACTACTATCATATTCATAAAACTCACCCTGTATAACCCTAAAAAGAGTCCATCCTGGTTATACAGTAAAAGAAGGCCAAAAATACTAACTCATATCATCTAACCTGTATAACGGTAAAAATAATCCATAGTAGTTATACAGCTAAAAAGAGGATCAAAAATATTAACTCATATATTATAATCCACCCTGTATAACTTTAAAAAAGAGCCCATATTAGTTATGCAGTTAAAAGAAGGCTTGGGGTTTGCTTTGAAACTTCGTTCCCCCTAAAAACCGAATGGGGTGCGACTGGGGACTCAGTTCACGACTGGTACCCTGTTATGGCTCTGTCTAGAGTATACTAAAGATAGTAGTTCCTATTAATTTCTAGTCATTATTTTAATTGGTTATTTATTTATTAGTTATTAGGTATGTAGTATCAGTGTACCCAACCATTGATCATGCCTAGTATAATCTACCTCAGGGATACGGATTAGTCAACGCTTTAATTTTATATTTAATAGATAGACAGGGTCAACCGAATGTCCCCAATTTTTTAAACACGCCTGGGAAAAAAACAATCTTTGAAAAATATCAAGTTGTTTTTTACTAGACGGTCCTAAGCCCGTTGGCATATTTTTTAGGTTATTTTCTAAAAAATATTCTTAAGTGTGAAGGAATAATGGGGACGTGATGACCTATTATAGCGGTTTTAAACATTACTTAAATAAGCATAATTATTTCCGTAGCCAAAATCTTACCTGTTTATTTTATTTTGGCTTCAGTACAAAATGGTGAATATTAAAAATATGATTAAAACATTTATAATATTTGATATTTTAGTAAAAATGTATGTTATTATAATAAAACTTGGTAGACTGGGATGTAATATACTAGTTTTTATGAATGTTGCTTATATTTTATGCTAATTTTTTTTCTTACAGCCTGCAAGATCCCGGATCCACTTTGAGGAGTATTTTAGTAATAAAATCCACTGCATAATGGTTATTTTAAATCAAACCTTATACTTTGGTTTTTATTAATAAATACTCTCGTAAGTCCAAAACAAATAGTTTTTATTAACGTTTTTAGCTCGCATTTTGTGTTTTTGGCTTAATCAAATATACATTAATGTATTGTTTAGTACTGTAACTGTTGTAAACTTTCGATTTACCCTGTATAACATAGTAGTAGCATTTCAGTTATTAAAATTGGGGTTTTGTTGTCTGCTATTGTATATTTTAAATTCAATATCGATCATGATGCCCCTTTTTAAATTTCTGAATTTTCATCGTCTAATCTCACAAAATATTGCATAGAAGAGAAATATAATAGAACTTGCCCTATTCTCCGTGTGTGTACCTGCATATGGTTTTTGCTTTGAAATTTCGTTTTCCATTTAAAAAAACGAATGGGATGCTATTAAGGACTCAGTTCACGATCTGGCATCCTGTTAATACCTATGCCTACTTAATAATGGTCCTGCCAAAGATTTAGTTCCTATTATTTCTAGACGACGCTTATTTAGTTTTACGTTATTATTATATAGGTAGGGTCAACCGAACGTCCTTAACATTTTTTAACTACACCAAAATGACTTTATGGGGATGAAATATCCCCCGTTTAATGTTGTTTTGCCAGTCTCCAGTCTGGATAAAGTAGGAGAGGAAAATGTACACCTTCTATGGGGCTAAATATAGAATTCTATGGGGCCCTTGTATATATTAACAAATGTCTCTGTATAATTCTGTAATTAAAACCATATTTTCTTCGTGTTTTTTTTGTATCGATGCTCTGTATATTATTCATTGTTAAAATTGAATAGCTGAAAAGTTTATGCTATAAATACCTCTTAATTTTTGTTTTTCTAGGGCTTTTGCATATATTAGTAATTATCTGTTGTAATAACAATACTCGTTTTACCATTTTTATTTAATATTACTACATAATTATAGGGGTAAAACAATCCACTATTTTAAAGTTTATTGTACAAATTTTTATTGTTTTTCTAGTAAATTATATTATTTTTCAATAATATGCTCTGAAAATGTACTGGGGATGTAATCTTGTAATTTTATTAATGTTCTACCCTGTATTTTATATGTTTTTATTCTAATCTATGACTTACCCAGCTTGGATTTTCTTCTGGAACCTCCGTTTAAGGTGCTTTTGAACTCAGATCATCGAATTATTATAGTACATTTTCAATCCTATATGATTCTATGCTCTTGTTTTTGAAACCGCCTCTACTACAAAGAACATCTAGAGCATACCTAAAGACATTGAAAATGCTAGTACACTTTGGAAGGTTTGTGTAATATCATTATTTAACATGTAATAACTTCATAAGTACCCATATGCACTTTCTTGAAATAATAAAAAGTACCTATAAGTAAAACTATAATAATTTACAGGATGCTCTCTAATCTACCTGGAACTGCTTGATTTCTATCCTGTTTCACATGTCCTATTTCAGCTCGATGTCCCCTTGACTGCTCTGGATAAGAAACTCCATTTTGTAAGTTTTTATCACACTATTTTTAAAAAATCTATATTTTGGAAGTTATTTTTATTAATTTATTTGACCTAATTTTATGTATATATCTGAAAATAATTACTGTGTTATGCCCTTCTCATTATAATTATATCTAAATATGTGCGGTTTAAGTACCGCTTCCAATAATTTTACATACTAATTGCAATATTTATTTTACGTTTTAATGATTTAATTAATAGAATCATTATGCGCTTTTATTATCACCATCATCCATCAGCTTGTCTCGTCCTCTTTATGCACTTAAAACTTTTTCCAGTTTAGCAAATACTTCATTATAATTAACCTTTTAAACATCTGCTACTATTTTATTTATATAATATTACTTTGCGTAATAAATGCCTTCCTAGAAAATAAATTTAAATGAAATTAAAAATAGTATCTATAATGTCTTTGCGGTTTTTAAATTAATAGAACATATTTCTCCATAATTTGGTGCGTCATGATGCATGACTCTCGTAGGCGGGACAACCGTATACCTAGATAACCTTCAAGTTAAAAGCAGAATTTTCTACAATAGCTCGCCGGTGTGGTGGACTAAGGCGTTGGCTTCTAATCCATAGGTCGGTGGTTCGAGTCTTGGTGAAAACATGGACTTTTTTTTCTGTTAAATAAATAATGGGATTTTAGATTTAATATTCGTATAGAAAGGTCAAGGAATTTGCTCGTATTAAAACAGATGACAGCAGTAATTTGACATCGATCAGCTGATATCTCACATCATAAAATCCCTAGATTCGACCTGAGCCGGAATTAGCCCACGCTTCACGTTGTGTATTGTGTCGTTTCGTCGGTTTCTACTACGTTTTTAAAGTGTTTAGTACTCTTTAGTGTTTTTTAGGCCTTTTATTTTGACTTTTATTGACTCTTATTTACTTTTGCCGTTACTAATGAAGCCCAGTAAGTACATTTTATTTGATAAAAGAATTGTAGGTTAACATTTTTTAATATTATTTTTTAGACGTTAAATCACCTATGGATCACAATTATTGTGTGCCTAGCACATCAGTTGATGCCGTAGAATTCATTGATCCAAAAAAATCCTTTAATAGGCCACTTTGACTGTGATAGAGTAAGTGTGGCAGATATAATCATAATCAAAATAGTCCGATTACTTTCATTCTTTATTTACTAATCTGATTGTGAGTAAATTGGTTTCTAAACGTCATTAATGTCACTGTTAAAGTGGTCTGCTTAGTTACCAGTTATTCCAACAATAATCTAATTACTATAAAACTGCATGTTTATTATTACGTTCAAAATATATGTTATTCTAAACTAAAATGTTCAAAATAAATTGTAATTTTTAAGTCCAGTCCTGGAATTCATACCAACCTACAGAAATTAAATGTACCAGAATTGACAGAGTGTCACGTGACTTGGCCTCCATCTTGCGAGAGAATTTAATATAATGACTATAATAATAATAATTTCATTTTTAATCGTTTGTGACATCATCGCTAATGAGCTGCGGCTTGGCGTGCTGTAACAAGAATGAAGTCCCGGGTTCTTAATTATCGCTATCCTTGTTCAACTTACATCTCAAATGGTCAAGCGTCGTGGGTAGCGCTCTAGGTCGCTGCCCTGTCTGAGCTAACCTCGCGAAATATGTGAAGGGTCCCGCGACAGCGGCTTCTATCACCGTGTACCTTCGGCGCCTGTAGTAGAGGCTCTGTAGCTGTTGCCTGGGAATAAGTGACCACGCCCTAAAGAGGATATAAAAATGCAGAACAGACCTGAAATTCTCTTATGGAGATTAACATAGGAAAACAACCCTTATTGAGTTAGAACTGTCATACAGTATCTACTTATTTGTGTTTTAAAACTGTGTTTTCTTGGAAATCGATCATTTCCATCTGCAGAGTAGCTTTATCACTTCCGAAAACAATTGCAGCTTCGTTGCTCCATTCACCATCAGGATGCAGAGAGTAAATGTTGCTGAGGATTTCTACAACATTCTCAATTTTCTTAAAATCTGCGAACCTGTTTTTAAATTCCGATTTAAGATCCGTAATGAACGTCTTGTATTGGCCGACGTCAACCTCGTTGTCACTGCTCATTATTTTATTTAAATTGGGGAAGTGTAAGCATTCATTACCAAGACCAAGAGTATTAATAAATAGATCGGGTTTTCGCGAAAACCTTTTTACTTCTGACATGAGCTCCCATACAAGCTTTCCCTTGCCTTGAAGTTTGAGGTTCAGGTCATATGTTTAAAAATATCTGTTAAGAAAGCAATGGCAGCTACATTTTCTTTTTCGTCTAGAAAACTTAAATAGGCGTTTGCTGAAGTCTGATCATTGTTGGAAAGATATGTCTTCAAGTGTTCTAAAATGCTGAAGAATCTTTCTAAAACGCAGCCTTTGCTTAACCATCTCACATTATTATGCAACAGTAAATCGTCATATTGTGCATCAACTTCTTTAAGAAATGATTTCAATTCACGATGTTGCAGTGATGATTTCGCACGAAAAAAATTTACTATTTTCATCACTTCTTGCATAATACGCTCAAAATTATGATTGAGTTTGCAGCAAAGCACAGTTTGGTGAATAATACAGTGGTAGGAAATCAAATTTTAATTACATCCCACATTGCTACTCAACAGGTGAACTAGTCCTTTTTTACTCCCAACCATTGCTGGCGCACCGTCAGTAGTTACCGATAAAAGCTTTTTTAAGTCTAACTCATCTTTATCAAAATAATTCATAACTGCTTTGATCATGTTTATTGAATTGACGTCAACAATGATAATGCGAGGGATACATTTTTAATAAATTACGTACTCTGCAGTGCAAATTGCTGTGTTCTCGCGTTCCGCACAAAATGGGCCTGCGGTCCGCCAGTTGGCGACCCCTGTGTTAGAATGATGAATTACAAAAGGTATATCATACATCTAGCAATTGAAATATTTCAAGAAACTGTGTATCATATCATGTAATAGTGGCATCACAGTAATATATTTATATAATTTATATTTTATCTATTACCAATGGAAGCTCGTAAACCAGGAGGATCCAAATGATTACTTAAAAATTCCACAATAACATGTAATTTATTATGTAATCACAAAATCCACAATGACTGTATCTTGAGAACCATAATCGTACGGCTTTCAGAAAAAAATTTATATTGAAAGTGGCCCAGAAAAATTATTTTTAAGTTTCTAAAATGGCCGTTAGAGAGCGTTATAGTAATGCTCTACTAAAAAAATTAAGGTGTCCCAGTTAAGCTTCATTAAATATTCGATGTGTTGTAATCTTAAAAAAACTTAGTTGTTTAGGCACTTAGTGCACCAACACCTGAAATAAAGGGGAAAGACCAATATTATTTGGAAAAAATTGAGCAACTTCGGTTAGTGACAACGAAAATGATCAATCTTAGACTGGCTTAAAAGGATTCAAATTTTTTACTATTTATATTATAATACATGTGTAATTTTGGTTTCTGCGATGGTCGGTAGAGGGTGCCATTTAAAACAACATTAAAATTAATTGTTTTTCTAAAAAATGTAAGGCCCTATTTTATAAAGTCATCCTAAACCTAAGTTTTCCCCTAAATATAAACCGAAGGATAATTCTAAAATCGTAGAAATGGTCGATTGAGAGCAAAGTTCAATTTAAACGTAATCATAACTTGTTTTATGCATAATATTAATTTATAACCAGGTAAATCACTTTTAACTCGAACTTTGCTGTCAATCCCACATTATGAAATTACCATTTTTGACATTTCTTCGATTTAAACTGGACCTCGGTTTAAATCGACTTTATAAGTTTATAATGTAGGATGTCAATAATTGTCAAACAATATTTCGATGGTCTAAATTTAAACCCCTTTAGTGAATATGAGTGTAAATGTCTAATTTTACATTACAGAAAAATTAAAATGAAACGTCAAGTCAAACAAAAGTCAGTGAAAACGGCAAGTTAAGATCTCTTTCCTAACTAAAATTAATAAGAATTATAAAGGCATTCTACTTAAAATAGAAATTTTTTTATACAGGTGTTTAAAGTATTAGAACTGAAATTTTATAACTGTCACGGAGTATTACTATTTGTTACTTTTACATTTTACAATATTTTAAATTTTTTTTACTCTCAAAATAAACCTATGTTAGTTAATAGTATGAACGAGTTAAACTATTCTAACTTTGATTGATCTACGTTCATGATCAATATTGATTTTGAAAAAAAATTTAAAAAAACAGACAAGTAGGCTTTCTAACAAAAATACTTATATATGAAAACAATGATTCACATTTATGCGCTTTTCAAAATGTTTGAAATTAAAGAAAAAATATTTTCCAGCTATTATAAAACAAAAATTTCGCAAGCTTTTATTATACATCCGGCGTCCTTTTTTAGTTGTACACCCAGTATATAAATAATAATTTTTCTGTATTCCTTATACGTTCCAACAATTGAAAATACATCTACTTAGTAAACTTATTCTTGTCACGGAACCATATTGACAATGGCATATTGTGTAAAATGCAGTGTTTACATTCTTAATACGTTGTCTTCTGAAGTAACACATTTTATATTCATGCAACTTGCTCAAAATTGGGTGCATTTCTATGCGAAAGAATTTTATGTTTGTCCTCGTTGCAGGGAAATTCGAAGGAAATTGTTGCTAGTGTTTTGTACAATTTATATTTTAGTGTTTTACTTTTATTTTTAACAAAAATTATTAATGTTATAACACAGAAAGTCTTGTAAGGGTGTTATTTTATGACAAAACGTTAAAATTAGTAAAACACTAAATTGTTTTAAACTTCTGAAGCATAAAAGTTCCTGAAAATGTATTTAATGTATCAGGTCCGTATTTAAAAAATTTGGTATCCAAAGAACAAAACGTCGAATTTAAAAACAAATAACATAGAACATAAAACGGCTATAAAAAAGACGTTTTTTTATGTTTTTTCCGAGTCAAAAATTAAGGCGAAAGAAATTAACAATCGAAATTGAGAATTTTGGCTTTTTCAGATATAGCCGAAGATATTCACAATTTTCTTTTACCAAATTATTAAGTCTTAAAATACGCAAATATATCTCAATTTAAACATCTTCGTATATCTTACCACTTTTGAGATTCCCATGTACCTACGGACATGAATTTGTAGCACCCTGTATACGAGAAACCGCGATTTTTTATATTTTAAAAATAACTCGAAGTGACTGTATTTTTTCGAGCTTTTCAAACAAAAACACAGTGATAAGCGTATATTACAGACGCTTAACTAATTCAATTAATGTCAAACAGTTTTGTTGCAACGAATCTACTGAAGCATCTGTATTTTATCCTGTTATGTGTCATAGGAGAAGTAGAATTTCAGCCACAAAATTTCTTTTTTTCTAATATAAAACATTTTACATTCATGCAACCTGCTTAAAATTGGGTGCATTTCTTTTTGAAGCGGTTTTTCTCTCTTGTCCTCCTTACGCGAAAACTCAGAAAAATGTCGGAGAATTGCGGCCCGGGACATGTTTCCCATTCAAATTACAACCTCAAAGACTTTTAACGGTTTTATAAGAATGGGGACAACAATGGAAAACGTGCCACTTTGGATATATTATCAGGAGTTTGTCATTTGAATACGTGTTCAAATTTAATGCGGTACTTGATGAAATCCAAAAGAAATTTTAAACAATGTAATTAAATTATAGTCTTATTCCTCCGATAGATAGATATTTTAAATTAGATTATTTTCCGTTAGAAAAACATCAAGGTTACAATTTCATAAATAATAAAACACTGATAAAGTTATAACAATAAAATATTGTGGATCAAAATATAGTTATATCTACAATTTTTATTGTAGTATTTATTTTATTTTTTATATTATATACAAATTTTAGAAAATAAAGTTTTTATCGTAGTCAAATATACAGGGTGATTCTTAAGTTGATACTCCTTTTTTAGCTGTGTATAAGAGGCATTAAAATAAACAACATTTTTAAATGCCTTTTTTAAAAAAACTCAAAAATAAAGTACTTACATTCTTTTATTACACTACGAATCAAATACGGTTCTGCCTAACTTGCCCGTTGAATAACATTAAGAAAACTTCTGGGTGTTGGATGAGCCCGCAAGGGAAAGCGTTCTACGTATAATCTCGAAGCAGCAGCCGCACTTTGACGACACTCACCGTAAATTAGTACCATATCTACCAGTTCATTGTTTTCAAATTATACCATTTTCAGGTGTCATCAATTTAAAATTAACTTGCTTCAGAAAACACAGCGCAGCGGGGTAAGACAAACCACATAAAGTACAGCAAGGTACGTTTTGATGACCAGGTCCGCACTTAGATTTTTTACTTCTTCGCCTATTTTTAAGTTTTTTGGAAGAGGTATTTGAAAATGTTGTTTATTTTAATGTCTTCTATACGCAGCTAAAAAAGAAGTATCAACTTAGGAATCACCCTGTATAATATACTATTATAAAGCAACATTCTTTATAAAACCGTGTATGGCTTTCTGATGAGTTCTAATAAGAACGAAACAGCCTGTCATTGTCTACCCGTGCCCCAGGAAACCCATTGCATTTGGCGTCCCTGTGTACTCAATGCAAAAGATAGATGCACTATTTTGTCCGCCTGTCGATAAAAAACCTTCTTTTCTATAGATAATAAAGTTAACCAAAAATGAGAATATTAGGAAAAGATAGAGCCACAGACTAATCTCAACTGCTATATGTTATGGTTGCCATGATAGGAATTTTCGAAAAAATTGCTAAAATTTCTATTAAACCTGGTATAATGCGATAATTAATATTTATCACATTATCACCAACAGCGAGCACTATGACTAACACTGTAATGATGGAGTTGAAATAGCAAAGCGTCGCATAGGGCGGGCAAGGACAAGCAGCATAAGAATCCCTCAAACTGCTGCAAACGGCCGAAATTTTTGGAAGCTGTATTGATTTGGTTTGAATAAATTGGGATGCAACTTACCTACAGAACAGTGTCGCGCGGCGGACAACGTTTAATATAGAACGTTCCTTTTTAAAATAGGCATCATAATGTATTTTCACAACGATTTTGGGTATTATGTCAAGGAGTATATATAACTTCTTGTTTTGCATTTTAAATTTAAATTTGTAAAAATGGGTACGCCTATGGTTCGAAAACAAATGTTTCAGCTTTAACGATAACATTGCCAAAATATAAACATTCAATGCAACAAAAATTATTCAAATCGGAGTATAGCTTCAGAAAAAATGCAGCATCAGAAATAAGTGTCAAATTTATGGTGTTGTGTTAATTTCAAGGAGATTAGCTCTATTTTGGTGAAAACAAACTTCTGAACAAAAACAAACAGGCACTCGGGATATTTTAAATGAAATTAAGCTTTAATATGAAAGTAATATTTCTTGCACCTTAAATATTTTTTTCATCAAGTTAATATAACATGCACTGTTTTTTAAGTCTAGTATTAAATTAAATTAGTTTTGAAGTTGACAAACTTTTGATATTCAAAGTTTTGTGTTTTCTATTGTTGTTTTTATTCTTGTCTAGCTGGTAATTTGCATGAAAAGCATGTCCCTTGCCGCAGTTTCCAGACATGTTTGTGAGTTTTCGCACAGGGGACAATGGAGTAACAAGAACATACCAGACAAAAGGAGAAGATCACATATACAACTTATATAAATAAATACAATTCAATCCTAATTTCCTATCTAACAACACAGAAAGCAAAACTAAATATACGGATTCAGTTTTTAATCTTAAATTATTTTCTTAAAAAATAATTAAACAAAATATATACTTTGATAAAATTACGTCATCTTAAACCAGCCAGATGACAGCGGCCAGTCGCCTACTGCCCAACGCGCTACCACATCACATGCATATTCATTCGGGTTTGGAGATATCGTATACAACACTATCAGATATCAAAATATATCCGTTTTTCAGAAAATATGTACTTGGCCCAACGGTCACAACCGAAATATGATCATGTTTTAATGAACAAAAAAAGATAAATTAGAAATAGAAATAAGATACTTTAAGTTTTGCTTCACTGATATCATTAAGAAACACTTTTACATTAGTTATCAACATATTTTGAATAATATCATCATTAAAAGAAGATTATAATTAACAAAATTTTCTTAAGGTCGGATTGGAGGATTAATTACTAATCAACCTTTTGTGCCAACTGGTATGTTAGTGTCACTGTCACTGTGTCACCAATGTTTATATACCTAATTATACTATAATTATTATAATAAAAGTTCATTTTAGGTATTACATATAATTTATTGTTGTTGTTTTTGGCACAAATTAATATATTTATTATTATTATCCATTATTAAAAAGGAAATTGGCTATCTTCCTAATTGAATTTTGTATTAAGAAAACTATTATTCTTTTCTTTTAATTGGCCTTACATAATATGGTAACGTTTTCTATTATTTACATTTTTTTTGTGTTAATTACTTTTCATCAATCCTATATGAGTTTTTTCGTGAATGCACAAGTTCTCGATTTCGACACTCTAGGAGTCAACCGTGAAGCCAGAAAGGACGGTGAAAAGAGGTTGTTCGTGAAAAACAACCATTTTTGTTTTATATATACATAATGTTATTGATAGTAAATAGTACATTTATTTCATAAACGATTCAGTGCAAGTGTGTGACTTATTCTCCAACACGAAGAACAAATTGGAAAAAGAAAGAGGGCCCTCTCTACCGCCATGGCTAGTCAGTCCAGGTAAGAGTGCGAATTCGACCATCTTGTGCACCCATTTTTCTTACTTTTCTCCTCATATTCTTATTATATGAAAAATACACCCAAAAGGCAAAATTTTTAAATTGTAGTCCACTGTTAACTGCGTTACCCCACCACTTAGTATTTATGTCAAGGATTGACGAAAGAAACATATTATGAATGTAGAGGGTGTAACATGAATAAGGTTTAAATTGTATGGGGTTGACATAAAAATATTATTCAATCAAAAAATCAAACTTAAACAGAGACTGGAGGACACAGAAGGTGTATGGGAAGAACATTCCCAGAACCAAGTTATTGGAAAAATAGTAGTATTAGTAAAAGTGATAAAGAAATGTCTGTATAATTTTCGAATTATAGATTCCAGTAGGATGTTGCAATGATGTGATACTCTAAAAGTATTTAGAGTCATAAATATTTTGACCATTATCCCCCTCAGATCCTAGCTCTGCGCTAGAATAATCAATACCTAATACTTCAAAGAGCTAAAAATAAAGACATCTTTGTTTACATCGCCAATATCTTTCCTTATATAAATCAAACACCTTTATCAGATATCACAAATAATGTCAACTTTATAAGCCGGAAGGGACACTAATATTTTTGTATAGAATCTATCATATTCTATCAGTCGTCAATATTGGTCCGGAGATTTGGGGGCCAGTATCCAAGTTATTACGATACTCTTGCTCCCTGGGGCAGAAAAGTAGAAGTTGTCGACATCTGTAACTTTTCCTGTGATAACGTTAAGATTGTCCAAATGGAAAAAGGTCAGGAGCCTAGGTTTTCCCTTAGAGATCCGTACAATTTTTTCGTTTAGAATTTTACACTAAACGGATTTAAAACTTTTAGCAGGATGTGCTTAAGATATGTTTTGCTTTTGCTCTTTTTTACACTCTTGGGGTTTAAGAAATAATAAAAAAAAGTTTTTATTTTATATTGTAAACGGAAATCGGAAAATTAGCATTTCAGTCTCAATGGAATTGTATTTGGCGCCACACACGTAATTATACTTTAAGTTCAAAATGATTGTCATTTTATATAGAGTGCCGCGGGTTGGACGAAACAAAAGGGAACAAGGCTAGTTTATTTTTAAAATTCTAATAAGGAAAAATATTAATTTTCAAGAGTTTATTTTCCTCTGACTTCTTAACACCCGCTGCTCTCTATATGAAAGCCAGGAATAAATCATAGTAATTTTTGACATAAAGGATCCCCTAAATCAACGAAAATTTCATGCGACGCAAATTCGTCGCAATATCGCTCGTAGAAAAAGCCAGCCGTATTGCCAGTCTCGGCTTGCGCCTCGGCATACAATCTTTACGGTCGTCCGGGAATGTTCAGCTTTTCCTACTAGGTATACAATGTACTACTAAGTCTTTAATTTTGCCATCATTTCGTGCATGCCATAGAAAAAATGTATAAAAACTCATGCACACAGAATCTGGAATAAATATTTAAATTTAAATAAATAATTTAATCTAAAAGACTGGCATCACTTTAGCTAAGGGTTATAAAACTATGTGCAAAATTTTCGTGTAAATTGAGTTTGGTTGTCGTCATTCTCAAGTTGTAATAATTTGACCGCTACTGTGATTGGTCAGTTTTTACTCGGTTATTAAGGATAGAGACAATAAATATCCATGTGGGAGTAGCAAAATATTTGATTAATATTTCTCAATAAATGAATATATCTTCAAATAAATTCGATGGTTTTAAAAACTGTTGAGTAAAAGGTACTCAAAAGGTAGGATTAAAGTAAAGCAGCCAGTGGAAATTATCCAAAAGCGATGGCAGAGCCTTAATGTGTATTTTTTTTAAAAATATTTTGCGTTATTACTAAAACTTAAAAGCGTAAGTTAAGCATAAATGCTAAATTAAAATTTTAAATTGTTTGACTCCAGTTTCATTTCACTTTAATTGTTTTCTCTAAAACGTAATTAAAAGTGCCATAATATCCTTTAAACTAAGTTCTGAGCCAAAGTCCATTATTTAACTTTTAACTTCTTTGTCTTGCGTTCTGTAACTACAAAGTAATTTAAATTCCTCGTGATCCTACAAAATGCTCAATTAGTTGTTTGAAATAGTTCCTTTATATTAAAAAAAATACAAACTAAACAGTGGTATCAAAATAGTGTTTATTCTTTAAAAGCTTGTAGGTACCAAAAATTTTAGCACGAATTTTTACATTTTGAAAAAGCGACTACTTTTACTTTTGGCCAAAAACGACGAATTAATTTTATTAGGCAGTTATTTACTGGAAACTTAATATGTACCATAATAATAATAATCAAGAGGCCTTGGACCCGCGCGTCTACGTTCAACTTCGTAAAAAACAAATAAACCTAAAAAATGGGAAACCACAAAACGCACGTTTTATTTTCTTAACGAAAATTTATATGAGGTAGGAGGCCCCTGTGGAATTTTGCTGTAGTAAAAAAAGTACGCTCATGGGCTTTCGGAGGGGCGGATGCACTTGCACGGTTAGAATGCGTAGCGTTAAAAAAGGTTTTTCTGGATGAGCAAAGATGTTAATTTTGTTTACAAGATTCACATTTTTTTATGTGGTCTTCGTATACATCTCTCAAATGTGCTCAAAAGAACTAGTCCCGTGTAGTCAAGTCCGGTCAGCTTGACGGCCACTATTTTTTAATAGATACTATTTTCATAATCAGTATCCGACATAAGTTGTTGTTTATAAAAATAATTTATTGAATCATTTCACAAAATCTAGACGAAACGTCTAATTTAAATTTTAAAAGTTAATTATGAAAAAACATTGCAAATTTTCATAATAAAGTTTTATTTTATTTGACCGATTGTGTCTCAAAAATGGGTGGGGTTAAGTAAAGTATGTAGAATTTAGCGAACTTTTAAAATATAATACTTTCAGGGCACTTAATACGTTTTGATCTAACTAGCAAATCAAGCTAAGGGGAGAATGGAAAAAATTTTTTAAGATAAATACTTCCGTTTGCCTTAACCAAATTAAACAATCGTAGTTTCGTTTGAAAGAGCGTATCCTATTGTAACATTAAAAAATCTAGTAATACTATTTTTTGTCATATCTGTCACCATATCTTATCCTTTTTACTTCCCCACATGTCCACGACGCCCTTCTCGGTCTAGATATTAGGAATGACTAGTAGCATACTGCATTATTTTATTCACTAAAGTTTCGAACTTACTTTTATTATTAAGAGGATTCCGTAGGTACCCGCATTTGCAATTTTAATGTTGTTTTGCCCACGCAAGCCAGCGTTGACGTGGAAAGGCATCGCGGATGGTGGCAGTTTACGAAAGCCAATGGCGTAGGTAATAACGCTACCAATAATTTATCATAATTTTCTCAAAAAAGAAAAATTACTCAAATCGACGGGTAATTTTGTTTATCGATGTATGTTAACGTACAAACGTTTGCTGCGAGTGAAAAATAGAATAAACGGCTGACAGATAAATAATTTTTGCAGACAAAAAAATATTTGATGTCATAATTGTCGCTTTTAATTGGTCAAAATTAATGGGTAGGAAATAAAAATTTTATCGGTTTTAATATCAATTTGGGGATTTTTGGGCTTAAACGCTTTTGATTTCATATTACCTTAAAAAAATAGGAAATGAGTAATCAGGAAATTATTTTATTTGTTTTTACCCTTGCAGCTAATGGAGCGACTTTAAAAATTATCTACAAATAATTAAATTAAACATTTAATTTAACTAATACTTACTCCTGGAAGAGTCGTTGCTTTAAAAAAAGTGCAGAATTATTAAAAAATAGTTAGAAATTCGCGTTATGCACAAAATGGACTTTTTTCGCTAAATTTTAATTTTATAGAGCACAAAAAAATTAAATTTTCTATCTTTTCAGTTTTTAAATTCTACAATTATTTACTGAGCATTAAATTACGAAGCTATGAAAAATAAATTTCTGTTGTTATAGCTTTATATTAGGTACTTACTAAATTCCAGAAATTGTTATATTGCTAATTACGGTTTATAGCAGCATGGCAATCTGAAGATTTTTGGAATTTAATTTTTTAATTGAAATAGGAACATGTTAGGTTAGGTTAGAGTGGCAGACCTTTGGTTCTTCAAACAGTCTCACGTAGTCCTATTAAATATGTTGAAACACCACACGTGTTCCGTTGAACCCACCTTCATCAGATCTCTAAATGTTAGTGCGGCGTACAACGCAGAAGGATTTTAACAACTCATTCAAATCCGGAGCGTCTCCTTGATCGATGGGGGCTCTATTGCCGATTTATTACCCGGGATGAGAGAGTCGATCAGTAGTTCAAGGGTTTCCCTACTACTCTCTGTCTATGACTCATCATCTTTTTTAAGGAAAGAGGGGGCGATAGGCTCATTTGATAATACTTTTATAATTCGGGCGGCTTCGCTTGTACTCTCAATCCGCTCGCTGTAATTATGCCAAGCGTTTCTATGAGTTTTTTTAACTGCTTTCTTTTTTTTTCATCTTTTTAATACACGGTTAAGCTAACCGAAAACGATATTTCTTTATGCAACCCGCCGTTAAATCGTCATATTTGTGTTCCTAAGTCTGCAATACGTATTTTTTGAGAATATAAGGTGCATGTTCCATTTCTTTCAAGAGAGGTTCCCCCTCTTCCCCTCAGTTTATCGTACAAGTTATTATGTTGCTACCCGCTAAAATTGAATTTTTCCCCGAGAAATTCGATTTTTCGTCATTCTACGCTTCTACTTTTCTCATTAATAAGGTCTCTGATGTAAGCCATACCATTACAGAGGTTTACGATACACCCACTACGGTATGCTGTTAAGTAAGCTAAAATTTGAAAGTCGCTGTGCATGTCGTCATGCGAGGGACGCGAGCGCGGTTACTTAATAACTGTGGAACGCGAGTGACAGTTCTAACTTCACATTGCTGGGTCATTGTAAAAAGCGGGCAAATTTTCTTCCTGTAGCTTTCTTTTTTATTTTCAGTTTGGGTAGTTATATAGTATACTGATAATAATAGTTAACTAAGGGATATTTATCGACTCGGTTACGTATTTGGCACTTTAATAGAACAAAACTAGAAAAGCAAGTAGCAAAAAACCAATGCCGCCCGCTGGGTTTTTCTCTGCAGTTTCACACTCGTTTTAAAATGGTGTAAGATTTTCGAAATTTGTAACAATTAAAACCAAAACACGAATGGCACAGATATTAAATAGTTTGAGTTTCCAAACAATAAGGATCTGGCAAAACAATGGATTATAGGTTTGTTCCCACAGAAAATCACGGACAAGTTAGCGACAAATGTCAAACCAATGTTAATGCGCATGTCTACTTCTGATCGATTCCGAACAGTTTGTAGGAACAACCGACTGGCTGTCAGTGATTAAACTCGATCTGCTGCTATCTTCTCATATGTTTTAGTTGATAACATAACCTAATTTATTTTTAAATTATTTTCAAAAATTGTTTCAAATATTCAAATCAAATACCTTTTAAAAGACAATCCAGAAGAAGGCAAGGCATTTTAAAATGACCGGCTACGAAAATTGAGGAATTATATTTTCAACAAAGTTCTCATTTTTTGGTCTTATTCTTTCTTCCAGAATTTCTTCTAAATCTGAGTCTGAATCCGAGAGAGTGGACGCTTTGGAATGGTCGGATGATTCCAAATCACTCATTTTTACTTATTCAATCACTCAAATTCAACATTAACAAAAAAAATTTCACTGCAAAAATATAGAGGTTATGTTTAAAAATCAACAAAATACCATTTATCACTACTGCGCACGCTCCGGACAACTTACTGGCAAAAGATCCGCAAACTGATTTGACAGTCATCAAACTGTCCGTAAAACTTGTGGGAACACGGTGCCGCGTGTTTCCCAGCAGTCAGAAATATTTGTAGGAACGCTTCCTGTTTATTGCGCAGAATCCTGACTGTCAAGGACTGTCGATGACTGCTGTGGGAACAAACCTTATTGCTTACTACTATCAAATCAATTTAAAGAATGGTAAGTAAAAACATTTTTTTAATTATACCTTCTAGAAGCTGAGATGAATTAGGGCAGTACATCGTTGATAATATTATAATAGGATTATTTTCTTAATCAAAAATAAAACGATCATTTACTTGTACCTAATTTGAACCGGCATTAACATTGTTCTCCTCACGTGACGTCACAATGTTTGATTCGATTATTTTAAGAGACATCTGATGACTGTCAATAGTGACAGTGACCATACGCCTTGACATATTTATTGAGAGTGCTTTAATAAGATTTAACTGTCATGCGTACTATTCTAATTTTATTTTTATTTTGCTTCCGTTTTCATAGTATTAAAACTGGAAGGGCTATTAAAGGCGATGAACCCATTTCTGGAGGATTTCCTTGTTCCACTGAAGAGTATAGATTTATGGTAAGGTTTTTGCAAATTAAAACACTACCCTTTGGCGTTAAAACAGCAGCACGTACGTAATAGAACGCCCTTAGGCGGAAAATAATAAAATACACAAAGCGAAAATTTTATTTGTACAAAAATAAATCTAGTTTAAATAACATTTAAGTTTTGTAGAAATGTGGAAGAGATTAAACTTTCAACAATATCCTTTCTATTCATTCTACGATAACCTCAAAACCAGTTTGCAAGAACACGAACCTTCTATCACAGTCTTCTAGAGATAAAGTTAGTTCACAAATTAAGTGCATCGAAATATAAAATAATATTTTAATTAAATTTTTCCAAAACAATTTAGTATGCCCGAGTAGTCTTGCAAATATTTAATACATTAACCAGTGGTTAACCTTGTTATTTACGGCAAAAGTTAGCTCAAAGGATTCTTGGATAAATATCATCGTAATTCACAACGACTTAGTCCTGGGACATATGAGCGTGACAATAGTTCGATAGAAATCATATTATTATGTTTAACAAAGTAAATTATTTCAATACACTCTCCAGATTTTTTTTAGGTTGTAATATCGAAAGCTTCAAAATCTGAACCCATGAAAAGAAGTTGTGGAGGTAGTCTACTCAGTGCTTATTTCGTATTGACAGCAGCCAGTTGTACGGGACCATATAAGTTAATAGTGATTGCAGGGATGAACGATCCCACAGGACTTCCCGAATTAAGGAATGTGTTAGAGCAGGTGCCGCATCTGCATTACAAACGGAATGATAATAAGAATGACATCGCTATACTAAGGGTATTTTCTACAAATAATCATATTTTATAGATTTCAGTAATGTAAAAATGTAAAGTTTATAACATTGAAATTATTTTATTTCTTAGGCTGACAACAAATATCCCTGAAACAAAGTATATCTCAATATTTTTTGGTATTATAACCTAAGTAACCTCTACCATTGATTGGTAAGAACCATGTGAAAATATATATTTAACAGATTTATGTTGGGTTGCACAAGGTTTTTATTCACAATTAACTAACCAGCAAGTTTGACTGTGACATTGATAGAAATAATTTGCTTATAATTGCACTGGCCCGGTTATCTTAATTTTTAATTTACTAATTTATACATTTATGTCACAGTCAACCTTGCTGTTTAGTTAATTGTGGTTAAAAATCTTTGTGCAACCCAACAAATATATGATAACATAAAAAATAATTCTTTGGAAAAATGAACCCTAAAATTTTTTTATTTTTTGATAATAGTTTCTGCATCCCCATAACTGTAGTGCATACGAGGGAAATTCAATTTTTCCAAAAGTTGCTCAAGGGTAAAGTAATCTTATTTTTGCTTTAGGTACAAATTTCATTTGTAGAAATTGTTTAGAATTAAAAGTTAGATAAGAATAGGAAGTCACAGTCTACTATTCAAAAAACGAAAAAAATGGTTATTTTTTTTATCTTACCCTGTACTAGAGACTAAATTAATTTTTATAATAATTTGGAAAATAACACTTTTTTCAGTTATTGATGTTCCTAAACATATTGTCTAAGATTTATTTTGTATTAAACCCAATTGCTTGGCATAATTTTCTTGAATGGTATAAGAAAAATTAGAAATAACGAGAAATTTAAAGTTTCATCAATATTCTAGAAGTAAATATAAAAAAGAACTTTTAAAAATAAATTGATTTCTTCAATCTAGTCTCTATACAGGGAAAGACAAAAATATATACCTGGTGACACAAGACCCTTCAATTTTTTCCGTAATTTTAAAAATACATATTTAAAAACTTGTTGAGTTAATAAGTGTGTAAATTACCATTTTTCGGGCAATTTAAACCCCTAAAGCCACATCCGATTTAATCGGAAGTAAACTCAACTATAACATTTATTTAAAAAATAGTCACCTAGATCAATCTTCCTTCGTTTTCTAAAATGACCATAGCTTTGATAAAACAAGGTAAGCGGTAACGAGTAGGCCATGGAAACGTTGAAATGGTTTAATTAATTTTGCTTTATAATGTAAAATTGACTTGCTTGAGAAAAATGTATTCATTAAAGATATTTTATTTACAACCTGTTTTTTTGAAAAACGAAAGGAATTTCCCGATTTTTCAAATAACAACCCAACTTTGTTTTATTATAATATAATTCTTCATTTAATTTACTTTGTAGCGGTGTATCACAAGTTAATAATTACTTATTAGATATTAGTAGAAATTAACAAAATGGTCATAAATGTAATTTTGAGACCTGTATAAGCCATGAAAAGTTATGTCAAATATGCCGTGGAAAACATTTCAATCTTCGTAATTATTATTTAATACCATTTGCCATTTAGGTCTATTAAATGCAGAAATAATATTTTTGGTTTCCACGGCTTAATAGACTGGTCTTGACTAAACTTCTTATAGCTTATTTGAGTCAAGAAATTACATTTTTATGATATTTCTAAATACTTTTTACTGGTACCTAATAAAAAATTATTAATTTGTGATACACCGTTAGAAAGAAAATTAAATGAAGAATATTATTGAAAAAAAATAAAGATGGGTGCCATAAAAAAAAATTGGAATAATTATTCCACTTTGGCTTTTTTAGAAAACAGGTTGTAAGTAACGTAGCCCCAACGATTAAATTTTTTTTAATCAAGACAATTTTATAATTTTAAGTAGGTTAAAATGAGCCATTTTAACGTTTCCACTCTTTACCACTTATCCTGTTTTACCAAAGCTAAGGACATTTTATAAAATAAAGGAAAATTGATCTAAGAGGCCATTCTTAAAACAAATTATAAAGTGTGATATGTCATTGAAAAGAGAATTTTCTATAGAATTTAAACTAAAAAAATAATGGGTTTCTATTTAAAACTTAATAATTGACTCCACTTCCTGTTAAACCGGAAGTGATTTTAAAGGTTTATTCGGGTTTGTTTTTTGAGCACCAAAAAAATAACAATAATAAAGTTGATTTCACTTAAACCTAGAACCATTAATCCGCCTTTTATAGTTTATCTTTCATGACTCAAATATGCAATTTTTAACTATCACGTCAAGGATTTCCAACAGTGTATGCGTTAAATAATAGAAGAATTTTGGATTTGCATTGTCTTTATTTGTTTTAAATCACAAAGTTTCAACTGGTAAAAGTATCTCCAGTCGTCTTCAAGTGAGTGTATGTGTTGTATGAAATGAAACAAATTTTAATATCCTGTTTCTTGCAACCAGGTTTACAAAAAACTCTCTCTAGTGTGTCACTCGCCTAAGTGTATGACCTAACAAGTCAAAATCATCATCAGTTCTCTATTTAAAGCTGATGATGACCTTCACTAAGGTCGAAACATGTTATCTTTCACCAATGTAAATTACCCCTAATCAATTTTTTTCATTATTAAAAATATTGTGGTTTAGACAGACTTTTATTCCTACCATTAAATTATAAATTATAATTGGTCGGAACTGCAATAAAAATACTGTATAGCGGATACATGAAACAGCATTTCTATATTTTATTCCATTTTCTTATTTATTTCTTAGCTAGATGAGCCAATAAAACGATCAAAGCATATCGATTACGCATCCCTTCCCAAAAAAGCCTACCAAGGTGATTACTTGGAGCAAATGTGCAAAGAATCATTGGCCCTCAGTTTCGGACATTCCAGGTTCAGGCCCGAGACATACGACCTACCGGATCTAATTACTATGGAATGTTCCGTGCTACCCGTAATATCTTCTCAACAGTGTCGGATTCTGTCTCGGTTCACTAAAGTAACCGAATTAAATGTATGCACATTGTCGCTTGAATGTCAGGTAAGTACAAGTGCGTGCGGTGAGGTTTAAAATAAGAAAAATAAATTTTCATTTTTTAAACGTCCTACCTTTGTTTCCGATTCCAAATATCGCCTAAAATGATTTTGTGGTTAGGTTTTTTATAGGTAATTTGGCTTTACCTTAATCTACTGTTTTAAGTTTTTCCACAATATTAAGTTCAGAAAATCCGTCTTTTAATAGTTCACATATCTTTACAGTTACACATACTACTTTATTCTACTCATATGTGGAAATTTGCTGTTTCCTGTACACTAAAGTTGTTGGAAAAGTGGGCTATTCCGGTTAACTGAACGCACATTATTTCATATCCATCCTAGTTAGGATATGAAACATAAGAACATACTTAAAAAATATTCAAATTTGTAGCACCCTGTATATCTAACTTTCTCCTCGTAACGCTGCCATTGTAATGTTTCTGATTGGCAAATTTACCACCAAGATAAAAAAAAACTTTAATTTCTTATAGGGCGATCAAGGAGGACCGATAATTTGTGGTGGATTGGAAGTGGTGGCAGTACTTAACTGGAAATCGGGATGCGATAATCACTTCTTGGAAGTGCACACTCGGGTAGACCAGAACTTGGAATTTATCCGAATGTTTATGAAGAAAGGTAAAAGAAGTTTAATGGATGGAGGAGCTACTGAATATTTAGGGAATAAATGTTTTTATTTAATCGTGTTTACTATTAGTTGTATATTGATTAATCTTTAAATATAAAATAAACAATTATAAATATTTGGAATTTTTGTTAGAGAACAGATTGAAGAAGAAAGACATTTATGTAGAAGATATACGGGCATCCATTTTTTCAATAAAAATTTATAAGGATAAGTAGAACTAAAGTGATGTTGTTTTTGCGACAGTGTTCTGCTTTTTTTAGAAACTAAAGATTTTGCAAAAAAAATGTTCATAGCCATCCTAATTTTCAATTTTTGAAGGGGCCCCTTAATCTAGTTGTTATATTTTAAGTTACGAATAAATTTTTTTTTTTTTTTATGATAAAACACCTGCACTGTAGGAAAAATCCTTTAAGGCGCTCTGGGAGCGGTGCGAGTGCGAAAAAAGCGATTAACGTTGGTCTTGAAACGTTGAAGATTGTATTCATTGGGAAACACAACCTCAGGAAGATCATTCCACAAAGATGACGTTCTCCAGATGAAAGAATTCTTGAACAATGAAGTTCGAGGAGTACTAAGCTGAACAACATATGGATGAGCGGCAGTGGTTTGCCGTGTATTTCTGTTTTGCATTGCTCTAGGTGGAATCAAGTAGGCAATGTCAGTCGAACACCTGCCATGGAAATATCTGTAAAAGAGAGCCAAATCACCAACCTGTCTTCGATGCTCCAGGCTATCGAGGGTCTTGGTCAGCTCGGGGTCGCCGATCAGACGAATGGCTCTCGTTTGAATGGAATCCAGTAGCCGAAGGGTGTGCTTGGGTGCAGAGCTCCAGACATGAGAACAATATTCTAATGATGGTCGAATCTGGGCTTTGTAGAGTGTCAAAAGTTGATGAGGTGTGTACAACCTTTTGGTGCGGAAAAGTACACCAAGTTTCTGTGCAGCTGCCTTGGCAATTGCGGCAACGTGATCATGCCAAGACATATTACCTCCCAGATTGACACCAGCAAATTAATAGACGGTGCCAGGGGAATTGCTTGTCCTGCCATGACTATATCCGGTTCTGCAATGTTAACCTTTTTGGAGAAGACTGCTGCCTGGGTTTTCTTAGCATTAAATTCGACTTGGTTACTGTCACCCCAAGCCAAAATTTCGTCCAGGTCTTTGTTGAAGCGCAATACTTCATGCTGCCTGCGAAGATGTGCGTCGGCAGCGGATGTTTGGGGAGTCAAGGTAAAAGATGAGACAAGTGTGCTGTCATCAGCAAAGCTATAAATTGGATTTTGGGTTTTCACTAGAAGGTCGTTAATATACAGTAAAAAGAGGGTAGGCGACAATATGGACCCTTGAGGAACACCGGCATTGATGGTGAAGGTGTCTGAGAGAAACCCGTCAATCGCCACTTGCAGAGAACGGTTCTTAAGGAAGCTGGTTAACCATAAACAGAATCCATTAGGCATACCGTAGGATCGCAATTTACTTAGAAGCCCATCGTGCCAAACACGATCAAAAGCCCTAGAGATGTCCAGTGCAACAGCCCGGGATTCTCCATGATGTTCGATGGTGTTGCTCCAAAGATGGGTGACATATGCCAGAAGGTCACCTGTTGATCTGGACTTACGAAAACCGTATTGATGGTCGCTGATAATGTTAAGCCCTTCCAGATACTTTAGGAGTTGTTGGTTAATAGCTTTCTCCATTACTTTTGAAATTACTGAAAGCAATGCGACGGGTCGGTAGTTGCTTGGCAGAGTCTTCTTACCTTTCTTTGGAATGGGCTGGACACGCGCCGACTTCCAGCAGGATGGAAATATTCCTTTTTTGTAGGATAAGTTGAAAAGTCTACAAAATACTGGTGTAAGTTCATCGGCGCATGTCTTAAGAACAATGATAGGAATTTCGTCTGGACCAGAAGCTTTATTGACGTCGAGTCCTTTAAGGATCCGTTTAACAAGACGCTGACGGAACACGATTTCAGACATTTGCGATTGAACTGAGGGAATGTTGGGTGGTGGTTTTCCCTGAAAGTCTACAGTGGAATACGAGGAAAACAGTTCAGCAAGTAGGTTTGCTTTATCCCCGGGGGTGGTTGCTATTGTGCCGTCGGAACGTGTTAGAGGTGGAATAGTTGACTTTGTAAAGTTTTGGCTGACGGCCTTAGCGACTGACCAAAAGGACCTTAATCCGTTAGGACTGGCAAGAAGTTTGTTTTTGATTCTCTCGTTACGAGCTTCTTTGCTTTGGTCTATCATTTGCTTACATTGGTTTCGGGTGGTAACAAAGATGGCGCGATTTTCAGGAGTAGGGTTTTTACGCCACTGTCGGTAAGCCAGGTGTTTAGATCTGACAGCACGCTCGCAATTCTTGCTAAACCAGGGCTTGCCGTTAGAAGGGCGCTTTTTGGAGAAAGGAATAAAGGCCTCCATGCTAGTTAGAATGACGTCGGAGACCTCCTTTGTTCAGACAGATGGATCATCCGAAGAAAAGCATACGCTTAGCCAGGGAAAGTTGCGAAAATGGTCCTTTAGGTCTTCCCACTTAGCTGATGTATAGTGCCAAATCTTACGGGGTTTAGGAGGTTGTTCAGAACTAATTGGCAGCTCGCTTAGGGTTGAAATAAGTTTGTGATCGAAAGAGCCCAATGGTGGTTGTACGGTGACCATATATAGGTCTGGATTTGAAGTTAAAAAGAGATCTAAAAGACTAGCAAAATCCCCAGCTCGGTCTGGAACCCGCGTTGGTTCTTCTACGAGTTGAGTTAGACCAGAACTGATCGCAAAAGATTCGGCCTCGCGGCCTTGCTCATCGTGGGTGTTTGAGTATTTAAGCCAGTTGACATTGTGGACGTTAAAGTCGCCAAAGATAGCAACTTCGGCATTCGGATGGTTGGTTTGCAAGAAGTCGATTGTGTTGGCTAGTGATGAGAAGAGGGCCCTGTAATGCATGTCGCTTGGAGGTCGGTAAAGGCAGCATATAAACTTAGTGATTTTTTGTGAAGATATTTTAAACCACATTACATCAAAGTCTTTCGGTTCCAGTATTTTCTCCCGTTGGCAGCAAAGATCATCTCGAATGAACAGACAGACCCCAAAGTTGCGTCTAAAACGGAAGTGAAAATCATATCCAGGATATAAATAGCTGAATGAAAAAATGAATGAATTGAAAAATAAACGAAATATTTACGATGAATCCAATGACACACTTAGTATCTTTTATGTACCCTAATTTTCACCCTCCTCGTGCAAGTTAATGCTTTTATTTTGGCTTTGTAGTGTTTCAATTTGGAACTTTATATCATTTAGGTTTTTACCAATTTACCATTGTCACATCAGTGTCAAGTTAATAGTTTTATTTTTTATTAGTATTTGGTTTATTTTATAAACGAAAATAACTAAATATTGATTATACATAAAAAGAGGAACTTGACATTGACATTAATTTTATTTAAAAGGAAAACCGGTAATATTTTAATAACCCGTCCCTATATTTTAAGTTATTAGTCGGTGTTGGTGCTTATTTTTTTTGCTCAAAGTATGACTCAACGCCAAATATTTAAACAAAGAGTAGCTTAACATCAGTGCCATCGTAGTCTGTAGTTTTAATTTAAAATACTTGTATATTTAATTAAACTCGTCCCATAATAAAACTCGGGCGGGTTTCCATTTCAAAGCTACTTTAATCAACATAGTTCTTAGAAACAAACCTGCCACTTGCAAAGAGGAGAAATAGTCTTTTGAGTTGTAAAGGTCCTTAATAGTTAAAAGGACAAAAGGCGCATTACTTATTACTGCATTCGAGTTTTGAGGCTTATTTAGTGACTCGTTCGTATCCACGGTTTTGCTTGAGGTGATGGATTTTCATAAATAAGTAGCAAACAAATTCTCGAGTTTTACAGTCCACACGGTTACCCGAAAAATTTTACAAATAAAAACGTTTTTATTTTACTAAAATTACATGTTGTTAATCATGACAAAAATAGTACATTGTATATTTATAGGAAAAGCTGAACATTCCCGGACGACCGTAAAGATTGTATGTCGAGGGGCAAGCCGAGATTGACAATACGGAGTCCGGGAATGTGACTTTTTTCTACGAGATATATTTTTTCGTAAATCGAAAATTATTAAAAGGAATTGATAGATTTAGCCGATACTAGGTGGAAATCCATAACTAATTTGTTGTTTTACTTTGTACTTCATAAGTCTATTATTAAAAGGGCATAACTTATTACAATCAACTTGTTAAAGTTATTTGTTCACAAATAAAGGATGCCATTAAATATTTGTGTTGTAACTATGGAAACACAGTAATATTGAATTGTCAAGTTTAACACATTTTAGTTTAGAAGTAGCCGTACAGAAATCATATTTCCTTACAGTACAATAATAAATATTTCCTAACAGTTATTTTCCGTTGCCTAGCAACGACTAAGTGTAAGAAAATATTGAGTTTTTCTTTCAGAAATGTTATCAAAAATGTCAATATTTCCGATTGATTTTCGGAAAACACATTTTTTTCTACACTCTTGTACTGGAGAAAAAGTTAAAGTATGCGTCATAATGAAAACAGTATTTTACATTTCTGTCTTCTGTATAAAAACTCCAACAAGAAATGCAGCCTCTTTGTGAACAAGAAGATGGATTGATTTTCTATAACGATCTGGCTGAGACTCTTTCCGTTGATTCAAATCAACATAAATGCCAATTTGTAGAAATGTGATAGTTCAAGCGAGGACTTAAGTATGTAAGTATTAATTTTTCCTACGACCACCTATGAAAATGAGAAAAAAAACACGGTTAACTTGGCTCGAAAGCGCCGAATATCACACGTGTGTTGAAAGAAAATATTTCAACTCTATAGTGGAAATACAAGGCACACTATTTAATTTAAACATTATGGTGCCAATTTGACAGATCACATTTTATTAAAAAGAATAAATTTTAGAAAGCAGTTTATTGTCTAACTTATTTATCATGTATTTGTCGATTGATTTCGAATTAGAGTGTGAAAATACGCCATCTGAAATGATAAAAAAGTTAAGAATATACTAGAAAATCTATTACCAGTCAAAACAAGCCCCGCTGAAGAAAATATCATATATTAAACATAAAATTTCTATGTGTTGCCATAGCGTAGAGACTAGAGCTATGGCCTACAGATCGAAAGGTCACAGGTTCAAATCCCACCAGGAGTATTTGACTTTTTTTTATAAAAACATTAAACAATTTATAGAATTAGGTATTTTGATTTGAACCTTCCTTGTTGGATACATTTTTTAAATTTATATTACATGCATCTTTCCTTGGTTAAATTTTAAAAATTCATCCAACAAGGAAGATTTCAATTCAAAATACCTATAATCAAAATTCTATAAATTATTTAATGTTTTATAAAAAAAAGTCGAATACTCTTGATGAGATTTGAACCTGTGATCATTCGATCTGTAGGTCATAGCTCTAGTATCTACGCTATGACAACACAAAAATTTTATGTTTAATGTATGACATTTTCTTCAGCGGGGCTTGTTTTGACTGGTAATAGATTTTCTAGTATATTCTTAACTTTTTTATAATTTCAGATGGCTTATTTTCACACTCTAATTCGAAATCACTCGAAAAATACATGATAAATAAGTTAAACACTAAACTACTTTCTAAAATTTGTTCTTTTTAATAAATAGGGGTGGTCCGTCAAATTGGCATCATATGTTTAAATTTATAGTGTGCATTGTATTTCCACTCTAGAGTTGAAATATTTTTTTCAACTCTAGAGTTGAAATATTTTTTTCACAAATCAAAGGTTTTTTTAATAATTCTTTGTGGTCGTAGGAAAAATAGTGTACATTACTCGTGTGACAGTGATTATTATAAAACTCGGAGAATTTCCGCACTCGGCTGACACCTCGTGCTAAATATCTCCTCGTTTGAAAAGTATCACTTTCACCACTTGTTTTGTAATATACTATTTCTCCACGACCATTACTGAATGCAATAATTTCAAAATCATTTTTGATAATAGAATGTAAAAATTCTCGCTCTTGAGTTGGAATATTTATTCTGAAACACTTGCTTCTTATGCGTTTTGCGTGTATTTTCATTCCATAACAAGATACGGAATGAATATTCTGTAATTGATCTAAACGACATAGGTTGCCATGAATTTCGAAACTGTCAATGTCAGCAGACAAATTTTAGTGCAAGTCAAAATATGAGTGAAAAATCGGATGAAACAGATATGGAACTGGATAATACTCCACCTGAAATTACAAATATTGCGAATAGTATTTTTGGTCGTGAAGAAAATATAGTCTGCTACTCGGTTAGAATGAAAATTCGATAGTCGTGGTTCCTTACGCTCGCGTTCGGAAACTTCCACTCGTATCAAATTTTCATTCCAACCTCGTTACAGAATCTACTATTCCGAAATTGAAGACGGTTCCTAGATATCACCTTGTTTTATTCCTTTCCCCGCCCTCTTACTGCTAAGTTGCATCATTCGCCCTTGCCAGTCCGACACTGAGATTCAGTTGTACAATTGCAGTTCAATATTAGTTCATCGTTGAATCAAGCGCAAACTTCATTTTTACAATCTCAACAGGAAATTAAAGCGTGGTTCAACGCTAAACTAAGCTTAATCCATAAATAATTATACAACCGGGCGTGAATGTAACGGTATTTTTTTAAATTTTATTTACAAATATGTGTATACTAGTATAGTAGCATCGTATCTACCCTTTTTCATAATAAGTTAAATTTTTATATTTAAAAAAATGAACCCACTTTCCAAAAAAAGTATTTTGTTTTATAAACAATAAAAACAACTCGTTTAAACTTAATTGAACTCGACTATGATGTACAAATTTAGTCGATTGGATCTATTGCTATAAAATTTACCTTTTAAAATATTATCTGAAAAATTGAATTTAATGCTTTAACAAAGGCCAGATTTATGGATTCAAACAAAATTAATTCCATCAAATTAGCACTATTTATACCACCCATACACAGTTTTCAGGAAATAAATTTTAAATAAACAAACCAATGCGATGAAAAAAGTATTATCATTAAATTTATTTGAAGAATATTGGGTGTCTAAAACATTCAAACATACAAAAGTATGAAAAAATATACTTAATGGTATAAAAATTATAACATAATATTAATGGATATAATAACATAAAAAACAAGATATTCTATCGATGTTGTAAATTGGACATGGCTTACGGGGAAATGCTTTCGGGTAATTTTTCTTAATTATTCGTATTTTGTGAACCAAAGAAAAAATTATTACTTAATATAATATCTTGTAACACCATGGTATGGAGGAAAAAAGCATAATTAAATAAATCGTCTATTTGACCCATATACAGGGTGATTCCTAAGTTGATACTTTTTTTTTAGCTGTATAAAGACGGCATTCAAAGCTTTAAATATTTAGTAAAATTTAAAGGTTTTTGAAATTTCAACGTTTTGTCATCTAATCACACATTTTTTCAATTTATCTTTTTACATCATTACGGTCCTGAACAGTTATAGCCAAACTAAAAAAGGTTTCTGATTTGAGGAATCCGTCCATTTTTTGCTCAAAGAGGCCTGATATTTTTTAAGAAAAAAGACTTAAAGTCTCTGCCTCAAATATTTTTCTGTCTATTTATTTTTGTTAAATGTTTCGCATAAAACTGAAACAGTAAAAAAAAATTGAAATCGTTTTTAAAACAAACATAGGCGCATCACAGTAACATAATTAGACAAACACTCCAGTTACCTTTTTTCACTCGGGAGCGATAATTTTTATTCTATTTTACAGTATTTCGGTCTAGGTCTAAGACAAAAACCATAGAACTTAAGATAACATGTTATATTAATAAAATAAATAAAATACTAATAGAAAAATAGAATATCTTCTCATGCCTTAGAAACTTACTTACTTCCTACATTATTGTTACGGTAATTCTTGATATAATAAATGGCCTAAACATCCTATAATCCAATTTCCTTTAATGCAATTTTAGAATTTAAGTAATCCTAAAAATAATTTCTAGGCTGTAATAGTAAAGAAAATATAGTTTGAAATACTAATGATGTGTTATTTGATGACCAAACGTTAAAATTTAAAACAATTTAAATTGTATTAAATTTCTAAAGTTTAAAAGTCTAAAATTCCAGGACTTTATTTAAAAAAATTAACTTGAGGTTGATATCTAAACAACGAAACGGCTATGAGAAAGTGTTTCTCGTTTTTCTCCCAAGTCAACAATGAAGGCGTAAAAAATTACAACCAATTCGGTTTTTATAAATCCGAAGGTGAATTCGGAATATTTACAATTTTCTTACACCAAATTATTAAGTCCCAAGATATGTTTATGATAGGTGATTAATTCGAATGTGTCTTTTCCATATAAATACATCTTAAAATGTTCAACTGTCCAAACTATAGCGAGGGCTTCTTTTTCAGTCTGACAGTAACGTTTCTCTACATGTGTGAGACTTTTGTTTCCATGTGCGACAATTCTAGGACCCTTATTGTCAAAATGAATGAGTACCGCTCCCAGCCCAACTGGACTAGCGTCGGTTATAACTTGAGTCCTGTCATTTGGGTCATAGTATCCTAATGTTCTTATATTTAATAAACAATCCTTAAGTTTAAAAAGTCGTTTTAAGTATCACCCCAATATTTTGAAATATTTTCCTAGTTTAAGTTCTAGGAGTTGGCGCAAAGGCTCTGTTAATATGGTCAGATTGGGTATCTACTTACCAATAAAATTTATCAGTCCCAAAAAACTATGTACTTTATTAATGGTTTTTGAAGTCCTAAATGATTTAACCACCCCTACATAGCTTATAAGGGGTCTTATGCCTATAGAGGATAAAGTGTGCCCTAGGAATGTTAGGGTACTAATTTTAAAAATCCATTAATCTTTATTCAAAAGTACATTATTTTCTTTTAGTAGATTTAATGTAGGTAAGTTTAACCAGCTTATCATATTTCTGTTCGCTGCTTTCATAAATCAAAATATCAACAGTGCCGGGACATGAAAAAGAGCATTCTCACAAGATATTTTTTTTAAAATCTCTGGGGCTACATTTATTCCAAACCAATGTCTTTTTAATTTGTATAAACCGCTATTGCTTATAAATGCAGTAATATATCTTGATTTTGGAGATTTTGGAGGAATTTTTTTCATATCTTATCTTGAAAATTATGTAGCTTTCCGGAATTTAGATACAAGAGAATTAATAGTTGGCAGTGGATAATTTTTTCTCGGTACTATATCCTTACATTTCCATTCTGTTTCAAAATAGGTACTATCCGGGATATCCATTCCAATATTTATTTATTTTATTTTTAAGAACACCTAATGTAATTGCGGTATTTTTTCCCAATAAATTTCTTTTCCTGTCTGTAATTACGTAAATTTCTTTACTTGATTTTTACGAACTTTAATATTTTTATCGAAAGACCCTACAACATGTAAGGGTTTCTTCGACTTGTATGTGAAAAAGATTCTATTGGGATTTTTCTATTTAAAGTATGCAACAATTACCTAGAAATGTTACAACAACAGTAAACACAGGGTGCAATTTTTCTAAATTCTTTAATATAATATATTTAAATTACTACTTATTAAATAAATAGTTATCATATATATGCTGTTTCCACTGTAGTTATATTTGCAGTTATTGTTAGCTGAACGTTGTTCTTTTCTACTGCTAGATAACTGCGACTTTAAAAAATCTAAATACTGGTCTACTCGAGTATATACTCCGGGACTGGTTGAGTCTCCACACCCAATTCCCCAAGAGACTATTCCAATTTGATATCTATCGCAGAGTAGCGGACCTCCAGAGTCTCCCTACAAAAGGAATAGTTTAGAAACAAGTTTTAAGTGTAACTAGAACTTGATAACATAATTATAGGAACCACAATATTTTTAGCTTAATTTGATGAAATAGTCCATAATTGAAGTAGAGTGGATATTCAGAAGGAAAAAAAACAAGAACTCAAAGTCTTCCTCCCCTGTTATATCAATAAAAAAAAATTTAATATAGAAAAGGTTGATATTTTGTACAGGTTTCGAATGCAAAAGCATTTATCTTCAGAAGAACTAATGAAATTAAGAAGAAAAGGTGAATGCTATTTTAATGGAGTTTTATGATTGTAATAGTATTTTTTAATTTCCACACAATAATTGACTTTAATTAATTTTCAATACAGTTGACCTAGCCACAACACTTAAATGACGGATACGTGGACATGTCCACTTCTTCATTTCTTCTCGACAACCAAGCAAAGGGCCAAAATACTAATATTATTATTATGACTAAATTTCTTCAAATGCGTTTTATATTCGGGTTTTAAATCTATCATTCACTTGATTGCACCCATATATTGCTAAAAAGAAGTCAATTATTTGTTATTTAAATTATAATATAAAATACTTATTAGCAATAATTTATCTTAAATCATCATAAAATTACTTTTTATTTTACTTTACTAATTAAGATTTTTATATCGAGAACGCGCAGTATTTTTTAAAACTATGACAAAACTTAAAGATTGGCACCAAAACGCAGGCGGCTGCTGACGGAGGCTCATGTCTTGAGTCATGTGTATTTGTTGCATCTCTCTTTAGCTTACTGCCTACCGCCTCTCTCGCTCGCGTCCACTCGTACAAAGCAGTGCTTTTGCTTTACTGTAAGGGACTAATATAATGTAACATCTCTCTTTTTCAAAGGGTCAGACGGGATGCTTATACATAGGGTTGCCAACCCTCCAGGTGTCACCTTTGATTGGGAAGAGAGATAAAAATGTGGGAGGAGGGCGACTTTCTTTTTTTTTAGAAATCACTTTTGGATTGGAGGAAGAAGAAATAGCCACGCCACAGCGTAAACTAACTTGATGTGAACGGGAACGGAGGGCGTTTGTTTCACTGTTCCCCGGGTAGGAAAGGCTTTTACCTATATTGTATGCACGTCACTGCTGAATATACAGAAATAGAAAGAAACATACCACCAAAATAAGAGATACACTATGAAAAGAAAGCTTATGTAAGGTTTATGAGGTTTGGAGAGTATTAAAAGTTTTAAGCCTTGAATTGAAAGATGGTGTTATTAACCAGATATGAAAGATAAATTGTTTTAAATAAGTGACAAAGAGGAATGTATATTTAAATGTAAGGAAGAAGCATGCAGAAAGATGTCCGGGTTACACCAATGATTATATTCCTTATTAACCTTACCTGACATGCGTCTTTTCCCTCCAATGATAATGTACACATATTTTCCTCAAATATATCATTGTCCTGCCTATATATGTCTTTACACTCTCTGTATGTAATTGTAGGTAACAAGGCGCATTGAGGATTCTTCAAAGATGGCAAGCTGTCAGGATGATATTCATCTATGGTATATCCCCAGCCCATAACCAGGACTGTACGACAGGATTTTTCTAGGTAGCTAGTTTGATAAGGTGAAGTAGGAATTATGGTAAAGATCACGTAATCTGACCTTTCAATTGGTTCATCAAGCTAAAACAAAAATAAAGGTTGTTCTAAGGGCGCTATGCCTAAATTTAACATTACTAACACTAACAATTACTTTTAGTAGAAACAATATACATACAAGTACTGTGGTGTGTGAACCAGTGGCGGCTGGTGTATAAGAGCTTCAGCACCTGTTCTGATAATATGAAATTATTTATATATTTTCATTTTTTTTGTGTCCTAATTATCCGATATTGGAGAAACCAAAGTTTTTAATTTTTTTAATTTTATTTAGTATAATTTTCATCAATGTTGTTTGTCTTACCCCAGTGAGACGCGGCTGCCTAACATCAATCGAATAAATCAAAGCTGACGTATGTTGCTCATCGCAACACCGGGACATAGCAAGTGATCGACCTTGAACTGACCAATGGCAAATGAGAATTGTTTCCAGCCCTAGATTATCTTCAATAGAGCGTGTTAACGTATACATAAACAGCGCCAAAATTTGCAGTCTAGTCTAGCCGAGGCCCGTGGTTTTAAAACGTTTGCCGGGTCTGTCTTTTTCTGTTTTAAGTTATTGAATTTACTGTTTTTCTTTTGATAATTAAAAAATGGATTTAATTTCGAAATAAAAGGTCTTAAACTTAAAATTTTATGAAACGGATGTTCCATAATTAACTTAAATATTGTAGTGTATTCCACATGCCGGGGGAAAAGTTATACCAGAAAATGTAATAAAAATATATATGAAAAATAAGGGTGGATCTGTGACTGTGAGACAAAAAAATACTTTAATTTATTTTGTATGTCTACTTTTTGGTACTGAAATCGGACAATGAGTGGTATTGATGATTTTTAGTGCATCTCAGTGAAAACGCCAAACTGCATGGAAATTCCAAACAGCTCCTGAGTAAATAACTGGAATGTCTATCTAGTTATGTTAGTGTGATGTGATTATGTTTGTTTTTAAAATAATCTTTATTTTGTTTTACTGTTTATAAGAACCGATGATGCCAAACAAAAATAAACAGCCAGAAAAATATTTTAAGGCACACATTATATAAAAGCACAGTTTTTATGATTTAAAATTTTTATTTTTATTTTTTAAACCTATGTTCTGCAGTGCTCTCTCTTTAACAGGTCACTTCACTGGCGTGAACGTAATCTAATATATTCAAAATTGTGTCTAAATTATACCCGTTGAAACTAAATTTCTTAAATTGGAAAAAAAGCAAATATAGAAAACAGAACTAAATAGACCGCTTAAAAATGTTGTTTGTTTATAAAAAAACACGCAGTATACAGGGTGTCCCAGATAAGGATGCACTCTACAGGGATCTCGTAATTCATAGAAGATACTATTACAGAGATGGCTAAATCACAAAAAAGTTGCGACCTACTAAATTCTGCAAAATTGTGTTTTCAAATTTTAAAAACTCCAAATTCTTTTAATATTTGAGCAAACCGAGTTTTCGCGATTTTGTTTCTATTTTAGGAGATATGTTAAAATAAAGTTTACATTCTGAATACTATTTTTCTCCTCTACTAGTTAGATTTTAATCCGACGTTTCGTTTTTTCAATATCCTCATCAACTTTACTTTTTAAATAGTCGGAAAATTTTATTTTGTTAATTTTCAATTCACATTTTTTAAATTTAACGCAGTAGGTCAGTGTTTCTCCTCAAAAAAGGGTCCGCGAACCCTCAAGGATCCGCTGCATATTTTTCAGGGGTCTGCGAATGACATAAAAACAAAAACTAATGAGATCCAAAGACCGGCCACTTTTTAAATAAAGAGAATAAGGAACAAAATATTCTCCAAATTATGAAATGACGAATGTGCCTTTCAAGTTGTAATGCTAATTCTTACAGAAAGTTAAACTCTTTTACCATTATTATATCGTAATATAATCTAAACATACATAAAGTAAGGCAATATCATTCTGTAAACTATCTTCATCAAATTGTGGATGTGGAATCGTCTCTATCACCATTCTTTTTATGGGTTTTTCTTTGGGACTGTTCATTCCAGCAAGAACAAATAGCTTATCATTTCCCACACAATGCGCAGCTGTTAACACATAGCGACTGTTCAGTAGACTTCCTCCGCACGCTCTAAATGCCTTATTTTCCTTTAGTTTAAATATAAGAACCTAAAAATAAAAAATAAACTGGTTAAAATTACGTCAATTACCAAACAACGTTTTGTTACCTCAACATCGCACTTATATTATATAATAATATTGTAATAATGTGACAATAGGAGGTATGTGGATGATAGTGATTGTAATAGGCAAGTATGCAATAGATTATGTCTTAGGTTTTAATATAACGAAGTAATATTCAATGTCACGTAATATTACAATATATTAGAGCAACGCCCATGCAATGTGTTTTTTGTTATATTGTTGTAATATTAATTTAAAAATATCGTGATGTGACGCCGATATGCCTATTTTGTCCATGAAAAGTTATATTTTTTATTTATGTTTATTTTTTGTACCTAATATTGCCTAAAATTTGCGCCATATTGTCCTTACTGGACCTCCAGCTGCATTCGGCCACATTATAGCTCTTCAGTGAGACTATAAGATAAAACTGATGAAAATAATTTGCGTACACAACTACATTAAAAAATACCAAAGGCATAAAGCGAGAGCACATAACCCGAGGCGACATCTATAGTGTCGAGGTGGACACTTATATTCATGGCCTATCACTTTATGATGCTGAGGAAATATAATTCAATAATATCAATCTGAAACAAGAGAAATAATGTCTTCAGTTATATACTTTTCTAACTTCTTAGGTTTTACCTTTTTCTTCCCAATTCAAAAACAAAATTAACTTTTATTAATACAACAACAATTTATATGGCTCATTATTTCCTGGGGTATTTTTACTTACATTATGTAATTTACCTTTTTTTTGTGGAAATAATAAATATATTATTATATTTATTATTTGTGTCTATCTATAGCAATTTTCTTACATAGTAACCCTTTAAACTCTATTAGTTCAAATTATTCTTCCGTTTATAATACTCTTCTTATCTTCTCTCATGAACCATTTTGTCTTTCTCCGTTAAGATGATAAACGGAATCCTTTCTAACTCTTTCATTTTATTTAAATTACTATCTGTTTCTCCTGATGATGAATGTTTTTACATTCGAAACATGTAGTGAACTACAGTAAAGGTTTTTATAAATATACCAGTAGTGAAGGAAGACTCAAATTGTCTTCTTTTCCTTTCATTTACATTTACTTTTTCAAGTTAAAAAATATTGAGTTAGACTATTTCACGAGCTTTTTCATTTGACACCTTACATGAATAAATACGATTAAGGTTACGTACGTCTTATTTTATTATTTGTCGTTTCAATTTTTTCACCCACATTTTTTCCTTTTAAGCTACTGCCGGTTTTTTTACTTTTATATTATCATTTTTACATAACTGAACCACACTGAAGGTAAATCATTTTTTTAGTAATGAAAATATACGCCACAGGCAAAATTTTAATAAAATGAGACTATAATTAAAGCTTTAGTAAAAAAATATTAAAAATAAAAACATATTTCTATAATTAAGAATTAATTTAACAAACGCTGTTTTCTTGGATTTATTATGTAATGAAAGAAATCCGTAGATCTCGGATAATTACGTATTCCCACGGAGTAACCTTTAAACTTTGTAATTATTTTCTCAGAAAATTTTCAAAACATATTTTCATCGAAAACAAAATAATTATTAATTATACGCCTACAGACAAATTCTAAATATTTTTTTTAGAAACTAATAGTTAATAATAAGTCAGTATTTATAGCAAGCACGATAAAAAAATAAAAGATGATACATTTTTAACGTATCTAGCTCACGCTCTAAACAGAATCGCAGATATGACTAGAAATAGTACTTTTCTCCAGCATAAACGAACTGATCAGTAACATGAAAACAAAATTTGTAAAAGCCCCACAAAGTATCAGTATATTTAGGCAAACTCATACGTCACTTCCTCTAGAACTGGTTAAAACAACATGGGGTAGGTACTTCGTTAGACGCTGCAATCTGCTATAATAGTTTCCATTATGATCAGTTCGAGGAAAGCACAGCACAATCAATTGCTTGATTATAAAGATACAAATATAAAAAAATGTCTTAAAAAAAAATATAACATACCACAAAAGGAAATTGTTGAGTGGTACATGGAAATCCTCCTGTAACTCTATTTTCCCAAATAGGATTAAATTCAGTTTTTTTTATGTTATTGGTTATGAGGGGTTTATTGGGATAAAGGCTAAAAAGGGGCCATTTTACCATAAAAATAAATATTAAACTTTTTCTAAATAGAACACTCATTGACCACGATAACTTTATTGATGCCCATAGTGACAGTGGCAATTAAAATGTTGACAGACGTCAGAATTAAGGGTAGGTTGTGGTTTTATCCAGACCTATTTGTCAGTTTAATAAAATTAATAAACTGGCCATCTGGAATCCAGTTATTTCTGTAGGAACAAAACTTATAATCTTATTATACAGGGTTATGATAAAGAAATGGATTAGTCTTTTATGTAGTACCGCCCACTTAATCAAGAATCACTAGAACCAATCATATTAATTTTTTTGAAATGATTTTTTCAGCAAAAATAATATGTAAGATGGATCATAAAAATACCTCGTGTATCAACTTTAATTTTTTTTAATGAAACACATACAGGGGCGTTTAGGTAACCTTAATTTCTACAAACACGGTGAGACTGGTGAGAGATGTTCTAAGACAAAATAACAGTTTTGATGGATAGTGCGACAGTGGGCACACACGGTCGTACAAATCGGTGAAAAAAATGTCTAAAGAAATGTGTTTGGTGGCAGTAACATGCGCTATTCTTGTAAAAAAAACTAGAAAATAGAAGAAAAAAGTTCCGTTTTAAATGGAGCAATGTTTATATCTTACAAAAATACCGTTGCGGTGTCGGCATTTTCTACTTCAACAAAAACCTTAATTTTATTCACATTTATTTCATTTTATTTAAAAAATTTCCTAAATTTTTCGCTTGTGGCGCATTTTTACAGATATCCAGTAAATTCTTTGAATATGTTATTTTTATTACAAAGTAAAATGTTAAAATATAAAAGTTTTCGCTATTTTTCGCTTTTTGATGTCAGAATTATATATTCAACAGTTAATAAGAAAAAAAAGATTGATTGATTTTGTGTTATTTACCTAAGAATTTCATGAAGAATCACTCTTTCCTAAGTTTTTTCTTAACAACAACAACCAGAAGCTCCACACGAGGTGCTAAAAAAATATGTCGGCTATAATATGCGAACCCTTGCTCTAACCGATATCCAGCTTTTTGAACAGAAAGATGTTTGTTCACTGGATGATAATAACTTGTTAAATTTTTCTGCTCTTTCCTGTAATATTGGCTCACTTATGGGCACATTCTGGGTCCTTGTTTGCTTAAACCACTGAAGCAATGCTTGAACATCTTCCTTGTTAACTGGTTTTCGAATTCCTTTTAACCTAAAATGTCCCTTTAATTTAGCCTAAAAAAAACGTAAGGGAATTTCTATTTTTCGACATGATTATGCTTGTTGTGTAAACGTTCAAATAAATGGATTACTATTAAATAAAAGCACGAACGTGCGGCATCGAATGCACAAAAAGGAATATACGAATTATGAAATGATTGTTTACATCAGTTGCACGTTCTAAACCAAGCTAACCGCCTAAGACTCGTCGTTATAAAAAGGAAAAAATAATATTGTTCGAGACTAGTAAATTGGTTTGTTTAAAGGTTGAAGACAATGATGTTTCTTGAATGATAAAATAGTTTTGGACTTGCATTGTCTTTAATTTGTTTTACATCACAACGTTTCAACTGGTAAGTACCTCCAGTCGTCAAAAAATCAGGGGCAGCTGACCATGCCTGGACACACGGTCATCACATTAAGTGGACAGAAGCTCGAATCCTGCACAAAGAACAACATTGGAGGAAGAGGAAGTTCAAAGAAGCTGCTATCATATACCAGAACCCAGATTGTTTTAGTAAGCCCTCATTAGATATAAGAAATATCTGGAAACCTTTGTTAAGTAGATGTAAACTTAAAATACCGCACAAGAATTAAACGCATGACTGCACCCATCTCAGTCATGCTTCAGTGCATCTAGCTAGTATAAATAGAGCTGTAGTTACTTTACTTATTTAGTATTCACCTGAAGACGACTGGAGATACTTACCAGTTGAAACGTTGTGATGTAAAACAAATTAAAGACAATGCAAGTCCAATACTATTCTATCATTCTAGTAAATTGGTTGTTGTATTCAAGGCGATATAGCACTTTACCAAAGAAAATTGGCTATCAACTTAGGAATCACCCGGTATTAAACAAAAAATGTTTAAATTAAAATAGCTTTAAGGGGGGACAAAGTTACCCCAGTCCCGGGTAATATTGCCACTCAATTTTCAGAAATAGTTAAGTTATAGAAATTCTGACAGCACCACTCAATCCGCAATACCCACTCTGTTTATCAACATTTATTTGAAGCGATTATCGTAATACATAAGATAGATATAGTAGAGAATGTCACAAAAACATGACATTGTATCCCCGGTTGACTATCTTTTAAAAAATATAATTTGCTGCAATTGTAAAAAAAGTACAGAGTTCAACACCTCTGAAAATAACTTATGAAACGAAAGACCGCGGAAGTGGCTCAGACGTGAGTTACTGGCATTCGATTCCTGGAGTTTGCATACGTACAATAAAAATAGTATGTCCGAAATTCAGTGGATTTAAGAATGCAGTATGTTACTAGTGATTCCTAATATCGGGACCGAGAAGGGGCTTAAAAAGGATAACTAGGGCATACACTTGGTTCGGATTCCACGTTAAGCTGTAGATCCCGTCTGGCTGACATTACCCAGACGATAGGGGATACAATGGGCCTTATATAGGAATAGGTATACTATACTACCAACTCCAGCAAAAAAAAAATATGAAACGAATCATTTTTAAAACTTGTACAATATATTGTTAGTAGAGGGAGATGATATGTTCTGCGCCAATTTACGCACACCCTTCTGCGCATGCCCAGGCAGTGCGCAGGCGTGTGTCATATGTCATACGTCATCTGTCATGTCACACTCTTGGGCGTGAGCTATTTGGGCATTAACTACTTGGGCGTTAGCTACTTAGGCATTAGCTACTTGAGCGTTAGCTACTTGGGCAATAGTATTCATTATAGGCCACGTGTTTAGGATGACGTCATATTATGTTTAGGAAAAGATGGCGGCTGTCACCTGTCAATTAAGATATGTCAAGACCACCTGTCACTTGTCAAATGTTAAAATTGAAATCTAACACGTGGGTCGTGTTCAGGGTGACGTCATAAGTCGTTTAGAGAAAACCCAAAGTCGATCGGCTAGGTGGTTCGAGAGATATAGTTTTTTGCGATTAGGACCCTTATGGCTAAAGGTGAAATGGGGAAATTTGGCAAACGGGTATAAGATGAGTATACCTATCAGCTAGCGAAGAAATATTTCAAATATCTCAATTAATAACAGAGCTAGATGCATTAAACCATTAGGGCCTTAACACGATAAAGTCGTGCAAAGCACTGGCAATGCTTATTTCTTAGTAGGAATATACTTCGTATAATACGGTATCGTTAAGATTGCGTCATCTCCATTCCCTATATGAAACCAAGGTCAACTGCAGATCAGCTAAATGAACAGTTAAATGAACAGTGGAACAGCTAAATGAACAGTCGAACAGCTAAATGAACAGCTAAATGAACAGTGGAACAGCTAAATGAACAGTGGAACAGCTAAATGAACAGCTAAATGAACAGTGGAACAGCTAAATGAACAGCTAAATGAACAGTGGAACAGCTAAATGAACAGCTAAATGATCAGTGGAACAGCTAAATGAACAGCTAAATGAACAGTGGAACAGCTAAATGAACAGTGGAACAGCTAAATGAACAGCTAAATGAACAGCGGAACAGTTAAATGAACAGCAGTTAAACGGATCAACAGCACATCGGGTCAAGGCGCGTTCTTCCTATGATAGCAGGAAAGGGGGGAAGAGGAGGAGGAGGAAAATCAATGATAGACGATAATTTCAGTAAAAACCTTTATTTCCCACTAATATTACAATAACTAATATATAACCTAATTAATATCTAACCTAATTAATATCTAAACTAATTATTTAAGAACAGTGACGTCACAAAAGATTGATTAAAGTATATTTAAACTTTTCGAACAGTTCCCACTAATGGTGAGTACTTTATAAGCTTATCATGAATAATAAGACAGTATGCGGTAGTATTTGCTGGAACATTTTCTTTCGTTTCAAACTCCAACCTGACATCAATAATCCCCGAATTTAATATTTCATTTTGTCGGGAACAATCAATCACAATTAGAGGAGCATTTGTTAAAAAGTCTTTTGGAGAGAACAGTGGTTCATTTTCTTTTTCGTAAAAACATTCTTGGAACTCTGAGTACATTTCATACAAAGAAGCAATTTGACCTTTAGAAACATCTAAATTTAAATTATCATACGGATACATTTCAGAATTTAAATAAAGTTTAACATTAAATACATTACAATGATCAAACAAACTACAGTTTTTAGCTATCTTATCCTTTCTGTCGGTTGAAAATCCTAAAATTACCCATCTGGGACGTTCTACTTGAATAGCATTCTTTATAGTCCAGGTATGCTGTTTAGCCGTTTGTAATGTAGGATATTCAGCTAGCTCCCAACTTCTAAAGCCGACATCTAATTCGGTGCCAGTTTCAATAATCTTTAGTAGATCCAATCGTTCCATATCAGATACCGAAATATGAGGCAGCTTCCAAACAATTTTATCTATTGTAACCCCCATATTCTCGGCTGCGTTAGAGTTGATAATTGCATTTTTATCAGTATGACTTCTTAATAAGACCAATTCATGCTTCACATTTATTAATATCTTCTGAAAATCCTCTGCAAATCCCAAAATCGTGCGTAGCGGTACACAAACATTAAATGAGCCGGTAGTTCTATCAACCACATCGCAAGTAAAATTATCATCAATGCTCCATCCGGCGTTCTTGTATTTCTTAAGTTCGTTTGCATTATACGAAACATATCCCTTCATTGAGGTGGCTATTCCAGGATTACGTACTGAATCCAGGATTCTACCCCCAAGCTCAAATCGGATTTCTTCAAACAAGTGACAAAAGAAATTGTTTACAAATTTTGCTGTAGTTGAAACAGTTGAATCGTCTTGTTTTAAGGGTCTTCCTTCCAGATATATATGACTAGCATAAGGCAATGTGTATATATCAGTTTGCTGAACAGGAATTCTTATTTCATCATTGTTGTTAAACGAGTTGGAATAAGGCAGATGACTGTGTCTTTCAATTTTTACTATTGAATTGTCAAAGACAAGAGATCCAGATACGTTTAGTTAACTCATTATGTATTCCCTTTAGGGTATATCCTAATGATTTGAGATACTTGCTATTATCTGCTGACAATTTTTTAACTTCCTTAGAGGACTTTAAAAGCTGTTCGAAATTAATAAGTTTGTGACAATTATATTTCACAACCATTCTCTACAACGTATACTTAACTACTAAAAACATGTGCTTGCAACAAGTCTTATATAACTTTCTTTAAATGAAGCCTGATCGTAATGACTTCACCTCTAAGGTTTATTGCATCACCATCCTGATCAACAAGCTTTAATTCAATATTACTTATTAATCTGGTGTTAATTGGCATATAAATTACGTTTTAAGGAATTTCGATTATTTTAAATCCTGCGGGGACAGAGGGTGAAAATTCATGGATTGTATGAACTAGATTACTATTGTGATATGCTCCAGTAACAATATTACACTCTACTTTAATAACATTTACTTTAAGGATATTTACAGGTGTAGGAGATACATGTTTAGTACCAGCCTGCAGTTTCATATTGCGAAATCCTAACAAGTCTCCAATTGAACCCTTCTTGGAGAAATCTACGGTATAAGTACATTTAAGCTCACATTTTAGCGTGCTCGTATTTCCATTAAGGATTAGACCGCAATTAAAATCTGGGTCGATATTATTCTGCTGCTTAATTGCTTCTTGCAGGTAGTCATTTAGAGCTGATATTTCATACGATCCGACTGGAATTTCAAGTACAACATCACCCACATAAAATTTATTGTTATTTTCGCCTATATTGGGAATGGCGTTAAAAGTCTCCAAACTAATAAGTCCCATCACATAATCACTATCATTATTTCTCAGATCCAATGGAGGGGAATAATAAGCTTTTAAGACAGAACTATTACCACTTAAGCAAAAGGTACTCATCTCGAAGGATTTTAGAGACAACTAATTCATTAACTTAGTTGTTATGATATTTATAAGGTGTAATGTAAAGCCAAAATCCACTCTTATATTTCTTTAAATACAGACCACTGCCACTTTTTCCCAAAGCTATAGACTCCATAGTTTCGTTGTTCCTTTTGTCTTCCTCTAACTTTTGTTGAGCACTTTTTGCATCGTTAACAGCTTTTGCAATACCAGCAGCTCCACCACTTAATGCTCCCAATGCGCTAAGCCCGGCAAAAAGAGGAATCAAAGGTAGGAATCCTCCTGTTTTTGGGATCGGAATTACTCCTGTAGGAAGTACTTTTTCAACTCCTGCGAATGATTTTAAAGCCACTTGTGCTGCCGACAAAAGATCTTGGGGTTTTTCCTTAATAATAGCCTCTCGCGCTCTGTTTAGAGCGGATATAAAGGGAATCCCCTTGCCCCTTTTAGTAATCCGTTTTTTTACAACTTTATTCTTAAACTTCTGCATTGTAGACCAGTCAGTACAACAACCTTAGTAACACTAATGCTGTGGTATTAATGCGAATGTATATATGAACGTTAGTTAGGTATACTGTTCAGTTATCTAGTAGCAGTTGTGGAATCAACAGCTATTTTTACTGTTCATTGAATCATTTTGCTGTTATAATGCCATCAAGTCTTGCCGGTTTGGACCCTGATGTTCAAAAAAGAATAAAGGACGCTGCTAAAAGTATTAGAAAGAAATATCTGCAGCTTAAAGCAGAACGAAAGGGAGAAAATGATAATCAGCAGATGGAAGATGAGGAGGAGCTTAAGAATGCACGTACGGTTCAAACTGATCCTAAAATCATTAAACTTATTGATAAGCATTCTCAAACCGTTAAAGATTTATATAAATCACTAAAAGAAAACCGTTACGAAAGTGCTCGTGCATTGGAAACTTCATATCGTCCTCTGGCTAAAATGTTAACCAAGACAATTGAAAAATCTACTTCAGGCAAGCTGTTCACGCCTTTCAAAACCCATGCTTCACTAAAAAGGCCAAAGAGTGAAATCAAACACTCTTCAACATTGGTTAAGAAACCTCGATATCCTTTAAATTTTAATACTCCTAATAAGAAAAAAGATCGCCACGATGAACAAAGACAGGAAGAAGAAGAAGATCATGATGATAATATGGAGATAGAAACTATTGAGATACCAGATAATGAATCATTTAATCAAACAATTAACTTTGATAATGACGATGCAAACACTACCATGTTTGAGTATAATCCTCGCGAAAGCTTTTTTTACGACGATGACTTTAGACTTGATCCTAATACCCAGCCAATTCAAGCCGATGCAATTCCTGAAGAATCGTTTGAAGAATACATGGAACAGTATGATGAACTACCTCGAGAATATATGAGAGGGCTGATACGTGATACGGATAATCAGTATGATCGTACTTATCTGAGGCATGATTATGAGACGGATCATTTGTATTTTGGTGATTCCGAACTTGAATTTAAAGGACCAGATATTGTTATCAAGGGACAAAATTTCAAAGGAACTCCTGGTCTTTATGAGCTTATGTTTAAAACTGTTCCTTTAAGGAATAAATTTACTGCTTTAGACGAGCGAGTCTTTGCAAAAATAATTTTACTAACAAATGTTCATAAAAGAAATTTCAATCCTGATATGCAAGTAGCAGGAAATAAGGGTGCGAAATATACGCATATAATAAAGCCTCTCCTTGAAAAGGTTCGAGAAGACAGCGATGCTAGTCAAAAGGAAAGAGATAAGCAGTTGCGAATTGTTAGGAAACAGCAATATCAAGGACATGGGTTCAACCAACAGTCCCCGAGTCGTTCCAATAACAACACTTCTGATACTTTTAAAGAATATTCCAATAATAAAACTGATTACGTGTATTGGGACGATCCAAATGAACTAGTTGATCGGCTTAGAAAAATATTAGCAAGTTCTGAAGTAGGTAATAATTCACACATTAACGAAATAATCAGTATAGAGGAAGAGTTGAGAGAGGCTGGAATAATAGAATAAATATATTGGATGTATGAAAATGTTATTAGTTTCAAGATGACTATCGATAAATTCGGTCGTAATCTGGCCCATCCGTATCACTTGTCTAGGAAGCTAAAGAAGAGTCCAGAAGTGGTACGAGAAGTACAAACAAAGCAGTTGTATGGTTTTATGCATATGACTCTGTCTGGTAGCGTCGATTCATCGGGTAATTGTATGATTCATGGTCAGCCATTTTACAAATTTCCTCTCAAAAGTGGAACTATTGAATATGTAAATGTTCATCCTCAAGATGTACGCACTACAATCAACAAGCAACCATATACGATGTTACTGCTTAAGAAACTCAAATTTTCTGATAAAATATCATTTTCAACCAAATCAAATTCTACCGTGCTGTTTGTAGAATTTTTAATAAAGTATCCAATTGAATAATTAAAAATATTATTAGTTAGTATAATAATTCTTATTTACTTCCTCTTCCTCTCACCACTTAACTATTGTAGAGGGGAGGAATAGGGTTTAAAAGTGACTGATAGCGATTCATTAACGTTCACTTTTATTAGAAACGCCTAACAATCATGGCATTAAAACTAACGACAGAAAATTGGCAGAACAGTTTATTACGAGCTGTTAGAAAAATTGAAAATGATTTTAATAAAGAAATTAATTTAAATACAAAGTCTGTTATGGCAAGTAGTTCATCTTGGGCTATATATTATAATGAAGAAATAATGTATTATACACAAGGTGCAAAGTTGTGTAAAGATTATTACGAAGGAAAAGATTTGCTCAAATTATTAGAAGGACTTTTAGATAATGAGTTTTTTAAGCAGATGATATATTTAAAAAAATTTGTGCCTGAGGATCAAACGGATGCGTTGGAGCTAATTCGTTTAGCAGAATGTAGCATTGAGAATTTTGGTGAATATAGTAAAAATGGCATTGATAATTCGGACGAGGACAGTGATTAAATATGACCGATTATTCTTAAATAAGTAGTTTAGATATTAATTAGGTTAGATAATAATTAGGTTATATATTAGTTATTGTAATATTAGTGGGAAATAAAGGTTTTTACTGAAATTATCGTCTATCATTGATTTTCCTCCTCCTCCTCTTCCCCCCTTTCCTGCTATCATAGGAAGAACGCGCCTTGACCCGATGTGCTGTTGATCCGTTTAACTGCTGTTCATTTAACTGTTCCACTGTTCATTTAACTGTTCCACTGTTCATTTAGCTGTTCCACTGTTCATTTAGCTGTTCATTTAACTGTTCCACTGTTCATTTAGCTGTTCATTTAGCTGTTCCACTGTTCATTTAGCTGTTCCACTGTTCATTTAGCTGTTCATTTAGCTGATCTGCAGTTGACCTTGGTCTCATATAGGAAATGGAGATGACGCAATCTTAACGATACCGTATTATACGAAGTATATTCCTACTAAGAAATAAGCATTGCCAGTGCTTTGTACGACTTTATCGTGTTAAGGCCCTAATGGTTTAATACATCTAGCTCTGTTATTAATTGAGATATTTGAAATATTTCTTCGCTAGCTGATAGGTATACTCATCTTATACCCGTTTGCCAAATTTCCCCATTTCGCCTTTAGCCATAAGGGTCCTAATCGCAAAAAACTATATCTCTCGAACCAGCTAGCCGATCGACTTTGGGTTTCCTCTAAACGACTTATGACGTCACCCTGAACACGACCCACGTGTTAGATTTCAATTTTAACATTTGACAAGTGACAGGTGGTCTTGACATATCTTAATTGACAGGTGACAGCCGCCATCTTTTCCTTAACATAATATGACGTCATCCTAAACACGTGGCCTATAATGAATACTATTGCCCAAGTAGCTAACGCTCAAGTAGCTAATGCCTAAGTAGCTAACGCCCAAGTAGTTAATGCCCAAATAGCTCACGCCCAAGAGTGTGACATGACAGATGACGTATGACATATGACACACGCCTGCGCACTGCCTGGGCATGCGCAGAAGGGTGTGCGTAAATTGGCGCAGAACATATCATCTCCCTCTACTATTGTTATTTATATGTTGTGGAGAAATTTGTGTTTTATGGCACATTCGAATGAATTTAAAAATTGACACTATCTTGTTCCATAAGGAAATCACTCATTGTGCACACTAAATACAAAACTAACTATTTTGACCAATTGGCAATTACTTAAATTCAGTTAAAATACTACAGAGAGCAGCAACGAAATTTTAATGGCACTCCTGTTCCCTTGTCACATTATCCCAATTGATCTCGGAAAGGAGCCTTTTTTATTTGATTCCTTAAACTTCTCTCCATATAACCCAATTTTAGATCTCGAAAATAATGGCATCTATTTGACAGTGGCGTGCAAAGTTGTTAAAAACAGGGTAGGCAAAATTTTAATTTCCAAACAATTAACTTTAATCATTTTCAATACAGTTGACATAGCAACTGCACTTAAATGACGTGTATGTAGACATGTCCACTTCTCCATTTTTATCCGACGACCGACTGGACCTTTATAGTAAAAGCAAGTATTGCTAAAAAGAAGTCAATTATTTATTATGTAAATTATAATATAAAATTATTTATTAGCAAAAACTATCTTAAATCATCATAACATTACTTTTTATTTTACGTTACTAATTAAGATGTTAACTAACCTAATTATTAACCTATCTGGGGACATGTTTTATATCAAGAACGCGTATCAAGTATTTTTTTAAACTACGACAAAACTTGAAGATTTGCACCAAAACGTGGACTGATTGAAGACAGAGGCTCATATCTCAAGTCACATGTATTTGTTGCATCTCTTTTTAGCTTACTATCTACCGCCTCTCCCGCAGGGGCGTATCCAGGAAAAAAAATCTGGGGGGGGGGGGGGCACACACATAGCCAAAGACTAAAGGGTAATTTTTACTTGTTTTATTTATAAATAGTAGTTTTACAAAAAAAATAACATCGGATCAGTGGCGTAGCCAGAAAATATGCTAGAGGGGGGAGCGGCGCAGTAAGTAGTAGGACATTTTTTTCCTGGAGAAAGGGACAGTCGAGACTACATATATTTCATAATATTGTACCTAGTAAAGAAGGCAGTAAAACGCCGCAGGCGAAAAATTTTCGGGGCCACGCCCAAACTTCGGTTAAAAGCAGTGCTTTGCTTTCCTGTAAGGAGCTAATATAATATGAAATCTCTGCTGTTCGAACGGTCATGCGGGATACTTATACAGCGATATAATTTAGGATTAATTGGCAACGAATGAGTTCGTGGAATTGATGTTTAATGATATACGATTAACTTTTCCGTTTCGATCCTCTACATACACAGAAACATTGCCTGATATTAAACGATAAAAATTTAAATATAAATAAATACTTTTGGTTGGTGTTTGTTTTATTGTTCCCCGGGTAGGCAATGTTTTTTTGCCTATATTGTATGCACGCCACTGCTATTTGATTTTTTATTTAACCTTTTTGCCTGACAATCTGTCTCCCCGTTGCTTTTATCAATGTGTCGTCTTGCAGACCGCCCTTTTCTGAGCGTTCAATTTTAGAAGTAAAAGGTTTTTGAAGAAATTTATCTACCTATGTATGCAACACGTTTAATATTAATTTTTCTCTGGCTATAATAACTATTATTAATAAAATATTGTTTAGTATAAAAAAAAATAGACTTCATTACCTACTTACGGATAGTATAATAGTAATTCCTTTTATTTACAACCATGTATGTAATAATGACATTTCACCTATCTTTGAAAGGTGGAAAGTTGACGTTTCTTGACTTTTACTTTCCACCCGGGTGGAAAGTGCTCACTTTCCACCCGGGTGGAAAGTAAAATTGTTATTTTTTGTAATTTTATTAAAAATCGATATCTCAAAATAGTAAATTTTTTTTTTTTTTTAATTTTAATAAAAATCGATATCTCAAAATAATATACAAACACACCAACACACAACTCATTACACAAATTCAACAACAATAATTTTATTTTTTATTTCTTTAAATGAATTATACCTAAATGACATTTATAAAAAACAAAAAATTAACATGGTTTATGTTTTACTTATTTACATTAAATATTACATTGGCATTATTGTAGGCAGTCACAGATATGTTTAAACCTTGCTGAAATTCTTCTTTTGAAAGGTTTATTTCATGATTATTTGAAGTTAAAGTAGTGTTAGTAAAACTTGAACTTGGCTTTGAAATCAATTTTAGTTGGCAGAAGATCTTCTTCTACTATTTTTGCTGCTTCTCGAATTTCTGGGGGAGTAGCAGCCAAATCAAATTCCTCATCTGAGAGCATTTTTTTGGTGTTTTGTAAAAACTTTGACACTAACGTTTTAAAAAAATAATATATTGTTTAGTGACATGGAAACCATATTCCAAAAATGATATTTGCCATCTTGATGTGTATTATTACCTACGTTATTTTATCACCTGCGGTTATTTGAAATTCTAAATGTCTGTCTACTTTTGCAATGGAAAAGTCAAAATGACATTTACCTTTTAATAATTATTTGAACTCAAAATAATAAGAAGTGGATGTTGGATGTGGTTGTAAATAAAATAGTATACAAACCTCGGTGAAAAGTTTCATTACTGTCTCTGAGATATAGTTTACCTCGACGCTTCGCGTCTCGGTAAACTATCTAATCTCTCGACAGTAATGAAACACTTTCCACCTCGGTACGTAATATACTATTTCTAGTTTCGACTGATGCCTCATTTAGCAATATTACATTTCATATCGTAATAATTATGATCAAGTAGTCGTTACGACACTTGGTTGGCTGGAAGAGTGTTGACATATTGTTACTATATACTGCAGCCGAACAGCTTATTATATCCCTTTTGTTGTGGGTAATATCAGCCAGACGGGACCTACAGTTTTTCACGTGGGATCCGAACCACGCTTGTGCACTAGTTAATCCATCAGTCCACTAAAAGAAGGACTATCCGCCCACAATGGGTCGTATTCGGGAGTCAACCAGTGTCATACTGCATTCTTACCTCTAAAATATTGGTTATACTTATTTTATTAATCTACGACAGTGCCATTATGACGTATTTAGCATTATCATTTGGATGCTGTTATGACCTTCATAATAGCACTCAGTGCCATTATGAATTCATAATAACATCCAAATGTAAAGATACAAAAACAAAAAGAAAGTAGGTGCAAACTATTTATTTGTTATTATTACTTAGAAGGTAGCATAGAATAATAGACCCAAAGCGACGAAGCCTTACTATGTTTTGCGAGATGGTTAAAATATGCAAGGAGCACCTTCTCGCTGCTGATGTTTTTGATTCCTTTTCCATTACACCAATCTTCATATTTTGCGTAGGTCTGTTCGTACACCTGCCTTGACTTTTCGGGAAGTAGGGAATCTATTACGCTTTGCGCGATATCTTCGACATCCAAAGGGACACTTTCGGATTTAGAATCTCCCATATTTAAATTATTTTTGATCAACACTTGCAAACAATCAAAAATGCGGTTACCATGATATCGAGTAATATGGACACCTGAAAATTTTAAAAATTACGAAAACATCATCTGATATCAATGAAATTTAGACGAATAAAATCTATTTGCACTGTCGTAGATTAAATTTTGAATGATACTCGTTCTATATAAACTTTGTTAATGAAACTTGTGCAATTAAACGTTGCACACGTTTCATTATAGTGTTCATATCAAACTAGTATCATTAATAACTATAAGTGTCCGGGGATCAAATCCGGGTCACCTTCATATTTTCTCCGATCCAAAGTGATTTCTAAAAAAAAAAAAGAAAAAAAAAAGGTCGCGCCCTTCATTCCCGTTCACATCAAGCTAGTTTACACTGTGGCGTGGCTATTTCTTCTTCCTCCAATCCAGAATAATACAAAAAAGGTCGCCCCCTCCCACATTCTCATCTCTCTTCCCTATCAAAGGTGACTTCTAGAAACAATGGTTATCTACACGTGTAACCCTCTTCTCCCCGATACCCGTAACCTGAAGTCAAAGAGTTTCGACCTGGAGACCTGGAGCCTGGAGGATGTTTCCAATTGTCATTTGAAATATCAATTGAAAAAAAGAAATGAACAAAAAATTAAAATATTTATGATTAAAATGTTATATAGCCATGTGTTAAATCAATCGTGTTACAACTACTACATATATTTAACCTTAAAATACACCCCAAAAGAATATAGGGCAGCTGTATGTAAATTTACAAGGCTTTTCTGAAATCGATAGTTGAGAGAGATTTATTACCGACTTGAAAAGAACACGTAAGATGCGTACAAAATCCGACCTTGACATATGACACCCTAAATATGTCACTATAAGCAAAATAGAAAAGACTGAGTGCTAAACGAAAAAAAAAAGATTCTGAGAGAGGATGAAATGTTAAACGAAATATAGAAAGGAAACCTGGAATAAGTAATATCAGCGATCTCACGTATGTTGTCTTGTATAATACAAATAAAATACATTCTTTAGAAATTTTATAGTAAGACACACTTTTTGCTTGGGCATTTTTTATATTTATAGAGAAATCTGTCTGTATTTTAAAGGTTTTCACAGGGCCAATTTTTAGTTATAGGAGCCCTAGACCCATTACACAATCCGTCTCTAATTATGAGCGGCCATAGAACTAATTTCATGCAGGGACTGAGGGTAACCAGCAAAAAAACCTAACCGCGGTATTAAAAACTTTACCTATCAAAAGTTACCAAAGAAGGGATTCATTATCTTGGGTATCCATGCCCCTCACAGCTTTATAGGTTTTATGTAGTTACTGTAATTAAAACAACAATAATAAGTATTTATTCTCGAAAACAGTTTTAATAGGTACCTACATAAACATAAAATCAAAAAAAAAATTTAAAAAACTTCTGAAATAAATATGGCATAATATATAAGGAAGCCGACATAGAACAAATTGAGCTTTTTGGCTCTCGCCTGCTGGATTAGTAAGCTGCACAATGCTTGTGGGGCCTTTTTTTTTTTTTTTTTTACAGTTCGCCGACTACGTAGACCATCTTGAACCGGCCATCGACCACAAATGTGATCTACCGACTGGGGAGTGTGAAACGGCACCTTCATCCTACGAGATATTCGATCTCATCCGGCCTGTCCGGCGTGAATAGGATGGCTAGGTATCGATTCATTTTACACTCTTCCCTGAGGCAAGAGCACGCCGTGTTCCCAAGCGGTCACCCGCCCAAGTACTAACCGCGCTCGACACTGCTTAACTTCGGTGATCTGCGGGAACCGGTGCTTAATATGTCGACAGGCCCTTGCCCGTGGGGCCCTTTAATCCGTTCTACTTCCTTTGTGTGGTTATTTTTATTTCATAATATTTTTAAATTAATAAGATGATTTTAAATAATTTTCTTTTAAAGTTGAATTTTTATTTTTAAACCAACTTAAATCTAAATAAAAACTCTGTCTAAAATAATTATTTTTATAAATATAAATATGATATTTTCCTGAAAACTATACAGAAGCCGCCACTGTCGCCGAGGCATGTGATGAACGAATACCTGCAAGTGTACATCTTGAAGGCTCGCAAAACATTAATAAAAAAAAAAAATATTGGCGGCAGGCGGACAAAGTTGTGTATCTATATTTTGCACTAGAGTATACAGGGACGCCAAAATAATAGATTTCCTAGTGTACAGGTAGACAATGACGGTCGTTTCATCCTTTTAGGACTCTACGGAAAGCCATAACCTGAAAGCAACTCTTGCAACAGCGAATTCGCGTTTTCAAGAACTTTGATGTTTTTTTCTATTTTTTTTTTAATTTGACTTATGCAAAGTTTCCCTCCTGATGATAATGACCCTAATATTTAATTTGTTTTATTTTTTGGCAAATACATTTTTAACGCTCTTGAAGGAGTATAATAATTAGTGAAAATTAGTTTTAATTATAATAAATATAGCGCTGATGTAGTTTTGGTAATTTTTATATATTAACTTTACGAAAAAAAGTTATTCTTCATAAAAAGTTCTGCATATTTGAAAACCTAAAATGCAACCATCAGATGATAAATTTTATCAGTAGTATATATGAGGTTGGGCAAAATTCATATTTTTTGACAAACCTCGTATACGACTAAAAAAAGTTAACCTGATGGTTGCATTTTAGGTTTTGGACCATGCAGAACTTTTTATGAAGAATAACTTTTTTTCGTAAAGTTAATAATAAAAAAGTTCCCCATATTATAGCCCACTTAAGTAGACACACTGTATAAACCTTCAGATTATTCACATATTTTACGTTTATCATTCGATTCTTATATGAAAAGGTGAAAAATAATAATTTTTCACGGTCCTGCCGCCATCCACGGCCGAATTTTATTCCCGAAGGGCCCGCGTACGTGCTGTTTAGAAAATGGTTATAAATCGCTTCCCTTAATGTACGGATTGAGAAAACGGAGAGGTTGGATAATGTATTGAAAATTGCCATTTTTCCCAATTGAGTTACGTAAAGATCTCATGCTTAGGAAGCTGACATATTGCTGATTTTTACATGTATTACTTAATCGCAAGAAAATTACTTTTCTTGATCTTTTCCGATCTTAATGGAGGGGGGGGGGGGGCTTTAGCTATTGAAGACATGTTCTCCATTTCGGTCGCTTTATTGGCTCGAAAGTTTAAAAAAACCACTTGACGAAGAAGGACGGAATTTTGTATATGGATTATACCGGGTGATTCATTAAGGGTGACGAGCTGCAATATGTCGGAAACCACTGGGCATAGAAATTCAGGGAAAAAAATTATAAGTAAAGTGGCCATGAGAAAATCCTGGAAATAACTTTTAAGTTTCGCATTTTGCCGCAAGAGGGCGTAATTGAAAAGTAAATTTTAAAATTTTACATATCTCCGAAAATTCCACATTAGGGTATATCTTTGATAACACCATTATAAAGCTTGGACATTATTTCGGATTAGCCTAGTTCTTGCGTTTTTCTTCTCAGGCATACCGATCTTAATTAAAATAATTAAATTAAATTAGACGGACGAAAGCTTGCCTATTAAGTAAAGGTGGTCATTTCCAACAATTTTTATAAAACAAAATTATCATTATACTACGTTAACACTGCTCGTTACCGGATATATACTTTGTCACTAAATGAGTTATAAAGCTATATTAATTTTAATATAGCACTTAGCTAAGGAAATTCAATAGCGTTATTTTGAGAGTATACAGGGTGATACTTCTTTTTTAGCTGTGTATAGAAGGCATTAAAATAAAAAAACATTTTTAAATACCTTTTTTCAAAAAATTAAAAAATTAGGTACATTCATTTATTACACTACGAATCAAATACGGTCCTGCCTAACTTTCCCGTTGAATAACATTAAGAAAACTTCTGGGTGTAGGATGCGCCCGCAAGGGAAAGCATTCTGCGTATAATCTCGAAGCAGCAGCCGCACTTTGATGACACTCACAATAAATTAGCATCTCATATCTACTAGTTCATTATTTTCAAATTTTACCATTTTCACGTGTCACCAATTTATAATTAACTTGCTTCAGAAAAACACGCAGCAGCGAATTGCCAAATAACTACATGACTACTAAGATAAACAACATAAGGTATAGCAGGCTACGTTTTGATGACCAGGCCCGCACTTAGATTTTTTACTTTTGTTTCTCGCCTATTTTTGAGTTTTTTGAAAAAAGGTATTTGAAAATGATGATGAGTTTTGTCAACTCCCAACTATTTGAAGTTTGAGCACTCCGTCGTGCTTCACTTACTTCCTCGTGCGATATGGACATCATATCCACTCTTGTTGTACAAACTGCTATTATTTGTCATTCTATTTCCAATTATATTGATCTGAATACTATAATTGGGCAGTTTCATATCCTAACAAGAATGGATATGAAATTATATCTGTTTAGTTAACTGGTTTAGGTCATTATTTATCCAGTCGCTACTTATAAAAATAAAAGAAAATATCCATGTGGAAGGAAAAAACACCTTTTCCCACTTAAAATGAGTACGCCGTGCGTGAGTGTATCTTGTATCCCTAAATTAATATTATTTCTTATAGAAAGAAAGTTTTTAACGACAGGCGGACAAAGTAGTGCATTTATCTTTTTCATTAAAGTTCACAGGGACGCCAAAGGTAATAGGTTCTCTGGGGCACAGGTAGGCTATTTCGTCCTTATTGGGACCCATCAGAAAGTCATAACCTGTAAGCATTTCCCAATACAGCGAAAATATGCTTTCAAGATATTTTTAAAAATAAAAATATGATGAAAACCTAGTATCGCCATCTGTAGGAATCAACTCAATGCAAAAGATAGCCATCAGACATGGAAACAATAAACCAAGTACGTTAGACCAACACTTCCAGTATGGGAAATGTTTTGGCGCATCCCTAAACTTTTTATAAGGGTTTGTAGATTCAAATATAGATGGCGCTGCAGTAGCCCACTGAGGTGCCGCACCATCCGTAATACAATGCTGTGTTTAAAAAATAAAGTAGTAGAGTTTAGTGGTCCGTATAGGTAAAATAGAAAGAAAGTTTTAGCGGCAGACGGATAAAGTAGCGCATTTGTGTACTTTAATGCAAAAGATAGATGCACTTCTTTGACCGCCTGCATGCCGTTAAAAATTTTCTTTTTATTTTACTTATACGGACACTAAACTCTACTACTTAATAATTTTTTATGTTTTGTAGCTTTTAGGAAGTCCGTTTATTTTTTTATATGTGTTTTTTAATTGTTCTCCAGATAAAAATACATTAGCCCGGCATATGATAATCCAAAAGTAACCAGCACTAAACTAATCTGTCGTGATACACCTCAATATCGGCCCCCTACCAGTTGCGAAATCCTCACATTATTGAGGTATGATTTATTCCGTTTACGTAAGAGGCACGCACGCCGTCGTCTTCTTGCCAATAAAATCCGACCGTGACACGAGGCCCGTAAAATATACGTTAAGACCTTTTCCTTTGAAGAAATAATGGCGTAGTTGTAAGATCGGATGATAAAGCGAAAAAAAGACACCTTGGAAAAGGGGCAAGGTAAAACAAAATGAAAGAGCAAAGGGCCAGCGTACAGTAGTATCGAGTGACAAATTAATATTGTGTAAATACATATAAGAGGGTAAAGAGATGGAAAGAATGAATTTAGATTTTGAACAATTTTGTAATTATGTTAAATCTAATTTGGAAATTTTTTAATTTGTAGATATCAGTTTTATGCCTGTTGTCCATGCTGTTATCAAGAATTTTTCAAACAGTATTATATTTTACTATATGAATGTTAGAACTGAAGAAGAGTTTAGATTTAAGAAAATAAATTAAAGGTGGGGGTATGAGACAATGTAGAACAAGTAATTTGTTGAAGGTATAGCTATTTTTTTCTTTTGTAATTTTATAGTAAAATTTTTTTTTCAAATATGAAAATGCGTGATATGATATGGTACTTTGCTATTTTAAATAGAACAACAATTTTAGCAATTTAGAATACCTTATTTAATCCTAAGTAATATTTATTAATTATAATTTTTACCTAGATACCTCTAAGAGTTTTTGACATATGAATTATAAAATTATTTTTTTAAGTAAAAATCTTACCGAGATTCAGATTCAGAGTTTTGAAACTAATTAATTTAAAATTTCGGACGATAAAAAATAAATTTTTTATAAGGAAAAGAGAAAAAAGTTTTTAGCGGCAGGTGGACAAAGTAGTGCATCTATCTTTTGCATAAAGTACCCAGACACAACAAATGTAATGGGTTCCCTGGGGCACAGGTAGACAATGGCAGACTATATCGTTTTTGTTGGGACTCATTGGAAAGCCATAACCTGTAAGCAATTCCCAATCCAGCGAAAATATGCTTTCAAGATTGTGATATATGATGAGAACCTAGTATCGCCATCTGTAGGACTCAACTCAATGCAAAAGATAGCCATCAGACGTGAATCATTACTGCAGCGCAATCCAAGGTCTCTAAATTTAGGAAGGTTGCCTGGTAACTTTCGACCAACCAGAGAACAGCGCGGGAATACGTCACATGATTGCCCAATTTAAATTTACCGTATTAACAAGACATTGAAATCAGATCGCTTGTTTAATTATTAGACTTATGAAAAGTGATTGTGATTAATAAATTGAAATGTAGGTTCTTTCATACAGTAGGAATTGAAAGTATTGCAATTTTAGGATATTTGTTTTTAAATTTAATTTATTTGATTGATTTTAAAATGGACAGGAAAATTAATTTTTTAAGAAATTATATATTTCAATTCCTCAAATTGGACGTATTTTTTTCTTGCAAATCACAATTTACTTTTTCTTATAGGGTAAATAAAACTCACAGTCATACTCTTTTGGTTTTTTATTGCAGTGGCGTTATTTTATTTAATAAAGCCTAAATTAAAAATATATTCAGTCACATCTGATAAGTAATTTGTTTCAGTCTATATTTAAGTAGATAATTTTCTTTATTTGTATAACCGGCCAAACCCGATTTCAGGATAAACTAGTTTGGCCTAACCCGATTTCAGGATAAACTAGATTTGCCTAGGACTGTTCGGGTTTGTTCGTATTCTAACAAACCCCAACAACTTTTGAGATAAACTAGTTTGGCCTAGGCCACAGAATATATAGCTATATATTCTGTGCCTAGGCCAAACTAGTTTATCCTGAAATCGGGTTTGGCCGGTAACATATACACTAGGTAAAATTCGAGAGTTTATAACTTTTACCATACATTTAAGCAATAAAACTCGTAACTACAAGTTATAATAATGGAATCTTATAAAATTATTACATTTTTTATATTTAGTTTTAACATTTTAGCCTAGGTCTATTTATATTGTCTTCATCTATCAAAAAAATTGAGAGGAAAAAAATAGGCAAATTTTTGGTTGTTATGACAAAAGAGTAAAAATATATTTGATAAACTATAAACTCATTATTACAATTAAATACAAGTGGCAAAGCTATTTCTTATGCTGACGATAATTATTATCTTTAGTGGTAGTGATTGGAGTAAAGTAAAAATAAGGCTATAAGAGGATTATCAATTATACAAAACTGGCTACAAACCTATAAACTAACGTTAAATTTGACAAAAACTAATTATATAGCCTTTTATTTAACTGCCGCTAATAGACCGGATTATTCAAATATTTTAATTGATGATCATGATGTAAATGAAGTTCCGTATATAAAATATTTTGGGATTGTATTGGATAAACATCTTAAATGGGGACCACATATTGATTACTTATCTAATAAAATACGAAGACTACATACATAAATTCTATCTTTTAAGAAAATTTTTAAGCCGAACAATTATGGAGACTATTTAAAAGTCGTTGGTTGAGCAGCTAACACTACCTTATTTTTGAGTTTTTTGAAAATGTTGTTTATTTTAATGCCTTCTATACACAGCTAAAAAAAGAGTATTAACTTAAAAATTACCCTGTATATAGTGACAAATAATAATTCCCAATCATATAGCGTAAAAAAATGCAGTAAAAATTATTAAATTTTACTATATGGTATCTTAGTCTGGGGTGGGCTGTATAATTGTCCCTGCAAACTAAATATAATTCAGAAGTTTATACTTAAAATTATTTACAAAAAACATAGGTTATATCCATCCCACTTACAAAAATATGTAACATTAGAACTATATACATGTCCCCTATCTGTTTTGCATCCTTATTTTGCTTTGGTATACCGACAACCAGGAGATTGTTTTCTTTTGCTCCCTTACATTTAGTTTTTCCTCCAGAGCTTTAACTTTTGATTTCAGACTGTTGTTTTCGTCCCTGACTTTCTTCATTTCTATTAGTAAGTCCTGTATGGCTTTTTTTGTTCATCGAAATTGTCGTAATTAGACTTTTTACAATAACTTTATCTCCTTTACGAATCATTCTCTTCGACCTTTTCACTCTCAAGTTTTTCTTTCCCTACCAGCAGGTATAATGACGGAACAGCTAAATATATAAATTTATTATGTATGCAGTTATCCTATTAGTATTAGGCCTCACTTAAGTACCCCCTAAACACTACACACTAGGTACCTGTTGTACCCTATGGATAAAGTATAAGTACTATCAAACAAAAACAATCAACTAAAACTTTGTACCAGATTTTTTTAGACGGTTCCGTTGAGTATTCATTATTCTAGCCTGCAACTCATCTTCAAAATCCTCGGGCTTAAAATGTTTACTGCAAATTCTCTTATTTGTAATATTCCAAACATCTTTACGATAACATTTCCTTACCCATTCTTTCTGGATCTTTTGGAAAAAAAAGGAAAGTTTCTCTCCACTTTCCAATGCTTTCTTGGAATTATTTTTGCAAATTGGCACACTACAAACAATCCCTCTAGGCATCTAAAAAATATTAAGTTAAGGTTATCCATTGATTTCATGTTGTCACCTTTATATACAATATAGCTATTTTATTTCAATAATTTCAAACACATATTTACCTTTATGGATTATTCACTGATTTAATTCACAAAATATTCTAATTTAATTGTTGGATTTAGTTAAATATAGACAACGAAAACAAAGCAATTAAAAACAACGCCAATCGATCAGATAAGAGCCGCCATTAACATCTGATTCTTGGGCAATCATGTGACGTAGCACGCTCCTCTCGCGTCTCTCCCCTCTCAGAGTTACCAGGCAACCTTCCTAAATTTAGAGACCTTGAGCGTAATCTATATTTGAATCTACAAACCCGTAGAAAAAGTGTAGGGATGCGAAAAATGTTTCCTATACTGGATGTGTTGGCCCACCGTACTTGGTGGTTAGTTCTATGTTTTCACGTTTAATTGATTCCTACAGATGGGGATATTAGGTTTTCATCATAATATTTATTCCTAAAAATAGCTTGAAAGCATATTCCCGCTATATTAGGAACTGCTTACGGGTTATGGCTTTCTGATGAGACGATTTTTTAAATTGTGCCCATCTGACCGTTTAAATATATGTGAATACAATATTTTCAACAGCAATATACCGATAGAGGAGGCGTCTTATCGGAAATACCGCTGTTTTTACAAGAAATCGATTTTCTGACCAATTTTCATGAAATGTAATTTTTACTTATAATCTGATATGATCCCGAGAGCTTTAGCTCGAGGGTCTTATCTTTGATTATAAGTAAAAATTATATTGAGTGATAATTTTCTTAGAAAATTTAGTTTCGAGTGAAATACAAAGGTATGAAGATAAGAGGTGTATTTTATTGGGTAATTTACTAAACCCGAAATAAAAGCCGTTTGTGATAAAGCGCCATAACTAACAATTAATTAAAAATCCAAGACTAAATCAGACGCGTGGAACGTCAATAGTCAAATTCGCTTGTTGTCATCACGATTGCCATGAAAACACCAAGATTTCTTAAGCACACGTTAAAGCAAAGCACACTGGGTTTAATCTTGCATACCTTTTGAAAACATTTCTTTAAAAATGTCAAAATTAATTTAAGTTTATGTCATAAAATCACCTTAAATACTGTTTTGTGTCACTTTTATTTTGTAGGGGTTATAATATTTATCTACTAAACTTGATTTCTTGAAATAAATTACTGTTTATTTGGCAAAAAGCTACAGGGGTCTTATCGAGCTAGCGGTAGGCCTTATCGGGTAAGACCCCGTTACCAAGGTGGTTGCTATGAAAATTAGCGTTCTGATTGGTTCTATATATGTGAGGTAAATTATCGCAAATGGAACAGCCCGTACTCTTACTAATGAATAGAGAATCGAATTTGTTATCCAAATTTTTAGTCGTGAGCAATTTAAAAATCTAAGACATTATTTTCGAAAAGTAAGCTTAGACTGAAATGATTTTAAAGTTGACATATTTTATTAAATTACCAATAAATCTCATAGTCAAACAGAACTCACAGTCAAAGCCTAATTTACAAAAACGTTGTCTTATAAACTTAGTACAAAGACTCACTGTGAATCACCTAGTATAAGTACAGATAATTTTCCTGAATGCATTAAATAAGTAGATATATCTTATTAACGTTCAAAAGTACTTTGCGAGCGCGTGACACATTGTATGTTAATCAAAACTCCATTCTCCATTTCTCCAACAGAAGGGGGCCTCTACGAATAAAAAGGTGTCAATTTACATAAAGTATCCTTATCCATCACCGGATAGACGGCGGCGCTAACATTCTCACCCCCTCATCTGAAAATCTGCACAATATCAAGGAACGATTTATCACCACCTCGTAAAAAACGAGTGGATATATAGATACGTGGATGTTTTCTAAATGGAGAGAAATATGTAAACAACTTTTTAAGGGTGCGGAAATGTTTATACCGCCTGTCTAGACTAAGAATTAGAACACATCAGAAAAAGCAATTTGGTGTACAGTACCAGATTATAGAGATCGTGACAACAGTACTATACTTTTTCATCATGTCCTTTAATAGAAACCCCACCAGAAATCTGGCAGATACGAAAAAAAAATTTAAACTCTAACCAAGTATAAGCTAATACTAGTAATTTAACAGTGTTAAAATAAGTATCATTTACTATGGTGTAAAAATAGTCCCTATTTCGATCAAGAACTTATAATATATTGACTTTCAAGAGTAACCGTTCTTGTTTTAAATTGAAAAATATTTGACGGCGTGCAGACAAGATTAAAATTGAAAAAGTTGTATGCCTTCGCTGGGAATCGAACCCAGAACCTCTCGATTAAGGCTTAAATTGAAATTTTACATTTGTAGAGTAAATACATTTTAATCTGCGATTTGTAAATTCCTCTTAAGAATCGCTGTGAAAATACCACAACTTTAGTAAAGTAACTTATACGTTTGTTTACAGTAATATAATGTAAAATTGTATGACATTTTTTGAAGTAATTATTGTAAATTTAAATATCTGTCGATAAACAATATGTAAAGTTACTATAAATATTCGAGTAATAGTAAACTAAAGTTCATAAATAAAACAATACGATTGGGCAAAAGTTTTCAACTTTTTTTTCGAAAAAATAGTATATATACTTCAAAGAAAAAGCCACATTCCCGGACTCCATATTGTCAGTCTCGGCTTGCACGTCGACATGCAATTTTTACGGTCGTCCGAGAATGTTCATCTTTTCCTATTAGGTATACAATGTATTATTTTTGGATAAATATTTTTGTTAGTGTGTATATTTTACAACTTCTATATCGGATTATATAAAGATTTTTAACCAGCAAGGTTAACTGTGAAATTAGCAGAAATAATTTTCTCACTGGCCAGTTACCTTAATTTTTAACTAATCCTTTTGATTGTGAGTAAATAATGTCTGTTAATATTATTTATGTTACAGTTAAACTTGCTGCTTACTTAATTGTAGTTAAACATCTTTATGCAACCCAACACTAGAATATTTAATATAAGTTAAACAACTAACAACTAAGCCATTGCCCCCTTTACTCGGGGGGCTGTGAACTGGCCAACAAACGAGGTTCTCTATATGATAGTAAACTACTAATTAAATTTAACCGATATGGTAGTAGGTAGACTCAAAACTAGGAAAAAAAATATATACAGACTATTTATCAATGAATACTGACATTGTTTATCGTACAAAGATTACAAGGTATGATATTCAAAAGCTGTGATGTCATCTTGTAAGTAAAGTATCTATTTGTATTCGTAGAAACACAATAAAAATGAGCATATTAGCATATGTTTCTTAGGTTACTTACTCAGACGATGTCACAATCCCCAAATGTCATACATTGTATTGTTTGTATCATCGACATCGTTTTTAAATCTATAACAACCAAGCGTATTGCTGACGCAACTCTAAAAATTACCAATATATTTTATAGAAAGTGAAGAGAAAAAGCTACAAGCAGATTTAACTAGACGCAATAATTTTAGCTGATAAAGCAGGTAATTTGTATTATTCCAATTTTTTACAATGTTTTCTATTTTTACTTTAATGAATATTTTCATTACATTAATTAGGAATAATAATTTCACCACCATATGATGTCTCTTATCTATGTTAACATCATAAATATCACTTTATTTTTTAATACATTTTATTAACATTTATCTTCCTCATACTTGTATACACTTCGTTTTTTTCCATGCATAGTTTCTGAAATGACAAACCCACAACTTTCCTTTCTTAAATGATTTTTCACGTTTCCATCAATTTTTTTATTTCTATTAACAATTCTTCTCACACATAGTTGTCAAAAAAATGTTCACTCTACATTTAAATTCTTATAGTGCCCAAAGCTACAAACCTACATATGTTTCCTTTTCACAGCGTAACGTGCGTATTGATTTTCTTACCGTTCTACTCATTGAAACGTTTTTACATCTAATTTTACAATCTTAATGCTCCTTTAAGATGATATCTACTATGGTCTATTTCTTTTCGATTGCGAACGATGACAGAAAAAAAAATTGAACAAAAATTCAGCTAATTGGTTAAATCGTGGACCCATTTACACTACATAAATGCATAGCCAACTTATTAAAAACGTCTTTTTTTTTTAATCACAGAAGAAGAATAAGAAATTTCCGTTCGATTCATTTCTAGCAAATATATGCTAATTATAAACCTTTTAGCAATTAAAAATAACTTTTAGCTCTAGTTATATTACGAAACAAACAATCTATTAACTTTCTGTACATAAAATCGGTTAATTTCACGTTTTTCTGCAACATAAAATAGTAAACCAATGCCTACTTTGTGTTGAAGCAAAAAGGATGCCCGATTTATCGACAAAATATAGAAGGCCATGCCAAACTCCAAACATTGTGACATAACCTAAAAATTCATCTTCTGAAAGGCCGCTTTACAGTTTGCAATTTTTCTTTCACGCAAATTGTCTTGCAGCAATTAATATTACGGCAATAAAAATTTCACTTCGTTTTACAGCGTGCAATGACTTGCCAAGATCGTAGGTGATGTACCACTTGCCAACCATTAAAATAAAAATACATTTGGTTAGGATTTACCGGCGCTTTTTGTGCATTCATTTTAACAAAACATCATTACAGGACATGAAAGAAACCAACAAAAACAAAACGTACCCGGTATAGGATAGAAAAAACATAAATAAATGTCAAGGATTTTTATATTCAGTTTGGTGTCTCATAAATCACCAGAAAATCCTCAGAATTGCGCTTGCAATGGCAATAAAAATACGGTCCTAGTTATATTTCTTGTAAGCAATTCAAATTGCGCCAGCTGATCATTAGCCTCGTTCTGCGCATACTCCCGGGCAATCTTTTCTTGCGTGAAAGAAAAATTGTAAACTGTAAAGCGGCCTAAACAAGTGTTAATTTAAAATTCTAACCGCTATAAACAGTAAACAACAGAATGTCAGTTATGACGTAAATCCCTAACCTTACTTTTTCAACTTGTCAAAAATGAAAATTCTTACATTTTTTAATGTAAAATGGGTTTCTGTCATCGTTCGCAATCGAAAATAAATAGACCATAGTTTCTTCTTTTTTCATTTGTTCTCCTGAAAATAACGAAACATGTAGAGAATTTTAAATCAAAAATATTTCATTAATATAACAGTGGAGGAAGACTTTGAGTTATTATTTCTTTTCTTCAAATATCCACTCCACTTTAAGTATGGACTATTTCTTCAAGTTATTTAAAATAAATGTTGTGTAAATTGGCTTCTTAGTGTAATTTTTCTTTAATTTTAGTCATCTCGACAGTCAACTCTAGCCTGATATATTTTAATAAACAAAAAAAAATATGTAATTATAATTTGTAAGTACTAAATTTTCTGTTAATACAATTAATCATTTGGTTAATTTAATAAGCAATTTTCAATTATATTCTAAGTCGATCTGTAAATTCACAAAATTATTTTATAGAAAGAAAAACTTAGCGGCAAGTGAAAAAATATTTTATATTATTTTTAAAACATTATAACGCTCTAGTGTCACTCACAGAAATATTATTGAAAATCCATGAAAAATTCAGATATGAAATCTTTGTTTTCAAAAATGTTTATTGTTTCCCCTCTTTCTCCTACACAAACAATTATGAAATTAAAATGATAAATCCACCAGTATCGCACAAACAAACAAAATAATCTTACATTTATTCTCTTAAGTTGTTTATGGTGTATCTGTCCTTGTCGAATTACAACCTAATTTACTTTAAAATATAACATAACCCGCATTGTAATATTTACTACGCTTGTTCAGTTCAGTTAACAGAGATCACATAGGACCGTTAAAATTGCTAATTAAATCTGTGCTGTGTGAACCTAAATAATTTTTAAAATTATTTAACTTTATTGTTTAAGTTATAAAATACGAACCCAAACAGTATTGTCAGATTTTAAAGTTTTACTACACAAAAGAAGAAAACCTTAAGAAGGAAATAGAGTGAGAAATTTAATAAAAATAAAGGTATGGATACAAGCCTAGTGAAAGTGTACTCGAACAAGCAGCTGGCCAATATCAAATCGGAATTTTTAAGATTAAAAGGTAAACAAATACAGTCGTAGTCACTAAAGGAATCTAAATTCAAAACTGTCCTTAATTGACTGTTCTAGATTGAAACTAAGTTTTGTATTGTAAATTTTTTTTTGGTTTCTATTTAAATATTAAAAGTATTTTAGTGCATAGTGTGTTCTTTAGTATAACTAAAACTATATTTGTAACAACATCCCGGTAAAATTATTTATCGGCAATACGATTTAATTACAAAAAATCAAATTAATACAAACGCATCATATGGCATATCACAATATTGCCACGCCACGGTGAACACAATTAGAAGATCTAAATATTTTGATGGTTTAAGTTTAAAACCTTTTAGTGAATACCACAGTCAATATACAGGGTGGAATTTTTAACTGGAATAAATTCAGTATTAGAAAGCCTCTTTATTTGTTGAGAAAATACGGAAATAAGGGTGTCTTTATTTTAAGTTTGGTACACTTTTTTTGTTCCATCATGAAATTTACCCCTCTTTTGGGGGTAGAAATCGCCCCCAACTTTTTTTCTCAAATGTAAAGGTATGCGTATTGCGAAAGCTCGTTGAAAAGGGCATAAAAAAATCAATACGACCGACTATTTACTTTTGCATTTCGGTAATCTAGACGCATTTTTTTATTGTAAAAATTGTTGAAATTCTTTTCTTGACAAAACCCTAATCTAAAGTTAAATTTATTCTTGACATTATGTACCATTTCCGGGGTTATTAGGAAAATAAAGGAAATAATCTTATAAAGATCTTAATTTTTTCTGGCTTTCTACATTACCAAAATGCCAAAGTAATAGTGGGTCGTATTCCTTTTTTTATGCCATTTCCAACGAGCTATCGCAATACATACCTTTACATTTGAGAAAACAAGTTGGGGGCAGTTTCTACCCCCAAAAGAGGCGTAAATTCCATGAAGGGATGAAAAAAGTGTACCAAACTAAAAATAAAGGCACCCGTATTTCCGTATTTTCTCCGCAAATAAAGAGGCTTTCTCCACGACCATTACTGAATGCGATAATTCCCAAATCATTTTTGATAATAGAATGTAAAAATTCTCGCTCTTGAGTTGGAATATTTATTCTGAAACACTTGCTTCTTATGCGTTTTGCGTGTATTTTCATTCCATAACAAGATACGGAATGAATATTCTGTAATTGATCTAAACGACATAGGTTGCCATGAATTTCGAAACTGTCAATGTCAGCAGACAAATTTTAGTGCAAGTCAAAATATGAGTGAAAAATCGGATGAATCAGATATGGAACTGGATAATACTCCACCTGAAATTACAAATATTGCGAATAGTATTTTTGGTCGTGGTGAAAATATAGTCTGCTACTCGGTTAGAATGAAAATTCGATACTCGCGTTCGGAATCTTCCACTCGGATCAAATTTTCATTCCAACCTCTTTACAGAATCTACTATTCTAATACTGAATTCATTCCAGTTAAAAATTCTACCCTGTATAGAATAGTTTTTATTGATAAAAAAAAATGTCCAGTTGTTATCATATCATCAATCATTATTAAAATGCAATAAATTACTACTTCGATTGCGATGAATTTAAAAATTTTAAAAAGTAGTGGAACTTCGGCTTCCATTATTAACGTTTGTTTCTATTAGCTAGCAAATTAAAAATCAGGTCAATTCATAACTATGCAGAATTTTGTTTATGACAATTTGAAAAGAGGCTCAACAAACTGTAAAAATATCTCTCTTGAAACCTCTATAAAACTGACTTACTCAGGGCCGATTTTTGGTAATAAAGGGGTCTAGGTCTGTTACGTAATTCGGTGCCCCTAATCATGGACGTCCATAGAACCAATTTCAGGCGGGGAAGGGGACTGTAACCAGCCAAAAAAATATGCCTTTAAAAAAAATAGCCAGGATAAGGAAGAATAATTCTTACTTTCAGGAAAAAGATAGGTTTTTCAGCCAAGTGGACGGACTACCGATGGGCTCATCTCTCTCACCAATAATCTCCAACATTTACATGGAATGGTTTGAATCCGAAGCAATAAAACAAGCAAAAAAGAAACCAAAAACATGGCTGAGATATGTGGACGACACCTTCATTATTTGGAATGGAAACGATGACGAACTCAAGGAATTCTTATACCACTTTAACAGCCTGGCGCCGACAATCAAATTTACCATGGAGAGAAAAGAAAACAGTCAATTACCTTTCCTGGATGTAAACGTAAAGAAAAATGGCAACACCATCCATCATACTTCAGTGTACAGAAAACCCACGCATACAGGTCAATATTTGAATTACACCTCAAATCACTCAAATAGCACAAAACATGGCATAGTAAGAACGCTTGTGGATAGAGCAATTACCATCTGTAATTCAAATGAAGCGCTCAAACAGGAAACTAACTACATCAAGACCGACCTCAACAAAAATGGCTACCCCGGGCATCTAGTTGATAAACTAATGGAAAATCGCAAGAATCGGTCAAATACACAAAAGAAGCCAGTAGAGTCACAATCAACACTCAACATTCCGTATGTCAAAGGAGTATCTGAGAGAATTAGAAGACTAGGACAACGATACAACATTAATACGGTATTCAGCTCAAAAGACACTTTAAGAAGCCACCTGACGAAGACGAAACCAACAAGTCAAAAAGATAGGAAAAACTGTGTCTACCAGATTCCCTGCGAATGTGGCAGATCCTACATTGGTGAGACTCTAAGGCCACTTGAAACTAGGGTCAAGGAACACAGAAACAACACGCTTAAAGGAGAAACCGAAAAATCAGGGGCAGCTGACCATGCCTGGACACACGGTCATCACATTAAGTGGACAGAAGCTCGAATCCTGCACAAAGAACCACATTGGAGGAAGAGGAAGTTCAAGGAAGCTGCTATCATATACCAGAACCCAGATTGTTTTAGTAAGCCCTCACTAGATATAAGAAATATCTGGAAACCTTTGTTAAGTAGATGTAAACTTAAAATACCGCACAAGAATTAAACGCATGACTGCACCCATCTCAGTCATGCTCCAGTACATCTAGCTAGTATAAATAGAGCTGTAGTTACTTTACTTATTTAGTATTCACCTGAAGACGACTGGAGATACTTACCAGTTGAAACGTTGTGATGTAAAACAAATTAAAGACAATGCAAATCCAAAACTATTCTATCATTCAAACTTATATTGTATCATAGGGTGTATTTCAAGAAAATAGTTTTCCATATACAGGGTGGCCCAAAAAGTGTGATACCAAAAAGTTGTATTTTTTTAAATTAAACTTCCTGTCTTTTATTGCATATTAAGGTTCGTATTAGAGTCCTTTATAATTATCCAAAATTTTATTTAATTTGCTGTGATAGTTTAAGAGTAATAAATTAAAAACTAAAAAAATAATGTTTTACGGTCCAGGAAAAAAAACATCTAAATTCATATTTTAAATCATGGGATTGGGTAGGATTTATGACAAGGGATCTAAAGATATTATGAATTTAAAAGTATTTATCTATTTTATACAGGGTATTTATAAAAAAGTTTCAAACACGACACATTTTAAATTCATTTTTCTCAAGTTTTTCAAATGAGACATCCTGTATATTATTTGACTGTTGTATGTAAAATTCTTAAGCATTTTTTTGTACTACACATTCGTTATTTCTAACAGTTTTTGAAAAACTTGTAAATTTATATTATATTATTTAAATATTTTCCATATCTCCGGTTTTAAAAAATATATTGATTTGCGGGCTATTATTCATATTCATTTTTTTAAACTCAAGTTAAAAGAGATATATCGTTACTCCCTCATGCTGTCGCAACGGAATCTAGAACGACTTCGTTTATTATATACCTTGATAAAATAATAAAATCCTCCGAATTTAACAAGCTCAAGTTTGTTATATTTGGGTAAGCCAAAGCCAAGTTATAAGTATTTTTTTAATAACTATTTTCGCCCGCTGTTCCCCTCTTATTCGAATAGTTGAAGCAAAAACTTAAAAACAAAAGTTATTTAGAATTCTTTATTTATTGCAACAATGCCACCACTGATTTACTATATTATACTATAGGAATTTTTCGGAAAAGCCCGTTCTCTTGATTGGTCACTGTAGTTACGCCCCCTAGCGGCCAACATAGGCACTTGAAAATAATTTCTAACGATTTCTCTAGCCGGCGTTCCCTTTTAGTGTACACACGGTACTTTAATGTCAAATTTAATTCTAAAATGTATCCATTTCACTTTTTTTTTCATGAAAATTGTAAAAAGTTTTTAAACTCCTTTCGGCTTATTATTTAAATTTTTTTTTTTATAGTGTTTAAATAATACCCTTTTCGAAAAAATATACTTGATAAATATAGAACAATTTTACCAATCTCTTAAAACCTGAGTATGTGAACATAAAGCTGTTTTTCCTTTAATCTAAAACCCCTAACGATATGTTTCTTTTAGAATGTTACCTAGATCATGCGGGAGCCACTTTGTATTCGGAGAAACAAATGGAACGAGTGTTTTTGGATTTTTCCAGCAATATTTACGCCAATCCTCATGCACGTAATACATCTAGTCAAGCCACAGGAGATGCAGTTGATATAGTACGCTATCAGTAAGTATGGTATATTAAAAAAAAACTTTTATAAAAGTTTTTTATAGAGAACAGATTGTTAAAGAAATATACTGCTTAATATAAACTGAGGGTATTAAAATATCCTTAAAATATCATTAAGGTGTAAACGTTTAATACAAGAATTTTACTAAGGGGTTCACAAGAACTTCTAGTTTGGCGGATGATACCTTATTTTTTATTTTAAGTTTTAATTATATAGGTTCAACTATTTTTCTATTTTTATGTTCTACATGGTGGATGATATTGGTAAAAACATCTTTCATATTCAGCAGCAAATCTCATTCTTTCTAGCAAACCAAAATTCAAGTTTCAGAAGTTATTAAATGCCAAGTTATTAGCGTTTGAAATTTTGAATAGTGGGGGTTATACTTGTTGGAAAAAAACTGAAAATTATACTCTAATAATAAATTTATATCAAATATTTGTTATATACAGTGTGTCCAAAAACGTATGCAACATATGGTAAATTTTTTTAATTTCGATTTCCCAGAAAATTTGCTTTTTGATTAAAGTAAGTGTTGCTTTAAACCTATAAAAACATATTTAGGAGTCAAGTGCAGCTAATTGTAACGGCATAGGGCATTCTTTTTAAATTGCCTTAAGATTAAAGTAAGTACCTTAATTATAAAAAAATACAGCAAAATATTTTATGGAAATATGGTTGCAAATCAAAAGCGTAGTCTAGATACGAAATTTGAGTTATATATTTCAATTTCCATTTTTCGCCAAATGGTACGCCTTTAATCGATTTTTTGTTTATGCAATTTTTACATATTTATCAAATAACTTAACCACGGGTTTATAATAAAAATGTAATAAATAGTTGCAAACCTTTTAAAACTGTTCAATGATACGACTTGGTTTAGATATTAGCGCGTTGCACGCATATTCAAACACATTTTACCCAACTTGTGTTATAATCAAAATTATGATAGAAACCAACTTTATTCGCGCTGCGAGGGTACCGTTTGGGGAAAAATAGAGGTTTAACCAAAAAAATTAAAAATTGAGACACTTTCGTCACCGCGCATATTTTATTAACATTTTTTATAATTTCAGATGGCGTATTTTCACACACTAATTCTGAATCACTCGAAAAATAAATGATAAATAAGTTAAATACTTCACCGTAAATAAGCACCATATCTGCTGGTTTTTTTTTCTAAATTTATCATTTTCACGTGTCACCAATTTAAAATTAACTTGCTTCAGAAAAACAGACCGCAGCGGATTACAAAATAACTAACCAACAACCCGTAAATTGCATGACTAACAAGAGATAAGACCAACAACATAAAGTATAGTAGGCTACGTTTTGATGATCAGGCCCGCACTTAGGTTTTTTACTTTTGTATCTCGCCTATTTTTAAGTTTATTAAAAAAAAGGTATTTGGAAATTTTGTTTATTTTAATGCCTTCTATACACAGCTAAAAAAGAAGTATCAACTTAGGAATTACCCTGTATGTTAGGTGTATAAAATTCCAAATATTTATCTTAAGAACATAATGTAATATGTAAATTGAATTCCAGTAAAGCCTTATATAAGCCCTAACGATATTTCAAGACAAGAGAGGAAAACTAATTTTATTGTATCCTACAGTTAAAAAAACTATGTTGGTCCCTATTTTCTTCTATAATAGATCTTCATCAAATAACAGCTAACTGACTCGAAAGTTTTAATAAACATAACTTTGGATTTTCAGAATCTTAAGCCACTTTAATGCGACCCAAGAGCAATACTCGGTTATATTTACATCCGGAGCAACTCATGCTCTTAAAGTGATAGCTGAAACCTTTGATTTTAATGGAGGCACTTTGGCTTATTTAGAGGACAACCACACATCTGTACTAGGAATGAGGAACTTTGCACCGAACTTTAGAGAAGTTAAAGTTACCGAAGCCTTGAATATTTTATCATCGGAAGGGTTCGAATCTAAAAAACCTCATCAAAACAGGGAAAACAGTATTTTTGTTTATCCGGCTCAAAGTAATTTTGCAGGTAAGTGGTTTCAGTTTTGTTTTATAATTCTTGGCGCCCTAATTTTCTACTTGGGAGAACAATCTTGGCGTTATTATTTTCCAAATTTGACGTTTCGTTCTTTAGATACCAGCGTCAAGTCAAATTATTTTAATACGAACCTGAAATTTTTAATACGGTTTTCGAAACTTCTAAGCTTTTAATACTTGAAACAGTTTAATGGTTTTCTAAATGTAAACGTTTTGTCATCAAATAACACATCATCAGTATTTGAAATTGCCATCTTTTTATTATACTATTAGAGCCTCAGAAATTCTCTGAGCTGACAAGAATTGCACCTTTATCGAACGAATACGGTTTATTTTGTTAAAACTAGTATTTTATGTTGTCAATTCTTTTTTACTGTAGCTTACTAATCATTTAATACTCGTTAAGCTTCAGAATTGATCCGAATTAACAATTTTTAAATTCTGGCGCAAAAATTGAAATTTTAACATTTTAACAACAAATTTTAAACTGCGTAAATGCTGCGACTTTTTTGCTAACAGTTAATAAAGCTATGGTTCACACAGTTAAAGTTTTTGATGGTGTTAATTAGCTATCTTAAGCGGTTTTCATAAATAACACCAAATGATTTTAATATAAACACCACATGTCTGTTTAAAAGTGGGAGACACTTGAACGGCAGTAGAGTTTTGGACTTACATTGTCTTTATTTGTTTTAAACAAATAAAGACAATGCAAGTACAAAACTCTACTGCTGTTTATAAACACCACATGTTCTTCTTAACAAATTTACTCCAAAGCAGTTTGAATACTTAGCCTTTTACTACTCAGACAGCAGAGTCATTTTACATCGATAAAAATTAAAATGACCCTAACACCAAGGGAGTTGCCACATTTGTTTCCTTTCAGTAGGTTTGTGTTAAGAAGTAAAATTATTATGTAAAAGAATTTTCTTCTTTTATCTCTCTAAAACATTATATTTACATATACATACCAGTAAAGTTAAAAACAAATTAATACGGTTTGCTTATCGCGGCAATTAAAAATTGAATTCCAACCAACCAACCCAGTACACAATATGCCTACATTTTATTCAAATTTAACAAGATTTGATATTTGGGTAAAACTTTGAAATTAATTTAATGAATGGTCCAAATTTAAGAACTGGTCTACAGTGGTGAAATCTTTTTAAAAATATCTGTATACTGGGTAATTTTAAGAATACTTCAAAAAAAAATTATTTTCTCGCTTGTCTAGAGAGAGCATGCGCCCCTTCTCCTGTTATAGCAACTGAAACAACCGCATATCTGTATTAGGGATGAGGTTTTTTGAACCTAACTTTAGAGAACTTAAAGTTGAAGTTGTGTAAGGCTTAAATATTTTATCAGACGAGAGTTTGCGACTAAAGTCGCTCAGCGCTGAAAACAATATTTTCGTTTATCCGGCTCAAAACAATTTTGCAGAAACTAACTTGTATAATAATTCCTGCAAAATAACTGTAAATACCTACTTAAGTAAGTTAATAAATGTATTTTCTTTTGTGCTCTAAGGGTCTACCATCACTTTTGGGGATTTTACACTCGCGACTAGCATTTACACGATTTCTGCCGGAGTTTGGTAAAAGGCTGTAAATGAACCGTGATAAGTTTTGAGAAAAAGCGATTTTTGGGTTTTTCCTTTGCTGCAAGAAAATACACTGGGTCCATTAAATTTTACGATCTTGTTTACGAACCTTAATTATGAGTGACAGCTAGTGTAGAATTATCGCTATAATTTTGCGAAATACCATACCTCTCATGGGGTTTTTAGTACATGAGAGATAGGGTCTCTCGCAAAAAAAAATCGTATTAATTTGATTAGTAGTAGTAGAAGTAGACACGGCTTGTATAGAATTTTATCTATATCTATCTATTAGCACCACAGCGAAGTATCAAATAATTAATTCATCCTTAAGGGTACTAATCCATATGCGACAATATGGTGAGCCTCATATAAGAATGGATTTGATAAAATGAAAAGGAACGCTTCTTCGGTATTAATTTAATCAACAATAGAGAAACCGTCGAGATCGTCTTTGCTTAAGGTAAACAATCATTTTCATTCATCATTTATTTTTAGGTACAAAATATCCGTTATCTTGGATAGAAGCCGTCAGAAAAGGAGCCCTAGGTAAATTGACCAATAAAACACAAAGATGGTTTACGGTATTAGATGCAGCCGGGTTCGTCCCTACCAACCACCTCGATCTGAACAAGTACCAACCAGATTTTGTTATGATTTCATTCTATAAAATATTTGGTTATCCTACTGGATTGGGTGCTCTTTTAGTTAAAAGATCCAGCGAAGAACTGCTTCAAAAGAAGTATTTTGGCGGTGGAACGGTACTTATGGCATTAAGTTCGGAAAACGTGATGGTTCCCAGACCAACTATATACGAACGGTAAGTTATACATAAATACTTCCGGCAATATTGATAGTCTACTTACTTTTAAATCTCTTTATTCATTTATGGATATGTTACTTAACATTTTACGTACTTAGTATATTTATTACATAATAAATAGATGTGTTCCTTTGAATACTAGTATCCAGGTCGCCCACCAGGCAATGCTGTGGTGGTTGATGTTAGCCATGGTACGCAAAAATTGTTTTTAAGTGCTATATTCAGTTCAGGCAGTTCCGTAATCTTTACTGCTATTTGGGAATTTATTTTACTCGTAAGTTATAATGAATTTTTTGATATTTATTTCTTGCTTGTTTCGTTTTGCATTGGAGTTTACTGGAAAAGCGAACGTCAAAAAACCAACTTGATCTGGTCATGTACAGTGTAGCGTGAAATGTGATTCTGAAGGCTTAAAAGTATTTGGAGCGGAGCTTAAAAGTATGCTTTTCTTACTGGCACCGAGTTAGGCATAGAATCTGGATGGAGATTTTTGGTAATTTTAATTTTGAAAATAAATAGGAAGTCTATGATAAATTGGTCTTATTCTGGGGTTGTTTATGTATCTTGTTTATGTGAGGCTTTGTGTTATTTGTGGCTGTGTGTTATAAAAGTTTGTTGCAAGTGAGAGTACGCATTGCATGATGTATGGTGTATCTGTGGTTTGGTGCATTTCTCTGAGCGAGGTCCATCTGAGTGCTGACAATATACAAATCTTTGATAGTCTGTGTATACAGGGGTTCTCAGTGAGATCGATTTTTGGTGTCAATCCCACATTTAAAACGACTGATTCTGGCTATCTATGATAACCTTGCGATTACCGTTTAAACCATAGATTGCTAGAAGTGGACATTATAAATGTGAGATTGACCACATAAGTCGATTTAAGGGTATTCAACCTGGTCATAAAATTGACAATTCAAAACTATGGCTTAAACTTAGAATTATTCTTCAGTTTAAACCTACTTTTGTTGGACTCTCTACTTTATAGACTAAAGATTTAATATAACCACAGATAAAAGTGTGTAAAGGGTTAAGGTCAAGGCTACGAGGTGGCAGTAAAAAAATGTTTACAATGCTTTTGGATACCCTTTATTCAAAAATAATATTGATACCTTAAACTTAAAAATAACTTTGTCAAATATGATAAAACTTTTGTAATTTGCTTAGGGTTGCCAGGTTTAAATCTGCAAATCGCATGACACAAGTTTAAAAAGGAAGGACAGAGACAAATAAAAAAGGACATTTTTTTAAAACTAAAACAAAATTTATTTTATGTAAAAATGAACAAAAGCTAAAATAACCACCTAAAATTCTATCATATACTACGACTACACTTGGGGGAATCCCCAATCAAAACTCTCTCTGTCGGCAATGGAAATGTGAAAAAAACGCGCCCGAGCGCTTCATCAACCCTAAAAAGCGATCTGTGGTATGTGGTTCATGGTTCATAGTTCGTATACCGGAGTTGTTTCCATTAAAGCAAAAATGGCATCGTGTTACAAAGCTTAAAAATAAATTATAATTAGGCATTTAAGAAATCCAGGACATTAGGCGCCCTTCCAAAAGTCGTAGAAGGACGCTAAATATAAGCCTCAAAACCAGGACATCCTTCCAAATCCAGGACACCTGGCAACCCTAAATTTGCTATGATACCTTAGTTTTTGGTGTTTCTATTATTTTATATAGAAATATGAACTTAAAAACTGAGACCTATTGATAGAAATATGGCGGTATCAGCTCATTGCAACCTTAAAAGTGCCTTTTTGTATGTCTTATAGTATGTTGTCCATTACCAATAAGCCACCTGCACCTTTTTTAAAATCTTTAAGAATAAAAATAATTTTAGAACATCGATATGTAAGGAAAAGCAAGTTTTAAGAAGCAGACCAGGTGATTTCTATAGATGCTAGCTCCTATTTTATTACTTACTTGGTTTTAGCAGTGGAAAAAATTAAATTTAGGCGCAGGGATTTAATAAACTTTATGACAACAAACCGTAGAGACTAGTTTTAAACAAATAGATCACTGTGTTACTTTACAGTTTATGGCTAACAAAATATTGTAAGTGTTAGCAAGATCTGTGGACCAGATAGAACATGGAATTTTGAACTATCCTCCCTTAACCTTCCTATCATTAACCACAGCTTAAGCCACCTAACGCGTAATTAAATTAACCACCCTTCATGATGTAACTGTGTTTCCAGTGGCGCAACTAGAGAAGGGTTAGGTGGGTCCCCTCACCCACCAATTTTATGTGTCTTAAGCTTTTTTGTAATTTTTTGTATTTTTTTTTTAAATTATAATACCTGCTCCATATTAACTAATTTATCGCCGGCAGCGATGGATCAAGTCGCTATGGGAAACAAAAGTAGGTATATAACTAAATATCAGGTTGACTGGTTTATTAAGATGTCGTATTTAATATTTGTCAAAGTATTTATCAATTAGTTACTGGTACCTAAGCGCGCTATTAATATTAAGTTTGACATTTTTCAGAAAACTTTAAGGACGTTGCGCCACTGCCTGAATGTCACTATGTTTGATATTAACGATTTAAAACTGCCATCAAGCGGGCTGAACTCAAGTATCTTGATACATTTTTTTTGTCCTTCTATTTTAATCTTTTACCTGATCTGGCTGTAAAACATCAATATAAACATTAAGTGCTAAAAAAAAAGTGCTACTAATTATTTTTATTGGTTAAAAACGGTTACATGCTGTTTGTTGGAACAAAACTTCAACGCCAAATTTAAAAAATCTATCGTCCTATGCCACCTCCAGCCAAGGATCCAAGCACGGTAGGATCAATCCTGACGCTGCTTGCTGCACCTCCATAGCCATTTTGGCCAGCTAGGCTCCTGAAACCGAAGCGCTATTAATGTTAAGGCCTTTTTACATTGGGTGCAATTGCAAGAAAAAATTGCCCGAAAGCATGCGCTTTGTAGACGTTTTAAACAGCTGATGCAGGTTTTAAATGGGAAAACGTGCATCAGCTGATTAAAACGTCGTTGAAGCGCATGCTTCCAGGCCATTTTTCTTGCAATTGCACCCCATGTAAAAAGGTCTTTAAGCTTGAAACTCACTGATTCGCGCGAAGAACGCCGAAAAAAGTGCTTTAGATTTATTGCATGTGGTACAATATGGATTTGCAAATACAAGCGAAGCACGCCGCGTCGAAATCAATGTTACAATTGCTATCCCCATATTTCGCCGCACCACGCTTCGCACAAGTGCATGACAAACTTGGTCAAAGGTCCCCCGAATTGATAAACTTTTAACTTAAAAGCTTGTTTGCATATCAAGTTTATTGTGCAATAATTAAAACGTATTAATAACACAAATTAATAAAATTAATTAAATTTTAAAAACATTATAATATTTTTTTTGTTACCATATTGTTTCACTATAAATTAAAAACCACATAAAAATGCATTAATATAGTTTGAATAATTAAAAATCTTGTAACTGATGCACGTATTTATAGTTCTTCCTTGAGGTTGAAAAAGCCTCTACACTTGGGGAAGATTCACGTACCAAAACGGACTTTCTAGACACAAATTAATCCAGAAGGACTTCTCAAAAAAGTGTTAATGTTAAGGTTTAACATACTAGAGATTTTTCTCGAGTAAGAAAGCCCCAAGGAACGACTATAAGTATATATGGACGAGTGTACTTTTATTATAATATAAGCAAAAAGTCAAGAGTACGGATGAGATGAATACTCTACTGAATTAAAGCACTAGAAAGTTTTAAAATTAACTTGGTATAAAAAAGAGAAAACATTTCCATTCTAGGTTCTACGCCAACGTCAAAGAACTATAAGATTTAAATAAATAAAAAATTGTGTGAAAATTACTCATACTAACGGTATAAATCTATTGTGGTAAAAACGGCTTTAAAAAGTATTAAAATAATATTTCTTACTTCATCACTGCATGTAAACTCAACCTATTTCTAGCCCTCTGATGTCAGTGAGTCACTCTAAATTTGGATATACGATTTCTTTTATCTTAAAGGTATGGAAAACGCATTCATAAACTGACTTTTTCATGTAAGTAATGGATTTTCAGATTAAACTTTAATTCTTAAGATATACTATTATAAATAGGCAATCTTTAGAAATTATTTTCTTCCAATGATGACCTTAAATTTAAAATCTATTATATTCCAAAAAATCTTTAAACCTTTAGCTATTCAGTGATACCTAATATATAGTTGTTTGATTGAATTTTACTGGATTATATTTAGTTATTGACAACCGACTGCCTGCCACTATTTTTAAAATAAACAAAAAAAAACATAACTTAGCATGTATTTATAAACTTTTTTTTATCGCATACGTTTATTGTTATACATAAATGTTTTGTAAGTAGACTGTGGTCCTCCTTTGATATTTCAAACCATAAATATCAACAAAGTTATGTTGTTTTTTAAAGTTACAAAATGCCAAATAAAGTCCGCCGTACTGTTTTCTTTTTGTTTCATGTTCCACGCGTTTAAAAAAAACTATTTTTATTTTATAAACTCATCATGTAGTTTTATTTCAACTTTATGAAAGGCTCACCACGTCAATATTAATAATTTTATAAGGAATGATGTATTTTTCGCTTAGATTACGAGGCATTTTTTTATCGGAAACGCTTAGTTTTTTAAAAATTTTCCTTTAAAAGTTTTTTTTTGTATAGAAATTAAAATTTCCGACGCATATCGTCTTAGTTATTGGTTTGTCATGCAATTAAAAAAAACAGTAGAAATAATAAATTTTTCTTTATTATATGCTTTTTTGTGCCATTTCCCCCTTTTTAGAGCTATTTTAAATCAACAAAAATATAAAAAGAAATACTTAAGTTAGTTAAATACTTCTTAAGACCAGATTTTATAATTTGATTATTTAACACTACGTACATGTAACTCATTATTAGCTCCCATATAGTTAGTGCCATTATTTGAAAAACAGTTTAAGAAAGAGTCGGTACTCAGGTCCCTCATAAGTTCTATGTGAACGACCTTCGCTAGAAAACATACAAAAATACACATGTATATCTTAAGAATCTTAGCATTTCTGAGATTAGAAGCGTTGATTTTAAATAGGCCAGCAAAATCTGTACCACAAATGCTAAATGGTCTACATGGGGTAAAACGATCGCTTGGTAATTCACCCATTATTTCGTTGAGAGATTTATGTTTATTTTTAAAACAGACGACGCATTCTACAAGAACCTTTCGAATAGTATTTCTCCCAGAAATTGGCCACTAAAGTAAACGTTCTTAGCAAAAAAAGCCTGTGGCCCTGAGTGTAAGTATTGATAATGGTAGTGAAGAATGATGAATGAAACATGGTTTTTGCTAGTATGATAGGGTGTTTTTCGTCTTAACTTAGATTATAATTTTCCAAACGACCGCCTACGCCTAATATATCCTTAGAATCAAGAATTGGATTCAGCGGTAAAAGTTTACTAGAATGGGAAATAGGTTTTGATTATTTAATCCATTTTATTTTTTTATTTCATCTGGGAACTCAGTATGTTGCAACATTTTAATTAGTAAAGTTAAGAAATCGTTTAATTCATGTACTGTTAAACAATCTCTATTTCTGTAGGTAATTTATAGTTGTCTACAAATCTTACTTATATAAGCTAAAACTCTTTGAAGTTTTTGTAGTGATGAAAATCTTGTAAATAGTTCCGTAAATTAATCATTTTAAGTAACACTAGGATGTGCTTGGACGTTTTCAGAACTGTTTCTTTAATTGTTCCGTATTTCAGTCTCTATTGATTACATCTGCAGGATTGTTTTCACTAAGAATGTGACTTCATTTATATTCTGATGTAAGTCTTGAACTTCTGACACTCTGTTTCCAACAAAAGTTTTTCCTGCAGAGATAGTTCGGCAGCTATCCAGGAAAGGACAATAGTTGAGTCCGTCCAAAATCTAACTGTGCAAAGTTTAATTGAAGTGATTTTAGCACTCTCGGCGCAAGTTGAGTATCGCACCACAGAGTTCCAGTCTGGGTAGCGATTTTTGCTGAATCGGTGCCACTTGTGATTTGGCATAAATTAATTAAACTGTTATTTCATTTAATGTATTAATCGCTCTAATATAACATGCAATCACCATATGCTTGCTCTGTAGCGTCGCAGAAATAATGGAGTTTTAATTTGACATATGACTTGGATCAAATATTAGCCTTGGAATTTAAATTTTATCCATTTGTATTCATGAAGGGTAAATGTCCAGTGGTAAAGACTCATCCTAATTTACTTGAAGTTTATCCAACTATTGTAAAAAAATTTTGGCTTTAATTATTGTTGGTCCATCTAGTCCTAGTGGATCAAATATCTGGGATGACATACCGTTTATGTTAAAAAGCGATAGAATTGAAGCAATGTCGCTGGGAACATTGTGGCGAGAAACGATTACGTTCAGCGATCGAAAATTCTATCAGGAATAACTTATTTGAGCTGGGCTACATTCTTGGTGAAACGAAATCTCCATTATATGGAAAATAAAACAGTGGTTGCTTGTTATGTTTCACAGTTTTTTATTTCAGTTTTCTGACATGCGTGTTTCGATCTTTTTACGAATTATTTTCAAAGGTAGTGAGTACAAGAGCTAGTAAATTTTATGTGTTGTAATTATGGTATTTTTATCTTCCAGCATTGTTGGTACTGAACGTGTTAAATAAGTAATAAAATTAAAATTAAGGTTTATATGATGAATAATTATTTTTGAAAATTCTACGTGACCTAACAATGGTCTTTAGTTTTAACATATGGGTATGTAATAAAATTAAAATTAGGGTATACATTGTAAAAGTCTATTTTAGTTTTAAGGTACAGATAAATATTTAAATTAGTGTGCTAATGAGAATGGGATTAGATGACAACATTATATTTGTTTTTTATGACTTTTTTAATATCAATTGTTTCTGGTAGGTTTAGTTTTCTGCTTTTGTTTTGTATGTATATGTATAAATATTTTAACAAACTGAGCTGGAGCATAACCCAGGCAAAAAAGTGTTTTGAAAAAAAACTCATTTCCTCGACTGATAAGAAAAAGTTTTTTAGATACGTGAGAAATTCTGTCTCTTCAACTGTTTTCTGTCCCCGTGTCAATGATATGAATGGAATTCTGACAACTAATGATCTCGAGGCAGCGTCCATATTTGCTGATTTATTTAGTACTAATTATGCCACTGAGCCTCCCAATGCTTTACCTCAATAAAATATGACTTTTGACAACCTGGTTATTAACTCAATTAAGAAAACACAAGTCAAGGTGTTCGAGAAATTGAGCGAACTTTTAAACTCCTCGTCTGCTCCAGGCGGGCTACTCAATTCTATTTTAAGGGGATGCGCATTTGCCTTAAGCACACCACTGTCTATAATTATTCAAAATTTACTTGACTCTGGTACTCTCCCGATTGCCTGAAAAACTGCGACAGTTATTCTAGTTCACAAGAAAGGGGATAAATTCCTTGCTAAAAATTATCGACAAATAAGTCTCACTCCATCTGAGGTTAAAATCATGGAAAGAATTTTGGTTAAAGAGTGGCTGGACTTTCCGTTAGCCAATGAAGTTATACCTCAAACACAACATGGATTCTTTTCAGGTCGATCGACTACCACAAACCTTTTAAAGTACCTTAATGATTGGACTAGAAACTTGCTGATTGATATCGCCTACCTTGACTTTTCCAAAGCCTTTGATAGGATACCAAAACGAAGATTGCTGTATAAACTGAACAGCTGTGGTGATCTTTTGCGCTAGGTAGAGTTTTATCTTTAAAAATCGTGAGTTTTTCGTTAGAAACAGTATATCTACGCCGCGTCCAGTTTTAAGTGGTGTGCCGCAGTGGTGTACTCATCTGATCTTACCAGCGCACTTCAGAGCAGCACAGTATCAAACTATGCAGATGATACTAAATTATATTTTAGTCCGCTAAAGCAAACTTTTCAAAATGACTTAAATATAATAGCCACTTAGTGTAAGGCTTAGCTTATGCCTCTAAATGAAGCAAAGTTCGTGGTTATGCATCTCGGTCCATCCTAAGTTACAGTATCATCTTAACAATGTTGTGCTTACGAAGGTCAATCAACAAAAGGACCTCGGGATAGTGATCAGCAGTGACTTATTGTGGGGTAAACACATTGATGTTGCATGTAAAAAAGCTAAACAGTCTTTGTTTCTAATAAAAAAAATATTTTTACGTCCTGATATTCAGACTAGCTCTTTAATTTATAAAACTTATGTGCACCCAATTCTTGAATTCGGGTTTGGTGTCTGGTGGCCTGTGTTAAAACAACTAAAAGACCAAAGTGCAGCGATTTGCCACTAGGATGCCGTATGGTATTGTAACACCAACTTTTGAAAACAGACTGATAATTTTTGGACTACTTTCTGAAATGGATAGACTGGTGCGGGGAGATCTTATCCTTACGTATAGGATACTTTACAACCTATTCTTTGTTGATTTAGGTTCCCTTTTCACCCTAAAATACAGACAATCGCTTGCGAGGTCATCGATTAAAGATTCGACGGGAACATTTTTACACACGGGTCCGGGAGTTATTTCTTTCTAACAGAGTTTTTAATCTCTGGAACAACTTGCCTGATGAGGCTATTGGTGCGGAATCATTAAACATTTTTAAAACCAGAATTGACATTACTCTTTTGGCAGACTATTAGTTTACATTCTTCTGTGTGGTTATTCTGTATGCAGTGATCCGCTATTCCTGTTTTTTTTGTTTTTTTAAATAGATGTTTTGTGTTCTTTAAGCCTAGTGTTGAAATTTCTGCCTGTTTGTCCAATGTAAATTGCAGCACAGTTGTATCACATTGTATTTGCTAGACCCAACCACAATCTCCTTGGACATCCATCTACATTGGACAAACAGGCAGAAATTTCAACACTAGACTTAAAGAACACAAAACACCTGTTCAAAAAAACAAAACAAAACAGGAATAGTGGATCACTGCATACAGAATAACCACACAATTTCTAACAAAATAAAACCTATATATATACAAAACCAAAGCAGAAACCTAAACCTACTAGAAACAATTGCTATTAAAAAAGCCATAAAAAACAAATGTAATGTTGTCAATAATCAAACCAAAATACCTTCAAATGCTAATCTCATTCTCAATAGCACACTAATTTAAATATTTATCTGGACCTTAAAACTAAAATAGACTTTTAACAATGTATACCCTAATTTTAATTTTATTACATACCCATATGTTAAAACTAAAGACCATTGTTAGGTCACGTAGAATTTTCAAAAATAATTATTCATCATATAAACCTTAATTTTAATTTTATTACTTATTTAACACGTTAAGTACCACCAATGCTTTAACCAGTTCTATACTGCTGTACCGCAGTAGATAACTTGGAAACGGATTGACATATTAACATGAATCTTCGATAATTGAAGTCGTTGGACAGAAATGATTAATAGGAGTTTTTAATATGACGTTGACAGCTCTGACCTTGATCCAATATAGTGGCCACTGATCTATTTTGAAAAAATATAAGCATGATGCATCAATGGCCACTATAATGGCCACTAAGCGTTATAGAAAAAAAAATTATATATAAACAAATACAAAGAAAACGTTAGGTAAACAAAAATCATATTTCTGACTTTATTTTGTGTGCCATATCTTAAAATAAGGATGAATGCATAAACCTGGACTTTCATCGCACTTGGTACATTGGTATCTGGTCCTTTTTCGTATGTTATTTTTAGAAACGACTAATGTAAGTACAACATGGCCAATATAGTGGCCATGGTGGGCGGGGCGTTTGCCCAATCCTTTCTGTGTTCCACAAAACTAACCCAAACCTTCTATTTTGTACTGCGGAAATTCAGTACTCGTTTAAAATACTTTAAAATGTCGGCCACTCTAATGGCCGCGGTACATTTTTACAACATTTTGTGGCCGGTCATATTCAACGTGTTAAAATATAAATACCATTACTTATTACAACACATAAAATTTAGTAGCTTTTTTTGTACTCACTACCTTTGAAAATGATTCGTAAAAAGATCGAAACAGAAAACTGAAATAAAAAACTGTGAAACATAACAACTGTTTTATTTTCCATATAATCTATCAGGAATATTCGGTTTGTGCGACAATTTTCTGTATAAATTTAGGGATTTTCATGTTATGTATGCGTTTGTAGTTTTGTTTGCTTTTGTCAGTGCCCAATATCACAAAAATTTGACATCTTTTGCAAAAAAGAATAAAAATCAATTTTTTTGTGATATTATTTTATCCTAGATTTTATCCCCAGGGGGCACAATGTACAAACATTTTTAGTTTATATTATTAAGTACTTAAACTAGTAAAGCCACAAATATAGTGCATAAATTAGCCCGATTCATAACAAATTGTGATATAGATCTACTCGCTCGCGCAGTTCAATTCATATTATCTTGCATACTATCCAATAGCTTCTAAACCCTTATAATTTTCATGAAAATTATTTTTAAGAAAGGAAAATAAATGTAAGGAAGCACAGGAGAAATGTCTTTAATTTTCTTCTGGCTTTGTTCATAAAGATTTAAAAATTTAGCGAGGGCACCCGCATATACCCAGTAAAATAATAGAAGACAAAGTCTTGTTTTTTATGATTACCTACCTATTCTTTTTTAACTTAAAACTAAGTAATTGTTACTGACAGATCAGTATTTGGCGGAATTTTGGATGTAATGTAAAATTATCGAGATAAAAATAAATATTGGCAAAAATATAAATAAAAAAAAACAATCTGAAATATACTTACGGATTAGAGGCTGGTAAAATGTATGGCCGTGGTCCTACTGGTCTTCTTATAGGTTGGTAGACCGGCCGATGATGCTGGTTGTACCCGTATGGAGAGCTTTGTATAGCGACAGTAAGCCCTATGAGGGCGAATAATAAAATTATCTGTAGAATAAAAAAGTATTTAAAAAAATAATAATAAAGTTTATATTATAAAATGGCTATGTACCGTGCTATGGCAAAACAAGGAATTTGAAAAAACTCGTTTTGAAATATCTAACGTTAAACGTTCAAAATGTATTTATTTCCTTTTTTGCTTATTTTTAAGTTAATCAGATTCAGACTTGCTCTAAACGGTGGTGCGCATTCAAAAAGACTCGAAAATTTGAGTTTTAACAATATTTAATTAAAATATTGTTAATAGACTTTTTGCCACTGAAAATTTGAGCAAAACTAAAAATAAGTTAATAAGTAGCATAAGCAGCTTTGAGTTCTCCTTTCTTTCGTCGGATCCTAGCTCTACTGATAAGCCATGATATGGCGAAACGCGTTTAGGGATGGATCTGACGAAACGAAAGGAAATTATTTTTCTGTAAAAATAAATAATTTCGCGTATTACAGACCTTTGCCAAAATAATTAAAATATATTATTGTTGTTCGGACTCCAATAAACAAGGTATTACCGAATATGTTTAAAACAAACCTAAGGAGGACTACCATGCTTATATTTTTAGTTCTTCAACCGCCGGTCCGCGGCCCGGTACCGGACCTTAGAAATTTCCTGCCGGTTCAAAAAAAATTTTGGTCAAATAGTAAATCAAACATCATTATGTATAAAACTATACAAATACAATGTATAATAACAATATAATATCAAAAATTAATGTAATACTTACCAAATAGTTATAAAACTATGAATTAGAAAAATACTGTTTAAAGTACTGTGATGAATGACGCAGTGAAGATTATTATAGAAATTCATAGCCGAGCTACGAACTCAAGGCTCTTCGCAATACTATGCGAGAGCATGAACTCACCCCACCAACATCTGCTTCTACATGCAGAAGTGAGGTGGTTAACGAGAGAAAAAATTCTTTCGCTACTTTTTGAACTGAGAGAAGTAAAGCAGTTTTTGCGAGAGCGAGAATCTGAACTGGAGCCTTTGATGAATGAAGAATGGCTGGCAGTTCTTGCTTACATGGCGGACATATTCAGTCTGCTTAATGAAGTTAATATTTCTCCGCAGGGTTCAAATATAAATATTTTTACTTTAAGAAATAAAATGGATGCGTTTAAAAAGAAGCTAGCCCTTTGGAATAGTCGCTTATAAGAGGAAGATGTAGACATGTTTTCTCTTTTGGATGTATTTTTGATTGCTGCTGATGTGAACACGAAAGGAATTTTTAACATAATAAAGCAACATTTAAGAGCATTAGCTGAAAATTTGAATAAGTATTTACCAGAAAATGAAGATTTTCGTAAAGGTAACCTCTAGATTAATAATTCATTCTTGGAAGATATAAACTCATGTGCACTTCTGATGTCAGGTTGAAGAAAACTGATCTAGGACACGGTAACCTCCTATTTTAGATTCCCTCGTCCAATATGTCCAAAGCGTTAGGATTTCTTGGAAATTTAATCAAAAAGCTCGTCTGGAAGATTTCATTTTTACAATTGTTCGATAATAACTTTTTTCTTTGTTGAGGCAATTCCTATGCAACTTTCAGATGATTCTTTTGGAAACGAGAGTACTGCACCTTTTTTTCAAAAGCCCTGCAGTTTTCAGAAAAGCTTCATATTTAAAACTATATTTCATCAACAATCTCTTTGAAATTATAACGTGGATAAAAAATATCATTGTGTAACATAATGAAGAGTAATTTATTTGAAATAAAAAAAAAATGCTGCGGTGATGACATAAAAAGGAATAATATTTATATATTAATCTTAAAACTTAAACATTTGCGGTAAAATTCGTTTACAGATTCGTAATCTACGCTCCAAAATTCATCGTTCCTGATGTATTTTTTTGTGGCGAGCGTATTATAAATATTTTCCATAATTTTAATTAAAAAGAGCTTACTTTTTTTTTGGTATTTAGTTTTCTTGCCATCTCCATTATTTTTACTGGTTGAGCTAGTATATTTATTGTAAATAAAAATACTGAACTGAAACGTCTACTTTATGCAACATGCAAACTCATACTGAGATAAAACAGTGTACGCTTTTAATTAATATGGTTGACGTTGACCACCGAGCAATCCCTCCCATGGTAAAAAAAATGTATTATACAATACATCATTGTTTTAAATTTGTAATATTATGCCAAAGGTAATAAAAAAAAATGCATAGCATTTATTTGCTATACTAGCTTTTTCAGACCCCTTCTTTTATCAAAAAATATGCAATAGGCAACTCCCAGTTTCCATTAATACCCAAAGCCATGCACTCTAGTGTGTTAGAAGCTTCTGACAATGAATCATCCTCCAATTCAGAGCCCATGTCCACATATCCATAAACCTTGGAATCTAGTATTTCAATTTTCTTTTGAATTATACAGCTATTCCATCCAATACTAGAAAGTACAAAAAAGGCCTATCTGATTTTGATTTTGATTTGTTTAAATGCTACCTTACAATACAATTGATATTTTAATTCCAATTTCTTTGAAGGAGCTAGCAGGCACAAGGCAAATGTATTCTCAATAAAGTCATAAGCTTTAGGAGAATAAAAAATGAAGCGTCTGTGCAAGGCTTTTTAGCTCCCGTAAATATTTGTGTTTTGAATTAAAGGTGTTCTACTATTCATGATGTATCTCCAAACTATGTACCATGGAACCCCCGAAAGGCTTTTTTTAAGAGAAGTAGAGACAGGGATCGAAATTCCGATATGCGAAGGAATTGTATTGGTAATAAAATATTTTTAACGGAAATACGATACACCAACACCGGTATGCTAATGGGCATAAATTCGCTCTCTCCCCACATTGTAACGTCACGTACGAGGACGCTTTAACACTGTTAAGGCCGGTTTACATTAGGTTCTCGCTGTATAATTATTAACAATATTGATGATCCAGGTAGGTAGGTGTTTGTGGGTTTAGGACAATAAAAAAAAAAACAATTCCTCTAAATTAAAAAATTGCCGACGTTTCGACCTTTATTAGGTCTTTCTCAAGGCTATTTCACAAAGTCGAGGAACATAAGTCGAAAACAATTGTTAAAATCATCTCCAGACGGGAACACACATTACAAACTGACATGGAACAAATATTCTGTAAAAATAACGAACCACACCACAACGAGTACTGTTAATATCTGAAATAGCCTTGAGAAAGACCTAATAAAGGTCGAAACGTCGGCAATTTTTTAATTTAGAGGAATTGTTTTTTTTTTTTTATTGTCCTAAACCCACAAACACCTACCTACCTGGATTTAGAAATAGGACGCTAATTTCATAACAAATATTGATGATATATGATACATTGGATTGATGTTAGAAAACGTAACAATCATTTATTATTTATCGATCGCGCCACATGGTATCTACCAAGTGTATCACCCCGCACTGTTTTGTTCTAGCCGATGAACGACGTGTCGAGCTTTCTCTATCTTTTTCAAAATTGTGGGAATACTGATTGTTTGCTGTCTTGAGAAGGTTTCTTACTTCGTTGTTATGGCTTGCAGATGTTAAAAATTGACTTATTTTTCTGTTGCCTGCAGAAAGCGACAGCGTTTTTCTTAAAAAGTCATTTAATTTCTCCCAAATGGGTATTTGGGCGTTTTAATTATAAAATAACGAAGAAATTATAAAAAGGGCTGTGGCCTTTTTCGTTGATGTCTCATTTTCCGGACGGAGATCTAATTATTGTAGATTTTTCTGGTTTTTAAAAATGGAGCAGATGTGGCCATAAGAAATGCCATTTTTAATTTATTTAATTTCCGACCATCGATGGTAAATAAGTTTCTTATTTCAGCCCAATAATTGAAAGCTACTTCGATTTCTTCTTTCAGATGGAGATTTCTATGCAGAAATGGCAAATTCTTCGTGAAACTCTCAAAACGAAGTAAAATAAATATAGCCGCAGGCCTATTATCCGTCAAATTCATGGCCTTTTCGTATTATTTTTAGAATTTTCTGATTACCTCAGAAAATTAGGATATTTTTTCGTTATCTCAGGGAATTGAGATTTCTTCGTTACCTTGAAAGATTCAGATAGTTTCCTCCTTACCTTAAGAAATAAAAATTATTTTTGTTACCGCTGACTATTGGATGGACCCTCCTCCTGAATGAATTATAGTAGTGCCTGGCTATACCACCCCCTTGATTGCAGCGCAGTTTGCACTTCCCAGAGCTAGGATTAAAGGTGACTTCTTTCCATTATTATTTTTTAAATTCCTCTAACTAACTTTTAATTACCTACTTCTATAAAAAAAAATAATATACCTACTGCAATTACCTGCTACATTGTTATATATGTTCTTTAAAAAAAGGATAAAAATACTCATCTAGTGAGTTAAATTATTGTAAAACGTTCCTGATTATTTATTACTATTATTGTCTTGTGTTGCGTCCCATTTAAAAATGTGTAAATAGTGTTTGATTGATCAATCAAGACCAGGGAAACAATAGTTACGTTTTTATAGGGATATATGCCGGTAGAATATCCACTAAATACTAATTTTTTTAGAAATAAAATTGTGGATTTTTGCATAGGTATTTAAATAATTCACAATCTAAGTAATAGTTTATTTAATTACAGTCTGGAAAGGGATATGATTCAGAAGGTATGCCTTTCTAAATCTTGTTACTTTGTGATTAAAACTATTCGTTTTTAAATTTTTCTATTTATTCCTTAACAACACATTTCTCTAAGAGATCGTTTCCTAGATTAGGACTCCTAATCTTAACAATAGAAATATCATAGTAAAAATTAAGTGGCGGCCTATTAGAAAAGTTCCTATTCCTAACATAAAGCTGCTCCGATGAACAGCTGCGATCGCTTGTACTCCCTTTTAACAAATAAAAAAGTTACAAGGTGCAAGTGCAAGTAAATGATTGTTTATTTTTTATTAAGCATTATAATATTAAAAACGACATACTGCCTTCATTTATTTTAGCTACTTTGATAAATATCCCTTAGTTCAGTGGTCCCCAAACTTTTTGCTATGGCGCCCCCTTTTGGGAATCAAGAAATGGTCGCGCTTCTTTCCCCTTCATTATACAGATACAAATTAAAAATTTGTATTAATTTTGCAGTTTTTCAGAGCTCTTGCCCCCTCCCAATGCTGCTTCGCGCTCCCCAGTTTGGGAACCACTGCTTTAGTTAATTATCATTATCAATCAGTACATTATACCTACAACTACCTGATCCGTACTGTAAATAAACATACAACAGCTACAGAAAGGAAATCTGTCCGCTTTTCACAATGACCTGGCAATGTGAGGTAGAACTGTCACTCACGTCCTACGGTTACTAAACAACCGTGTTCGCGTCCCTTGAATGCGACGATATGCGCAACGATGTTTATTAGTATACCGTTATTTATAGGTATATCATGAACGGAAAACGTTCAGGGCAGGTTAGATTTTGAACATGAATAATTAAATAAATCAAAATAAATAAATTTCTGGAAAATAGTAAGTTATGTTTTCTAACGATGTAATGTTATGTAATAATGGGAGAGTTCAAGTCTATAGGCCTTCTGGCATGTGAAAACATTGCTTTTTGTTTTCTACTTTTAAATTAGAAGATCTCAATAAAATATGAAAGTTGCTAAAATGATGTATAAAAAAACGTCGCCTCTCGGCCTATCTAAAAATTTCAGTTAATGCCGTCGCATAAGCAGATAGACGATTGTTACATGTAGGCATGTTTTTAAAATGCCTATATTATTTAATAAACATATATTATATTTTAAAATTTAATTATAAAACATAAAACAATCCCATTAAGGATAAAGCAAACAATTTTGTTTAATTAAATGTGGTTAAATAATGTTTAAGTGGCAAACAAATAGTAATGAATTATTTATTTACCTGTAATTAATTTACATTAGGAAAAAATATAGGCTTACCTGCGTGTGTACACATCGATATAAATAAATCCTGGCTCCGAAGGGGGCCTACATATCAAGCTTATAAGATTATATACATATCTATATAGAAAGAAAGCGTACCTTAAAGATAAAAAAAAGTTATTTTTCTTACCATTTTGGCAACTCATTTTATAACCCCTTATCAAATTCTAGCTAAACCTATTGTTCACCAGTTTTACAGCAATATTAAAGTTATGGTCCGCTAACTACATTAATAATGGTAACATATTTTATCAGTGGCGGAGTGGCGGCCCACGTCCTTACGCAAAGGTGTGACCAAGAAATTGGGATATACTTTTGACGCGTTCGCCACTTTAATTTAAAAAAATTACGATAGCCGATTTTCTTCGTAAAGAAAAGGTAAAATATTATATACATAGATCTTGGATTTTTCATGGGTTTTAATTTTTGGTGGATTAAATATGTGACACCAATTTTGGTCCATTAAAGCATCCATTCCAAATAAAACAGAAGGAAGCTAAAAAAATTAGGTTTTTGCCACATTTACAAATCAAGATATTTTACCTATTTCTATAAAAAAAAATTCAAAAATTCTACGCAGTGGAGCTAGAAGTTAAAAGCATTCAATATTTTCTCATTTCCGATTGTGGAATAGGCCTTTTCAGTTCTTTCATACAAATTTTGTCCTTGAGAGAATATGTAGAAAAATATGTCCTTACTAAATTGCTTATTTTATTCAATAAAATAGTGGAATTTAGTGTCCGTTAAAATATATAAACAAAAGAAGCTTAGCGGCAAGCGGACAGAGTAGTACGTCTATCTTTTGCATTAAAGTACACAGGGACGCCAAAGGTAATGGAATCCCTGGGGCACAGGTAGACAATAAAAGGCTGTTTCGTTCTTGTTAGAACTCATCAGAAAGCCATAACCTGTAAGCAACTCCCAATACAGCGAGACTGTTCTTTTCAAGGCGTTTATAAGAAATAAAAACGCGATGAAAACCCAGTAACGCCATCAGTAGGAATCAACCCAATGCAAAAAATAGCCATCTAACGTGAAAACGTAGAAATAAATAAATCTAAATCAATCAAGCACGGAACGGCCACTTCGCCAGTATAGGAAGGGTCTCGCTGTATTGGGAGTTGCTTACAGGTTATGGCTTTCTGATGAGTTCTAACAAGAACGAAACAGCCTGTCATTGTCTACCTGTGCCCCAGGGATTCCATTACCTTTGGCGTCCCTGTGTACTTTAATGCAAAAGATAGACGTACTACTCTGTCCGCTTGGCGCTAAGCTTCTTTTCTTTATATATTTTAACGGACACTAAATTCCACTATTTTATTTATACTTACACACGGCATTTACGGAATAATGCTGCAAACCGGTGGGCGACTGCAGCGCGATCTGAATCTGAATCCACAAAACCGTGGCGATGGTATCAGAGAAGCGAGAAATGTTTCCTATACTGGCGAAGTGGTCGTTCCGTGCTTGATTGATTTAGATTTATTTATTTCTACGTTTTCACGTTAGATGGCTATCTTTTGCATTGGGTTGATTCCTACTGATGGCGTTACTGGGTTTTTATCGCGTTTTTATTTCTTATAAACGCCTTGAAAAGAACAGTCTCGCTGTATTGGGAGTTGCTTACAGGTTATGGCTTTCTGATGAGTTCTAACAAGAACGAAACAGCCTTTTATTGTCTACCTGTGCCCCAGGGATTCCATTACCTTTGGCGTCCCTGTGTACTTTAATGCAAAAGATAGACGTACTACTCTGTCCGCTTGCCGCTAAGCTTCTTTTCTTTATTTTATTCAATATTAGTTTTTATAGGTAGCTTGATCGGAACAGATTCAGGACTTTTTTGTCCCGTCCCGGATAAAGAAAATGTAGCAGAAAGTCCCCACTGTATTTTGATATCGTGAATATTGCCGATTTTTTAAATTTTTACTTAACAACAACAACAAGTTGACGGTTATTAATATTTAATACAGTTTTGGTTTGTCTATTTTGGTAATATTTTATAAAGTAATATGACATATTATAACTTCCAAAGGCAAAGCTAAAAAAAAGTATTTTAATGATGTTTTAAAATATTAAAATGTATCTAAATAATACTATTTTTTTCTTATGCTGTTTCGAATTTGAGTAAAGAGGACTTCGTACACATTTTAAACGAGATTTCTTCCCACTGGTTCACTAATCGGCAAAAAAAAAGTTTTAATATAAAAGTTTTTAGAAATTAAACCAAGAATATTGGGAAGTCCTTTTGGTTTGTGGTTTGTCATATTATATGTAATACTTATATAGGTATAATTAAATTATTTCTTTTTTAATTTAGCAACACTATATTGATTTTCCAATAATCTGTAATTAATTCTATACAACTTTTATTAAAATACTTTTTCAAGAACAATTACGGTTTATTTTTAAACAGGAAGTTCAATTTTTAGTCTATTTCTAAGCCTAATTTTAATTCATCTTAGTCGCCAACTGATGCTCTCTCTTTCTTACATCAGTGGTAAATCCTACTCTTGGAGATGCGATGCGCGTCGGCTGACCGCTGGCTTTCGTGTACCAAACATCATTAAAACTGTGAATGAGAGTAGCTACGGAATCCTCTTGAAGAGTTGGTTATCTGAATATGGCTCATCTATAGGCTTGAATTTTTTATAGATTTGAAGACGGCACGATACCATTTCTCTCAATATTAGCCATAAAGCATGGTTTCGATACTTTCAAACGTCTTCAGCTAACCCCGCAACTCATAGCTCAACATACATTTAATTTAGCAAAATATACCTTTGATACTATGACTGAGATGCATCATTCCAATGGAGAACCGATTGCAATTCTGTACCATGACACAGGGTATAAAAATGATAATATACAGGGTGGAATAGTCAACTTTAATTTAAAAAGATCTGATGGTAAATATGTGGGTTATGCAGAGGTAAGTATGCTAAATTAGAATTGCAAGTTATAATAAAATGTATTGAAATAAAAGTATATTTTCAATTTTGGGTAGGTTCCTACTATAAAATGTTTGAAAATTTAAATCTTTTAATAAAAGGTCTGAAAGGAAGGAGTCTTTTAAAAACCTCCTAGAGACGGGGATGGTAGTTCAATATGGCTGACTTTTTTCCGGTAAGTCAGCGGCGTATCCCTGTACAAACTTTTTAAATTATTTCTAATGTCTATTTCAGAAAGGTGTCGAGTAATAAAAGCTCATTAGGTATGCAAAGGGACTACAGAGTGACCCAACGAATATTTAAGCCACTTTTATAATTTGGCATGGATTGTATTGCAAAATTCTTTATGTTCATCAAGTGCAGGTAGTGTAGGTACTCTTATTTTTTATTAAACATTCTAAAAAAAGTACAAAATACATTATACTGAAATTAAATTATAAAGAATCATAATATTCTTCGTCATCTGAGGAACTGTCATCTCCTCTTGAAGTTATAATTAACGGGTCGACGGTCCGATCGATCAGGTGGTCAAGATCCTCTTCTTTAATGATATGATGGACTGCTTTTCGCCAGTTCTCTGGTGTCACTTCCTTAATGGCTTGATCAAACAGTAGCTTAACGTCTTTCATTTTGAATGTCGTGTTGTGTTTTGCTGCAAATCCTTTCACTTGCGCTAATACAAGTTCTATATGATTTAGTTCGCAATGATATGGCGGTGTGCACAGCATAGTTACACTGTGTTTTCCAGCTATATCTTCCACGGCATATTTCATAAAACGATGTTTGTGTAAATTTGCTATAGCTAATAGTTGCTTCTTTATCAAATTATCTTCTTTTTTTTCTTTGGTTAGTTATCATAAATAATTGAATGTACAAAATTTATCTGCGCCTATGGCCGGCACCGAAATTGAGCCGAACTGGGCGCAATTTCCTATTTTATTACTCTTCACCTTTCTGAAATAAAACCATTATCAAAAATTTTTTTAACTGGTTTTGTTTTATATGTATATGTTTTTCCTGCTTACTTTTTGGTTGCGATAAAGCTGGGAATGAAATAGCGATCACCGATCTAGAGCACTTGGTTTGAAGATAAACAGACACGAAAACTCTAAAAGCCATGTTCATAATTGTTACAAAGTGATTCCAAAATTTGCGAACCGAAAAGAACGTAGGATAGACTTAATTTATAAAAATAGGTAAGTTTTTTGTTGCAAAAATTGCAGAATACCTTAAAATTTTTACCAGGGGTCGTCGCTGTAATAGTTAAAATCAAGTCTTATCACGCTCAGTTTTTAAACAGTGTATATCTGACTAAAAATAAAATAAACACAACAAGCCATACTTATTACGAAGATGCCACGATTAATGTCAACTTCGGACTTAACTTGTAAACATTTGAAAGTGGTATTTAAAAATGGCTGTCATGACGTTATTTCCGTCATAGCCGTAGCAATGGAAATAGTATTTAAACTCCTTCCTTTCTGTCCTGTTATTTAAGTTTTTAAAAAAGCCGTCTTCAAAACGGTTCTAAAAAGTATGAAGTAAAATGTTTTAAAAGATTATTCCTAATATTGATACTTATAGTGTATTTATTTTCAACTGGCACCGATAGTAAATAATAACCTAACCATAAAACGCTCGATGTAATCGGTACAGGACTGCAGTCAGCTTTCGCATTTGAAAAAACACGTTATTCGATTATATTGTATTTTTGTTTTGCACAACACTATTCTATTATTTTAAAACTTATTTTGATTTTGGTATTTTGGATTTGCATAGTGATGAAGTGCTTGTCTTGTGATGTAAAATAAGGGTTCAATATAATCGAAAACGTCTTTATTCCAATGCGAAAGCTGAATGCAGCCCTGTACCGATCACATGTGTTTTTTGGTTAGGTTATTGTTTATTGGTACCAGTTGAAAATAAATAGACTATACACTGTACGGACATCAGAAAGTTTAGCATTATAAACAAGATGGTAACTTTACGTACCTAAATATTAATAAAAATTAAAAACTTTTAATATTTTTAAAAATTTCAAATTTGTCCGCTATAAATCTGTGAATCTAGAAATTATCCACTTGTTTAAAAATAAGACAACATTTTATTTTTCAGAAGTCCTAAAACATAAAGGGTTCGAAGAAAAGTTTAGAGAATTAAATATTTCTAACATTTTCTTTTCCAAAAGTCCTAAAAAATAAAGGGTTCGAAGAAAACTTTAGAAAATTAAATATTTCTAAGTAGTTTGGGGAAAAGCAAGTCGGTTTTTCTTATTTCCATATTTGTGTTTTCAAAAGAAATATTTAGAACTTGTCTGAAGTAATCTATAATTATTATTTTGTCTTGTCTAAAAATAAATTTTCTAAATTTGATGAGAACGTAAATATAAAGTTTAAAACCTCATGGGAATATGCGATTGTCCTAGGTCTAATGATAAAATGCCCTTAACAAGAAAAATATTAGAGAAAAATTAGATTATAAAAATTAAATGCTAATAGTAAGAAATGTTAAATTAATCTATCAAACTTTTCCAATAGATTTCCGTTCGAAAGATAATTTTTCAATATTTTTTCTTTTTAATGGTTTTAGGTGCTGCACATTTCCAATTTGCATGAGATTTATTTGAGAACAGGCTGTTTTTGCAACCCAGGAGCTTGCCAAAAATTTCTTAAATTAAGCTCTAACGATGTTAGAAGACACTTCCAAGTAAGTTCGGTGATAATTAATTACGTTTTTTTTTTCGGAAAGATTGTGTTTATTAGGTAATAGAATTATAGAGTAATTCGTAAGAAAATTTTTAAAAGCCAAATATACTATCACGGAGTTTATTAAAAAAAATACTTGTGGTGAAACGATTACTATTATCACAGAATATATAGCTATATTTTGTGCTATTATGATTAAATGTAAATTATTAGAGTTGTACGATTACTTGTAATCATGTATATCAATATACGCTCCCAAGAAAATACTATGTCATGGAGGTGATAATTTTTAGGAAAGATATGTTTACTGGAAGGGGGAGGGGATTACAATACAAAAAATATTTATAACATATCTCAAAAATCATAAATAATACACATTTTAAAAATATCACTGTAGAAATAGCGCCGCGGGTGAAAGTTTTACTGAAAGAAGGGAAGATTCAAAAGAGTTGGATACTTTTGGTCATACATGGGGAAGGGCGGGGGGGGGGGGGGGGGTGAATTATCCTTGTCTCCTCTTTCTGGTAAATTCACCCTTGTTTATATTCCAAATAACTGTTAACTGACAAGCTGAAATAACGCCAAAAAAAAATTTTTAAATCGTTTTTCTTCGATCTTCACCATCAGTGATTTTAAAACATCGATTAAGAAATTAAGAAACACTCTCAGCATGGTGATTTAACGTACCATATACTCCTTGCAGGTACAGACTTTTTTTAAATTTTAATCTACTTGTTCTCTTTGCAATGTTTACAAGTTTTCACTTTTTTCGAGAACTAGTCCTAAAAAGTTGTATCCTGACAGACCATTATCATTAAAAGTTTCATTTTCTCTTAAATCAGCGACAACTTTTTCGTTTTATTTCTTTGAAACTTTTGCGCTTAGTTTTCGTAAAATCCCACAACGTTAATCGCAACTCCGCATTTTTTTGATTTCCCAAATTGGCCTCCAAATTGTATTTTTGCTGTTTGGGCAACTTTAATCGTATTTCTTTATATTCAAGGTTATAGTCCAAGTTCAAATACTCAGTAGAACTGTATCCAATAAGGATCAAGCATAGAGATATCATTTTATTTATATGCACAAGACATGAGCCAAAGGGGATTCTTACTTTAAAAATGGGTGTAAATATGAAGAATTTTTAAAAAGAAATTGTAACTGCTCTTGTTATCCAATGTAATTACAAAAAATATATGCTTTTTTTTTTTTTTTTATGATAAAACACCTGCACTGCAGGAAAAATCCTTTAAGGCGCTCTGGGAGCGGTGCGAGTGCGAAAAAAGCGATTAACGTTGGTCTTGAAACGTTGAAGATTGTATTCATTGGGAAACACGACTTCAGGAAGATCACTCCACAAAGATGACGTTCTCCAGATGAAAGAATTCTTGAACAATGAAGTTCGAGGAGTACTAAGCTGAACAGCATATGGATGAGCGGCAGCGGTTCGCCGTGTATTTCTGTTTTGCATTGCTCTAGGTGGAATCAAGTGGGCAATGTCAGTCGAACACCTGCCATGGAAATATCTGTAAAAAAGAGCCAAATCACCAACCTGTCTTCGATGCTCCAGGCTATCGAGGGTCTTGGTCAGCTCGGGGTCGCCGATCAGACGAACGGCTCTCCTTTGAATGGAATCCAGTAGCCGAAGGGTGTGCTTGGGTGCAGAGCTCCAGACATGAGAGCAATATTCTAATGATGGTCGAATCTGGGCTTTGTAGAGTGTCAAAAGTTGATGAGGTGTGTACAACCTTTTGGTGCGGAAAAGTACACCAAGTTTCTGTGCAGCTATCTTGGCAATTACCGCAACGTGATCATGCCAAGACATATTACCTCCCAGATTGACCCCTAGCAAATTAATAGACGGTGCCAGGGGAATTGCGTGTCCTGCCATGACTATATCCGGTTCTGCAATGTTAACCTTTTTGGAGAAGACTGCTGCCTGGGTTTTCTTAGTATTAAATTCGACTTGGTTACTGTCACCCCAAGCCAAAATTTCTTCCAGGTCATTGTTGAGGCGCAAAACTTCATGCTGCCTGCGAAGATGTGCGTCGGCAGCGGATGTTTGGGGAGTCAAGGTAAAAGATGAGACAAGTGTGCTGTCATCAGCAAAGCTATAAATTGGATTTTGGGTTTTTACTAGAAGGTCGTTAATATACAGTAAAAAGAGGGTAGGCGACAATATGGACCCTTGAGGAACACCGGCATTGATGGTGAAGGTGTCTGAGAGAAACCCGTCAATCGCCACTTGCAGAGAACGGTTCTTAAGGAAGCTGGTTAACCATAAACAGAATCCATTAGGCATACCGTAGGATCGCAATTTACTTAGAAGCCCATCGTGCCAAACACGATCAAAAGCCCTAGAGATGTCCAGTGCAACAGCCCGGGATTCTCCATGATGTTCGATGGTGTTGCTCCAAAGATGGGTGACATATGCCAGAAGGTCACCTGTTGATCTGGACTTACGAAAACCGTATTGATGGTCGCTGATAATGTTAAGCCCTTCCAGATACTTTAGGAGTTGTTGGTTAATAGCTTTCTCCATTACTTTTGAAATTACTAAAAGCAATGCGACGGGTCGGTAGTTGCTTGGCAGGGTCTTTTTACCTTTCTTTGGAATAGGCTGGACACGCGCCGACTTCCAGCAGGATGGAAATATTCCTTTTTTGTAGGATAAGTTGAAAAGTCTACAAAATACTGGTGTAAGTTCATCGGCGCATGTCTTGAGAACAATGATAGGAATTTCGTCTGGACCAGAAGCTTTATTGACGTCGAGTCCTTTAAGAATCCGTTTAACAAGACGCTGGTTAGGTAAGAGTGGCAGACCCTTGGTTCTGACCAAACGGTCTCACGTAGTCCTGATTAGGTCCGTTGTGATACCACACGTGTTCCGTAGAACCCACCTTCATCAGATTACTGATGGTTTATGCGACGTAACCGCGGAAGGATTTTAACAACTCATTCAAACCAGCCACTACTGTTCAGAAATCTGCTCAGCCGTCCAAGTTGTAAGTTGTTTAGTTCCTCCAGGCTATCGAAAGATGATTCACCCAGAGTAGTGAACCTCCTTCTTGCGAGGCCAGGGCATTCACACAGAAAATGTTGAATACTTTCTTCCTCTTCCTCATCTCTGCAGCTTCTGCAGAAGTCGTTAGTGGGTATTTGCATACGTTCGGCATGTCTACCGAAGAGGCAATGTCCGGTAACAACCGCAGTAATATTTCTCACGTCTTTTCGACTGTGTCTCAATAGCTCTGCGGTTCTCTTTTTATCGAATGTGGGCCACAGTTGCCTGGATGTACTACAGGTTGTCAACCCTGTCCATCTGTTCTGTGCAAGCTGCTTGGCCGTGTAGTCAATCTCCTCTTTGACCAATCCCAGTGGTTTGTTCACTGTATTGTCTGCTAGATCAGCTGGCATGCCTGCGCCCTCTCTTGCGAGCGCATCGGCAGCCTCGTTGCCATCTATTTTGGAGTGTCCAGGAACCCAGCACAGAATAACCCGATGTTGGTTGCCAAGTGTGCATAGATTGTTGCGGCATCGCTTTACGAGCTTTGATTTGACGCTGCTGGAACAGATTGCCTTAATCGCCGCCTGACTATCACTGAAGATGGTGATTGACGAGGCTACTCCCAAGCCAAGGTGTTCTTGCAGGATATTGACCGCCTTCTCTACTGCCAGTACTTCCGCTTGAAAAATACTACAATAGTTGGGGAGTCTATACGATTTCTGTATTTGTAAACTTTCGGAAAAGACCCCGGCTCCCACACCAACGTCCATCTTTGAACCGTCTGTGAAGATTGCGTGATCTGTTTTCGTTATATTCTGATTGCCTTCCCACTCTTCCCTACTCGGAATGAGTATAGAATACCTTCTATCGAAGCATGTTATTGGGACAGAGTAATCAGTCGGGTCTCGTAGATTATTCCCCGGGTGAATCTTTAGTATACTGCTGTGCCCGTAGTTAGTTTCCTTCCAGAATTTCGACTCTTTTAGTCGCAGGGCACTTTTTGCAGCTATACTTTTTCCATAGATATCCAAGGGGGGTATATATAACATGACCTCTAGCGCCGCTGTCGGGGTTGACTTAAGGGCTCCGGTTATTCCTAAACAAGCTGCCCTTTGTATCTATATAGGTTTGCTTTATCCCCGGCTGTGGTTGCTATTGTGCCGTCGGAACGTGTTAGAGGTGGAATAGTTGACTTTGTAAAGTTTTGGCTGACAGCCTTAGCGACTGACCAAAAGGACCTTGATCCGTTAGGACTGGCAAGAAGTTTGTTTTTGATTCTCTCGTTATGAGCTTCTTTGCTTTGGTCTATCATTTGCTTACATTGGTTTCGGGTGGTAACAAAGATGGCGCGATTTTCAGGAGTAGGGTTTTTACGCCACTGTCGGTAAGCCAGGTTTTTAGATCTGACAGCACGCTCGCAATTCTTGCTAAACCAGGGCTTGCCGTTGGAAGGGCGCTTTTTGGAGAAAGGAATAAAGGCCTCCATGCCAGTTAGAATTACGTCGGAGACCTCCTTTGCACAGACAGATGGATCATCCGAAGAAAAGCATACGCTTAGCCAGGGAAAGTTGCGAAAATGTTCCTTTAGGTCTTCCCACTTAGCTGATGTATAGTGCCAAATCTTACGGGGTTTAGGAGGTTGTTCAGAACTAATTGGCAGCTCGCTTAGGGTTGAAATAAGTTTGTGATCGGAAGAGCCCAATGGTGGATGTACGGTGACCGTATATAGGTCTGGATTTGAAGTTAAAAAGAGATCTAAAAGACTAGCAAAATCCCCAGCTCGGTCTGGAACCCGCGTTGGTTCTTCTACGAGTTGAGTTAGACCAGAACTGATCGCAAAAGATTCGGCCTCGCGGCCTTGCTCATCGTTGGTGTTTGAGTATTTGAGCCAGTTGATATTGTGGACGTTAAAGTCGCCAAAGATAGCAACTTCGGCATTCGGATGATTGGTTTGCAAGAAGTCGATTGTGTTGGCTAGTGATGAGAAGAGGGCCCTGTAATGCATGTCGCTTGGAGGACGGTAAAGGCAGCATATAAACTTAGTGATTTTTTGTGAAGATATTTTAAACCACATTACATCAAAGTCTTTCGGTTCCAGTATCTCCTCCCGTTGGCAGCAAAGATCATCTCGAATGAACAGACAGACCCCAAAGTTGCGTCTAAAACGGAAGTGAAAATCATATCCAGGATATAAATAGCTGACAGTGTTCGTTGACGTTCTGACTTTTGTCTCGGTCAGTGCAAGCACATGAGGCTTGGAAGATTGTAAGTGCTGGTGGACTGAATTGATGTTAGTGTTAAGCCCTCTAATATTGCAGAAATCAATTTTGAAGTTGTTACTTTTGGGTCTGTTAGCAACTGCAGGCGCCACACCATTTCCTCGTTGAGTGTTGTTGGAGGAACCCAGTAAATTGTCGGAAATGGTGGATAATTCATTAATTTCGCTTGATGAAGCCACAGGACCAGCCCCCACCCGGAGATCCGATCGGGGGGCGAGTTTACCTCCGGAATATTTTGATCTTGGAGCTTCCATCATGCTTCTTTCATACGGCCCCACCCTGGAAACCGGAAACATCAGCACAGCGACGAAACGTTAACTCAAAGAGCAACTTCACGCCGCGTAAACTGATGCAATGGTATCTCACCGGGCGATGCCGGGTGGGCCAGCATCTTCCATTTGTATAAATAACAGAAACATGGAGGGCTCCTAATCCAGTTTTAAAATATCAATGGTTAAAAATTGATAATAATTTATTAAATAAATTGAAAATCAGCCAAAATTCACCCAGCTTCAAAAAATATATAAGGGTTTATTTTTGCAAAATATCAAAAAATAAAGGAATAGTATTATTTTTTGTTATTTTCATAATGTGCTGTTAAATTTTAAACGTATTTAATGAGCTACAATTATTGTCATAACTCCATTTTAAAAATTGATTGTTTTCAAGGCGGCATGAATTTTCCTAATTTTATTGAAATTATATTTGGCAACAACCACAATCAATCCTCCAACTAGAAATGATAATTCTTCAAAGCAGATTATAAAAAAAATAGACTACAGACTGAATTGAAATTTGTTTTAGCTTTATTGTTAAAATGCCCGTACAAACAGTGGCGCATTTACAAATTCCATCTCGGGGGACAGCCCCCCTCCGAGCTTCCAAAAATGGCGTAACTTAATATCTAATAAGCACATTTTGCATTTTTATCTACCTTCCTAAAAAACAAGCTTTATTGTGTTAAAATAAAGTTATTTTTTATTTTTTTATATTTAAAAATGTTTCGTCGGCGGCGCTGTTGAGATTATAGTATTTTTTTTTATTTCTTCTTTTATTTTTGCCATAACTTTGTTTGGCATATTATCGATAAAAATCCTATAATCTTCTTAGTCATAGATTGAACTCCCTCTAGCGGTAACTTTAGGAACTTTAAAATAATTTCCTGAAATTTCTTGTGGTCAAAATTGATAATTTTTCTAATAAAACGCGACGAATGGTTTCTAAGATATGGTCGGCGTCCATTCTTATTTGGCCACCCGCTACTTTCGGAAATATAACAAATTAACACCTTGTAGCAAAAAATTCATAGTGGCGAACATATGTTCATATGAATTTTTCTACATAAAATAATACTAAGAATTACACGCTGAAATATTACCACGTCAACACTACACCCTACCTTCTGAAAAATACTAAATTTTGACCTCACATTTTTATAAAAATATAGTTTCTAAATATATTGTATATATACTTATGGTCACAAGAATGAATGTTATTGTACTTTGTGAAATTATCATTTTAATAAGTTAGTTTAATAAAGTAATTGATAAGATTGTTAGGATTAATATTATTTTTAAAATATTTTAGGCTGGACACGTATGTGGTGACCAAAATGACCTTATCGACGGCTACCCAACGGGATCTCTTCGAATATCTTTTGGTTACATGTCGACTTACGAACACGCCGACAAGTTTTTGCAGATGATCGAAAAATGTTTTGTGACACATCCTGTTATTAGAAAGAAACGAGAATCTAGACCTGATGTTAATTATTATAGTGTTACCACCAATGGAATTAATCATTATGAAAATAATATAACTAATCATAATCCTAGGAATTTAATAACTTCTAATTTCGGAAGTTTAGAGCAAGGGAAAATTGTCAAAAATGGACATACGCCACCCAATGTAGATCTGGATGAGAAAGTAAGTTTTATTTATATTTTAATTAAGGGTTAGGTCCAGTGACTCTTTTCACATTTTATTTTTTTGATTAATATTTCGTGTCCCTTTTGCTTTATATCTTAATAACGCTTTTAATTTGCTTAAGGAAGTGAATAGCAGTTGGCTCAATTTATTTTTTCATTGTTTTCTAAGTTCTTACCACTGGCGCACTATTATTTTCTCTTCGAGAGCGGAATAACACGATATGGTGGTATTCCATGATGTTATGGATGGCGTCAACCAAAGTTCCCATGACAACGTCAAATAATTTCGTATTTTGTATTGTTCCATTTGAATATGGTCGGTAAGGAGTTTTCGCAAATATTGCTTCAATTTTTACATAACAATGTCATTTATTATATAACTAATCTAAAATTTTGACGTATTGCTTTTGCTTTAACATATTTAGCTGCAAGGCTGACAACCACACATACAATAATAAAATTATAATAAATGTATTTTGGTTTTCAGCCTCAAACTTATTTTGTAATTTTACTCGTCGAAATTTGGGCATGTTTATTCAACGAAATAATCTTGTCAAATATCACTCGACCATCTTTTTTTATTGGTTAAATTTTCCATTTTTCACTTAAATCTTTTTGGCAATACTCGTTGAACTTTGGGCTTGTTTATTCAAAAATTAAATCCCTTGAGCTTCGCTCTCGGGATCTAATCAGAATAAACATGTCCACATTCAATTAGAAAAATTTCCAAAAAAATTTTCGTTACAGCTGAAAAATCTAACCGATAAAAAAACGCGGTCTTGTGATATTATTACTGTTGATTATTGACCAAATTTGTTAAAATTTGGGCGTGGTCCAAAATAAATTTCGTCTGCGGGCTCTCCACCGACCCTAATCTACACAAACCGCCACTGCAAGTCGCAATAGCAGGCCCACCCTTTATTTATTTAGTAAACATGCTTCGTAGATTTTAAAAATGTAAAAATATACAGGATGTTCCATTAAAAAATGTCCCTTTGTATCGCCACACTTTTTTGAGCCACCCTATATAAACCAAAATAATTTTAAAGTATTTGCTGTCTCTTAAAGTTTCATGTAAAACACTTTTTTCTATTTGCTATCGCTATCCTTCACACATTGTTGGGACACCGTGTATATAGATATCATTTCGCATGAAGCTGGTACCTTTTTAGAAGAATTTAGAAATATTTATCGAATCCTCTTAAAAAATAGAGATACGTGAATTATTATCGTGCCCAGTGGCGTAGCCAGAATTTTATTTGGGGGGGGGGGGGGGGGGCCAAATGGGTAGGGAAAGCGATAAGCCAGCGCCGCACATAAATCGCCGAAGCCGAACATTTTTTTGGGTGCCACGCCCAAAAAACCTTTTTTTTTTTGACAATTAAAAAAATTTCAAAATAAAAAATACATACATTTAAAGACACTTGTAGTGAGTTATACAAATACATTAATATAGGTAATATAAAACAGATAATATATTATACTTGTTAAACAAAAACTTCTTCATGAAATAAGCATAATTGAGCAAAAAAATATTAAAAATAAGGTCTATTTTTCATTTATTAAAAAAAAAATATAGTTTATATCTTATTTTTTTGGCCCCCTGCCCCCCCCCCCCTGGCTACGCCACTGATCGTGCCCAATTTTCCTAGCTGATGTTTTCGATATTGATTTGCAAGTCATGCCTTTTAGACATTTCCTCAAAAATTAGAAAAATATTCGCAGCCAGTCAATTTTGCGTAGCTAGATGTGCACCCACCTATAATCAATATTCACGAGCCGCCTTTGTATCTCGGTGCGGAAAAAGTGTGATGGGGGAGGGGCTCTATAGTTACTTTAGGGCGTCACCTACCCTTAAAGATGGTACTGGCCACTTCTCTACACTAGGGGCTGCTTTATCCCCAATAAATAAAGTGTGATACATAGAAAATTAAATAATCTCATTACAAAAGAGGAAAATGCATTTCCCAAATTAGCTATATAAAGCGAACCATTTTATATTTTGATATTAAACAATTTAATTAGAATAATTTATGCCACTCCATTCGATTTCATAACTACTATTTAAATAACCAAAATGGGCAATGTCCGTTCATACAGTCCATATAAAAAAATAATGATCGGACAATATAATATATTTTAAATCCGATATTTTATTGTTTTCGATTTATTGCTTGTATTTTATTAAATCCAGATAATAAAAAACATAAATTCAGCTTATCGCAAAACATAATTTCAAATGGTTATTAAGCAAATTGCAATATTTGCAGCAATTTTGAAAACGAGTGAAATGATATATTAAATATATGGCCCTTTACGAAATGATATGAAAGTTATATTAATTAAACGAATTTTGTGCAACTACCGTTAGAGGAATTTTAAATATTTCCGAAAATAATAAAGGATCGAAATATAGAATTAATTAGGTTTTACTCCACATAATTAAAATAAATTCAATGCATACATGAGAGTTCCGTACTCAGTTTAGAATCAATATCACTCATGTAAAGTATAATGATGTAGGCGACAGCAAAGAGAAAATTGTAAAAAGCTGCTGCATAACGTAAATGGTATATTACATAACAAGTGATGAAAGTGATACTTTTCATGCGAGGAGATATTAAATTCTCCGAGTTTTAGAATAATCACTTTCACACGAGCAATGTACACTATTTTCCTACGACTACAATGAATTATTAAAAAAGCCTTTGATTTGTGAAAAAAATTTATCAACACTAGTGTTGAAAAAAAATATCAACACTAGTGTTGAAACAAAATATCAACACTAGTGTTGAAATGAGCATACTTAGGATTATGTTCCACTTAATATCTGGTTTCATAGTTTGTCAATAGGCTTTTCCTTTATTTGTAGTTTAACTTTTTCATTTTTTATATATCATAGGAAGAACTAATCCTGGATTGACTTCTAGATTAACCAGATTAAGAAATTTTAAATTTAATCAAGGAAAGGTTCATTAAACATAAATTTAAAAAATCCACAAGAAAGATTTCAATTCAAAATAATTCTTTAAATTATTTATTGTTTTTGAATGAAATGAACCTGTGACCTTGCGATCTATAGGCTCTCTTCTCTACGCTATCGATACCAATAAAGTATTGTTTAATACATGACACTCTCTTCAGCGCGATTTGTTTTTTGTGGTAATAGACTTTCCAGTATGTTATTAACATTTTTTATAATTTCAGATGGCGTATTTTCACACTCTAATTCTGAATCACTCGACAAATATATGAAAAATAAGTTAAACACTTTACAATTACTGCTTTCTAAAGTTTGTTCTTTTTAATAAATGAGGGTTGTCTGTCAAATTGGCACCATATGTTTAAATTAAATAGTGTGCCTTGTATTTCAACACTCGTGTTGAAATATTTTTCTTCAACACGCGTATGATAATCGGCGCTTTCGAGCCAACTTAACCATGCTTTTTTTCTCATTTTCATACATGGTCGTAGGAAAAGTATTAATATTTTATTAGTAGATTATGTCTAAGTAATTGCATTGTTTTTAATGGCGTCACGCAGGTTTCGAGAGTGACGCCATCAATCGTTGCAACAATATCTACGTAGACACCTACGTCATAGTACTTTTCATGATTGATTTCTCCTCTACAGTATTCACAGTGTTTCTTTACTCGTGCGTCATTGTTCAGCGATTAGCGACAACGTGTTATAATAATGGCGGTGAATAATAACATAACCCAATGCATCTGTTTTTAATATACGCTTCCGACTTTATATTTTATAATATATATTTTTAAATTTTTGTTGGTAAATAATTGTTTAACCCTTTGAGGACGGCAAAGAAAAAGTTTAAATTATAAAAGAAATTTCTGAAAAATTACGTTTATTTATCATTAAAGTTATAGGAAAAATACATTTAAAGTTTACAAATATCCTGGATTATCCCACAGGATATGGTTACTGGTAGTAACCAGTAGGACAAGGTAATTATTTTTTATGAAAGTTTAGGAAGCAATTTCTGTCTTTATTTAGGCATAGACCGACGTCACATGTAGAACATTTCCAGATGGTTCGATGGACATCTTTTGTTGTACTACAATTAGCACATCTTAAGGACCCACACCTAACTGGCATGTGTGCGCACTGATCATAGCGTACCTCAAGAGGTATTATTTTTTTAAATTTATTTGGTTCTCGTTCGACTGAATTTTTACTACTCCTTTTAGCAGAAGAAACTCCGGCGCCTATCAGTCCACGCGCAATAGATATGCGAAACTGTTTCAATGTAATACATTTGGAGGTACTTCTTTGCTGAAAGAGGATGAACGCATTCACAATACTTGCGTCGATAAAATAAAAAAAGATGCGGTGCCACCATTTGTGTGACTTTTGATCTATTTCGTACAGACTTTTAAGCATATCAAATCGATCAACATAACCCATATGCTTGTTATAGTGTTTGACCATAACAGGACATGGAATTTCCTCGGTCGTACCATTTCTTGTTTTTCTGGACGCAACTTCCATGATAGACGGATCGTGATAGTTTCCTAAAAACAAGACACCTCTGCGATCCATCCACTTCAAAGCTGCTAATCCATCCGTGGACACTCTCCAGTCTACATCGCCTCTTTTCATGGACTTATCCACTTTGAACTCAGGATAATCCTTTCTTCCTTTACGAATCGTTCCGCAGCCATAAATTCCATCAGCTAGTAAGTCTCTCTGCAACTCTACAGAGTTGAAGTAATTATCAAAAAATACTTTATGATGCTTGCCAACTAAAGCTTTAGTTAGATCTTTTACTACGCGGTGACCCAATTTTTTTTCAACCCCAGCATCAACTTTGCCAGTATAAATTTGAAATTCGTATACATATCCTGTAGAATCAGCCCTAATCCAGACCTTGTAACCTCTTTTCGTAGGCTTCATTGGCATAAACTGGCGGAGGCTACTTCTGCCTTTGAACTTGATCATCGATTCATCAACCGATTGAAACTCGTTAGGATTGAGAGCAGCATAAAACGTTTCTGTTAATTTTGAAAGTAACGGTCTTATTTTATATAATTTATCATAGTTGGGTTCACCTCGCTTTGGCTGCACTGAATTATCGTTTATGTGGATATTACTTAGTAGCCAACTAAATCTGTCACGCGATAATACAGAGCTTATAAAATAATCTCGAATCTCTTCCCTAGAGAACCAGTAATCTTTATAACTGGGCATTTTCTTCAGGCTCATTAGCATGTTTACGCCTAAAAATGTTTTGATTTCAGCGTTGGTAGTCGGAACAAAGTTGCTGCTTCCACCGTTATTTTGTAAGGCGTACAAGTTTGTCTGGAAAACAATATCAGAAATGAAGCTGTCTGGAAACAAGTAACTGAACATGTCAGTGGGTGATTCGATGTTGTCGGGAACATCCGGCCCTGTCTGAGCCACAAAAGGGTTCAGTCGGGTTACATGAGCAACATCTTTTGTCCAAGCAACTGCTATTTTTCTCAATTCTTCTTGTCGAATAACTTCCAGTGGTAAAAAATCTTCTCTATCCCATTCCTGCATTACGTCGGCTTCAACATCATTCGCTAAAACTATTGGTATAGCTTCTAAATTAAATAGTTCGCCTCTTTCATCTGGAATCGTTTCATCTATATTGATTTCGTCGCCCATAACACTCTCTATGTCCGATGTAATGGAGTCACAATCACTAGGTATTTCATCCAAAAGGGCATCAACTTCGGAATAACTCATAGCCTCTAGTTCGCGTAACGACCATCTTGTTTTAGAACCTATGAAAAACAATTACGGTGAATAAAGAAAGCGAAAAAAGCCTAACCATAGCAAAAAACGAATATTTTCAGACAATAATACCATAGTCCTAGTGGTTAATATTCGTAACCACAACAAAAAAATGTAATTACAGAAATAAAAAAACTAAAATTTTATGCGACCGATATTTTTATGAGATGTGTAGATATAATCCAATCACTTACCAGCCATTTTGCGAGGATATATTCACTTTCACGAAAAATATAACCCTATTTGATCACAGCGGAATGTATACATGCAATTTCTTTCAATATAAAATGGCTACTAAAGAAACTGCTCGTCTGAAGAAGCCGGGATACCTAATTATTCTTTTTGCCACCTTAGACAACCCGTTAAACATTGCGGTTAATGGGAAGAACCACTAGGAAAGTAGATATATGATTTTAGATAGGTGGTTGGCAAGGATAACCACTGGTCCTCAAAGGGTTAAGTAAAAACTTAAATATTTTAAATTTTTTTTGTCCTATGGACTTATTTATTTTAGGATTATTTAATTTTTATGACGTTTATTATAAATATTAATTTTAGAAACTTACGTTTTAAGTATATTGTAAGATCAAATAGCTTGGAAACAATAAGTTCTGTAAAAAAAACCTTATATTACTTTTCGATTTTTTCTTCTAAGCTCTTCCTTTCTAATGATCCTAATTTTTATGGTTTTTGAGCACCCTAAACAAACTTAAAGTACCCGTACTTTATAAATATACATATAATCTTTTTTTAACGTTATGCATCCGTATTTACTTTTTTGATAAAATAATGTTCATAGTAAATAATACCTAAATTTCTCCAAAAAAAATAAAATGCTACTTTAGCGCCGGTGGGATTTCAGCGAGCTCGTATTTTTTAGGATTATCGTAGAGTTACTGGGGGAGTGTTTTTTAAGTACAACATAAAGTATAAAATAAAGACATGATCCGGCCATAATCCGGGGCTTTCTCGCTTGTCCGCAGTTTGTTGGACTCTTTTTCTATAAAAAGAAATGATGTACCTACCGGAATATATTAGTATAAACTGTTGTGTTAGTTAAGTCACTTATTATATTTTAATGGGACGAATTACTGACTATCGGTAGCATTCACTGGCGCGCGTAGTCTGGGGGGTAGTTTTTTTGGTAATTTTTTTAATAGAACCAGAACACTCTATATTTTTATTTACCGTGACATGTAGAATTATATTAGCCAGTTTTTGTCAACCAACAAAATCCCGCTAAACGTTATTTCAAAGGCAAATTTTTCTGAAACTACAAGAACAATTTGCTAAAAATCTATTTCATATTGAGCGGCAAATATCACTCTTTCTAACGAAGCCAAATTCGGGTTTCAGGAATTAGCGGTTGCCGAGATTTTAACGCTTGAAAAATCGAATAGCGGGCATGGTTGGCAAAACTCGATAATAACAGTTCTACAATGTTTTGAAAATGCTGATTTTACTTCTATGGAAAATCCTAAACTGTGGCAACATAATGAAATAAATATTAACTATATTACAAATAACTTAGTAATATGGATAGTTTGGATTTTTCAAATTCTGGTCGAGAATATGAAGGCAAAAATCATATAACTCGTCGTCGTTGATATGCAAACAAAACAATTTTTTTTGTACAACTGTCAAAAAAAGTTGACATTTTTTCATCGCTATCGATACGTAAACCTTTTGTTTTTTTAACAGTGAAAAAAAGACTTTTTTTCACGGTGAAAAAAAGACTTTTTTTCACGGTGAAAAAAAGACTTTTTTTAACTGGAAAAATGATTTACAAAAAAAACGATAAAACATTACTTTTTAAAAAATGTATTGAATTTTTTTGTACAAATTTACTAATTAATTACCAACTACCAAAAAATCTCATTTGTTACAATAATAATTGATGGCGAAGTTCAAACAATTGCTTCCAATATTAATTCCCGAAGCTGGTCCACCTTGCTGCTGATCAGAAACGCTAGATATTCCTTGAAAAGTTGAGTCCACAATTGTATCAGTTATATTGATTTGTTTGGAAGTAGAGGAACAATTTAATTTATTAGAAATATCAATTTTATTACTCAAACTATCTTCTATATATCCTTCTGCTATGGCGGCAGATTTCCAACCACCGTGGCGTTTTATAGATGTCATGTTACCCCCTGCATTGGCTAAGAGAGTTGCAGAACTCCTCCTAAAACAGTGACCTGTGTAGCTCTTATGCAATTCTTTTCCCAGCCATTTTGCAATCAAGCTAGGAATTTCCCCTATTTTATTTATTCCCACATGTTGGTCAACACATTTTCCTCTTGAATATTTTAAAAATAATCTCTTTTTGTGTGTATGGGACGGCCTTAGTGCTCTATACTTGCGATATATCTCAATATAATCAGAATTTGAAACGGTAAACATTTTTGGGCAATAGGTCTTTGTATCCGGTATTTTAACAATCAATATAGACCCGGTATCTTCAATGTCATCAATAGTTACCTTCAATAATTCTTCACGGCGACAAGCACCGTTGATTCCCAAAATTAACGCAACCTACAATTAAAAAAATATTGAAATTACTGAAATAATACAAAATTTTGATCATCTGTACCTTATAAAGTAAATTTGTTTCATCATCAGCTTCTTGAATGAATTCATTAATATCGTCTCTCGATAAAACTTTAGATTTCTTCCCTCGGTATCCGACGTTTTTGTTCTTAATAAAAGGCACCAATTTTGAAAACTTCTTTATATCAATATTTTCTTTAACATTCAATGTACTCTTCAACATTGAGGAGACACTCCATAAAGTAGAAGGTTTTACAGTTTTTGATTTCTCCTTAAAATAGCATATAAGTACCTTTTCAGACACTTTTTGTATATTTTTCTTGCCGCACCATTCACGGAATTGGTTATAATTTTTCTCGTATATAAATCTTGATTTCGCCGGTAACATGTTAGCTATAGCCGAATTTGCTATATCGGCTATATCTGAAGGAATCTCGCTATCACTATCGTAATCTACATCCATTTTAAGTACTTATACTATTTATTTAAAAAATTGCAATAAATATGAACAGCTATCAACGTATGACAACAAAACAAGCAACGTGCCAACAAACCATTTCTATAGTAACGACAGGGCTGTTAACTTGATTATGTGAAATTATATGGTAAAATTTTTTTATAATATACACATTAACCGATTAATTCAAACTTTCAGTTGTACAAAAAATGTTGTTTGTATTTCGTTTGTGAAATTCGTGTTTTAATGGCACATTCGAGAGAATTTTTCGCCTCGACCTGCGGTCTCGGCAAAAAATTGACACTCTCATATGCCATTAAAAAAACACTCACTTCACGCACTTAATACAAAAATAACTATTTCACAACTCGTTGATGGATTTATTACAATATATGATTAACAATAAAAAGAGAAAAGAGCCGTATAGGAAAGGATTTGGGGGTGAATAAAGAAAAAACCTACTTCACCTTTCTTTCCCGTTCTACCAGCATCTCGCAGACGGCTCATAAGCAGCCGTCGATAAGCAGCCAACCCAACAGTACAATCTGTTTTCTCTTTTTTTAGTTTATAGCTGGTATGTTACGTTTTTCGTTTTGTCCGTTGTCGTCTGATTTTAAAAGCATGTTGCCATATATTGTCATTACTTAAAGAAAAATCTGATTTGAAACTGAGCATCAAATGCTAAAAAGTGCTTCCAAAAATAAAAAGAGATGCAATTGTAAATTGGTACTACATTTCATGAAAAAATGATAACAGAAGAGCATATTGTCCTTATTTCCTAGCCCAGGTCACAATATGTTGGCGATAAATCCATTGCATCTGGCGAGGCAATATAAATAGAAGAAAACATCAGTTTTCTTGAAACAACCAATGAACTTGGGAGCTGTAATTGCCATTTGATGTGATGGAACTGCTGTAAATACTGAAATGTATTATGGTATTATTCGCCTGCTAGCAATGGATATTGGAGGATTACTGCATTGGTGTCAATGAATTACCATTACGCCATCTGATAAAATATATCGACGGGGCTGCCGCTACTACGTGGGTATACAACAATAGAGGCGGCAAAATTGCCCACCGATTACAAGAAAAATCTATAATTAAAAAATTAATATTTTACAAAGCGTAACAATAACGATTTTTACAAACCATTAATTTATATTATTTATTGTACTTTAGAATGGGTAAAAATAAAGTTTCTGTTCTTATCTGAATAAAATATGTTGTAATTTCGGGATTTGCTAGTACCTACATAATTTATATTTTGTCATCAGTTAAAAGAAAGCCTCAATTGATTCTATTACCTGTAATAAAATTTGTCCATTAGTAAAAAAAAACGAATATACCTATATTTCCATTCCTGGCAAATTCCCGCTTAATCACTGGGAAGGCACGTAATTATTGTAAAAACCAGGCATTTCTGGCAAATTGGCATCCCCGATGTTGGATGAATTTTTTGGTTATTTTAATAGTCTAACAGCAGGGTTACTATAAATAAATGTCAAAATGAGCTTTTTACCCTTTCTTGTAAAAAGTGTATTCTAGTGAGGCGGTCAAAATAATATTGCACACGGGCGGCGATCCTGTATATTGACTGGAAAACCAGCCGATCATCTGGATTTTCTAGAAATATTGGAAAACTGTTGGGATCTTGTGAACCATTTCCATATTTATTATATAATTTCAATAAATGTCTTTCTGATCTTGATTTATGCACTCTTAGGCAGTCTTCACACGGGGAAGCTTAAAAGAAACTATAGTAACTTGGAAACTAGGAGAGTGGACGACTAGATTACTCTCATCCTTACACGGCCGATACTATAGTCGCGAGCTAAACGCAGCACATTTATAAATTTCAGATTAAATATTTATTTGTCCCATATTTATTATTTTGCATCACTCAAGAGCCTGGAGTAGCGTGGCGACTCACTATTCCGAGTCGCGGATACTTGAGTTGTCGGGTCTCCCAGTAGCCGCAACTTAGGTAGCGCCATGTGAGTAGCGTCATTCAAATATACATGCTGGGTGACCTAGTCGCCCATATATGATATATGAGTTCTACGATATCAGATAGTTTATCCAGTACACTACACTCATTAAAATGGTGCATTCCAGATGGTTGACTACCGCAAATAGAATATAAAATATTTATGCTACCGCAAATGGAAAAATGCGGTTATTTATTGGAAAGTTTGATACTTCTGCAAAGTTAAAAGCTTTGACAGAATAACTACATTTTAAAAGTTTATGTTCCAACATGATTCTCAGTTAAAGTAAGGGCTGAAGCAAAGTATGGTCCAATTTGTAATTCATTTTATATAAAATGATTTGGCGATCCCGATATTTGTCATTGCACTTAAGAAAGATTAAAAATTATTGGCAAGATTATTCAAGTTAATGAATATTTTTTGCACTGAAAATATACTGTCAGCGATGCTTGATGATTCATGGCTAACTCTCGAGCACATAATATAAGATAACTTGACTTTAGAAGTGATGATGATGAATAAAATGTAATCTTAGAATAACCGAGCCCGAATTAAATTCATGACTGCACGTAGCCAGCATAAATAGAGCTGTACTGTACATATTTAGTATTCACCACCAAGAAATACTTAGCAGTTCAACAATTTTCTTCACTTTTTCTATTTTTTGTGCAGTGTAAACTTTAGGTCTTCCACTATCTTCCTTCCTGCTCACCCCTCCCATTTCTCTAAACAAAGTCACATACGCGTATCAAAATGATAGGCGACTGGAACGTGAAGCTTAGATAATTTGAAATTACGTTTTAATTTACTTACTGAAACACCAAAGATGTTTAATGTTTAATGTTTAATAGTTTTATTAAAACGAAGCAAAGCAAAACAATTTACGATTGAATTATGGCGAATAACATAAGAAATAAAAATAATAATTTTTTTTTGTTTGCTTCCACCTGACTAGTAAGAGATTCTGTGTTACAAATTAAAATAAAGTTGTCAAATCAGTAAATTTAAAGAGTTTTCTCTAAAAGAGAGTTGTCCCCTTAAAATTCACATACGAAGATGTTTTAAGTAAGTTCAAGACCAACAGTTTCCGTATTACAGTCAACCCAGACCAAAAGAGAAATAAACAATTTAACAATTAAATAAACATTACAAGGATAATTAACTGGAAAGTGCTCTGGTTCTGGGATTGTATTTTTAAGAGAGACTTGAGTGACCAAACTGGCAGAGGTTACCCTTACACATGAATACGTTAAATAACTCCACTGTGTAAATGTACATACAATTACAAACAGTTATTTTTATAAACAACTGACTCTTCCTACGAAACTAGAAATGTTATTGTCCTTGTTCTATGCACTATCTTTCCACTACACCTATTTATCACCCATTAAGAGTCTTAACTTCACAGCGAAGTATTAGATGAGCAATCCATCCTTAAGGATACCAATGTATATCCGACAATATGTAGTCAAAACTTGACGAAACCGGTCGAAATCCATGACTATGTATCGGAAATTATTTGAAAGTTCCGTGTTAAATAACCCACTGGTCTTCCATCATTTCTAAATTAACATTTTATCATAGAATATTTTGTGTTGCTGTTCATATATTTTAATTTTCTTTAAAACAAGAACTTCTGGGCTTGGCAGTTATATTTTTCACTGACCTATATATTACCGTTTATAGAGTGCTTTTTATCTCTTTATCTTAAAATCTAATTCGTTTCTCAAAAAATAAGCACGATCTTTAATAATAAGGGAGAAGAAGCTCAATAGAAACAACGAAAATTGAACATCCTGTATGATCCAGAGTTAAACACTAACTTTTTGATTTTCAGACTGTTACTGGTAAACTAATAAGAATATTCCTCTACCCAGTGAAATCGTGCGGAGCCTACTCAGTAAAAAGTTCCTGGCAACTGACAAATATCGGACTGAAATACGATCGAAGATGGATGGTAATAAACGCTGCAGGCTCGTGTGTATCTCAAAAACAAATTAAAGAATTGTGTACCTTAAGACCCATATTGGATTTTGCTGAAAATAGGTTGATTTTGACTCGAAAGGGTAAGTTAAGTAATAATAGTTGGCTGGATCATATATTTTTTTCCTACCACCACCTATAAAAATGAGAAAAAACGCACAGTTAATTTGGCTAGAAAGTGCCGTATATCACACGCGTGTTGAAAAAAAAAAATTTCAACACTAGTGTTGAAATATGAAGGCACACTATTTAATTTAAACATATGGTGCCAATTTGACAGACCACCCCTATTTTTTAAAAAGAACAAATTTTAGAAAGCAGTAATTGTATTTATCAAGCGATCAAAATTAGAGTGTAAAAATACGCCATCAGAAATTATAAAAAATGTTAATATATTGGAAAATCTATTACCAGGAAAATAAATCGCGCTGAAGAGAGTGTCCCACCGGGAACCGAATCGATCTATATATAGAAAACTATACATAGGAAAATTTTGAAAATTTGACAGTATGCTGATGCTGATGGGGGCGACCGGGCTAAAATATTTTCATAATGGTGGCACTTCCGGTTATACAGGAAGTAAATGTCAACTTGCTTATTTTAAATGGGACACCCTATATATTATTACATTTTTGCATTCTACGCAAGATTCTAGGCAGATTTTGTTTACCATGTCCTAAACGTTTTTGACATATCACAAAATCACAAAGTCATGGTCTCAATCATATACCGGGTGTTGCATCGTCGAGCGGGACATAGGAAATCCCATGTAATTTTAAATGGGGTCAATTATTGGCTTCCCTCATTATTTTAGAGAAAAATTCTTTTTAGGTTTATTAAAGAGCACTAAAACCCACATTCAAAAGAATAACTTTAGATATTTTTGATGAGCCCGTTTACGGGTTATCGCCGATTTCTTTACGATGTACGAGTTTTTATAACAATAAAGCACACATTTCAAAATGACAACTTTATTTGACAGTCATCTTTTACCTTGACTGATGCCCGCAAATACGGGGCCATAAAAAGGAGAAATAGTTAAAAAGAAATCGGCGATAACCCGTAAACGGGCTCATCAAAAATATCTAAAGTTATTCTTTTGAATGTGGGTTTTAGTGCTCTTTAATAAACCTAAATAGAATTTTTCTCTAAAATAATTAGGAAAGCCAATAATTGACCCCATTTAAAATTACATGGGATTTCCTATGTCCCGCTCGACGATGCAACACCCGGTATATGATTGAGACCATGACTTTGTGATTTTTGTGTTCTTATTTATATAGTTAAAGTTGTCTGGTTAGTTAACTGGTGATAAAAATATTCATGCCACCCAACACATTGGATATATTGTTAGATAAAGGATGTAGACAGGTTTACAGTATAACCAGACCCTCTGTACATTTTAGGAGCAAAGGACATATCCACCCCATTAGATTCACCCGAAGAAAAAGTTAAAGATGCTTTTTTCTGCGACAGCAAAGTATGCGGAGATAAAATCCAGGGCTACGACTGTGGAGACGAAATAGCGGAATGGTTATCCGAAAACCTGCAAAGGCCAGGTTTAAGGCTTCTGCGACAATGTGATTTTTCTGAGAATAGTTCTGGGCGTAACTCCAAGAGAGGTAAATTGAAGTTGTTTTGTTAATATTAGTGATAAAATTTCAAAATTAAACTATCTACTAAACACTTGAAAGGCATCTACGATATTTTGACATCAACTCAATTTTTTTAACTTTAAATGCATTTATTGAATCAAGAAAAAATATATATTACCTTTTTGTAAAAATTCCTCTCGAATACCTACATTAAAGTAATAAAATTTTTCATACTTAGACGAAAAAACATCTTGTGCTTAAAAAAAAAGAAAAACCAACAACAAATAACAATAAATAATTGACCAAGTAGCAGCTAATCAGAATACAAAGAAAAAGATAAAAAGAAACAAAGACAGTAAAAAAAATCATAATCGCCCAGACTTATTATAACTTTGATATTAATACTTAACCTAAAAGAATCATTAATAAGGAAAGCAATGTCTTGAACTATTTTTTTTTAAATAGCCATTTTTGTATACAATGTGCTAAAAAGAATAAATAAAAGAAATGGTAACCATGTTAAATTACGTCGGATAAATCAAAAATAAAGACAAATACTGAAATTTTAGTTTTTCGTCAAAAAATATGGCTTCTGTAACTTTATCATCATTTGACCTATGCTGTACCGAACTCTTGTAGCTTTCGAGATCCTTATGACGAGACTGGTAATTGAGGACACCCTGTACATTAATATGTTATATTTTCAGGAGAACAAACTATGCTGTCTTTGGCAAACATGGCGCAATACCTATTGATCAACTTAGCAAGCATTCGGTGGATTAGAGAACGCATTCCACCAGAAGACTTATCGTATTTAAGTGAGGATGCCATCGTGTCACGATTCAGAGGAAACTTTCTGGTCGATTTTGGAAAGCCTTTTGTAGAAAATGATTTGGATATTATTAAATTTGATAATATCGTATTTCAGGTAAGTCTTTGGCGGTTTTCCACCAAATCGTTTCAGACACTAGGTGCCTTTGATGGGGGCTCAGTTTGGTTTCCAAGAACAGCAACCTATTTTTAACGGTAGTAGAGTTTTGGACTTGCATGTCTTTATTCTTTTTGAATCACTACGTTTTAACTGGTAAGCATCTCCAGTCGTCTTCAGGTGAATACTAAATAAGTAAATATATACCACAGCTCTATTTATACTAGGTAGGTGCAGTGACGCATAACTAGTGGGTTAAATTACTTCATTTGAACCTTTTAAATCATCCTAAATCAACGATATCTATTTTATATGCATATATACATGCAGCCGATTTCATATTTTCTCTTGTATCTCCTTCTTAAATTAATATGTCGACATGCGGTTTTTACCAGTTTTCTTTGGTTTTAATCTATTTTTTATATAAATAATAATTGCGCAAATAGCGCCCTCTAGTGGCGACGGATATAACAAAAAATATTCTTACTAAATTTTAAATGTTAGTATAGGATAAGCACTTTTAAACGAAACTAAGTTTGTTAAATTTGGTTAAGGCAAACCGAAGGTATGAGTAGGTATTTCTTTAAAAAGAGGTTTCCCCTCCTCTTCTCGGTTTATATTTCGAGTTAGATCAAAAACCGTATATTCCAAAGAATAAAAAATGTTGTCAGAGTTATTTGGCATATTATCGATAAATACAATATAAATAATATAATAAAAACTTATAGGTTGGACTCCCTCTAGCGGTAAATTTAGGAACTTTAAAATAATTTGCAGCATTTTTCTTGGTCGATTTTGTAATGATTTTTTTATTTCTAAACGTTATGACAAGCGGTTTCTGAGATATGGCCGGCGTCTATTCTTATTGGCCACCCGGTACAGTTTATTAATTTTTTTTTGTTTTTAAATGTTTCAGATGAAAGTTTTTCTTTAAAAAAATCAAACTCATTTAAACCTGAAAATCAACTTGTTCTTCGCATTTTATTAACAATTTACCACATTCATCTTTAGTTTTCAGGAAACTGTACAAGATGTCAAATGATATGCGTCGATCAAGAAACAGGAAATACATCCAAAGAACCATTACAAACCTTATCGAAAGCTTTACAGGGAAAAATCCGTTTCGGTATTTATTTAAATCAGGACCATGTAACAGAAGAAACTGTTGTTGATATAGGATGTAGAGTAACAGCAAATTTTCAAACTTAGAATTTAATATAAATAGTGGTATAAACATTCGATTCGTAAAATAATAAAACTATATTTTTATTAATAAAATACGTTTATTGTAGTTTCCTTTTATCACGACATGCGGACAAGAATTTCGATCAACCGCGAGAATGTGTCCAGTGAGTCCGTCGATAACGCCATCTTAATTTTTACCAAAGTCTTTTCAGAAAATTGTTTCATACAGAATTATAATTAAGAAACGGATCATCCTCTTATATAGCATACTATTATCATCATAACCCTGGATAGGATTCCTGCAGAGGTCGATATATTATGTCGACGACACATCAGTGGCGGATCCAGGATTTTGCTGAGGGGGGAGGGGGCAACAAGAATAACGTATCCCTGCTCTAAAAATCTTCCTACTCTCAAAAGTGACTTCAAAAAAAAATACGGACCCTTCATACGCCCTACAATTTTCAAAGCTCAAAGTAAACACCCCCATTTTGTTAGGTCCGGGGGGTGTATTCTTGCCCCTTCTCCCCCCCTGTATATCTGAAAATTTGTTACACAAGTTTAAGAATGCATCTTTCAATATTTTTAAACTGATGTAAATCGTATGTTAAAAAATGGGTTTATTTTACATGAGGTGAAGAAGGAACTCTAAAGGTGTAGGTAATACACAAAAGTCTAAAATATTGGGGTAAAAGATATATTAAAATAAAGCAATAAATTAATAACAATTAATAACAACAAAAATATTAAAATTATATCACAAAAATAGATAATACGTATATTACTACAGACTAAAATTACTTGCAAATGACACTTAAAATATTGCACTATAGTGTTTAATGACTGAATATATATGTATAATAGTCACGGTGGGAACATCAAATTATATGTAATTTAATACGTTGCAAATGGGTTAAGTTTAAAAAATTACAGTGTTAAAACAGAATTTGTAGCACCCATACAGGGTGATTTACGAAACTTTTGAAAAAACTTAAAATATCGGCGTTTTTTATCACTTCCAGTTACACCGGAAGTATCTGGCAACTTTGTTATTTTAAAAAAGATATAAATATTTTTATCGTATTTTGTATAACAGGTTAAAAGTCTAAACGCAATATTTTTTTGAGATATTAGCATTTGAAAAATATGACGTTTTTTGGAATTTTAATAATCTTGGTGAAAAACTGCTTTCACGTTCCTATCTTAAATTTGTTACCATCATCTCAAGAACTATTCAGTTTAGACGTATGACCCGTTATTCAAGATTGTTGAAGTTGTGTTAAGTGCTCCTTAGGAACTGCTTTAGGGATGTATGTATGTAAACTTGTTTTTTTAATAAAAGCATTTTTGAATTGTAAGCAAACTCCAAAAAAATAATACACATAATCATATTAAAATAACAAGGTTGACAGCTTTTGTTATCGTTGACCCGTATGCTTAGGCCTCGTGGAATTCGAACCACGTGTATGCACTAGTTTTATTCTTTTTACATCCCCAGAGGTCCACTTTGGGTCTCGATATTAGGAGTGACCAGTAGCGTACTGCATTTTTTATCCACTAAAATTCCAAACATATTTTTTTTATTAAGCGTTATTCCCTATTCGAGGATTGAACTCGAACCGCCACGGTTGAATTCCGATAAATCAACCACTGAGCTAAAATCACGACAAGTTAACAGCTACTTCTAATATAATAGGAAGTGATAGATAAAAAAGATAATATTTTAGTTAAAAAATATAATCCCGCAGTTTTAAGAAAATATTTTTAGTAATTTCTAACGGACGCTCGTCGCAAATCACCCTGTATTGTAGCATAAATAGTTTTGAAAATGCTTCTTTAGTTATTCCTTCATAAATTTAATAACGAAAATGTACCCATTTTACAACTTAGGCTGTGTTATTGGTAAAATAAAAAGAATAAAGTAAAATAATATGGATTAATAACAATGTTCTTTTTAAAATATTACCTCCACAGTATTCACTTAAAAGTTGCAAGTAAAAAGCTGTTACTCGTAAAACAAAAGTAGACTGATAAAACTGCCCCCTAACCCCTCGACCTCAATATAAAATGGGCCCCCGGATGGACCTAACTATATGTGTAAACTTTCTTATTTTGAATTTTAAGAAAAAAAAAGTTGGTTTATTTTGGAATGTCCATAGCCATATTTAGATTTCGGAAATATCAAACAGAAAAAATAAAATTAAGTCAAAAATTAAGTTTTAGAACTGTTACTTTTACAGGGTATTTTTATGGACTTCAATATCCGAATTTGCATAATGTATTAATTTTATCACAAAAATACTTTAGAAATTTACATTACCCAAAGTATTTTTTTTTTAATGAACACAGAAATCGTGATTAGGAATATATTTTTTATAATATAGCTTCTTTTCTTTCAAGCAACAATAAATCTTGACTTTTTTACGTTCTCTTCATGTTATGAATATTCCTTTAAAATTTTGAATATCACTGTGGACAGAATACATAAGAATATTAATGAAGCATGACTCTACCAATATGTAAAATATGAAATTTTACAAGTAGTTAGGTCCATCCGGACACAGCAACAAAACACCAAACATTTTTTTTTTAAATAAACAAACAAAAAAACTTTTTTTTTAGCTGTCCTTATTTACATTAAGAGGGTAGAAATTGGTCTTGCGACTGCGAAGGAAAGGTGATGGGAACTTATATCTGATATTATATTACAACAATACCAAATTACCGCTCAGGCGGAATTATATTAAAAAATGTATTTGAGAAGATTTTTTTCATAAAAGTTTATTCCTTCCTATACATCACAGAAAAAATCAAAATTCAGTATTTATCGAGTACTTCGCATTATTTATGGCCACTAAAGATGCCTATTTTTTAAATTGAATCCCTTTTTTTCTCTTACCGCATTTCGCAATACCCCCTTTCTCATTATGTCAAAATAAAATCTAAAAATTCAAAAATAAACGGGCTCCATCGTTTACCACGATACAAAGATTTTAAAATATGATATTCAGACGCTGCTGGCCATTTTCATTGTTTTCATGGTTACTAATAGAAATTTTACTAACAAGATACGTCAGATCCTTTGAATATCATACTTTGTAATCTTATAGCATGATCGTTTACCGATAAAAACTAGGATAAACAATTTTCAGTATTATCTCTCCTAGTCTATTAAAATTTGACCCTATGATGAATAATTGTCAGTATTTTTTGTCATAGGCTAGGAGAGAAAACTTTGATGTCCTAGATTTTTTTTGGTAAACGATGACGATTGACGTTGCTCTTGTTAAAACACATTTCCTAACTGATAATATAAAATTCAACTAATTCCAAAACAGTTCACGGAGACGCACATTAACTAAACGAATATACACACTGAACATCCTATTTTTGGCCAGCAGCCAACTAAGAATTGTCAACAAGTGAAATATTCGAATATGTATGTGCGTCTATTTCTTATGCTTTTGCACTGTGAGTGTTGTTTTTAATGTTTTTTCAGACAGCATATTAATATTTATTTTATGTGTATTAGGTTAGGTTAGGTTAGGGCCAAATTTCAAGTTCTGTAAAAAGTCTGTTACTAGAATTGACGTGTGTCATTGGCAGCTATTAAATTGGTAGTTGGTAAAGACTATATCTAAAGATAGGTATTTGGCCTCTGTTTAGATAAAAAGACAAAAAAAAAATAAAGTATTGATTAAAAATGAAATAGCGAATTAGTCAGAAGCCCTAGATCTTAATAAGAAACTGTTATTTTTCTGTAAACACGATAATTTTGGAATAAATTCATTTCCATTTTTAGATTTAACCTATATATTATTTTATGTTTGATGTCTTGTTAAATTACTACAAAAATACCTTTCAATAAACTTATTATGATGTCTCACTTTAGTCAAATTAATCTAAAATACCATCATATTGATCATGACATTACAAATACTTTTTAGCAAATACCGTTTTTTAATAAATTAAAACTAATTAAAAAAAATCCAAAATAATAAAAATAACAGAAAAATAAAACTGTGAAAAATAAAAAAATACACAATACATTTTCTTAAAATCATAATTTAGTAGTACTTATTACTTTACACTATATATAGGAATAACAATATCGGGGCTCACTACAAAATATATATATATATATATATGTTTTTATTTTTTATTTTGTACACCTAAAGGAGTATGTTTTCATGTATGTCAAGTTATTTCAATGATAAATGCAAGCGTTTTAACGCGTAGTCGTACAGAATAACTTACAGACGCAAAAAAATACGAGGAATATTGTATTACAGTATCTTACATTCATTCATTATTATCGGGATACAAACTCGTAGTAGTGTTGTAAAATGTTAGGTTTTGTTAGGCAATTTAGTAACTTGTTTATTACATCAGGTCCGAGTATCTTTAACTATCCATCCAGTGGTATGAAAATGACCTATTATATTTAAATTAGTGAATCCTTAAGTGTGTGTAGAGACACACTCCATATACGTCTACAAAGTTGGATAACCTCTGACCAATCTCCCTTGAAATAAACTATTTACATTTCGCCATGAGGACGTCAGATGTTCACAGAATAATAATTTACGCACTGTAGTAATAAAGGTTGTGATGATGCCGACTTGCACTAAATATACAGGGTGATTTGTAAGTTGATACTTCTTTTTAGCTGCGTATAAAAGGCATTAAAATAAACAACATTTCCAAATACCTTTCTTCAAAAAACCTAAAAATAGGCTAGATACAGAAGTAAAAAATCTAAGTGCGGGCCTGGTTATCAAAACGTATTTTGTTATACTTTATGTTGTTTTTGTCTTATTAGTCATGTATGGTCAGTTATTTATTTGGCGATCTGCTGCGGTGTGTTTTTCTGAAGCAAGCTAATTTCAAATTGGTGCAAATGATGCAAAAATAATAAATATTTATACAATACATTGTGCTTTTAACATTTCTTAACAAACTACATTTTATTATTTTGAGAAAGTCATACTGTCATCCGTAAGACAAAAACTATATTACACAAAACGTAGTAATTTAAACCAGAATTGAATCTCAGGTGAATCATATATTATTCTTTTGTTGATTCTGCATCACTGCGTAGTTGTAAGGTCACCACGAATCACTATTAGTATAGGAAGCCTATGCCTAATAATTCAAAATGCGAAATAAACAGCATGGGCCTTCAGATCCACCAAAAATTTTCCAACACCACTACGAACTTATGTTTTATTATTGTACCATACAAATCAGTATTTTCTACCTTCTAACCTTCTAACATTTACTTATTTTCACGTTTAAGGGCGGCGTAACAGCTTTGGCAGACTCGAACAGGTTTCAATATGCGCAATCTGGAAATCTCGCTCTCGAATCGAGAACATCGGGAACAGAACACCTTAAACAAAATAGTTTTTTTAAAGGAAAATTAAGCACAATAGAATATTTTTAGTGTTTTTTTTTTGTTCGAATCTGTTTTGTATAACATCCTAAATTTTACTGAAAATATATCCCGACAATAAAAATCTTCTGTTTCTAGAAACAGAACGTGTAAATGGAAAAAAGACAGTGGGAGACCTAAAGTTCGCATTGCACAAGTAGAAAAGTTGTTACCAAACGACCAATCGTAGTAACCGTCTTTGAAAAAAAAATGTATAATGTATGGTTTTAACTCTCTGGTAAAGAAGAATGGGAATATTTTTGGAAGTAGAAGGTGGACAAGTCTCTTATTTACTTTAAATTTATAAAATTATAAAAAACCTAAAAATTTAGGTTCTTTGTTATTTTTTAAATCTTGTATTATGTAATGACATCTTATTTGCTAAAAAATAAAAACTTTGGAACCTGACAGTTACCTTTTTTACCTTTCAAAAGTAGTAACTTAGGACATGAACGATCGATTCCAGCGCACATTTTGAAGACGCTTTTTTGTATTATGTTAATTTCATTACCCGTAGTTTTTTTATTTGTTGATCATAATGTTACCTTTGTTTTGATAACTTAAATAGAAAAAAAAACAGCTTTGAAACAGGGAACAAAAGACTCAATTCGGATGAAACGCATCGAACACAGTCAGTCAATGTCGACTGGCTGGAGCTGCTGCTATGACTTGGGTATCATTTTTCGAGTGTTTTTATTAGAAAGCATATTTTTTTAATAACAATTTTAAAAACGGAAACCGTAAAAAATATTTTTCTTGTTCTATACCGTAGGATCAAGATAAAATGTAGTGAAAATTTGGTAATCTTTCTTTTTAAATTTAGATTTTTTACAAGTGATGATTTAAAAAGGGATTATTACACCAGGTCAGTTCTTATTTTAAAATAATATTCTACAAACTAAGCAGCACCCTTAGATCATGGAACCCCTATAGAATTAGCATTACCTGTTCGTAACACACTTTTGCCTAAACAGGTGTGTTGTAGTAACATTTATTTTTGTGTTATTAAGAACACATGAACAAACTGATCAGTGGTCGTAAGTGAATTCCTTTCCCCTTAATAACATCTTCCCCGGTTTGAAATCGCAGGATATTCCAAACTTTATACGACTAACATCGAAATTGGTCTCCGTAGCGAAATTGGTTAGAGCGTTTGACTGGTGATTGAAAGGTTTTGGTTTCAATTCCTAGCAAAGGCATAAAACCTTGCCTGCACGCCGCTAACATTCTTCAAAATATTTTCAGGTAACTATGACGACGTAGTCTACGGAATAGACTGAAGTCCAGTAGGTTTAGTTTTATGTATTTCTCAATTGTGATTGGCTAAGACGACGACATTGATTTATCAAGTGTTCGTCTCTTGGCGATAGATTAGCAGGTAACCCCTACAACCGGTACCCTAATTATTTCAACGTCATAATTTAACCCATATTTAAATATAGTTTCTTTGTAAATCTTTTCCAATAGGAAATATGTTTAATTTGCAGTTTAGAGAAAAAATAATATTATTATGGTAAATATAAATATTAAAAATCAGTTTTATACTGAAACATTATAATGTTTTACCCGCATTTATTTAGTATTTTACTAGAATACATACAATTTGTAAACTGGTAATCTCTTAGATTAAAAAAAATGTTATATTTATTTATGAAAAACAACACTATGTCGGCATACAAAAATATATAATCAGAAAGTTCTTTGGGAATAAATTAACTCCACTTTAAGAATGGACTACTTCTTTAAAAATAAAGTTCTTTATTGCTAATAATTCGATAAGTTAAATTTTCTAACAATTGATCCGAAAACTACTAACCTGTCCACAATTCCTACAATGATGCCTCCTTTCGTACAGTGTGAACTTGACGTTGCAACTCGCACAATTCTCGGCACCTTCGTCTTTCAACCAATGATCGGCAGCGCGGCCCACAGAATCGGAAACGGACCAGGAGAAAACGCGCCCTCTGGTATCGCCTACATACACTGCACGATGATCCCTGTAAGTGTCACATGTTTACAACTAATTATTATAGATCACGATTATAGTTTTAGTTTAGATATAGTTGGCCTCGACGTGTTAGCTCATAGAAGAATAATGTTTGATGTCCAGCTCTATTAAGTTGTATAAAACTGTATTTAATTGTATAAAATTGTGCAAAATGATGTGCCCTTTGTAACATTTCGGCAGTTTTAAAATTAATAAAAATCCTGTTCCAAGTTTAATAGCGAAGTCATTCTGTAGTTGATCTTAAGCCGATAAACCCGAAACGGCGAGTTTGTAGACCGAATCTTGGTAGTACAAAAAAAAATTGCTTATTTTTTAATTGTGTTTGGTTATTTACTTAATTACGTAATAAAAAATATTTTGTATTTCTTACTTTGACACAGCCAGTGCAGTGATTGAGGCAGGTTCTGTATTGTCTTTTCTATCATATGCTGTATGCATAGTAAATTTGCTTCGGAAGACCAGCTGACGTTGCCATTTAAAACCTAAAAAAAAAACATGATTAAAATGAAATTGTTGTTAGTAACTGTTCATAAAAGGAAATTTCGATTATATAATGATAACGTTGGTGGTGTCTAATACATTATTAATAGTACATTGTATACTTAGTAGGAAAAGCTGAACATTCCCGGACGACCGTAAAGATTGTATGTCGAGGAGCAAGCCGAGACTGACAATACGTAGTCCGGGAGTGTGGCTTTTTCTACGAGGTATACATACTATTTTTCCGTAAATCAAAAATTATGAAAAGGACATAACTTATAACAATCAACTTGTTAAAATTTTGAAATACCTAAATATTATTAACTTTGTTCACAAATAAAGGATGCCATTAAATATTTGTATTGTAACTACGGAAACACAGTAATATTGAATTGTCAAGCTTAACTTAGAACAGTTGCGACCTTTGGTGCAACTAGAGAAGATTGATTATAAGAGGCTTGGCAACATGATGTAAGTAACTTAAGCAATTATTATTGTTAGAGTTCTAATATACGTTAAAAAGAAGATAACAATTAATATAATGAAAACATGTATTTAAAAAAACATGTAGCATGATAATTGGTTGAATGAAAAGTTTCATGATATTTTTAATATTAACTAACATTTCTCAATCAATTATTATGTTTTTAGGCCATAGGATGGATAATCCTTTTGATGGTGAACCATTTTTTTTTTAACGGTTCGCCGACTACGTAGGCCATCTTGAACCGGTCATCGACCACAAATGTGATCTACCGACTGGGGAGTGTGAAACGGCACCTTCATCCTACGAGATATCCGATCTCATCCGGCCTGTCCGGCGTGAATAGGATGGCTAGGTGTCGATTCATTTTACACTATTCCCTGAGGCAAGAGCACGCCGTGTTCCCAAGCGGTCACCCGCCCAAGTACTAACCGCGCTCGACACCGCTTAACTTCGATGATCTGCGGGAGATGGTGAACCAAATTGAAAGAATCTGACAGTACTGTGGTGAATTATTTTTATAGACAATACCAAGGTGCAAAAAGTTAAAAACCAAAACTAAAAATTTCTGTTTTTTTCGGACATCTCCGAAAGCAAGTAGAGGGAGATGATTCGTTCACCATCCACCATTTACACCAAGGCCTCTGCGCATGCCCAGACAGTGCGCAGGCGCGTGTCATATGTCATACGTCATCTGTCATGTCACACTCTTGGGCGTGAGCTATTTGGGCATTAGCTACTTGGGCGTTAGCTACTTTGGCACTAGCTACTTGGGCGTTAGCTACTTGGGCAATAGTATTCATTATAGGCTCCGTGTTTAGGATGACGTCATATTATGTTTAGGAAAAGATGGCGGCTGTCACCTGTCAATTAAGATATGTCAAGACCACCTGTCACTTGTCAAATGTTAAAATTGAAATCTAACACGTGGGTCGTGTTCAGGGTGACGTCATAAGTCGTTTAGAGAAAACCCAAAGTCGATCGGCTAGCTGGTTCGAGAGATATAGTTTTTTGCGATTAGGGCCCTTATGGCTAAAGGTGAAATGGGGAAATTTGACAAACGGGTATAAGATGAGTATACCCATCAGCTAGCGAAGAAATATTTCAAATATCTCAATTAATAACAGAGCTAGATGCATTAAACCATTAGGGCCTTAACACGATAAAGTCGTGCAAAGCACTGGCAATGCTTATTTCTTAGTAGGAATATACTTCGTATAATACGGTATCGTTAAGATTGCGTCATCTCCATTTCCTATATGAGACCAAGGTCAACTGCAGATCAGCTAAATGAACAGCTAAATGAACAGTGGAACAGCTAAATGAACAGTGGAACAGCTAAATGAACAGCTAAATGAACAGTGGAACAGCTAAATGAACAGTGGAACAGCTAAATAAACAGTGGAACAGTTAAATGAACAGCAGTTAAACGGATCAACAGCACATCGGGTCAAGGCGCGTTCTTCCTATGATAGCAGGAAAGGGGGGAAGAGGAGGAGGAGGAAAATCAATGATAGACGATAATTTCAGTAAAAACCTTTATTTCCCACTAATATTACAATAACTAATATATAACCTAATTAATATCTAACCTATTTAATATCTAAACTACTTATTTAAGAATAATCGGTCATATTTAATCACTGTCCTCGTCCGAATTATCAATGCCATTTTTACTGTATTCACCAAAATTCTCAATGCTACATTCTGCTAAACGAATTAGCTCCAACGCATCCGTTTGATCCTCAGGCACAAATTTTTTTAAATATATCATCTGCTTAAAAAACTCATTATCTAAAAGTCCTTCTAATAATTTGAGCAAATCTTTTCCTTCGTAATAATCTTTACACAACTTTGCACCTTGTGTATAATACATTATTTCTTCATTATAATATATAGCCCAAGATGAACTACTTGCCATAACAGACTTTGTATTTAAATTAATTTCTTTATTAAAATCATTTTCAATTTTTCTAACAGCTCGTAATAAACTGTTCTGCCAATTTTCTGTCGTTAGTTTTAATGCCATGATTGTTAGGCGTTTCTAATAAAAGTGAACGTTAATGAATCGCTATCAGTCACTTTTAAACCCTATTCCTCCCCTCTACAATAGTTAAGTGGTGAGAGGAAGTAAATAAGAATTATTATACTAACTAATAATATTTTTAATTATTCAATTGGATACTTTATTAAAAATTCTACAAACAGCACGGTAGAATTTGATTTGGTTGAAAATGATATTTTATCAGAAAATTTGAGTTTCTTAAGCAGTAACATCGTATATGGTTGCTTGTTGATTGTAGTGCGTACATCTTGAGGATGAACATTTACATATTCAATAGTTCCACTTTTGAGAGGAAATTTGTAAAATGGCTGGCCATGAATCATACAATTACCCGATGAATCGACGTTACCAGACAGAGTCATATGCATAAAACCATACAACTGCTTTGTTTGTACTTCTCGTACCACTTCTGGACTCTTCTTTAGCTTCCTAGACAAGTGATACGGATGGGCCAGATTACGACCGAATTTATCGATAGTCATCTTGAAACTAATAACATTTTCATACATCCAATATATTTATTCTATTATTCCAGCCTCTCTCAACTCTTCCTCTATACTGATTATTTCGTTAATGTGTGAATTATTACCTACTTCAGAACTTGCTAATATTTTTCTAAGCCGATCAACTAGTTCATTTGGATCGTCCCAATACACGTAATCAGTTTTATTATTGGAATATTCTTTAAAAGTATCAGAAGTGTTGTTATTGGAACGATTCGGGGACTGTTGGTTGAATCCATGTCCTTGATATTGCTGTTTCCTAACAATTCGCAACTGCTTATCTCGTTCCTTTTGACTAGCATCGCTGTCTTCTCGAACCTTTTCAAGGAGAGGCTTTATTATATGCGTATATTTCGCACCCTTATTTCCTGCTATTTGCATATCAGGATTGAAATTTCTTTTATGAGCATTTGTTAGTAAAATTATTTTTGCAAAGACTCGCTCGTCTAAAGCAGTAAATTTATTCCTTAAAGGAACAGTTTTAAACATAAGCTCATAAAGACCAGGAGTTCCTTTGAAATTTTGTCCCTTGATAACAATATCTGGTCCTTTAAATTCAAGTTCGGAATCACCAAAATACAAATGATCCGTCTCATAATCATGCCTCAGATAAGTACGATCATACTGATTATCCGTATCACGTATTAGCCCTCTCATATATTCTCGAGGTAGTTCATCATACTGTTCCATGTATTCTTCAAACGATTCTTCAGGAATTGCATCGGCTTGAATTGGCTGGGTATTAGGATCAAGTCTAAAGTCATCGTCGTAAAAAAAGCTTTCGCGAGGATTATACTCAAACATGGTAGTGTTTGCATCGTCATTATCAAAGTTAATTGTTTGATTAAATGATTCATTATCTGGTATCTCAATAGTTTCTATCTCCATATTATCATCATGATCTTCTTCTTCTTCCTGTCTTTGTTCATCGTGGCGATCTTTTTTCTTATTAGGAGTATTAAAATTTAAAGGATATCGAGGTTTCTTAACCAATGTTGAAGAGTGTTTGATTTCACTCTTTGGTCTTTTTAGTGAAGCATGGGTTTTGAAAGGCGTGAACAGCTTGCCTGAAGTAGATTTTTCAATTGTCTTGGTTAACATTTTAGCCAGAGGACGATATGAAGTTTCCAATGCACGAGCACTTTCGTAACGGTTTTCTTTTAGTGATTTATATAAATCTTTAACGGTTTGAGAATGCTTATCAATAAGTTTAATGATTTTAGGATCAGTTTGAACCGTACGTGTATTCTTAAGCTCCTCCTCATCTTCCATCTGCTGATTATCATTTTCTCCCTCTCGTTCTGCTTTAAGTTGCAGATATTTCTTTCTAATACTTTTAGCAGCGTCCTTTATTCTTTTTTGAACATCAGGGTCCAAACCGGCAAGACTTGATGGCATTATAACAGCAAAATGATTCAATGAACAGTAAAAATAGCTGTTGATTCCACAACTGCTACTAGATAACTGAACAGTATACCTAACTAACGTTCATATATACATTCGCATTAATACCACAGCATTAGTGTTACTAAGGTTGTTGTACTGACTGGTCTACAATGCAGAAGTTTAAGAATAAAGTTGTAAAAAAACGGATTACTAAAAGGGGCAAGGGGATTCCCTTTATATCCGCTCTAAACAGAGCGCAAGAGGCTATTATTAAGGAAAAACCCCAAGATCTTTTGTCGGCAGCACAAGTGGCTTTAAAATCATTCGCAGGAGTTGAAAAAGTACTTCCTACAGGAGTAATTCCGATCCCAAAAACAGGAGGATTCCTACCTTTGATTCCTCTTTTTGCCGGGCTTAGCGCATTGGGAGCATTAAGTGGTGGAGCTGCTGGTATTGCAAAAGCTGTTAACGATGCAAAAAGTGCTCAACAAAAGTTAGAGGAAGACAAAAGGCACAACGAAACTATGGAGTCTATAGCTTTGGGAAAAAGTGGCAGTGGTCTGTATTTAAAGAAATACAAGAGTGGATTGGGGCTTTACATTACACCTTATAAATATCATAACAACTAAGTTAATGAATTAGTTGTCTCTAAAATCCTTCGAGATGAGTACCTTTTGCTTAAGTGGTAATAGTTCTGTCTTAAAAGCTTATTATTCCCCTCCATTGGATCTGAGAAATAATGACAGTGATTATGTGATGGGACTTATTAGTTTGGAGACTTTTAACGCCATCCCCAATATAGACGAAAATAACAATAAATTTTATGTGGGTGATGTTGTACTTGAAATTCCAGTCGGATCGTATGAAATATCAGCTCTAAATGACTACCTACAAGAAGCAATTGAGCAGCAGAATAATATCGACCCAGATTTTAATTGCGGTCTAATCCTTAATGGAAATACGAGCACGCTAAAATGTGAGCTTAAATGTACTCATACCGTAGATTTCTCCAAGAAGGGTTCAATTGGAGACTTGTTAGGATTTCGCAATATGAAACTGCAGGCTGGTACTAAACATGTATCTCCTACACCTGTAAATATCCTTAAAGTAAATGTTATTAAAGTAGAGTGTAATATTGTTACTGGAGCATATCACAATAGTAATCTAGTTCATACAATCCATGAATTTTCACCCTCTGTCCCCGCAGGATTTAAAATAATCGAAATTCCTCAAAACGTAATTTATATGCCAATTAACACCAGATTAATAAGTAATATTGAATTAAAGCTTGTTGATCAGGATGGTGATGCAATAAACCTTAGAGGTGAAGTCATTACGATTAGGCTTCATTTAAAGAAAGTTATATAAGACTTGTTACAAGCACATGTTTTTAGTAGTTAAGTATACGTTGTAGAGAATGGTTGTGAAATATAATTGTCACAAACTTATTAATTTCGAACAGCTTTTAAAGTCCTCTAATGAAGTTAAAAAATTGTCAGCAGATAATAGCAAGTATCTCAAATCATTAGGATATACCCTCAAGGGAATACATAATGAGTATACTAAACGTATCTGAATCTCTTGTCTTTGACAATTCAATAGTAAAAATTGAAAGACACAGTCATCTGCCTTATTCCAACTCGTTTAACAACAATGATGAAATAAGAATTCCTGTTCAGCAAACTGATATATACACACTGCCTTATGCTAGTCATATATATCTGGAAGGAAGACTCTTAAAACAAGACGATTCAACTGTTTCAACTACAGCAAAATTTGTAAACAATTTCTTTTGTCACTTGTTTGAAGAAATCCGATTTGAGATTGGGGGTAGAATCCTGGATTCAGTACGTAATCCTGGAATAGCCACCTCAATGAAGGGATATGTTTCGTATAATGCAAACGAACTTAAGAAATACAAGAACGCCGGATGGAGCATTGATGATAATTTTACTTGCGATGTGGTTGATAGAACTACCGGCTCATTTAATGTTTGTGTTCCGCTACGCACGATTTTGGGATTTGCAGAGGATTTTCAGAAGATATTAATAAATGTGAAGCATGAATTGGTCTTATTAAGAAGTCATACTGATAAAAATGCAATTATCAACTCTAACGCAGCCGAGAATATGGGGGTTACAATAGATAAAATTGTTTGGAAGCTGCCTCATATTTCGGTATCTGATATGGAACGATTGGATCTACTAAAGATTATTGAAACTGGCACCGAATTAGATGTCGGCTTTAGAAGTTGGGAGCTAGCTGAATATCCTACATTACAAACGGCTAAACAGCATACCTGGACTATAAAGAATGCTATTCAAGTAGAACGTCCCAGATGGGTAATTTTAGGATTTTCAACCGACAGAAAGGATAAGATAGCTAAAAACTGTAGTTTGTTTGATCATTGTAATGTATTTAATGTTAAACTTTATTTAAATTCTGAAATGTATCCGTATGATAATTTAAATTTAGATGTTTCTAAAGGTCAAATTGCTTCTTTGTATGAAATGTACTCAGAGTTCCAAGAATGTTTTTACGAAAAAGAAAATGAACCACTGTTCTCTCCAAAAGACTTTTTAACAAATGCTCCTCTAATTGTGATTGATTGTTCCCGACAAAATGAAATATTAAATTCGGGGATTATTGATGTCAGGTTGGAGTTTGAAACGAAAGAAAATGTTCCAGCAAATACTACCGCATACTGTCTTATTATTCATGATAAGCTTATAAAGTACTCACCATTAGTGGGAACTGTTCGAAAAGTTTAAATATACTTTAATCAATCTTTTGTGACGTCACTGTTCTTAAATAATTAGTTTAGATATTAAATAGGTTAGATATTAATTAGGTTATATATTAGTTATTGTAATATTAGTGGGAAATAAAGGTTTTTACTGAAATTATCGTCTATCATTGATTTTCCTCCTCCTCCTCTTCCCCCCTTTCCTGCTATCATAGGAAGAACGCGCCTTGACCCGATGTGCTGTTGATCCGTTTAACTGCTGTTCATTTAACTGTTCCACTGTTTATTTAGCTGTTCCACTGTTCATTTAGCTGTTCCACTGTTCATTTAGCTGTTCATTTAGCTGTTCCACTGTTCATTTAGCTGTTCCACTGTTCATTTAGCTGTTCATTTAGCTGATCTGCAGTTGACCTTGGTCTCATATAGGAAATGGAGATGACGCAATCTTAACGATACCGTATTATACGAAGTATATTCCTACTAAGAAATAAGCATTGCCAGTGCTTTGCACGACTTTATCGTGTTAAGGCCCTAATGGTTTAATGCATCTAGCTCTGTTATTAATTGAGATATTTGAAATATTTCTTCGCTAGCTGATGGGTATACTCATCTTATACCCGTTTGTCAAATTTCCCCATTTCACCTTTAGCCATAAGGGCCCTAATCGCAAAAAACTATATCTCTCGAACCAGCTAGCCGATCGACTTTGGGTTTTCTCTAAACGACTTATGACGTCACCCTGAACACGACCCACGTGTTAGATTTCAATTTTAACATTTGACAAGTGACAGGTGGTCTTGACATATCTTAATTGACAGGTGACAGCCGCCATCTTTTCCTAAACATAATATGACGTCATCCTAAACACGGAGCCTATAATGAATACTATTGCCCAAGTAGCTAACGCCCAAGTAGCTAGTGCCAAAGTAGCTAACGCCCAAGTAGCTAATGCCCAAATAGCTCACGCCCAAGAGTGTGACATGACAGATGACGTATGACATATGACACGCGCCTGCGCACTGTCTGGGCATGCGCAGAGGCCTTGGTGTAAATGGTGGATGGTGAACGAATCATCTCCCTCTACTAAAGCATTCGGAATATTAAGAATTTTCTTTCACCAAATTATTAAGCCCTAAAATACGCAGCTTTGCCTCAATTTAACCATCTTCGTATCTCTTAGCGTTTTCGAAATCCCCTTGTCTCTTCATAATTCAAACAATGTTCGTGTCTGTGAACTGTTTTCTAAATTAAGTGACATTTAAATGGCCTATGAAATTGTATTAGTTTAAATTATTGCCAATTATACTGTTATTGGGATTGACGCATTATATTTAAATGGGTAACGCCTTGGGTACTCTAAGAAACACTCCATATTTTATTTCTTTTTAAACGACCTTCTAAAAATTTGGGTAAATGCCTCTAAAACCAGGTTGGATGGACGCCAATGGGCGTCTCGCAATAACGCAATCAGGTTTGAATGACGACAGACGGTCGACTGGTCACGTGTTTAACGTTTCCAGCAAATGGAAAATCGCTCTTACATTATGTCTGAAAGAAAGTATTTTGTATCGGTTTCATATTAAAATATACTCTATTAGTAACTGACCTGGTCTCAAAGCATTTAATGGGTTAATATTTTTCTTCTTCGCATCAACAATTATGAAGGAATCAGTTAAACTGGTATCGGATTTACTTGTTCGCAATCCTGAGGTATCATCAACGTCCAAACTTCCACTTTCTGCACTATTTCCTCCTAAAGGAAAACAAAGAAAGATTAAATTAAACTCTTTTATTCTTGTGTCAAGCAAAGTTTTTTTTTAATTAATAAAACACTCCCACTTCTGAATCTCGCAAGTAATAAGAAAAAAAGTTAAAACGTTAATATATTGGAGACATATTTTTTTCATACACAGTGGCGTACATGAATATGTTTATTTTTAAATAGTTATCTGCCCTGTGCAATATTTATCCAGTCTAATATCGGAATCATTGCTTCATCAATCGGCAGCCGCGCCGTCTAGAGTATGCGAAGCTTTTTGTGAATAAAAACCAGCCCAGTCAATTACATAATAATTCGTACATTGGAATGGGATGGATAATAATGAAGGTCACTCTTGTACGTTGTACCCACCTTCACTTTTCCTAAATCCAGCGTGTACTCTGGACCGCCTCCTTCTTACTGGAGCTACGGGTGGTGCCATCTCTTCCCCGTCACTACAAGTCTCTTTCTCGTCTTGTTGTTCGCTCTGCCATTCTTTAGCGCTGCCTTCCCTTGTTATTAACCTTTCAATCTAAATATTAAAAAGATGTTTTTTGTGAGAATATGCCAAGGTATGTGATTTTATTGAGAGTGCGAAAATTATTATCTGCCGTGGCAAATTATAGGCAAACGGGCAAGTTGTGATAAAGTAAATCTATCTACTTTTTAAGAAATCCCCAGGTGTGGGGATGGTTTTTTACGTTTTGATTTTTTTAAAAATAAAACTATACACAACTAATTGTTTTGACCTCACCTCTTTTTCTGACCACGGATCGACACTGTTATGCAAAGACAATGACAGTAATGTAATTTTCTTAAAAATAAAAAGCTTGAACAGTTTTAAGTTATCCTTTTTTTGTCGGATTCTAGCTCTACTGACGAGCCATGATGTTATGGCGAAAAGCGTCTAGGGATGCATCTGACGAAATGAAAAGAAAATCTTTATTTGAAAAACTTCAGTACTTGACTTCTAAAAGTCCTATTTTATATAGAGTTTAGGGTTTCAGACGCATAGCGTTTTAGTTATTGATTTTTGATGCAATTTTAAAAGAAAACAAGTAAAATAAACTAATAGTAATCTATAAAATGTATTTTTTTAGAGCTATTTTAAATCAACAAAAATATAACTCAATGCAATAAAATATTTTTATAACAAACCAAAAAACAATTAATTAAAACGTTTTTTATAGAAGAAGTGTCATAATTTATAATCAAAAAAATAGTGCGGGAAGAAACTAGAATGCTTTAATATGAATATAGAAAACGGCATAAGAGAGGGGGTATTTTAAAACCCAAGCATTTGTACCAAAAACTGCTCTTAGATCTACGCTCCTAAAATACATGATTTCTGAAAAAATCATCAATTTTGGCGTGGTGAGCAATATTTACTTTATATTTAATCATGAAAAACCAAGCCCGAAAAACGCTGGTTACAGTCATACATATGCTAAAATTTTGGATTGACACCAATATTCATGTTTTCACAAATAAAAAAAAATGTTTTTTTTTAAATAAAGAGCCAGCTAGGAATATCAAAAAAAAAATAAAAAAAAACATTTACAAAAACACATTTAATCCAACCATGCAGAGGGGGGAGGTAATAATTTAATTTTCGAAATTTGATAGTAGTTAGGTGCCTTTAAACGAACTTTGGGCGTGGCCCAGAAAATATTTCGCCTTTTCCGCCTTCCTCACCAGGTAAAATATCATGAAATACATGTAGTCCCGCCTGTCCCTCTCTCCAGAAAAAAAAAATCCCCTACCTACGCCCACTGAGTCATATTATGGTAAAGCCCTTATGAAATTGGTGCTTAGTTACGAATATTTTAAAATGAATCATATGCTAAAAAAGTGTTCAGAACGCACGCCTGTATCCAGTGTGCTAACGTTCTATGAGATAAACCTAAAAACTTACCGTTTTCTTTTGTCCAATATCCTCAGAAAGGCTACTCTCCGAACCACTTTTCATAAGGCTTCCACTGCTGTCATGTGATATGACGTGTATTTGCTTTATCAAACGATGGTGAGCAATGGTCGGCTTTGTCAGCTCATTGCTGATTTGTTCTTTGCTTTGATTCTTGGTTTGCACTTTATGAGTGGGAGTATTATTTTGATCTTTTTGATCGTCTTCGACCGGCACTTGGACGTAGTCTATTGACCACATCTAAAACAACATTTATTGAATTCATTTTGTTGGACTGGTTATTCTTTATATATGGGACGATTGTAATAAATTAATTTCCGAACATTCCCAAGGCACAAACTGTATAATTAGAAGACAAAACCAACCATAGATTAAAGTTATAAACATTAGGTGTTTTCGCTCCAAGATTTACAAATTGACTGGTCACATCCGTCGTTAGTTATAAAGTTTTCAATTACCAAACTTCAAGGTAACTTCGTCCAATGTAAACGAGTTTTAGCGCGCGGCTTCTTGGGTATTAACGCGCACCGCCGCGCACGTCCCATTCTGTGGGAATTGGAGTTTAAATGATCATTGGTTGTACAGCGTTCAGAATGTATAAGATCGTCTTAATGTTTAGAGGTTAAACATCCTCGGCATCCATTCCAAATTTAGAAAAACACAAGTCACAATTCTTACTGTACTGACTGAATAATTCACAATTTGTGACAAAATAATAAGTTTATTTTTAATATTTATAATATAATAAATTTGTTTATTTATCTTCCTTAATAAACTTCTTCTTGGATCCCCCGAAGACGTGCTTGTTAGGGGCAAATCTTAATATTTTAAATTATAAATATATGAGAATATTTTGTTTAAATATTTGTTAATATTATATAAAAGTTAAATTGGAAATAAAAAACGTTTCAGTATATCGTCGGCGAAGAAACAATACCGCCTAAGTCGCAATATGTAAATTGTTGAGGAGATTAAAAAAACTACATAATTCCAACAAATTATAAGGCTTTATCAATTTTTAGCATGATATTAAAATAATATGACTGATGTTATTGTCATGAGAAATTAGCATATTTTTGTATTTTGTGATATTAATGGTACTTAGGCGCTATTATGAAAACCTCAAGACCAAAAAATTGATTTAGGCGGTTTTTATTACATAAAAAAAACTCTAAAAAAGTAACAACAAGAATGTTAACAAAATGGAATTTCTTAAATAATGCAAGAAATTTAAAAAACGGTTAGACATGTAGGGATCTTCAGTCTGAGTTTTCATGTGGTATTTGGTCGTAGAAAGAATGACAGCAAAATGTTAAGACACTCTTTAGTTCCTGAAGATGCAACCACTTAGACTTGGGGATTTTTCGTCTTTCGAGATGTAGAGGTGGAGCATTTTTTAGAGAACAGTCAATGTTTTTTCTCTGACGTCTAGGTAGTGAAGTGTATTCTTCATCAAAATTTGTTTTAACGGATATTTCGCCATTACAATATTTTATTGCTCTTAAGTTCACTACAGTGGGGTCCCCAACAATCCTCCCGGGTCTTGTCGAGTCATAGATTTGGAAATCCTTTGTAGCAAAATTTTTGAAAAATGTGTGTTCCAGGAAAAAACTTTTATAAGGCATTGGTTTAGATCGTGCCTCTTTCGTTATTTCAGAATACTGATCTGGAAGTGATATATCTCTGTGTCTCAGCTTGGCCTCAATGGAGCTGTGAACTGAGTCACACTCCATCTGCGTGTGACCCTTAGTCAAAAATTTCTGTTCAATGGTGACTTTGTATTCCTGGCTCATTATTAATAGAACGTTGGACAAGACTGCATTTCTATTTTGATAGTTACATCCATCAGACCAGAGTATAACTGGTAATCTCTTTTGATCCAGAGTTTGTGATAATGTATCCATAATACACGAGGCGAATGTCGAGGATGATAGATCAGATGCAGTTTCATCAAACCAATAGCATGCAACATTATGATTGAAGAGGTTATATACAGTAAAATTATGCACGTTTAGTTTTTTTCTGTAATAAAACGCGCTTGCTTTCGTAAGAGGCGCTAATTTCACTGCTTGTAGGTCTTGAGTAAACACATGAACTTCTTCTGCCTTTGCTTTTTCCTTGTCGTCGTTTTTTTCTTTTCTGGCTCTATCTTTTTCTTCTATATGTTTACTGTATTCCCCTTCAGACACATTTCCAGCCTTGTAAGAACAACACAAATCACATTGATCTTTTCTTGGATTAAATAATGATAAGTTCTGTTGCTTGAAAATTGATTCGAAAGTAAATCTGCTAACGAAGTTCACATCTTCTCGTGGAAACTTTTCCAAATATAACTTGTAGAGTTGGGCAATTGAAGTCACAATTGGTTCCAAGTATTTCCTAGTAGTGGATTGACGACAATAATGGGAGGGCATTTTCGGTAAAATGTCAAAGAATTGTTTAACGAAATCTCTGTCAGTTTTTTTCCTAGCGGACGAAATCCTCCTAGTTTGCGAATGAGTCACACTGGACGAAGGAGCTATGCCATCATTTTTTGATTTATGATCAAGCCAATAGCGCACTGTCCATTTCTTGATACCAAACGTATTAAGATACGTCACCATGCATACTTGTTTCCGAACTCCATCAATAGTGAGGTAATAGCGCAAAGATGTTTCTCTTCTAGACTCGTTATTTTGAGTTTTGCGACGTTTCACTTCATTTTTTTCAACTGAGTTTACAATAAATGTTCTCCTTTGGTCCCAGTTCATAGTTTTCCAAAATGAAGTAAACAGATTTAGTCTAATATCCTCAGTTATTTTATCGCATGCCCTTTGTTTCGATTTCCTACACAGTGGAGAGTTACATGGCCCACCCATTTTACGCTCCTCTCTTTCAATATCGTGAAATACCTTTCCTTCTTTAGTTCGACGAAAGCCTAAATACGACTCTCCCTGCATCCTCAATTTCTTATTTTTAGGTACTATCCAGTTTCCCTCATTATTAACTTTCCGCTTTTTTTGTTCATGTGCATTTCCGTCAAACGGTACATCATCGATCAAATTTTCAGGCAAAGAAAATTCCGAGTCTGAAGCTTCTGCTTCCGGTTCATAATCTTTGTCATGATCAGAAATTAAAGATATATCCGCTGCAGCTGTGAATTGAGCATTTTCCTTTGTCAAGCTTTGCAGCTCAAAAAACGTTCGAGGAGAGTTTTGATTCTCAACGTTTTCTGTATTTGTATAAGCTTCTGCTTCCGGTTCATAATCGTTGTCATGATCAGAAATAAAAGATATATCCGCTGCAGCTGTGAATTGAGCATTTTCCTTTGCCAAGCTTTGCAGCTCAAAAAACGTTCGAGGAGAGTTTTGATTCTCAACGTCTTCTGTAATTGTATAAGCAGGCTCCGAAGACTCATCTTTTCTTGTTGTTTCAAGGGTGTTTATTATTTGAATTGTTGTTGGAGAATAAGCTGTGACCAATGTTTTTTTTTCATCAAGGGTCGAATAACACTATTTATTGTCGTTATCTGCCTCAGGTAAAATCAATAACCCTTCATCCAATAAGAACTTAGCACGTTTTGGAGAAACACGATCCGATGTTCTAGTTGATCGTTTGCCGTGAAATTCATCAAGAGCCTGTATTAATTCCGAATCGGTAAACATACTTTTGTCTTTATCATTTTCCACTTCATTTGTGGATGAATCACTTTCTTCCCAATCTTCCATATCTGCAAAAACACAATAACTTTTGATAGTTACTTAAGACAACTAACGCCATCTTAAGTCGCTGATAATAATATAAGGAAACTACTTTTCTTTTAAACAATAACTTTTGTAAACGTCATTTACTTTGCCATCCATAATGGAACACCCGGTATAAAAGGTAATCACGGAATTTTACAAAATTAAAAATACAAAAAGGTAGTTTACTAGAAATGCATGCTATATTTGTTTAATAAAGGATAGCATAATATTGCTGTTGTGATAATTGATCAAATAAAAAATACTTTTAAATGTTAAGGTAATACCGCTCAAATTCATTTAATTACTCTTGAAAGACTATATTAATTTAATTTAATACCGCCTAACTTCATATTAAACTTTAGGATTATTTTTAAATCGCTAATTTATAAAACTACAGCAAACTTTTATTAGCAGTCTCACTAGTAATTATCAAAGTATAAAGTACTACAACAATAATACATTTTTCTTACCTTTTAACATATTTACACACTTGAAAACACCGGCAATGCGCGATAATCTTACAAAATTAATGGTATCTGCTGGACATAGGCGGAATTCTCGAGACCAAAATCTTAGGCGGTATTGGAAGTAGTTAATTTGGCGCCAAACCATTTAATAAAATTCTATTTTATCGACATGAAACAATAGATATGGGCATTGTTTGTCGATGAAATATGAAATCTTGATTTTCAGAAAAATGCGACTTAGGCGGTATTGTTTCTTCGCCGACGATATGTATATAAATATAAACGCAGGTTTTTAAATTAGGTATAATAAAATTTAAACAAATATAATATTCATAACAATATCAATTAAAACATTCCCCATTTGACTAATCTCAAGAGCTCCATTAGGATGTCACTTACAATTTCCTAACTTATTGTTACTTTTAATATTGATTATTCTCTTGAAGATGAACGTTTATACGTTCGAAACATGTAGAGAGTACAGATAAACAATTTCTTTGAAATATATCCTAGTGAAGGTTGACTTAGAGTGTTATTTCTCCCCATTTAACTTGCAACTTCACTTCAAGTATGAACTACTTCTTCAAATTATTTATTTTAGGTTTTATGGTTATTTCATTTTTATGACGAGTATTATGATTATGGTTTTTAAATTGTATAAGATTTTTATTTCTTAAGTTTTTAATCAAATATTCTATGTAAAAATTCCAATTTAATTTACGGTCAAAGAAGAAGCCTTACACTTGCTAATCATAAAACGACGCGTAAATTTTACCCGGCATAAAATCGGTTTCTTTCATCTTTTCCCAAATAAAATGGACAATGTTAAGGTTGTCATTGACACAAATACGCATTCAATTGAACAGCTTGGAATTTATATGGTATGTACACCACTGCAATAAACTTACCCTAGTAACACCATCAGTTGACCCAGTAATAATGACATTCATGGGATCCCAGTCGTGCGCCTGTGAAAAAGCCACGCACAGTATCTGCTGCATGCGATCTGCCCTGCCGACACAGGTGTTCACGGCCGCTAAAGGGCATCCGTTGATGCTCCATAAGTGTAACCAAGTGGCCGCGCAAGTAGCTATGTCGCCCGTCAGTTCGTTGACAGCCACGGCAGCGACTGGACCAGCGTGTCCTAGAATTGTTAATTGTTGTAATAAATATCCGAATAAAAAGTTACCAAAATCATAACAGAGATAATAGTATGATAAAAAGAAATTGCGCAGATCGCTTGGTCACAAGCGTATGTCGTCCAAGTCAATGTTTTTTTTATTAAGTAAAGTTTTATTACTATTTGTGCACTGATAATACATATGTGTCTATTCACATTTGTTCAAAATTACATTTTTTCCAATGAGTTTGTAGGGTACCTACATACTGTTATAAAAATTAAAATATTATAAGAACCCTGTCATACCATAACCATAAAATAAATATTCTCCTTAATAATAAAATTTAACTGCCTTCGGTATGGGATGTTTATTTGTTTATGGTAGGTTGGAATTCCCTAAGACCAGAGGGTTAATCATCAAGTAGGTACAAGAGAGGACATAAAATTTCATAAAAACGGTTGGGAGTGCAACTTTTTCCTTGGCCAAAGACGGTCGGTTTTTTAACTTTACAAGAAAAGCACACAGCTTTTCGCTTGTCACCCTGTACTACGGGTTAGATTTTTTGTGTGTACTCACTGTACAATTAAAACCATTAGTTTTTCTTTGTCGCCCTGTACTACGGGTTAGATTTTTCGTGTATACTCACTGTACAATTAAAGCCGTTAATTTTCCTTTCGGTCATTTTCGGTAGATACTTTGGTTACCTAACTCGGTAATATAATAATAATAATATAGTCAGTTTTAATTTATTTAACATACTGTGTGCCTATCTGTCAGCTACCATTTTTCCATTTACCGTCGCATTGTTAAAACTTTGTAAATATATGTTCCTGTTATCAAAAATAAAGTGTTTTTCACCACCCCAAGAACTATGGAGATATAATTATTTATTCGCAACGAAGTAGTTGCTGGTCCTTCAATATCGAAGAAATTCCTGTTGGGCAATCCCCAACAACATTTTAACATTTTTTATAATTTAATATCCAAGCAGTCCATACTCAACTTGTCAATCATAATATCTCCGCGTATGGTCGCATTTAAGGGTTTCTAGCTGCCGCCTGTTCTCGGCAGCGGATCAGGAAGCTGTGACCAACAGTCATTTAGCTCGTGCACTCGTAAAATAGAAGTTTTTTCCACCGCATTCCTCAAAGTATAGAAAGCCAGAAAATCCCAACCACAGCAGGCCTGCTGGAGATTACTTTTTAAGGTTAGTTTTACTTCATTTATGGATTTTCTATTTTTCTCCTCGAATTTAGTATTGAAGGCTCCCTCAGTTTTGGGAAAACGACTCTAGTCACCCCATCATTTAATATACAGGGTGGTAAGGAAATGAATGATGACTATGATTCGTGCAATATAGCTTGAGCTCCGAGATGCGCAGATAGAAAATGCGATTCAGTGTAAGACAGAGATACTAAATGCCTAATTTCAGTACAGTACACAGATAGCCTTGTTCACCTGTTTACCGCGCATCCGAAAGTCAGGGCTCATGCTAGTTTGTTTGACCTGTATATAGGTTTTTAGAGAAACATGTCATACTAATATTTAAATCTAGCAACTGTTTCGGTGTTTGTTTAATACTGTAATGCGATAATGCTGTATACTCCAGTTAACGGTTAAGCAATACCGTCAAATATAAAATGGCAGTTTTAAAACTCGATTTTTTTACAATCAACAGATTTTTTAATTTGTTTCAAAGATTGTAAATGGAACCATATAAATAATTATTTAGTTAAAAACAACATATTAAAAACGGAAAAAAACCGCATCTTAATTTAAGCCGGAGATACAAGGAAAAATATGAAATCGGCTGCATGAAATTGTAGGTTCAGGAACACAAATATAATTAAAAACTATTTAAATGAAGTAATTTATAGTTTTTAGTAATATCTAAAGTTACTGCTAGGAAGAATGCAACCTAAATTTGATTTTCAACGTTTTTCGACTTACCTCTTAACTGTCGAACGAATACACCACGTGATAGATCCCAAATAATTGCGGTGGAATCGCGCGATCCAGACACAATGACGTTATACGCTGGACTAGCTGCCAAACACGTGACTGCGTCAGTGTGCGCGTATAAACTGTGTTTTATTCTGGTTGTCTTTTTTCTTGCCTCGTATTCCCATACAGTTACGACCTAAAAAGAGAAAAATGCTTGAAATATTTCACTTTTATTTGAGATGGTGGGCATATTCTCAGTCACAATATGCAATAGCGTATGTAACATAAATCCCCAATACGCATTATCATGCGTCATGGTAATAAGACCTTACTGTTAGTTTGTCTCAAATATTCCTTTATTTGAAACGCCCCAGACCTGGGCCTTTTTTAATAAAAGACAAATAATCTTTGAAGAAAAACTGATTACACTAAATGTCGTAACTGTGAGAAAACCAGTGCCACAAATTTTATTAGTTTGTGTCGGCTAAACTATAAATTAGAAATTTTAAATGGTGGGGATGTCAAGAAAAAAAACATCGGCAACATTGCGATTTTAAAAACAAGGCAACCATACTCTAGGTCCAAAATTATTATCAGTTACTAATCGCTTTTAAATCAAGAGCAAAATTCCATGAAAATAAAAATTTTACTCTATTAAAATTTCAAAAATACACTTAAAGTGTTTCCTTTTACTTCGTAAAACCCGCTGCACTCTATATAAAAGCGATGAATCACTGGCAGTAATTTTGGACTTATAGTATATATAGTATATTTCTTCAATGTACGAAAACAAAAATTAAAAAGATTTTTTGAAATTACGTCATCGATGACGTGAATTGCGATTTAAGTTAGATATCGTATATATTTTTTTATAGACCACCTATGAAAATAAGAAAAAAAGCACGGTTAACTTGGCTCGAAAGCACCGCATATCACACTCGTGTTGAAAAAAAATTAAAGTTGAAATACAAGGCACACTATTTAATTTAAACATATGGTGACAATTTGACAGACCACTTCTATTTATTAAAAAGAACAAATTTAAGAAAACGGTAATTTTAAGTGTTTAACTTATTTTTCATGCATTTGTCAAGTGATTCAGAATTAGAGTGTGAAAATATGCCATCTGAAATTATAAAAAATGTTAATAATTACTGGAAAATCTATTACCAGAAAAAATAAATCGCGCTGAAGAACAAATGTTTATGGGTAGCCATAGCGTAGAGACTAGAACTCTAGCCTACAGATCGTAAGGTCACAGGTTTAAATCCCATCAGGAGTATTTGACTTTTTTTTATAAAAACATTTAGTAATTAATAGAATTAGGATTTTGAATTGAAATCTTTCTTGTTGGGTGGATTTTTTAAATTTATGTTTAATGCATCTTTCCTTGATTAAATTTTACATTTTTCATTCTGGTTAATCTAGAAGTTAATCCAGGATTAGTTCTTCCTATGATATATAAAATATGAAAAAATGAAAAAGTTAATCTGCAAATAAAGGAAAAGCCTATTGACAAACTATGAAACCAGATATTAAGTGGAACATAATCCTAAGTATGCTCATTTCAACACTAGTGTTGATATTTTTTTTCAACACTGGTGTTGATATTTTTTTTTCAACACTAGTGTTGACATTTTTTTTTCACAAATCAAAGCCTTTTATAATAATTCTTTGTGGTCGTAGGAAAAATAGTGTACATTACTCATGTGAAAGTGATTATTCTAAAACTTGGAGAATTTCCGCACTCATGGTAAATATCTCCTCGCTTGTCAAGTATCACTTTCACCCCTTGTTATGTAATATACTATTGGTTACTTACAGAACTAGTGCCTGCAGTAACAATAAGTTTGGGTGAAGGACAGACACACGCCAAAATCTCCCCGTTGTTTTGTTCGACGTTCTCAGAGACAAATACAGCCTTATCACTCTCGTAATTCCCTATTCTTATGGAATGATCAGCGAAGCCCCAGGCGACGCATTTGTTGAACGTCGGCGGCATAAGCACTTTGTTTTGTTCTACGGCTAACACTGACTTATCTACATGAATTATTTGGCCCACGGGACCTTTTGCTTCTGAAAATGGGAAAGAAGGTCAATTTCAAAGTTCTACTGGTAAATATGACAAAAAAACTGGCGACGAAAGTGCTGGCTAAAAATATTTGCAAATTTTTTAAAATTAACGTCAGCTAAAAATTTATTTTACCTTTTATTGGTTGTAAGGATGGCCTTAAATTATCTAAATGATGAAAGAACAATCTTTCTGGTTGAGGTAGTGTAAAGGCTTGTACTAGAGCACCCGTATCTAGTATGACAGAGGTTCTATTGTTGGTTCCCATTTTCTTGCAAGGGTGAGGTTTCTTAAAGAGCTGCTTGGGGATCTGACCAAAGTTGTTGATAAATCCGATTGTGGCATTCTAGAATGAAAATAAAAGGAATTAGAGCATAATACGTATAAAGTGAAAAACATATACTAGACATTTTCTTCATCATTTTAAATGTATAAATATTTGTATAATCCGCCACAAGGTTTACCGTTTAAAGTAACTGAATAGTATATTGCTAACCAAGGTTTAAAGAGCTACCATTATTGCTCGAGCGTCGAGTTTAAATAACGAGGAGCGGAGCGACGTAATTTGTATTTTTTTCCACGACTAACACATTTACAAGGTACTTATATTTACAGTATACGCACCTTTTTTAACGGATCGTCTATAGTATAAATATCAACATTTCCTTCATAAAACAAATGATGAAAAACATTGACAGCGTCCACGGCTGGTTGGCCATGCTGCTTAAAACCAAATATCAAATCTATCCAATGATGTAAGTTCTGTGAAACGTAATCGCACTCCAAAGCCTCTCTATGTACTCTTATAAATTCTCTTGGATCTTGTTTAGCCCATGGAGGAAGAACAACATCACCAAGAGCTACAATACATAAAAATGTGGGTGTTACTTGCGATTATATGACAAAGTGATTAAAATGTTGCTTTTAAAATGAATTGCGTTTGTAAAAAAAATACCACTAGAAAAGTCTTCATTAGTTAATATTTGGTTGTAAAGACGACTACGCCATTTTCGTCCATTGTCTCCAAATCGACAGCTGTTTTAAATCCTCAGTTATACGGGTTATTTTAGGCTAGGTTCCAAATATCATTGTTAACGTCAATAAATAAATAAATAAAAATCTGCTCCTTAACCTTCTCAAAAGAAACATCACACTGGACAGTCGTCCACAAAGCACATTAATATCATTTCTCCGGGGTAATGAACTATCCAGTATGATCAGCAGGCCTTGCAAAAACCGAAAATATCAACGGCTGGGATTTCTCTAGATTACATTTTGATAAAAATGGCATATTTTTGAAAACTAAATAGTTTCAATATTTTGTACACTTACCTACGCCATTCTGCTTCAATCCTAAATCAAACTGATTCGGATTTTCCAAAAACTCCGGCAGATAAAAAAATTCCGGAATCAGCTCCTTCACGTCCGCCATATTATGCTTCGAAGCTGAAAACCAAGCTTCCTTGACCGAATTAAACATGCGATCTGCTAAATCAAAATGGCCGCCCTGCAGTTTCAAGAAGTGTTGGGTAAAGGGCTCCAAGCGGACTAGGTAGGAACATACTATCATGGCACTGGAGTAGTGGGTACCGTAGTGGTATGGTGGTGTTTCTCCATGTGGGTCGTCCCATTCCTTTAAAAAATTTAACATAAATTACTATTGAGCATGATCAGTCTCAGTCTGATATTGCCACACTTGTAAATAAAACGCAAGAAGTGCTCATAATGAGCAATATCACGATTTTTTATTTTTTTTAAATTAATTTGAAATGTACACATTTTGATAAAAATACGGGTATTCGAAATTTAGGAACATTTTTACCTATTCCATAAAAAAATTTAAAAAGATTTTAAAATAATAAAAAATTGGTTTGATAAAAATGTATTAAGTAACAATTAATTTTGATAAAACTAATTATCTTCCTTTCGCTTTAAATCCAAATAACATACCACAAAATATGAATAGTATTAAAATAACTGATGACATTCACATGTTGAAAGTTAATTAAGTAAAATATTTAGGGATAATCTTTGACAGTAAATTAAATTGGAATTTTCACATAGAATATTTGATTTAAAAATTAAAAATTTTGAACGTAAAACAACTGGAAATATTATATTATGCATTAGTTAAAACTTATTTAAATTACGGAATTTTAGGTTGGAGAGGAATAAACAGAACTTTAGTTAAAAAATTAGAAATATTACAGAAAAGATTTCAAAAAATTATATTTAATAAAGATTATCTTTATCCTTCAATAAAATTATATTCTGAAACAAAAAAAAATGAACATTAGACGACTTTACATTTATAATATCTTAATATACATATTTAAAAATAAAAATCCTATACAATTTAAAAACCATAATCATAATACTAGTCATAAAAATGAAATACCCATAAAACCTAAAATAAATAAGTCCATTGGACAAATTTGTTAAAAATATTTATGTATTTATTTAAACGATTATTTACCAACAAAAATTAAAAAATATATTTTATTAAAAAAATATAAAGTCGAAATAAAAGCATGGATATTGGAAACGGATAATTTAAAAATATTTTTGGAAATGTTTTAATCGATATTGTTATGAATAATATATTATTCAAAATTTTATTATACCTTTATCTTCAAAAAACTGCGTTTATATTTATATACATGTACTTAACGTTTTTTATTTGCAATTTAAATTTTATGTAATATTAACAAATATTTTGCCACATCTTACTGGTGTGTCCCACCAAGTGCTGCCTTAAGTAGCTTCGAGATCCCTTTTCTTTTCGTCGGATCCTAGCTCTACTGATGAATCATGATATGACGAAACGCGTCTAGAGATGGATCTGGCGAAATGAAAAGGAAAATCTTTTTCTTTAAATATTTTAATGTTCTCATATATTTATAATTTAAAATACAAGAACGTCTTCGGGAGATCAAAGAAGAAGTTTATTAAGGACGATAAATAAACAAATTTATTATAATACAAATATTGAAAATAAACTTATTATTAATTAATGGACACAGTGTAGACATTGTGTATGAACGAAATAGTTGATATATTTGACTTTGTTTACTTACTTTAAACCGTTTTCTAAACTGCTCCAGTCTCTCCGGGCTTTGAGCGCCCATCGGCCTAGTGAAGTCCCTGAAAGTAGAAGGATCGGTCAGATCCAATTCTTCTGAATCGTAGTCGGATAAAATCCATGGAAACACTGGATATTGCATGAGGTCGTTATATGAACGTCCTGCAAGAGTATTTAGGTACATCAAGTACTGGAAGTTGGATATTTCGCCTCTCACCCATCTGGAAAAAAATTTTTTTTAGAAAAATCAGGTTTCACTTTCCTCTATAAACTTTTTATTTTCTACTTAAAAATAAATTTCTGTTAAAATTCGGATGTCCGGTTAAACCGGAAGTTAATCGGATGTACATTTTTTAGAAAGTAAAATATTAAGATAGGAATGTGAAAGCAGTTTTTTGTAAGAAGCACATTTAAGTTGCAACAGCCTATCAAAGTGCCAAGAATGTAATTTTTCAATGTCAAAAACTATTCAGTTTAAACGTTTGACCTGTTAAACAAATTAAGTTTTCCGAAAATCGATCGAAAAGATTGCCATTTTTGATAAAATTTCTGAAAGAAAAAGTCAATATTTCCTTACACTTAGTCGTTACTAGGCAACGGAAAATAACTGTTAGGAAATATTTATTATTGTACTGTAAGGAAATATTATTTCTGTACGGTTACTTGTAAACTAAAATGTGTTAAGCTTGACTATTCAATATTACTGTGTTTCGATAGTTACAACACAAATATTTAATGGCATCCTTTATTTGTGAACAAAGTTAATAATATTTATTTCAAAATTTTAACAAGTTGATTGTAATAAGTTATGCCCTTTTAATAATTTACGATTTACGGAAAAATAGTATGTATACCTCGTAGAAAAAGCCACATTCCCGAACTCGGTATTGTCAGTCTCGGCTTGCGCCTCGACATACAATCTTTACGGTCGTCCGTGAATGTTCAGGTTTTCCTACCAGGTATACAATGTACTATTAGTAGCTTGAGAAAAATCGAAAAATGCACTAAAAATAATCATATTCTATTTAAAATAACAAAGTTGACAGATAGGTACTTCCGGTATAACTGGAAGTGATAGGAAAATGTCACATTTTAGTTAAAGAGGGCACATTTAAAAATTATAAACTCCCAAAATTGCAAAAACATATTTTCCGTAGTTCTTTCAAAAGTTCTAATGAACGCCCGTAGTTCATTGTAAGGTAAAATGTCTAAAAGCTTTGGCGATGTTTCTTTCTGACAATAAAACATATTTTGACTTTAACAGACAGCTTCCTTACCTCTGAGTAACACTCGTTTCCCCAATAAGATTGCTCAGCAACCCAGTGGCCTGTTCCACATTCGCTGTTCTCTTTTGACCCGCCACCGACTGCTGCGCGCTGTCAGCGATGCCGGTAGCTGTGGCCATAAACCGCTGGTACACCTTGTTGCGTTGTTTTCGGGGAAAAGCGAGTAAATAATTGCGGCCATCTCCTGAGAACACCTCGAGAGCCATTGGTTGCAGAAGGTAACTAAAATATATATATTAATATTTTTTGGATAATAAAATAACATGAAAAAAATATATAAAAAGCAAAAATTATTTTTAAGACTACCAAAGATGGATAAGGTTCTCCGATTAATCCGTAGCGACTGCGATAGAAGTCTGATAAACAAACTATTACGTGCTTCGCATAAATTAGACGGTCGACTGTTCAAGCAATGATTCTGGTATTAAACCAGGCAAGTTTTAGATAGAGCAAATAATTGTTCGAAAATAAATACATTCGTGTCAAGCTTTTTTTGTGTGTATTTTATAAATATTTAGATCTAGACGGAAAAACTGAACGTGGCAAGATTTTATTTTAAATCAGCTGCGAAAATAGTCAGTTGTGCAGAGTGAGGTCGTTCCCGGACCAAACACACGAAAGCAAATTGAATAACTTTTCACAATTTTGTCCTTTATGCTGGAAACAATTTAACACAACACAAAAATGATTCAACTAACCGTCTTTTATGAACTTCACGTATATCTTCATAAGAAAACTTCGAACACTGTCTCATAGCCCTCGATCTCCTAGGGGACCCGGGATTAGGCAGGATGGGCTCGTATTCATTTGCATTGTTAGGTACGCTTTCTATGTCCCGTATTTCTCTATTTTTCAATAACGTAAATCCGTCGACTATGTAACAGTGTTCCTGGCCAAATAACAGCAATCCTTCAGTGGTATCTAACCCTTGTATTCTTGCTACCCTAAAAATAATTTAAAAAAAGTTTTAAAATTCCTAAGTCCGATAAATTCAACTTGTATGCAAGAGTTTGTTACTTATGACAGACTTTATACATTCAAGTTTAGTCATTACTCAGAGTTTAATATAATTTAATTCTACCTTAGATAATTGACCCCATAAAATTAGCTAATTTTGTGTTTAATTTTTTTTTAAATAATCATATTAGATTAAAAATACTTTCCAGGATTTTCTAGTGGCCATTAATTAAGAATATTTGTTCCCTAAATTTCTATGCCCAGTATTTTCCAAAATATGGCCGGTGGCCAACATTAATGAAACATCCTGTATGTTACCTACTAGCAAATATTTTTCACAGGCAAGTTTTGAAAAATATTTTTTCACAGGCAAGTTTTGAAACATATTTTTTCACAGGCAAGTTTTGAAAAATATTTTTCCTTCTTATACATAATACTTTTTATTTTGGTACATACTTTTTGTAAAAAAAAAATTGGTTAATTAGAAAACTAAATTTTAAAATGTCGTTAGTATGATTCAAAATAAGTATTTAAAATAAACTAGGTGTAATGAACGTCATAACTCAAATATGTTAATTTTTTTCAGGCAAAACCTAATGCCGACAACAGGTCTTATAAAAACCAAAAAAATAAAAAAGTCTAAAGTCTAAAGGCACAATAAAATTCAAATACTAACAGTAAAAAAAACCAAAGAATAAATTCCTGTAATTTCGTCAGATCTATCCCTAGACGCGTTCCGTCATATCATGACTCATCAGTAGAGCTAGGATCCGACGAAAGAAAGGAGTAACTCAAAATTGATTTAGGCAGTATTTGGCGGAACGCACCAGCAAGATGTTGCGCGGAGTGACATCTGTGTCGTTGAGCAATGGTAAAAAAGACATACCTAAACATATAAGACACTTTTTCATTATGCTCCAGCAACCTCAGAAGAGTCTGATTATCGGGCGGAGGTGTGGGCTGCTCTTCATCGGCATCATTGTCCTCTTGTAAATCATCCAATTCGGAGGTCAGTCTTTCTAGCGGAGGTATCGAGGCGTAAGGCAATGGCGAAGGTTCGTCCGAGAGACTGTCCGTCCTCTCTGGAGGTTCCAAAGTTAAACCGATCACTCCGTTGTGCTGTCTTAGCTGCAGGGCTTGGTAGTACTCTTTGCTATGGTTACTTGTAGCCACTTTGTATTTAAGAAGTCCTGAAATATGTTTATCAATTAGGCAAGTTATAGTATAAGAACATTGAATCGTATATACACTATACAGTGTGGTAACTATTTACTTGGTATCTTCTAAGCGGTAATTTCTACGAAGTTGATTTATTTAGAAAAAATTTGCCATTTAAAGCTTTTCTAGGATAAAGTAACTGCGTTGCCGAATTGTTTCTAATTCAGGAGATACAAAGTGATTTATTAAAAACGTCTAAAATTAATTACTTTACCAACTTTCTTTAACATTTTCCATCAATATTTATAATCAAAATACGAACCTTTCTCCTGTTCAGGTCGGTAAGGATAATGTAAATAAAACAGATCGTTCTTCATAGTTTTCTTGCGCATTCTGTGAGGACCTTCCGTCATATCCAACTTCCACTTGTCTAGATGACAGGGTTCCAGTGAGCCCCACAACCCTCTTTCTCTCGTTAATTCGTTTTCAGTCTGAAGCCACTCTTGATGGACATATCTAAATATGTATTTTGATTAAGCAAATTACGAATTTTAACATGTAGATCAAAGATGACACGAATGGTACTAAACACTTTTATTTATATAAAAGTATTTACATAATATTAGACGTCATTTTGTGAATATGTTTCAAGATTCGCGTACAATAATTTTTTTTAATTAGAAAAAATATCCAGTAACAAACATTATTAAAAATAGACCAAAACCTATAATTTCTTAAAGGATGAAACTTTATAACACATCATATACATATCGTGTCAATCACTAGAGTTTGCTTTTCTAAATCTAGGGATGAAATCTATGGTCTTATCTTAAGAAAGATGACAGAAAAAAAATTCAAGAAAAATTCAATTCACCGCTTTGGTCACTCATCGTGCCAAACAAACTACACTGCGACATATTTGAGAACATTTTTCATTAAATTTCCCTCATTGATTACCTTTGCGTATGATGGGTTGTATTTTGGTGCTGCTGCTTCCTGATGTCAACCAACTCACGAACTATTGCGATATGACTAAACATCCAGTTCAGCGCTTGCTTGCGATTCATGCGCACCCGCATTCGCGTCGTCTCTTCTTTCCTGACTTTAGTTCGGCTAGCCAAACGCGTCAGCCCTCCGGTGACTTTATGGATTTTTGATTGGAATTGATTGTGAATTTCCCATGGAACCTGACAAAAAAAATTTCATTGCAAATAATGATGCACAGGGTGGTCGAAACTTAAGTTTCATTATTAGGATCTCGTAAAATATAAACCAAAACAATTTATGGAAAACTTGTCTAAGGGCCGTATTTATGTTAAAATCCGAATACAAAAATCACAGCCCTCCGTGTATTTAGAGCTTTAGAGTCTTTAAAACAATTAAATAACAGAGCTTATACCTTATACGCCGCTTTTCTTTCAGCGTCAATATAATTAAGCCAAAGCTTCAGCGCAGCATCATAAACTTGCTCCCTGACCGTTGTAAGATCAGGTGCCTTGGCGTTTGGATTGGGCGAGGCCAGAGTAACCTTAAAAACTTCTTCTATGGCTGGTTTCTTACATACGTATAACTCTTCCCATACTCTTGAAGCTGCGGTAGCCATAAGGTTGCGACCTAAACAATGGAAAAAATCGTTTGTATTCTTTTTAAAATTGAAATTATTTTAACGTGTTTTGATAGGAAGAATCGGTAGAATAATGATGTTGCCGTAAAATCTAAGAAATGTTTCTTCCTACACTATAATTAGCTTCATTAAGAAGCAGGAGCTATTGGGATAAATAGGTGTAAGCCACAATAGACCGACCGGTCGCAGTAGAAGGTACTCACTTTCAACCTAACCTAACTTGTCTTGACAAACAACAAACCTTGTTAAAATAGCTAGGGGAAACTGAGACAAGATGGGGTATTTATCAGATGACGTGATTAAACCACGCTTGGCGACAAATAACTTGTTGGTTCCGATCGACCTCAATGTCGCCTAAACAATCAAGGTAAAAGGACTGGCGCTGAAGAGAAAAGTATTGTTTTCAAATAAGTAGTCTATATCCTCCCCCTCTTATGCAAAAAAATCTTGGTTGTAACATCTTAGCCTCAATTATTTAGAGAAAGCTGCAAAACCAGCTAAATCTCTGGATGCTAGCTAAATGCACCCTATTGGATTATACAGGGTGTCCCATAAATGGTCAAAATGATCTTACCTTGATGAGCATTTAACAATTCATCGCGAGATTCCAAATCCTGGCCCGGATTGACATGCCAGGTTGTCCGCGGTGCCGAATTTCCACTGCCAGATTCTAAGGCAATGCGCATGTCTGCTGTCAACTGTAGCAGGCAATAGGTAAGACAACCGATAAAGTCTAATTCGTGATTTCCAGCTCCAAAGACTATTAACCTAAAATTTGTAAATATTTATTGTTATTACTGTGAATTCCGCAAAATTTTGTTGAAAATATTTATGAAACCCGACATAAATCTTATTCTAAAGAAATGTATGACCTCTCGTCATAAAATACCAATAATTTAATAATCTTACCAACCTATTTGTAGTAAGCTTATGTAAAGCCTCCAAAACCGACATCTGATCAGCTATAGATTCCGTATTTCTTGACAGCAGATACAAGATGCTCCTGTTCAAACAGTGATAAAGTCCTTCCAGGGACAAGTTTCCGTTACGTCGTTTCGCTTGGCCTATTAGTTTGACTAAAACATAAATAAAGTCCAGAGGTTAAATAAACCTGACTACAAAAAAAGAAAAGATTATTCGACGTGTATTGGACTGGTTTATTTCTTTTTTATGTTTAACCGATTGTTATATTTTATGAACGTAGTTAAACACTGGTTACCGAGGTAGGTCCATAATAAGAAATTATAAAACACAATAATAAAGTGGCGAGGGGGGGGGGGGGGGGGGTGTTTTAATGCAAATATACCAGTATAATTTTTTTTGTTTTCAGAATGTTTTGATATCTTTAACTAGGAAAGAGATATTAACTTGTAGTTTTCCTTGACTTCTTTCAATTTTAGTTGTACTTTTGATTATGTAAAATCCGACATATGGTTTCGTAATTTCAGTTGCGTTTCAAACGGCGCCCCCTAGTGACTACTGTAGAAACCAGGAACCCTTATATTATTAAAATAATAAAAAAATTTCCAATGGCCAAGGATTTGCTTAATTTTTTTCAAAAAAAAAATGTTCTTTCTCCCACCCCTTTATTTTGAGAGCTGACGCGATAAGTGCCGTCTAAAATTGCTCCTCATAAGTTTTTAAAATTAAAGCACATAAGTTTTCAATGCGGCTTAACTAGGCATATTAAGGGGAAACCTTCGTTTTCTTAAGCATTAGTATGGCGCCCTCTAGCGCCCACCTGAGAAACTTAAAAATAATTTCCAGCGATTTCTCTTAACCACTTTACTTATAATTTTTTTTTAAAGCTGTTCGATTAATGGTTTCCGAGATAAAGCCGTCGTCCTCGCTTATTTGACCACCCGGTACCTCTACACTCGCAAACGCCCACCAAAACTATGTATTGCTGAATGTGTATGTACACATTAAAGACAGCTAGCTACCATATAATAAACGACTTACCTATAAAATCAAACACTTCATGAGGATCTCTGTTCAGGGCACCTTGCCACAATTTGTCCACTATCCGAGCCGACAAGTAAAACACGTTCGGTGCCACATGCTGGATATGGGCGTTAGCCAAAGGGACGATCGGAATAGCTGCTTGGTCACCGACGAGCATATCTGCTGCTAGTAGATGTTCCATTAAGGTAACTAGCACCTAAGCATAAAACGTCAAATTTAAAGAGATATTGTCGAAAAATAAAGTTAAAAAAAATTGTAAGTCTTTTGTTCAATTGTCAGTAAAAAAACTCTGTGTTGTTACCTCCGTCTGATAAGCCACTTGCTGTGAGTTACTGGAATCCTCAGGATATGCATCCAAAACCAAGTCGATGACGGGAGATGCTTTTCCGGTCGTTGCCAGACTCAATGAATCCACTACGATCACCCTAATAAAATCGATTATGAACTGTCTGGATGGATGAGCTGTCAAGGGAGCGTCTTCGCTTGGAGTCCTGAAAATTGATTTAATTATTATAAAATATTTAAATACTAGTATTTTTTATGGGACAAAAAAGTCATAGCGCATAATGTCATACATAGAAAATTCGAATTCACGACATACTTTTGTCAAAATAATAACATAAACAGGGTGGGGACTTCACCTGAAAGTAATTCGCTAGAAGGTAAGGAAAACATATTTGTGAAAAATACTAACACGTCACGTCAATGGAGATGTTTTGTGGACTTTATACTAATAACAATAACAAATATTTGTTTCTTTTTAATCCCTTAAAGGGGTGAATTAGGCCAATCACATGTGTTAGAAGCAGCATTCCAGTTAATATTTTCTTTGAGGATTTTTCAATAGTGGTCCCTCGCCTGATTTGAACAGATATTATATACCATTAAGAAAGGTGTGTTGTGTTTTATGTAGCTTTGGTCACCCGTTTTGATATTCCAAGGGCGAGTTCAAACCCCTGAGTTTTTGAGCGGATCCTGTTCTTGTCAGTTCATCTGCTTTCTCGTAGCCCACTATCCCTGATTGAACAGGAACCCATAGGAGTCAGGTCGTTTAGGCACTCCTTAGGCACTCCATTGTAATCTTCATTTGAGCCAGTTTGCATTTAAAGCCTTGAAGGCAGCATGACTGTCTGACAGAATGATTATCTTTTGATCGTGGTAATCCTTCGCGATAATCTTCTGAGCGTATATTTGTATTGCATGTACTTCCGCTTAGTATACTCTGATGTGGTTCCTCAAGGGGATGCTAATTTTCATTCTAGGTCTTTCTCCAAATACACCTGGGCCTACTCCGTCGACCTTTTTAGAACCATCAGTATACCAGACTAGGCCTTTATCTAATGACGAAGGTGTCCCTTTTATCCATAAATTAGGGTCGCACCTGATTTTGAATGGTTTTGTGATAAACCCCTTATATGTGATCTGTTTACATCTCCAAGAGCTCATCGTTGATTAGATTCGTGGCTCTCCTCATTTGTTTTCATCCTAGAGGTGCTCCACCTGGCCTCCTTTCTCTCTGATATGAATATATAGGAGTGCTAGTCCTAGTATTTTTTCCATTGCTGTGGTGGGAAAGCTTCTCATTGGATCATTGGTAAACAGGCAAACCAACCTCTGTAAGATGTTTAGCTGGTGGCTGTGGTAATTTGTTGTGTTTTTTGTCCACCATATAACAGACCCGTATACACACCATTGCGATCTAAGCCTCCAGGTTTTTCCAAACATGCTTCTGCATCTCATTAGGCACATTTTCGCTTTGTTTAGGGTTCTAATAATTTGTTGGTTCCAGGTCAGTTTCGCGTCGGTTTTAGCTCGCTGACTATTTTTATCTGTTCACCAAAGATTTTTAATTTGTTATAGTTCCTTGCTTGTTTTCGTTTAGTAATTTACAAAATATCTTAGAAAATACAAATTGATAGAAATATTATTAACATTTCTAAGACACCTGACAAAGACAAAGATGGTTAAGACTACATCCTTACAGAATTCCTTATTTTTTGAGGGAGTTTTCCTTTTTAATGCCCTCCCGGAGAGGATTAAAAGAGCAAATAGTTTGAGTGATTTTGGCAGAGAGGTATTGAATTATTTGAGGGACACGTAAATTAGGGTTTATTGTGTTATTAGTATTATATATTTTTGTAACTAACATAATAAAATCTGTTTTGTAATTTTTCGAAGTAATAACTAGCCAAGTGCTAAATAAATAATATTATTATTAAATGTAACACAGTTGTTAATTAATCAATTTAATTGTAATGAATATAAATTGAAACTAATCAATCAAATGCCAATTTAAAACACCATAGTTTTAAAATATAAACTTCCTACATACCTTATAAAAATTAAACCCACTTGTCATGTTTCTTATTTCATTGGGTATCATAAAAACTCTCGGCTCTATAATAAATTCGAAAAATTTGCCTTTATAAATATCTTCAGCTAAGTATGTACTTATTGCTTATATTAGGGAATTAAAATGATATGAAAATTTAAACAATATAAAAATGGTCATTCTTAAATATTGCTTAGTAGGTACCTACAACATAGATTTTTTTTTGTATAAGTCTTTTTCTTACCTAGGAACCACTATCATTTCTGAAGCGTCATCGCCAGCCGGTGTGGAGGCACCGCTACTAACTGCACTGTCATCCGAACGCTGCGATGGAGGAAACAGAACGCTAGCTAATGCGCTGAGAACTTCTGATGACATAAATATCGGCATAAACTCTGGCATATTATGATAAAGTTGGAAGAGAACCTGGAATAGAAATTGATTACTAACATTACTGGCTGTAAATTCTTGGCTTGTTTAGGGACTAAAAGTTCATATTATGTGTCATGTTTAGCTTTTCAGAAAGAAAGCGGTAGCCTTTTATTGAGTTTATATTTTTTGAAATAAATTCTCTTGCTATTTACCAACTTTTGTATATGAATTAACGCATCTCTATAGGTAAGGATCTGTGCTCAACAATGAACACTAGACATGTAGATTCTCGATTTAATGGGACTTTTATGACAAATTAGAAATTACCTGTATGATAGAAATAGTATGATCTTTCAACCAATCCGGCAACGTCGCGGCATCAGAATGCAACAACGCCCTCATCATTCCCAGCAGCACAACTACAGCTTCTGAGCTCAACATAATCCTCGGAGCGACACTGTTGATCGGTTGATTATTGATCGAACTTCCCCACAGAAACGCCCACACCGTGTCTAAATCAAACTTAGTGTCCGCGGGCAAAAGTTTCGCCGGTTGTCCCATCATCAGGGCGGTCAGTAGAAAATACAGTTCTGGGATATCAAGATGAGAAGGCATGAGCCAGGATAAAGACATGAATCCTGGGATATGTAGAGCTTCGGATTTAAATTCACCGCCGTGTAGCGGCGAGTGTGGGTTGCCCAGGACGACGGCCATTTTGTTTTGGGTGACTTGTTCGGTGTAGCGTAGCCAGCCGCCGTTGCTAGTTCCTTCACGAAACCTTTAAAGAAAATAGGGTTATTGTCAGTCGAAAATGTCGATGCTGGAAAGGAAATATGTAACAACAATGTTTCTATAAACATTTTAAAATTAATATATTTTAAATTGTAAAGTAAAATCTTCGAATATATTACATAATTAAGAGGTAGCTTTAGGGACGCATGCGCCATTTTTTTTTATCAATATTTTGTATCCTATTAGCTCTATTCAAAAAGCGGACAAATACCAGTCTTTAAGTATCTATTACCTACCCACCAAACATGTTATATTACAACATTTGGTTATATTGTTTAAAAGTAACCTTTGTAAAAAAATTTTAAAGTATATAACTGAAGACATTACTTTTTTTTATTTCAGATTGATAATATCAAGTTATATTTCCTCAAGTGGTAACCTCCTTGCAGCTATCTGGTTTGTATCTTTACTATACGCCGGGTCCAAAAGTACTGTCAGTAACTGATTGCTTTCATATCGAAAGCAGCGGGTTGTGTGAAGTCAGCGATTTCAAAAATACCCTGAAACTGTTTCCTCTAACTTCGTACAACCCGCTGCACTCTATATGAAAGCGGTAAATCACTGACAGTAATTTTGGACTTAGGGTATAGGCGTGCCCAAGTAGCAGAAGGCTATGAGTCAGTCTCGTAAGAAAGGTGGCAACTCTGCCAGACCAATAAGTTAAGATGGCGAAAGTCGAGCTGTTACGTTAAGACTAGCTCATCTGTTTTCTGGTTAAAATAGTTATAAATAAGTGTCCATCTATTCATTAAACCCTTCTATACAAACATGCAAACATAACACTTTACATTGTATTTTCTGTCTTTCAATTAATTAATGTTAACAACGATTTATTTTTTAAATCGGACCGCGAAATGCTATATACTGATGTGTTTATGGATGGGGGTTTAATATAAAAATTGAAAATAAATGGCATGTAAAAAAATTAGGTTCAAAATCACTATTTTTTAAGAAGTGTGAGACAGACCAAAATAATCGTATCTGCGGAAATATCGAAAATAAATATTGACAACTATATCTTTTTAGAGTTGGATTAAAAAATCTAATGCACATAAGGTAGGGTTCACATTATTTTAAAAAATCCAATAAGGCGTCTTATCTGTTAATTTTGTGAACCTATATAATTTTTGACAACAAATTTGGCTTTTTCACGAAAGAACATTAGGGAATAAGTAATTCCTTTATTATTGTAGTCAGTAGGAAAATGGCTGATAGTGTGAGACCCTAAATATATACCTGCAAATTAAAAACGGACTGGAACACGCTGCAACTAAAATTCTAAATGCCCAAACGCAACTTGTAGAGTGAATGTTCGGTTGCATGAACAAGAGCAGCCAGTCAAATCCCAATACTTTTGCAACCTCTTCTCCAACTTGATTTCGGCTTGAAAAAACTAAGGAATGTATAAGAGTCAGGCACCTAAAAAATATTAATAATTACAATAGATAAATTTAAAAAAATAAAGCATGATAGATTACAGCATTTGAAGCATTCAGTAAGTTATAATAAGTGTTTAAAAACTGCTAAAAAGTGTTTAGCTTACCTATTTCTCAACAGAATTAATTCGCATTCAGGATCTCCTTCTCGTAGTACAATATTTTTTTCATTAAATGCCGGCACCTGCGGTAAGGTCGATGCTATAAATTGACCAAAAAGTAAGAGATCATTAGATCTTGGCTGGCTACCCAGAAGTACGGTTAAAAGTGAAAAGAGCACCTAGAAGCAAAAAATAGATATTATTAAATTAATATTTAGAAATGATACTATTTCGCTAGAAAGTTTTTAGCGTCAGGCGGACAAAGTAGTGCATCTTTTTTTTTGCATTAAAGTACACAGGGACGCCAAAGGAAATGGGTTCCCTGGGGCACAGGTAGACAATGACAGGCTGTTTCGTCCTTGTTAGGACTCATCAGAAAGCCAAAACCTGTAAGCAACTGCCAGTACAGCGAAAATATGCTTTCAAGACATTTTTAGGAATAAAAACCTAGTAACGCCATCAGTGGGAATCAACTCAATGCAAAAGATAGCTAGAAAAGTATAGAGATGCGTAAAAACGTTTCTCCACGACCATTACTGAATGCAAAAATTATTTTTGATAATAGAATGTAAAAATTCTCGCTCTTGAGTTGGAATATTTATTCTGAAACACTTATGCGTTTTGCGTCTATTTTCATTCCATAACAAGATACGGAATGAATATTCTGTAATTGATCTAAACGACATAGGTTTGCCATGAATTTCGAAACTGTCAATATCAGCAGACAAATTTTAGTGCAAGTCAAAATATGAGTGAAAAATCGGATGAATCAGATATGGAACTGGATATTACTCCACCTGAAATTACAAATATTGCGAATAGTATTTTTGGTCGTGGAGAAAATATAGTCTGCTACTCGGTTAGAATGAAAATTCGATACTCGTGGTTCCTCACGCTCGCTACGCTCGCGTTCGGAATCTTCCGCTCGGATCAAATTCTCATTCCAACCTCGTTACAGAATCTACTATTCCTATACTGGTGTTTTAGTGGCCACCGTACTTGATTTATTTAGGTCTATGTTTTCACGTTTGATGGCTAGCTATCTTTTGCATTGAGTTGATTCTCACTGATTGCGTTACTAGGTTTTCATCACATTTTTATTCTTAAAAATGTCTTGAAAGAATTTCTCACTGTACTGGGTGTTGCTTACGGGTTTTGGCTTTCTGATGAACCCTAACAAGGACAAAACAGAATGTCATTGTCTACCTGTGTCCCAGGGAACCCATTACTTTTGGCATCCCTGTGTACTTTAATGCAAAAGATAGATGCACTACTTTGTCCGCCTGCCGCTAAAAAATGTCAATCTATTTACATTTACGGACACTAAACTCTACTTTATAATAAAATTAATATTCAGCTGACAATACTAACATGGTATTGCCGTGACAATTTTTTGGCAGTACAATATTAAAACTTATTTAATGTCCTGTCAAAGTGACAAATTTTTATTGACTCAAATCTTCAATAAAAATGGTTTCATCAGGTGAAAATAGGTTTGGAAATAGTTTTTCTAAAATATGTATAAAAAATAGTTTTCGACTTTGACTAGTAAGAAATTTTGTGATTTTACAATTGAGAAGCGATTGATGAAACGACTCTCCATAATACAGTCAAAGTCAAAGAAGTCTACATGATAACAATTTTACCGATTTCGTATGAAAAGGAAAAATATTAGAACAGAATACGTCTCCAGAAGATTAAGTCAAACGGCAAATTTTTTAATAAAAGTTTCCTAACAAGTTGACGCAAAAATCCAACAACCGAAAAAATGTGGCATGACACTATAAAATAATGTGCCCTTCAATTATGAACTAAATAAAAATAATATTCGAAAATAGAATTACTTCTCATGCCTTAAAACCATCTTACTTCCTTGAGTATTGTTAGGGTAAATGTGACTTCTGACTAAAATTTTATAGAAATAATAAACAGCTTAAATACCAGCTGCTTAAAATGTAATTTTGATATTTAAGTAATTCTAAAAATAAGGACTGTAATGAACGGCAGTAGAGTTTTGGACTTGCATTGTCTTTATTTGTTTAGAATCACCACGTTTCAACTGGTAAGTATCTCCAGTCGTCTTCAGGTGAATACTGAATAAGTACGGTAACTACAGCTCTATTTATACTAGGCAGGTGCTGTGACGCATGACTAGTGGGCGGAGTCATGCGTGTTGCTAGGTGATGACGCATAACTGGATGAGTCATGCTTGATGAGTCATGCTCGATGACGTCATGCTCGGTGAATCATGCGTTTAACTCTTGGGTGGTCTTATTCTAAGATTACATTTACTTAACAAGGGTTTCCAGACGTTTCTCATGTCTAATGAAGGCTTACTAAAGCAACCTGGATTTTGGTGTATGGTAGCAGCTTCCTTAAACTTCCTCTTCCTCCAGTGCGGTTCTTTTTGCAGGATTTCCGCTTTTGTCCACATGATATGATGGCCGTGCGTCCAGGCCTGGTCAGCTGCACCTGATTTTTCGGTCTCTCCTTTTCGGGTATTATTCCGATGTTCTTTAATCCTTACTTCTAATGGTCTTAGTGTCTCACCAATGTAAGACTGGCCGCATTCGCATGGGATCTGATAAACACAATTTTTCTTGTCTTTCTGGCTTACTGGTCTCGTCTTCGTTAGGTGGCTTCTTAAAGTGTCTCTAGAGCTGAATACTGTTTCGATGTTGTATCGTTTTCCTAGTCTTCTTATTTTCTCAGATACTCCTTTGACATACGGTATATTGAGTATTGGTTGTATCTCTTTCTCTGCTTTACGTGTGTTTGGCCGATTCTTGCGATTTTCCAATATTGTGTCAATCAGTTTCATGGGATAGCCATTCTTGTTGAGGTCGGTCTTGATGTGGTTAGTTTCTCTTTTGAGAGCTTCGTTTGTGTTACAGAGCGTAATTGCTCTATCCACAAGGTTTCTTACTATGCCATGTTTTGTGTTGTTTGAGTGGTTTGATGTATAATTGAGATATTGCCCTGTATGTGTAGGTTTTCTGTACACTGAGGTTAGGAAGGTGTTGCCATTTTTCTCTACATTGACGTCTAGAAAAGGTAATTGGTTGTTCTCTTCTTTTTCCATGGTGAATTTAATTGTCGGTGCAAAGTTATTAATGTGATGTAAGAATTCTCTGAGTTCGTCCTCGTTTCCGTTCCAAATAATGAAGGTGTCATCCACATATCTAAGCCATATTTTTGGTTTCATCTTTGCTTGTTTTATTGCTTCGGATTCGAACCATTCCATATAAATGTTGGCGATTATGGGCGAGAGAGATGAGCCCATTGGTAGTCCGTCCTCTTGGCTAAAGAATCTATCTTTTTCTTGAAAATAAGAATTGTTAAGGCAGCATTCCAATAGTTCCATGATGGCATTTGTAGGTAGCGGTGTTCTTTCTTGTAGGGTCAAGTCTTCCTCAAGTCTGCTCCTGATGACCTTAAGTGCGTCTTTTATAGGGACGTTGGTGTAAAGACTTTCGACGTCAAAGCTGACCAGTTGGTCTCCTGGTTGTACTTCCTTTTCTCCTATTATTTGTGCAAAGTGTTGCGAGTTCTTTACAAATGACGTGCTGTTTCCTTGAAGTGGTTGGAGTAGGGGAAGTAAAAATTTACCTAGTTCATGTGTAGGGGAGTTACGGGAGCTTGTAATTGGTCTTAGAGGCATATTATGTTTGTGTATTTTTGGCAGGCCATAGAGGTGTGGTGGTTTACTGTGGTGTGGTGTCAGGCGTCTCCGCGTCTTTTCTGGAATGTACCGCTCAAATTTCTTAATCCAGGTTGCTTTAGTAAGCCTTCATTAGACATGAGAAACGTCTGGAAACCCTTGTTAAGTAAATGTAATCTTAGAATAAGACCACCCAAGAGTTAAACGCATGATTCACCGAGCATGACGTCATCGAGCATGACTCATCAAGCATGACTCATCCAGTTATGCGTCATCACCTAGCAACACGCATGACTCCGCCCACTAGTCATGCGTCACAGCACCTGCCTAGTATAAATAGAGCTGTAGTTACCGTACTTATTCAGTATTCACCTGAAGACGACTGGAGATACTTACCAGTTGAAACGTGGCGATTCTAAACAAATAAAGACAATGCAAGTCCAAAACTCTACTGCCGTTCAAGAAACGTCATTGTCTCCAACCTTTAAACAGACACAAGGACTGTAATGGTACAGAAAGAATAATTTGAAATAATGATGTGTACAAATTTGAAATTAAAAAAAATATATATATAAATTGTTTTCACTTCTTCAAAGTCCCTAAAACCGTATTTAAAAAAATTGTCTTGCCGGTGGTATCCAAAGAACCAAACGACGCAAAAACTAGTAATTCCATCTTGTAGAATATAAAAAGCGGCTATAAAAAGTGTTTGGGTTTTTCCCAAGTGAAAAATTAAGGCGCAAGAAATTAAAACGCAGAACTGAAAATTTCGTGTTTTTTTTTCAGAATCTCCGATGGTATTCGAAATATTTATAATTTTTTTAGGAAATTATTAAACCCCAAAATACGCAATGTTGCCTCAATTTAACTATCTTCGTATCGCTTATTTTCGAAATCCCCATAGACGCACACGAATTTGTAGTACCCTGTACGTATAAACAATCCTAATCAACTAAAATCCCAAAATATAGACATTTAAAATTTACCTGTCTAGTGGCGGCATGTTTTACATCAGAAGTTATATGCAAAAGTTTTTCAACTAATCCCAGGTCTCTCATCACCCACGTGTTATGTTTCTTCTCATTTGATTCCACCACTAGTTCGTAGAGGTGTTCCAAATGAGATCGCAGTAATTCACCGGGTGCTTCGTGCCACACTTCCAGATCACAAAGGAGATCTTGAAAAGCTGTCCGATTTGGAATTGCTGATGATTCCCTACAAACATTAAAACATACGTGCAAATAATAATAAGTTTATTTTCAATATTGATAATATAATAAATTTGTTTATTTATCTTCCTTAATAAACTTCTTTGATTCCCTGAAAATGTGCTTGTTAGGGGCAAATCTTAGTATTTTAAATTATAAATATATGAGAATATTAAAATATTTTGTTTAAATATTTGTTAATATTATATTGTAAAAGTTAAATTGCAAATAAAAAACGTTTAAGTATATCTATGTAAAATATAATCGCAGTTTTTTGAAGATATAGGTATAATAAAATTTTATAACAACAATATTAATTAAAACATTTCCAAAAAGATTTTTAAATTATCCATTTCCAATATCCATGCTTTTATATTGACTTTATATTTTTTTAATGAAATATGTTTTTTAATTTTTGTTGGTAAATAATCGTTTAAATAAAAACATAAATATTTGAAATTTTTTGTCCTGGACTTATTTATTTTAGGTTTTATGGTTATTTTATTTTTATGGCGTGTATTATGATTATGGTTTTTAAATTGTATAAGATTTTTATTTTTAAATAAAATATGTATATTAAGATGTTATAAATGTAAAGTTGTCTAATATTCATTTTTTTTGTTTCAGAATAGTAGATTCTGTAACGAGGTTGGAATGAAAATTTGATCCAAATGGAGAGCGTGAGGAACCACGAGTATCGAATTTTCATTCTAACCGAGTAGCAGATTATATTTTCTCCACGACCAAAAATACTATTCGTAATATTTGTAATTTCAGGTGGAGTATTATTCAGTTCCATATCTGATTCATCCGATTTTTCACTCATATTTTGACTTGCACTAAAATTTGTCTGCTGACTTGACAGTTTCGAAATTCATGGCAACCTATGTCGTTTAGATCAATTACAGAATATTCATTCCGTATCTTGTTATGGAATGAAAATACACACAAAATGCATAAGAAGCAAGTGTTTCAGAATAAATATTCCAACTCAAGAGCGAGAATTTTTACATTCTATTATTAAAAATGATTTTGGAATTATTGCATTCAGTAATGGTCGTGGAGAATATAATTTTATTGAAGGATAAAGATAATCTTTATTAAATATAATTTTTAGAAAAATTTTCTGTAGTATTTCTAATTTTTTAACTAAAGTTCTATTTATTCCTCCCCAACCTAAAATTCCGTTACTTAAATGAGTTTTAACTAATGCATAATATAATATTTCCAGTTGTTTTACGTTCAATATTTTTAATGTTTCTAAAAATTGTTAGTAAACTTCTTAATTTTTTAATCAAATATTCTATGTGAAAATACCAATTTAATTTACTGTCAAAGATTATTCCTAAATATTTTACTTGACTAACTTTTAAAATTTAAATGTCATCAGTTATTTTAATACTATTCATATTTTGTGGCATGTTATTTGGATTTAAAGTGGAAGGAAGATAATTAGTTTTATCAAAATTAATTGTTAATACCAACCCAATTTTTTATTATTTTAAAATCTTTTTTAATTTTGTTATTTAAGTTGTCCCAATTTGTATCTGTATAAAAAATTGCAGTATCATCTGCGAATCTATGAATTGATTTCAAGTTTGGTCCATTCTTTCCACAAGTACAGTTTCAAAATTATAAACCGTGCTCCAAACCCACCTGCCACTATCCACAGTCCCAACCAATCCAAACGCCAGGTGTAAAATATGAGAATTGAGCAAATGTCGTTTACGCCGTAGTAACATGGCTAATGTTTGGTAACTTCTCCTTCGGTCCATCTCTGCCTGGGCCACCTTGTTGCTTCGCACGACACAAACCAAGGCCTTGACGCCCGCGTAAAGGCTTTCTTGGTCCTGAGCCATCGCTATAAGTCCCAGTAACACGGAGCAACCGCCCACTGTGTCGATTGTAGTTGCTACTGGTCTTGGACAGAATACTCGCACACCTAAAAAAATTAAATAACTAAATTGAATTTCGGAAATATATTTATTTTTAAATAATTATCTGCCCGGTCTAATATCGGAATTATTGATGATCAGTCGAGTAATTTTCGCTTGTTTGTTCCGCTTCTATGGTAGTCGTATAGTTATACGAATAGAGTTGGCCTTCGGGCGAAATCGGTTATAGAATTTAAGTTTCTATACGGAATCCTAAAAATACACCTAATTTTTCCTTTCACAACGTTTCAACTGGTAAGTATAACCGTCGTCAGCTCTATTTATACTAGCTAGGTGCACTAAAGTATAACTGGGATGGGTGCAGTTATGCGTTCAGGATGTTATTCCAAGAATACATTTACTTAACAAATTTTAAAATAACATCATGCAAGAATTAAACGCACGACTGCACCCATTCCAGTTATGCTTTTGTGCACCTGGCTAGTATAAATAGAGCTGTAGTTACTTTACTTATTTAGTAATCACTTGAAGACGACTGGATATACTTACCAGTTGAAACGTTATGATGTAAAAACCAAGAAAGACCAGGCAATCCCAAAACTTTTCTATTCTTCATCAAAATTACTTACCTAAATAGCCAATTACAACACCTCCTAGAGTTCTTGCTGAGCCGGCCAGATGTCCAGCTGAATTATGAAGAATTCTGATTGGAGTTGCACTTTCGTGACTTGACATTCCTAATTGTTTAGCTACAAAGACAAATTAAACTGTATTCCAATGGATAATTACTACGTTTATATAGACCAATGACGATCAAGCATAAAGAAATATAGTCGTTGGTACAGACGGTCTATAAAAGACGTCAACTATTGGGATATCGGAAACCGTAATAGTAGGAGGTTCGGTTAAATGGGCATTTGTGGTTTATGAGAAAACGATTTTTTATGATACATATATACTTATAGATAATGAATTGGCTATTTTACTAGATAAAACTAAGCATACCTACCTATAGTTTTATTGTCAGTCCTACTATAAACTTTTCTTATTTTGTTTAAGGTCAATTGTGACACTGCCTTGGCATTTAAACCAAAAACGACCTTTTCTTCCGATACCAACTGAATCGGATCGACCGTTGATAAGTTGGGTGCCAGAAATGAGCCCATATAATGGGGACCAAGCTGATACATCTGAGAAACTGTTGTCGGTGTCAAAACCTAAAAAAAAAGTGTAACCTAGATGTCTAAATACATATAGATGGAGAGGCGAAAGTCGAGAAACTTAGTTTATTCCTAAATGAATGAAATATAACTAGCCAAATTAGTCCTTTTCCAAAACTCCAAAATCTACACTAGAAGTTCAAAATGTCTGTCAGTGACTCATCACTACTAAACTATATTCAAGAAAATGTTTTTAAATAAACCACATAACTTAAAACACAAAAATTACATACATACTCCCACAAATATAAAGCAAAAAATCTATAATATACCAATGAATTGAAAAAGGGCAAAAATCTCGTTTTAGAGCTAATCTCGCGGAGAAAGTTGAGATGTTTGTGGTTTGTTCAGATACATTTTTAAGGGTATGAATAAATGATATGCCTTTCGGCTAGGGTTTGCGGTGGTTCCCCTAAATAAAGGGCTTTTTCACTATAATCGAATTTATTATATTCAGAACTAAAATCTATTGAAAATATACCACAATAATAAATATACCCCTAGAATAACACAAATATTTTCTAGAAATAATTAAAAATAACATAAACATAAGATGAGAAGAGATGCGAGTCATTCTATTAACCGCGCAATTCTTTTATTTGCCAGTCGTGCGATCAGTTATATTGTTATCTTTGTTTGGATATGTTTATTCTTCTTGTATTGTTTTTATTTTCTTGCATACTGAGACTTGAGATATCATTTACAAAAAACATTTTTAGGGTTCCCACAGCAGTCACGGATAATTCCAATCAGGATTCTGCGCAATAGACTCGGACGCGGATTTCTGTTTGGATTGGTTAGATAACTGTTAAATTGTCGATAACTTGTGCGTGATTGCTTGTGGGAATAGACATATTATTGTTGTTTGTTTGATTTAAAATATATATATACAAAAATAGACGTTGGAAATTCAGTGGCTGAAGGACCTGAGGTATTTGTTGTATTGTATAATGTAGTTATGTATAGTTGTACTATAAAAATCTTTAAATAAAAAAAAATAAAAAATTTTCTTGCATATATGAAAGTGACGAGTCACTGACCGCTTGTGGTTAAAGGCACAGGGAAATTGTATAAATAAAAATTGTAGGAGAACCTAAGGTAGATATAACAAAATTATCACCGAAAATGACAAAGTTGTTCATTATGTAACCAATGCAGATTGATATCTTTAAAATTCATTTTCTACCACTAAAAAAGTTATAGGGGCAAGTCAGTTTTGAGAATCACCCAGTGTACAAAGATTACTTGTGTCTGTTTAAAGGTTGGAGACAATGACGTTTCTTGAACGGCAGTAGAGTTTTGGACTTGCATTGTCTTTATTTGTTTAGAATCACTACGTTTCAACTGGTAAGCATCTCCAGTCGTCTTCAGGTGAATACTGAATAAGTACGGTAACTACAGCTCTATTTATACTAGGCAGGTGCTGTGACGCATGATTAGTGGGTGGAGTCATGCGTGTTGCTAGGTGATGACGCATAACTGGATGAGTCATGCTTGATGAGTCATGCTCGATGACGTCATGCTCGATGACGTCATGCGTCTAACTCTTGGGTGGTCTTATTCTAAGATTACATTTACTTAACAAGGGTTTCCAGACGTTTCTCATATCTAATGAAGGCTTACTAAAGCAACCTGGATTTTGGTGTATGGTCGCAGCTTCCTTAAACTTCCTCTTCCTCCAGTGCGGTTCTTTTTGCAGAATTTCCGCTTTTGTCCACATGATATGATGGCCGTGCGTCCAGGCGTGGTCAGCTGCACCTGATTTTTCGGTCTCTCCTTTTTGGGTGTTATTTCTATGTTCTTTAATCCTTACTTCTAGTGGTCTTAGTGTCTCACCAATGTAAGATTGGCCGCATTCGCAGGGAATCTGGTAGACACAATTTTTCTTGTCTTTCTGGCTTGCTGGTTTCGTCTTCGTTAGGTGGCTTCTTAAAGTGTCTCTAGAGCTGAATACTGTGTTGATGTTGTATCGTTGTCCTAGTCTTCTTATTTTCTCGGATACTCCTTTGACATACGGAATATTGAGTATTGGTTGTATCTCTTTCTCTGCTTTACGTGTGTTTGGCCGATTCTTGCGATTTTCCAATATTGTGTCAATCAATTTCATGGGGTAGCCATTCTTGTTGAGGTCGGTCTTGATGTGGTTAGTTTCTCTTTTGAGAGCTTCGTTTGAGTTGCAGAGAGTAATTGCTCTATCCACCAGGTTTCTTACTATGCCATGTTTTGTGTTGTTTGAGTGGTTTGATGTATAATTGAGATATTGCCCTGTATGTGTAGGTTTTCTGTACACTGAGGTTAGGAAGGTGTTGCCATTTTTCTCTACGTTGACGTCTACACTCCACACCTCTATGGCCTGCCAAAAATACACAAACATAACATGCCTCTGAGACCAATTACAAGCTCCCGTAACTCCCCTACATATGAACTAGGTAAATTTTTACTTCCCCTACTCCAACCACTTCAAGGAAACAGTACGTCATTTGTAAAGAACTCGCAACACTTTGCACAAATAATAGGAGAAAAGGAAGTACAACCAGGAGACCAATTGGTCAGCTTTGACGTCGAAAGTCTTTACACCAACGTCCCTATAAAAGACGCACTTAAGGTCATCAGGAGCAGACTTGAGGAAGACCTGACCCTACAGGAAAGAACACCGCTACCTACAAATGCCATCATGGAACTATTGGAATGCTGCCTTAACAATTCTTATTTTCAGGAAAAAGACAGGTTCTTTAGCCAAGAAGACGGACTACCAATGGGCTCATCTCTCTCGCCCATAATCGCCAACATTTATATGGAATGGTTTGAATCCGAAGCAATAAAACAAGCAAAGAAGAAACCAAAAATATGGCTAAGATATGTGGATGACACCTTCATTATTTGGAACGGAAACGAGGACGAACTCAGAGAATTCTTACATCACATTAATAACTTTGCACCGACAATTAAATTCACCATGGAGAAAGAAGAGAACAACCAATTACCTTTTCTAGACGTCAACGTAGAGAAAAATGGCAACACCTTCCTAACCTCAGTGTACAGAAAACCTACACATACAGGGCAATATCTCAATTATACATCAAACCACTCAAACAACACAAAACATGGCATAGTAAGAAACCTGGTGGATAGAGCAATTACTCTCTGCAACTCAAACGAAGCTCTCAAAAGAGAAACTAACCACATCAAGACCGACCTCAACAAGAATGGCTACCCCATGAAATTGATTGACACAATATTGGAAAATCGCAAGAATCGGCCAAACACACGTAAAGCAGAGAAAGAGATACAACCAATACTCAATATTCCGTATGTCAAAGGAGTATCCGAGAAAATAAGAAGACTAGGACAACGATACAACATCAACACAGTATTCAGCTCTAGAGACACTTTAAGAAGCCACCTAACGAAGACGAAACCAGCAAGCCAGAAAGACAAGAAAAATTGTGTCTACCAGATTCCCTGCGAATGCGGCCAATCTTACATTGGTGAGACACTAAGACCACTAGAAGTAAGGATTAAAGAACATAGAAATAACACCCAAAAAGGAGAGACCGAAAAATCAGGTGCAGCTGACCACGCCTGGACGCACGGCCATCATATCATGTGGACAAAAGCGGAAATTCTGCAAAAAGAACCGCACTGGAGGAAGAGGAAGTTTAAGGAAGCTGCGACCATACACCAAAATCCAGGTTGCTTTAGTAAGCCTTCATTAGATATGAGAAACGTCTGGAAACCCTTGTTAAGTAAATGTAATCTTAGAATAAGACCACCCAAGAGTTAGACGCATGACGTCATCGAGCATGACGTCATCGAGCATGACTCATCAAGCATGACTCATCCAGTTATGCGTCATCACCTAGCAACACGCATGACTCCACCCACTAATCATGCGTCACAGCACCTGCCTAGTATAAATAGAGCTGTAGTTACCGTACTTATTCAGTATTCACCTGAAGACGACTGGAGATGCTTACCAGTTGAAACGTAGTGATTCTAAACAAATAAAGACAATGCAAGTCCAAAACTCTACTGCCGTTCAACAAAGATTACTTCTTACATCAAATCGACTCGAACGAACAGGAAAACGCAGTAGATAAACCGCTTTTTTTTTTGTTAAAAAGATAATGTCGGGGAAGGGTTTAAACGATATGTAAATAAATATTATTTGTATTACAAACCTCTTCAAAAAGATGACACGGTCCTTGCTTCCAACATAACCTAGAATACCTTCGCCAAGCTGGAGGCGTTCCAATATACCCATACACAGACGTCGCCACATTCAAGTTAACTGCAGGTCCGCCAGGATTTTGAGAAATATAGTGCATTTTTTGGGTGTGGACCTGCTGGCCATCAATGTAGAGGGAAAAAGATGAGTTTTTTAGCACAGCCCTATTTAGAACCACCACTATGTGATGCCACTGAGTTTCTTTTAGTAAATCGGGGTACCATACTCTGGCACCGTAGTCGCCTGAGCCGTCTGGTTCCCAGTCCCCTACAATATCTAAAGTAAAAAATATAAATAAAAAAATATATTTTAAGGAAAAACCAAGTCCTTAGATTTTAAAAATTTGGTCCTTTAAATGACGTCCTGGTTTCAAAATTTCACAGAAGACAGTGTCCTCTCTGGTCTAGTCAGTGTGCGACCTCTAGTCGTATGTTTGCTTCAGAAAAACTCACCGCAGCGGATTGCTCAACACCACCCGTAAATTGCATGACTAATAAAAATATGTCTATGTCTAAGAGATAAGAAAAACAACATAAAGTATAGCGGGTTACGGTTTGAACACACAACAGACCAGGCCCGCACTTAGATTTTTTACTTCTCTATCTCAAATATTTTTAAGTTTAAAAAAAAAAGGTATTTGAGACTGTTATTTATTTTAATGTCTTCTATACACAGCTAAAAAAGAAGTATCAACTTAGAAATCACGCAGTTTATTAGAGGTAAATTCGAAATGTCTGGAGGTGCCCCATGTCCAAACATACATAAGTATTTTATTTTATTTCTTTTTTGTTGTATTTGGTGTTTGCGCAAACCAAGAGTAACGCAGTCGCTAAATTATATAATAAAAACCCAATTCAATACTTACTGCTTGGTATCCTAGTTTCCTTTGTAGAGACAATTATAGCCTTATCTCTAGTCGAAAGTACAATCGAGAGACATACAACGTGATCTTCTTTCCCGCCATTGTAGTTCCGTACCAACGTCAAAAGGTGAACTGAGTGTGGATCGGTTCGTGGATCTGAGAATTTATCGACGCAAATCCACGTCGAATAACTCAGGCCGGTCTGAGGGGGAAAAAGTCGATCCCCTGTAGAAAAAAAATCGAATGTCTAATACAAATTTACACAAGTGTTGTTGCAGAATAGTAAAAAGTTTTTTTATGTGACAAAAATATTCAGAAGGTTGACCAATATTTAATGTTGACCAATTTGAATGAATTTATTAAAGCCGGGTTTACGATTAAGGATGGGTATTATAAAAAAGGTAAAAGTTAACTTTGATTTTAATGGTGAGGTTAACTTCGCTAGAAAAATGATAATTTATAAAAGCATCATTAACCTTCGAAATCAAAAAGGAGTAAAACCATGTTTTTAACAATATAACCTGTAACTTGTAGTCAATATTTTATTAAAGCAGTCATGAAGAGAAAAACAGTTTACTTTTTGATGATGAAATTAGTAGTCTTATATCCAGCGTAATTGACACCCGATCCGCCCAATAAAGTCAACATTGAGATTGTCAACTTAACTTGAACCTGTGACGACATTCTACAAATTAACCTTCTTTCATCCGTCAATTAAGTATCATAATACCCACCCTAAACATATTGCTATTTTTAGATAGAGAATAAAAAACTAAGTTAGGAAGGTAGACAGTTTTTCCCTAAGAAGCACAATGTGGTTGTAGAATTTATAAAAAAGGAAGTTAATCCAATTTAACTGACTAAAAAATCTCAATACAAAAATATATTAATAATTTAATTTAGTAAATAAATATTTTTGGAAAAGTTACCAATTTTTGAATCCATTAACATACCTGAACCAATCCCACCCAAAATGCTAGCTTCAACCGCCGAAACCACACTGGGTGTCGACAACGACTGCGGAGCTATACTGGGCAGATATAAACACCCAAATCCTTCCGCGGACATATCGAATTCTACAAACGGGGGCAACGTGTACGTCGACTGCGCCCGGAAATCCTTGGGCGTTGTCATGGAGACGATAGTTTTAATTCGAGTGAGTGGAACAGGGCCTCCGCCTGGCTCGGTGGAGCCCAACGGGAGGCAGCATAGAGGATTACCTAACCTGAAATGATTTAAAATATACATAAATAATAAAATATACAATAGATAAACAAACAGGGCTAAACCCCGAAATTCTTATGGAAAAATATAATGTGAATTTTTATTCTACCCATCTGATGAAACAATTTTTATACCTACTTAAGAGTGAAGTCTAGTGATGCATTCGGCATTTCATTTTTTGATCAATATTTCTTATCCTTTTCGCTTTATTCAAAAACCCAATTCAAATACCCGTCCTTGCCTACAGTTTTCAACTAAAGAAATTTTGATTTTTGAATTAATAAAAGCAAAACACGAAAATTTGTGAATTTTGTCCATTTTTGCTTCAAAACTTGTTTAAATTGTAGGTGCTTCAATGCGTCAAATATGGGTATTTGGCCAATTTTTGGATAAAAAAAAAAGGTATGAAATATGGATCAAAAACGAAACGGCGAATGCGGCACTAGACCTCTCTTAATGGCACTGTCAATAGACAACTGCAGATATTGTTCTTCGGTTAATCCCAATCGAAACACATACATACACAAAGACCAAAAAAGGTTAATGCTTGGGCGGGTATTACAGGTCATACCATTATTGTACCATTTGACATCCTGTATACAGGGTTAAGTTGATACTTCTTTTTTAGCTGTGTATAGAAGGCATTAAAAAAAATAACTTTTTCAAATCCTTTTTTTCAAAAAACTCAAAAATAGGCGAGATAGAGAAGTAAAAAATCTAAGTGCGGGCCTGGCATCAAAATATACCCCGCTATAGTTTCTGTTGTTTTTCTTATCTCTTATTAGTATTAGTCATATGGGTAATGTTGAACAATCCGGTGCGGTGTGTTTTTCTGACGCAAGTTAATAGTTAATTTAAAATTATTGATACTCGAAAATGGTAAAATTTGAAAACAATGAATTAATAGATAAGGTGGTAATTCACTGTGAGTGTGGCAAAGTGTTTCGAGATTATACGCAGAACGCTTTTCCTTGCGGGCTCATCCTACACCCAGAAGTTTTCAACGGGCAGAACCGTATTTGATTCGTAGTGTAATAAATGAATGTAAGTACTGTATTTTTGAGTTTTTTGAAAAAAGGCATATAAAATTGTTGTTTATTTTAAGCCATTAAAAAAAATGATGGCGAGGTCTAGCAGAGCTATTCTACCTAACCTAATCATAGTGAGTTTCAATTTTCATTTAATTGTTTTAATAAAGACTTTAACTTTTCTCTAAAATATGTAGTATTATAATATCTAATTAACACATACAAAAATTAAAAATCATATCCAAAGCACTTGTGGAGCTTTAACAAAATAACGCGTAAAAATATTATTCAAAACCCTGTAGTTATTTTTTTAATATCATATGCAATTTTAGTAACTTTGATATTCATTAAAAAAAAAGTTAAATATAACCGTAATTTTGAAAAAAAATGTCACATTGTCAAAAAAAAAGGTAATCTACTATTATTTTACCTTAAAAATGTTCTTAAATCAATCGGTTCCAACGCTTGTGCAGCCAGTCTTTCCAACATGTACTGCAAAGGTCCATGTAAGGGATGGTTTTCATTTTGCAACGGTACCGCTCCGATTTCCAATAAACTAGTAATGAAACTCTTATCACACATAACTTGTTGATTTCTTTCGCTTCGCACTAATGATTTTATCACTTCTGCTATGTAGATTTGGAGACTAACGAACATTTCGTAATTATCATCCTGAAAAAAGGATCAAGTAACTTCAAAAAGTAGCCTTAACACCAAGAAATACTAGTTATACGAACTAATTGATTGATCGGAATACTAAGAAAGATTTTTTATTTCGTCTGATAAATCCATTGACGTGTTTCGTCATATTATGACTCATCGGTTAAGCTAGTATTTAACTTAGACAAAATTTGAAACATTTAATGCGTGTTTTACGTCTTTTTTTTAAGGATATAAATACTATTTTTCAACGATCAACTAATATAGACCAAGCATTTCATTTATCGTAGAAAACCTTATTTGCAAATAAAAATCCTGGCATTATATTAGTTACTATATAGACTTGGTATTGTTTTACAATATTGTGTTGTTATAATGTTTACATAACACATAAAAAGGTTTCAATTTTGTTTTTCAGTACGAACAGATGTAAAGAGGATTGAGAGGTCTTGCCACGTTCTGTACATTCTCAAGGACAAGGAGGTCTAAATTTATCGTTAATAATTTTTTTTGCTTAATTCAAAAAATAGTTTTTTACACTTAATAAACCGTTGTAGAATTACTTAATTGTGTTATTCAAATTACGAATAAATGCTGCCAGCGTTTTTTTTAGTTTTCTCTCTTGAATACTAGTAAAAAGGTAGGTATTAACAATTTTTGATCGCCTTATTCTAACTTTAACCACCATACCAAGATATATAATCTTTCTTGATAAGTATTTTCTTCGCGAAGACAAGTAATTAGAACTCAAATTATAAAGATAATCTGTCTTCACATTTGATATTAAGTTAACTTTCCGTTATGGCCTTACCTTTATGCAGGGTAACAATTGGAACATACAAATGACGACGCCAGGATGAACAACAATGGGATCTGGAGAAGGTGGATTCAAATTTAGACTATTAATACTGGATCTTTTATCTTTCGGAGCACCATTGGTTTCAAACTAAAAAATTAATATATTGATATTTATCACATATTACAAACATTATTACTATTAACAAAAAGGGAACTACCTAAGGAAATATATATATACCGGGTGTTTACTTAAAAAGTCACCACCCCTTTTATCTAAGTCTACGAATTTTGAAGAGAAAATCAGTAAAACACATCAAAAATAATAGTGAGGTACATAAATAATATTATGAAATAGTTTAGCGCTTTACCCCTGGACCTACCCTCTCAACAATGGAAATGGATGAGCGGATGGTTGAGGGCCACCTCATTGCAAAGAAATATTTGTTAACTACATTTAGCAGTTTAGTTTTTCTTTTGGGTAATTCTTTCAAGTTATATACTTTTGAATTTCTAAATTCAAATTTTTAATACATTAAAGGTATTATCTCTTTTTACAATTAATAAGTCAAAAAATAATTCGTTTAGGTTAACAACAACCAGTTTCACGGCAAACTTCCAGATACAAATAATAAAAATATGGTTGATTGAAATATTATTCCAATATATTTGCAGATGTTGACATCAGAGTGTTGAGATTGCTAAACTAAAACGAATTAAAACTATGTCCGATTTTTTTTAAAATATTTGTAAGTCAGTTAATAACCAACTATCTAGAGGCGAAAAATGTAAGGTCCAACCACCTGTTATCATTAGTAAAAAGCATCGCGATGGATTATCTTGCAGCATTCAATCTGGACGATCGTCCAAAACAGCGGCAGTTAAAAGAAAAAAAAATAACTAACAACATTGAAGAAAACCTACCCAACGCGAATCGTTATAGGGAATAGTTATAATGTTATAAAATTGATTGTCATCATATTTTTATTCGTAAAACTATCTTGAAAACATATTTTCGCTGTAATGGGAATTGTTTACAGGTTATGGCTTTCTGATGAGTCCTAATAAGGACAAAACAGCCTGTCATTGTCTACCTGTGCCCCAGGGAACCCATTATCTTTGGCGTCCATGTGTACTTATGTGTAAAAGATAAACGCACTACTCTGTCCGCTTGCCGCTAAGTTTCTTTCTATATACTTTTTAAAGTTAGAATATTTTATAACAAATAAGTGATAATAACTACTTTTCGATTAATGATAATAGCTTTAAATTGAACTATTTTAAACATTAAATAAGTTTTTAAGGCACAAAATGTATGAAACCGAAAAAAAATATAATTCAAAATTCCATAAATAACGATGACATCATTCGGAAGGAGAAACTTTCGAAAATCTTAAAATTAAATAATCAACTCAAAACTCTTCCTTACAATTTCCTTTCTTTGTCCAACATGTTTCATATGCAACGACGTATTTCGGAGTAGAATAATGCCCGGAAGACGTTAGATTACGTTTTTATTCACCTTTAAGATTATAGCACATGTGGTAAATCGCATTATCACTTTATCGTTGAATGATACCGCATAGGTAAAGATCCAACAAGACTACTGTATTAAATAAATTATCTGTTTATACCTGAGAATCACTTTGTTGTCTTGACAAAGGCGGCGACTTAATGGAAAACAGTGCCGAAGTCATGTTGGTCCGGTCAAAAAGATCCAGAGCCAAATCGTAAAGTAACCTGTATACGATCGTGGTGTAAGCCAGCGATGGAGAAATTTCATCTGGAAAGCTGAAACAGAAAAAAAAATCAGCAAAACTTGAGGTCTCCTCGGGGTAGTTTTCGGTTATGCCGGGGGGAGAAAGGCACCAAGAAAATTAAGTAATACAAAATAAAGCGGTGGAGCCGTTGTACATACGTTAAATAGTACTTATGTAAAGAAAATATTATGATAATACTGAACAACACAGAGATACACACACAGCTTTAAGGCGTTGGTCTTTTTTTATTTTAAAAAAGACTAGTTATATTCATGTTGTATTTTCTGTTATAATTATAATATCTAGTTACGTACTTACTCAAAATTTGTCAGAGTCCCGACAAAAAGCTTATGGAACGTTTCACAATTGTTCGTAGACGGCTCAAAATCGTTTTCACTAATTTTATCAACTTTTTCCGAAGAAAAACATCCTAGCAACTTAAGTGTATCACAAAGGCTTGTTCTGCAAACTTCATAGTAAAAAAACTTTGCATTTGCAGGTTCGAATCGCATGGCGGTGCAGATAGTTTGAAAAACGAGAATCAGCAAATTCATGACTTGTGTGTTCGCTTCTTTTTTGCTGAGTTTTCCTTCTAAGGCCACCAACACACTGGTGACGTAAATAAATCCATTCGCCTAAAATAATATAGAAGTATATTTTTAATAAACAGTTGAGTCTGATAGTGAAAGCTTTGAACGTAGTCTTCCACTAGTACTTCTAGGATTGGTACGCTTTTTTTATATGTATCGTATGTGCTGTTATAAATATTTTTGATTCGGTTTGAAAACTACCTATAGGGTTTAAGTTTCAATATCACATTACTTTGCAAATATTCACTGTGTGCTTCGCTTTGGTGTCATGTTCTGGGGAGATAGCGTGGACGCAAAGCGTGTCTTTATAGGATAAAAAAGGCAATTCGCATTCTGGCAGGACTTCCATTCAGAAACACATGTAAAGGCAAATTTGGACTTGCGTCTATATCCCAACCTATTGCCGGCACACTACGCATGTCAGGCGGATAGCGTGATGATGGAAATTTGAAATTTACATAGGTAGAAATGAGTTCAATTATTACATGTAAAATATGATTGATGTAGCGATTAATTAATTACATTTTTAATATTACGGTATTCTATTTATATTTTTAAATCAAACACTTTATTCCCTTTTTTCTTTTACGTTTTAAGGAATTCAAGATGTGGTTACCGGTGTTGACAGTCTGCGATTTTGTAACTCCGACTTTTTGTTATGAGGGTCGAACTTAGAAGGAGTCATAGGGTTATGTCAGTGCCGGTTTTATATGGGTGCTATAGCACCAGGCGGTAAATGTCTAAGGGCGACGCGGCGCGCCACCTTTATATCGTGATCGTATTAAAATGGCTTTTATGCCGATGCGATCCACGTAGCGCCGCCTTTATAGAATCTGACAGCGGCGCCCCCTTACGTTTGGAGAAATAAATCGATTTTCATAAATATTATATCGATGTATCGTTGCCATCCCTATTCTAGACTTAAATTCCATTTAATGGCCAATATTTGTTCTTGCGTTTCATTTATAGGATATTGTAGAAAAACAAAAATAACCTATGTTTTGTTTTAATTTTTCTTTCTTACCCTTTTCTTATTATAATTAAAATTCATTTTTGGCTTCTTATTTTGTGTGCTTGTTCCTTGCTAGTTTCTGCTATTTTTGATTACCTTATTTTTTACCGATTGATTCTGTAAAATTATTTAAATAATAATTGTGAATTTCGCGATCTTTGTTATAAACAAATCCATGTACACAAATAAAATTTTAGTTTGCATAAATGACTTATTTTTTATATAAGGTCATAGTGGCGCGCCGAAGGGGAAAATTGGGATTTTGAAGGTTACACACAGGTTATTTTATCAATTTTTTTTATGTACCTGTACAACGAAAGATGGAGGGTTTGTTGGTTAAAAACCTCTACGGACTAAAAAAAATGCCGGAAGGGCAAAAATTTTCATTAAATAGGGCGTGGCACCCAAAAATTTTTTCAAAGTCAGGGGGCGGCAGTCACAAGAAGCACCGGGCGCTACAGTACCTTAAACCGGCACTGGCTTATGTTGTTTTTAGTGCATTAATACCAGAAATGATGGATGTGACGTTTTTTGATGCGATTTTGTGTTTTTCTTTTCATGTGAACAATAATATTTATTTTTGTACTACATTTCATCCCACAGTCTGTGCACACACATAAACTGTTCTACAAAGTCCCTACAACCGTATTTAAAATTCCAGATTCGTATTTAAAAAATTTGATGATGGTATCCAAAGAACACCATTAACATGAGGTGGCGGGAGGAGTCAGCATAATTTTTGAGGCGAGTCTGTTTCAAAATCTACTAACATTGACAAACTCTATAAACTATAGAGAGGAATTACTTTTACTCAAAAACCGAAAGATCAAACCCTCACGTACTATAATGCGGTATGAAACATATATTCTGTACAAATTATCCTACATACAATTTTTTAAATATTTTATCAATAATTATCGTTACCTATGCATTTAATGCAAAAGGTTTTACAAATCTTTAAAGTTAAAAAAAGAGTAAATATTTTATTTCTTCGCAATAATACCTTTCTAAAGACGGTCCTCGTCCTATGAGATTCCTTCAGACAAAGCCTTAAAGCCTCCAAAATGTCGATTTTCAAGTCAAGTTCAGTCCTAGACGCAGAATGTAATGTACTTAATAGTTGATTCATATCATCATCCCCGCCACTGGATAATATCAGCTCTTTTATTATGCCTAAAGTAGCATACCTGAAATGAAAATAAAACTGTAATGGTATGCCAATTAAGCAGGTTGAACTTTGAACATGGCTGCACATGTCGTCACTTCGAGAGTGCAAGCACGGTTGCATAACATTTTGATGCGACTGACGGTTCTAACCTGACATAAAAAGCAGGCAAATATCAAAAATAAAATGATCATTTTCTTGCACCTAATGTAAACCGACATTAAGCGTCCTCGCAGTGTCGTCCAAATGGGAAAGAGAGATAGATAATGTATTTATTATTTATAGTGGGAATAACTGAACCGGTCAATAAGGTATTTTCTGGCGCTAATGTTTGTATACATTTTTTAATGTACTTTAATTTTTTTTTAATTGGGAAGACAAAAAACTTTTAAGTAATTTTAGAATATTCTAAACATATTGTCTAAAATTAATTTTCGTTTAAACCTAATTGCTCCGACAATAAACGAATTTTGGCATATTTTTTTTGAATTTGTTTAAAAAAAATTAAAAATAACTGAAAATTTACAATTTGACCAATATTTTACAAGTAAACATTATAAAGAATTTTTTTAAATCATTTGATGTCTTCAATCTAGATTCTATACAGGGTAAAACCAAAAAATAAGTATTTTTTCGTTTTTTGAATAGAGGGCCGTATTCGGACATAACTTTTAAATCCAAACAACTTTTACAAATTAAAATTGTATTTAAAACGAACGGTTCTATGCCACCACACATCAAGAAATTTCTCAAACACACAATAAACAGGCTTTCTAAAGACCGATTATATTATTTAATGTGAATAACCTATCAAATACAGGATGGCTCTACCTGCCCTTGATAAAAGGGACAGGATTTCTGTGCAAAATAATGTTAAACAAATAATATTAATAAAATTGTACCATAAACGACTGTAAAATTCGAAGAATTGGTTAATTTTTTGATATTTGATATTTTGTAGGAAAAAGACATAAATTCTTGATTTTCTCGGTCGAGATTTTGTGTCTTTTTTTCTTACAAAAACCGTGGAGAAGAAAAGGGACGGATCCGACACGTATTTCTTCGTGTATAGGCAGCAAGACAAGTCGAAGTGGAGGGGTATAGGTGAAACATTTTTAAAAATAATTACATTAGACAACAGTAATATTTTAAATAGACTTGTTGGGTTCTCAATATTTCCCTTTTATGTTATAGACCGCATTTCCCTGTGACTTACCTACAATCCAAATACTGCACCAGCCCATGCACACACTTAGCTCCGCCACACTCCCTCAAAACGGTCGAGTTAGCTGCATTACCGCTTAGCAATAGAGTCAAAGCTTCAGTTACCATACCACCAAGTGTCTCCTGACCCGTAGGCACACTATAATCCTTTCCTTTGCTCTTAGCGGACTTCTTGTTCTCCAAAAAACTGGCATACCTACTTAGCAGCGTCACGAAAACTTCTAGTAAGCCAACTTCGCGATACACATCTTTAAAAATTAGATTATGTTTTAGAATATTGAAAAGAGTCTTCATACATGATATGCTACATTCGACGTGATTGAGACTGTGCGACTTTAGAAATATTGACATTGATATGAGCTCTTTGCAAGGAACAAAATTCAACGAAAATACGAGGAATTCAATCAGCTCGAATAACTTCTTCTGAATTTCTGGCGGTTTATGATGTATCTTCTCGGTAAACTGACTCAAAGTGTTCTGATTCTCCAAAATAAAGTAATTAGCGTTATCAGAATGATAAATGCTCGATATAGCGTCCAATATGGTACTACAAGCCAGCGTTGAATTCGACTTTAAAAACGTATTCTGTAACACATGGAATGCTTGTATGTTTCTAATGCTAGTGCCCCGACCCGAAGGCTGAGGCAATATAAAGCCTTGCATTTGAAACAAGGACCCAGTTGAGGCTTGGGACGGTTTTAGTTCTATGTAACCGCACATACATAAGGATGTCATCATTAATACTAAATTTCTTATGGATTCTTGAGCTTCATTCGATTTTTCATTTTCTAACCTAAAAAAACAATAGTCAGCATAATTTATTTTTCTTTTTATTGTCTAATGCGGGGTAATAGATGCAAAGATGGTTAAAATGAGGCAAAAGAACCCAATGAAATTTCTTATTGACTGGCCGCCAAGAGATCTTTTAAAATTTCTTTTCTTTTTAAAAAGTCACCAGAGGTCGTATTCCTTGTGGTAAAGCGCCAATAGCATAAACAAAATTAACAGAACCAAAAAAAAATCCTAATTTTTCCATTAAAACAGTGGAATTTATGTAGGTATTTTTTACGCACTATACAGGGTGTTATGAAAATTACTTATTATGTTTAAATCCGTAATCCTGATATAAAAACAAATTGCAATGGGCGAGAAAATTTACCATTTTTAAATTTATGGTATGTTTGCTACTATGGATTAGTTTGTGGCATAGCATGTAATGCCAAGTAAACAACACTTGGTTCTGTAGAGGTACGTGGCCCGATAAGATAATACAAATTATGTAGTAATAATAAACCTACTGGTACAAAATGTACAACCTTAATATTATAAACAAAAGTAGGTTAAAACAACACATGACATAAAACTACCCGATTATGCCGAGAAAACAAAAAAACATTTGAAACTGCTTACAGTCCCCTATTTTCCGTAGAAACATTCGTCGTTACAAAACTTTTTTTACAAGGTGTAATTTTCACTAAAACTACCTATATATGATAAAATAAAATTTAAAGGCGGTATAGGTTCAATCACCATTTTATGCGAACAATACCTGCTTTTACATTGTGCATTCCGTCAGCCAGGTCGGCGTACACCGTTGCCGCATTACAGTATAAAAACGACCGAAAAATTATTTTAGAGGGTCGATTTTAAAAAAAGTATGGAGTTTTTCTCTCGGATACCCTAGAAGTTACCTATTTAAATATAATAAGTCAATTCCAGATAGAGATATGAGAGATTATAAGACTTACTTTAGTAAAAATTCTGACAGAAAAACATATCCCTGCACTTGTCTAAAATCGTCTAGAAGGGTCGCCGACACTTCACTAGAATCTTTCAGAAAACAAAATACAGTAACAAACATTTCGACACGTTCTAAAGGTGCTAATTCAGGTACTTTTTTCATATTTTCTATACAAAGGCCTACGCAAGATTTACCTAAAACAAATAAATTAATGAAAAATTGCTGTGACAAGAATTATTATTGTTATTTAGGGTTATGCCAAAACATTTTTTTCCGTTCTTAACGATGCTAAATACTTAAAATATTATAATTTTTAGTTCGGTTAGAGACAATTTAAACCGAAACTACTAATCTGGTTATTTATTAATATTTGATCGAAAAAACACATTTCTCATACATAATACTTACTATGTATATAACTCACTACAGGGGGAGTTAATCCATGCCTGGACAACGTCATCAATACTTCGGCGGCGCTTTTCCTCCACATAACATTATAGGAAGGACACCACGAAGTAATGGCGGAAAACAATAATGTCAAGTCATCCTTTTTAGCTAATTCCTCGGCTGGTATTCTATGACTACATAAACGAACTAGGAGCTAAAAAAAATTAATTATTAAAAATATGTATACCAAAATAAAACCAACATAAAAACGCTGTTACTTTACTTTCCTTACTAATATTTATATTTTTAGTAGATGAAACTGTATCGAATGGACTCAGATTTTTCAAATATACAAAATGAACAATCCAAACCCAAAAAAGATTATTTAATAGTTAAGTTAGACGGTAACATTTTTGAATACAGAAGAAGACCGAAATGTGCGGTATTGCTCGTTATTAACATTCATTTTTGCCGTTTGCGAAAACCATGGAATGCGATTTTAGCAAAGAGAATTTTTGAATAAGAAACTATTGGTATGTATTTATAAATCACTTGTCGAGTCTTTACGATACGAAATACACTGGTATGGGGTGCAGTGGCGGGCATACAATATAGGCAAAAAAAGCATTGCCTACCCTGGGAACAATAAAACAAGCAGAAACAATTTATTTTTATATATTAGTTTTTATCCGTGTAATCCAAAGTTGGCAATTTATCTCTACATTAATATAGGACCGAAAAATTAATCCTATATCATTTCCACGAACGCATTCTTTGCTTATTTATATTATAAACTAGATCCCTGTACAAGCATTCCGTAAGACCGTTCTAAAAAGCAAAGATCTCGCAGTACATTAGCGTCTTATGCAAAAGCACTGCTTTTGTATGAGTGGAAGGAAACAAGCGAGAGAGCCGGTAGGCAGTAGGGTAGAAAGAGAAGTAACAAATAAACCCGTCGCAATCTTCGACCTTCCTTCATCTATCAGCCTGCGCCAAGAAAGCCCGCGTTTGGTGTGCATTGGTGCCAATCTTCCAGTTTTACCGTAGTTTGGAAAATACTTCGCTTTCTCAATATAAAATATGAAACACGCCTCTTTAAGTTTTATTATTAATTAGTTTAGTTTTAAAGGGATAACGGGTAAGGTATCGTAAAATAAGAAGAGCACTTTTGTGACAATTAAAATAATTGTTGCTGATAGGTTCATAATATTTAACAATCAGTAAGCTTATAATATTTGGCAACATTGGTTCAATCAGGTGGATGATAGATTTTTAATTTATAATTAGTGTTAATGGCCTGTTGCTAGACTTCGCGCCGTCGCGTCGGGTTTCGGGAAAAAAAGAAATATGGAGGCGTTAATTGTTACTATTCCGGCTAGCAGCGCGTCTGTAGAACGATCCTTTTCTGGATTAAAAAGAATTCATACCTGTTTACAAAACGCACAGGGAGAGACACGCTTATTAACAATACTCTCTCTGGAGAGCGACTTTTGAAGGATTTAAAACGCAAAACCAATTTTTAGGACGATGTTTTAAAAGAATTTTTACGTAAAGACCGCCGTGTTGAACTCATTTACAAATAATGTAGTTTTTTTCTCTTTCTGCCAGTATTCTTTTCACAAACTCAAAAACAAGACATTTTGTGACAAAATTTGAAATTTAGATGCTTGAATGGGAAGGTGCATTTTTGTCTTAAATGCAATTTTTGCCTACCCTGATTAAAACAGCATTGCACGCCACTGATGGGGTGGTATGTACAAGACTTTGTTACAGCCTCTACAGATTTTTCAAAACCATATTGAAAATCATATATATATTTCAAAAGTCTAGTGCTAGTGTATGACCCGCTGCTCCAAAAAAGGAATTTAATTCGTCGCTACCGTGTGGGGTTCTCTTGTTCCTCCAAAAAAAAATCCTAAAAAAAACCTCCCTAGTATCATCGCATGGTGCCCCTTTTAGAAGTCACCCTCCCCCGCCTCGCAGACCTATTATCGCCGCCACCGGTTTACTTTCAGGGTTAACCTAACAATTTTAACATAATACATACCACACAGTACACATAATTAGCATTTTATAGTATATTTATTTAAACTTTATAAAGTTATGAATATGCCTATCAAATTTTCTTACCTGTACGAAAATCTTTTGCAGTAGTATTCGCCGCTCGTGTGGAGTAAAATCACTATTGGTATCTTTGGTGTTGGATTCTTTTTCTGGAATTTCGGGTAGGTCAAAAAACAAATAAAGGCATTTTACCAGAGTGGAAGGAACTGACACCTCCGACATGACCTAAAATAAAATTTTTGTTATAATGTTGAAACAACAACACATTTCAATTATGAGAAAGTAATTGCTTTACATAACAAGTAATTAAATTAAACTCAGTGATTTGAAATAATACCTGCACCAAGGTAGCATTTCCAGCTGCCAACAGATTAAGCGTGGACAGCAACATCCAGCCGTTACTCGACTCTTCACAGTTTTCTATTTCCAAGAACTTTGCAATGGCCGCGCTGGCAGCCTCTGTACTTTGGTTCGAAGCCCGCTTTCTGATTTCTGAAACCATCAAAAGGGACACTTGATGACAGAATGCTAGGATGTCCCAAAATTTCTCGTTCATGTCGCATGATGGACTCGATCCAAAGACCTAAAGAAAAAAAATATTTGTTTGTTGCCTAAACTCACAGTGCCAGTTAGAATACGAGATTTATAGCTGACGCAATACAATACTTACCTTGCAAAAAAGTGGTAACATATTATACAGCTTATCATCTTTCTCCTTGTCAGAGAGCGGGAGAGGTGGATGCATGAATTCTAAGAAGAGCTTCTTTAGATGCATTAGCCCCAGCTGAGTGTGAGGCGACGAGGGGTCTCCCATATTTTCGGAGCCGGAAGCAGTGGAGGCAACGCCTCCGCCCCGGAGTTTACGCATTATGTTCATTTTAAGGCAGTTTTAGAAACGCCTGGAACAAAAAACAATTTTATAAACAATTCTGCACACACACTGAAGCATCATGTGCCAAAAGTATTAAATAAAACTACAACATTTATAAAATAATCTATTTTCTACTGAATCTTGTAAATTTAAATAAACGCTTTTTACAATAAGCAATATGTACACCGGGTGACAATGAAATTACTTCCCAGCTTGTCAAGTCCTGCGCTTATACAGGGTGATTCCTAAGTTGACACTTTTTTTTAGCTGTGTAAAGGCATTAAAATAAAAAACATTTTCAAATACCTTTTTTCAAAAAACTTAAAAGAAGACGAGATACAGAAGTAAAAAATCTAAGTGCGGGCCTGGTCATCAAAACGTAGCCTGCTATACTTTATGTTGTTTTTGTCTTATTAGTCATGCAATTTACGGGTCGGTCGTCAGTTATTTGGCAATCCGCTGCCGTATGTTTTTCTGAAACAAGTTAATTTTAAATTGGTGACACGTGAAAATGGTAAAATTTTAAAACAATGAACTAGTAGATATGGTGCTAATTTACGGTGAGTGTCGTCAAAATGCGGCTGCTGCTTCGAGATTATACGCAGAACGCTTTCCCTTGGGAGTTTATCCTACGCCCAGAAGTTTTCTTAGTGTTATTCAACGGGCAAGTTAGGCAGGACCGTATTTTTTGATCCATGGTTTAAGAAATAAATGTAAGTATCTTATTTTAAAGTTTTTTGAAAAAAGGTATTTGAAAATGTTTATTTTAATGCCTTTCTATACACAGCTAAAAAAGAAGTATCAACTTAGGAATCGCCCTGTACATTATTATGAAAGTTCGGTAGGTTGTATGGACGCACTGTTATTTTGCACCATATTGGAAAGTATTGGTTTTGGACTCAAAATATGATGAAACACAATATTTCCTTATCACTTTTTTCGTCTTATACTTTCGCTAGTATAATAAATTAAATTTGACAAGTGAACCTACATCCCAAGTCAAAAATTTTAATTTTTTTCTTAATCTGGGTAATGCAGAATCTAATGCCGCAAGAAGAATTTCAAGAGTTTCCCAAATGGAGCAAACTTTTCCGCGGACACTGTATTTTGAAATATTTTATACTGCGCAGAAGCGTTTTCTTAAAAATACATTCAATGAAAAATAATGAAGTAAATAATAGACAGAAGCGTTAGCTCAGTGGTGAGTTACAACCGGCGTTCGACAGTGGCTTAAGGCTAGTTTTTAGGATGCAGGGAAGAGTGTATTATCTTTCTTGGTATGTCATGTAATGACGCAAGAAACCGAGAATTGATAGCCCGGGGGGTGCATGATAACTAAGGATCGTGGTTCAGAACCCACGTTAAGCTGTAGGTCCTCTTGGGAATGTTCCTAGCAGAGAACGAAGAGGTAAAAAGGCTAATTCAAAAGAAAAAATTATTTATATGAAACATATTTTAAACAAGTTTGTAGTTTTTTAAATTGGAAAGGGTGGATCGCTACCAAAGCAGGATTCCATAACATCTAAACTACTCAGCTTTGTAATATTCTTTTAAAAACAGAGTTATGAGAAAGCGTTAGATCTACAATTAAAAATGATTTTAAATTATACTTGGTGTCCCAAATAGTCAGTATATTTTCTATAAAATGTCATACATCTAAATTTGATTGGTTTTGAGATATAGACGTTTAAAATATGCTCAAAAATATGGCATTTTCAGACTTTAACAGGCTGTAGCATTGGAAGAGCGCATCTTAGAGAAAAGCGGCTTTCAACTCCCTATTTTAGTTTTTTTAATCTATATTTAAAAGTTACAACTTTCAGTTTAACATGATAAACTGTAAAAACAATTTTTTTTGATTTAATATGTTAAGCGCGCGGTCTCTTTGAATAGAAAATAGAAAAATTAAGATAGGAAGGTGAATACTCTATTTCTATCTCTAAGATCCACCGTTCCAATGATACAGCCTGTCAAAGCCTGGAAATGCGATATTTTAAACGTCAATATCTCAAAACCAATTTAATTTAGACAAATGTATGACATTTTATACAAAATATACGTGGAATTTTATAGGAAATTAGAAAATAATATAATATGTGTTCCATTAAAAAAAAAGTATGTTGAATATGCCTTATTTGGAACACTCTGTATAATTTAAATTAATTTTAAATTGTAGATATAATGCCTTCTTATCACTATAGGTTTTTAAAAAATACTAAAAAGCCATAAATATGATACATGTAAGTAAATTAATTATTGTAAACTGTCTTCACATTGCTAATAAAGTATATTGATCAAAACCGTATTTTAACTTATGGGGGATTTCTACTGTGATGGTTTTCAAAAAATCGAAATTTTTTTCCGACGTTTTTCGACTCTCTATAGCCTCTAGAATAACCGTGTGTCAACGTTTTTACCAAATCTACTCCAAAAAAAAGTAACATCCAATTTTATGATTGTCGGTCAGTTCTCACCACTAGCCGCTTTTGAGTTAAGCCGCGTTCTCAGGGCTACGTTCTGCGTCCAGCGACATCATCTCAACCAATCAGGATCGTCAGGCCAGGCTCGCAAAGAGGCAGGAAGAATCAGCTCGTTTTTCGTTTTTCGGGGAAGGCACGCTACGGGCCAGGCATCGCAGACTAAGTGACAGTGAGACTATTTTGTTGTGAGCCACCGTTGAAACTTTAAAGTTGTTTTTCTCGAAACCCTGTTTTTCGCGCTGGCGGAAAGTACTTCGGTATGTTCAAATTATCATAAAGTTAATGATTTTGGTCTTAAAATGCTCAGAATACAAGTGGTTATAGCCCCCTCTAGAATCAAGTATTTTGCGATATTACAGAAAATGTTACGGCCCTTAGAATACAAAAAAAATGGTAAATTTTCAAAAAAAAATTTAAATCTCGCGCCATTTTAACAGTTACTCGAGTTTTACCTTGATTCTAGTGGGGGCTATAACTACATGCTTACAATTGAAGAATCTGGGTCAATTTTATTTTTGTCATGAATAGAAAAATTTATTTGAATTCCGCCAGCAAGTTACGTTTTTTTTGAGGGGATAACTTCAGCACCCTGTAGCACCCATCATTTTTTGGGGGTTGAAAAATTTTTTTTGGTACATCTTACCTTTAATAAAAAGAATTTCAAACTTGTTTTTCTGCATTTGTCTTATTATCCCCAGAAAAAAAAATTGTACAGAAACAATGAAAATAGGACCATCACAGTAGAAATCCTCCTTAAACAGCAGAAAAAGCTGAGTAGATTTTATGATTCAGAGATTTTTAATAATAATAGTAATATCGTATAGTACTAATGTAATTTAATTGTTTAAAATGCCGCAAAAATGAGGAAAGGTGGCATTTTTTTTATAGCCTAGTCATTTTTTGTCCCATTTCCCTGATTTTAGGTTATTTTAAATCAAAAATATAAGTAACTAAATGCAAAGCAGAATGCAATAAAATACTTTTACATAGTAGACAGCCCAAAAACAAAAAAATAACAACCAACCTCCTCTAATGGAATATTTTTATTTATAATAATACACGGGATGCCCCATTTATACATCAAAGAATTAAAAATTATAATATTAGCAATTATCAAAAAATTACCAACAGTTAAATATCTGAGTAACATTCATTAGTATTAAATAACAATTATTAGTAACAAAATTCGTAAGTAAGCGTATCACATCATATTTTTTGTACAAGGCACTATTTTGGTATCTATTGAATGAGCCTCTGAAGGAATCAATATCAGGATGAGAATTATTCAGAATGTGTTATTATTGGCGAGACACAAATTTAAAATAAAAATTTTAATTAAAAACACATCAAATGAGGCGCTTTTGCTTTTTTAATGAAGAAGGGTATGTACAATAAACAAATAGTGATCAGGAAGAACCAATATGCATTATTATGCATCGGAAACCTAAAACTTCTACCAAATTGACACTTTGAGATTGCATGTGTGAAACTAAGCGTTTCCGATAAAAGGGCGTTTAGATTCGTAATATACACCACAAAACATGTCTTTCCTAAAAAAAAAATCATCAATTTTGGCGTGGTGTAACTATAACAGATTTCAGATTGTTTTTTAATTTAGATCAATTAACTTAGGAAAGACGCTAATTAGAGATTTGGGTCTATAATTGGACAAATTTGTCTTTTTAATTCTTTTTAAGTATAGAACATCTTACCTAATCGTTTTATCAGAAAATGATAATATATTAAATGCTAATTTTGGATAAGAAACCTAACCTATACAAAAAAATCATTTTCAGATTTGTAATCGTTCTCCCAAAATGTATCATTCCTGAAAAATTACCAATTTTGGCGTGGGATTCGCATAATGGATACCTTATTAAGTACCTAGGGTATTTTTTGGGGAGCTCCGAACAAAAATGTCTCTCGAGTGTGGTAAGATTTAGATACTTACCACAAATTACATAAATCATTCTGAAGAAATTTTGCAATATCAGAGAGTGCTTTTTTTTCTTTTGCATGATGGACTAACAACACTGTCACTAACAAAAGAAAAAATTGACCCATAAAATTATTGCGTTTTTATATTAACACATTTTCTGATAACACGAAACTAAAATAATCATTAACACAAAAAAGAACGGTGATTAATTGTACTTTCCCATTTTACATGTTAATTGGAGTTAACATTGGAAACAGTCAAAGAGAAAAATCAGAGGGGTAGAATCGATTGTTTTGTACGTCAATTATTACCAAATATAATTAGCCCTAGACGCAAATATTTTATTTTAATGCTTACCTAATTATTGGGGAAATTTATTTGTACTTCATGGCGTAAATATATTAACGCCCAGTTACATTTTGCCAACAGTTGACAACACAATTTATTTGTAAATTAAAACACGAAACTAGCCCAAAAATATCAATGGACACAGACAGATCATGATGATCGTGCATCGGCGCAAAAACATCTGAAAAATGAAAGCGGCGTTGTCAATGAATTTCATATTTTGTGACGGTTAGTAAAAAGTAGTTAGGAAACTTAACGGAAAAGCATACAAAATACATATATAAATGTAATAAAAATTTATATTTTAAACCATAACCAATAGAAAACTAATATAATTTATACTTTGCAGTGATGTGATTAGAACTTTAATGAGATCTTGTAGGTAAAAGTGGAATTCTATCACAATCTGGCAATGTCAATAGCCTTTCAAGGTTGCCATATTTCATAAATAAAACCTCAAGTTTAAAAATCGTTATTTAAATTAAAACGTTGTTTTTGATTTTCCTTTTCTGGGATGGGTTTTCGTATCTCTGTATTATTTGTTTCCTTACCATTTTTTTACAATGATTTGTACCTACCCCAGGATATGAATTAAAGTCCAGGCTAATGAAAATACGCTAGCGCTCTACAAGCTGTGATTTTGGCTGGATAGTTTCACCACTAAGGTCACCCAAACGAAATAAAAGGAAATTAAGACGTTTATTTTATACAATTATTTTTTGCAGTTGAATTTTATTAATATTGAAAGTTTTTTAATTTATCTGATATGACAACGTTGCATGAATGTACGATCGTTTTCAGAAAGAATGTCAAAAAGGTAAGAGTAAAAAAATAGAATTTGTGAACATTCTACGTCGCATTCCCGCAGAATTGTAATTTTAAACCCGTTAGAATCCGCCAAAAGTGGAATTAGGACTACGTGGGAGTGTATAAGGATTAAGGATCGCGCGGTCGTCGATATATTCACACACTTTTAATGTGGTAGGTACGCAGTGTACATTAAAAATGGTATAGGGTTCAATATAAGGAACTTGGAAAATTTAGTCATGATCTCATCATGCTTACAAATTGGTAGTAATGACTTAAAAATTAGTTTGGTATAATATATAGACCACCCTCATTTCCATATCAAGAAAGGGCAAAATATATGGAAAATACAATAACACAATATCCAAGAAATCATGTTATTGTTGGCGCCTTCAACCTCTCAATTTACTGGAAAGTAATAATAATGAAATAAAAAATTGTATAATCATTAGTCACGAGCCGCCACTGCTAGAAATCGACTGGTTTCCTCACTCGCGTCTATATCCCAACCTACTGCCGACACACTGCGCATGTCAGGCGGATAGCGTAAAGATGGTCCATTTAAAATATAGGTAGAAATGGATTTAATTATTTTTTTACGTCACGGTGTTGAGTCATAGTCGAGGTATTAAGTTTTCTTACAAGAACATTTTGCCAGTTTGTTAATTTGTGGCCTTGTGGGGCATAATTAAAATGGAGGGGCAGGTTATTAATTAGTAAGTTTTGTTATGGCTGCGGCTGTCACAAAATATTAAATATTTTGTGGCGGCTGTAACTTATTTATTGAGTTGGGCTACATTCTTGGTGAAACGAAATCTTTATTATACAGGGTGATTCCTAAGTTGATAGTTATTTTTTAGCTGTGTATAGGTGTTAAAATAAACAACATTCTCAAATACCTTTTTGCAAAAAACTTTAAAATAGGCGAGATATAGAAGTAAAAAATCTAAGTGCGGGCCTAACCATCAAAACGTAGCCTGTTATACTTTATGTTGTTTATCTTATTAGTCATGCAGGTCGGTGATCAGTTATTTAGCAATCCGCTGCGGTGTGTTTTTCTGAAGCAAGATAATTTTAAATTATAGCGAAACGTGAAAATGGTAAAATTTGAAAACAATGAACAAGTAGATCTGGTGCTAATTTACGGTGAGTGTCGTCAAAGTACGGCTGCTGCTTCAAGATTATACGCAGAACGCTTTCCCTTGCTGGCTCATCCTACACCTAGAAGTTTTCTTAATGTTATTCAATGGGCAAGTTAGGCAGGACCGTATTTGATCCATAGTGTAATAATTGAATATTGAATGTAAGTATTTTAATTTTGAGTTTTTTGAAAAAAGGTATTTAAAAATGTTGTTTATTTTAATTCCTTCTATACACAGCTAAAAAAGAAGTATCAACTTAGGAAGCACCCTGTATAGAGTAGCTTTTTGTACTTCCCCCATTCCCTTTGAGAATGATTTGAAAAGATCGAGACACGTGTCAGGAAACTGAATTAAAAACTGTGAAACATAACAAGTAACCAATGTTTTATTTTTCATATAATACCAATAGTGGTCATTTAAATAATTACCACCCAGTATGTATCATGTATGTATAAATAAAATATAAAAACTGATTTAGGTAAAGATTATTTTAACACATTTTCAGTAAATTATTTGTCAGTTTTAATAAAATAATCAGTAATTTTTTTCTTAAAATCTCTTTGACTACTGTGAACCACATCATCCACCTCCATATTGTTTCCGTCTCGAACAACAACTACCTCTTCCAAAACCGTTTGACTTATTGCTTCTTTGTTACTCGTCGGGTTTATCTCCTCCTTTGAGGAGGCAGTTCCCACTTTTTCGGTAGAAAATGTATCAAATATAGATAAAATGCCTTCTTCTTTTGGACCATTTTCTGATTTTCTTGACTGGTTTGCATTGCCGTCCAGTATATCAAAAATATTTAGTATATTTGTTTTCGGTAATTTGCTTATGATATCATCTGCCGTCTTTTTATGTTTTGATTTTGTAATTTTTTTAAATGGTTTTAGTTCGGGCTGGCTTGATGGAATTATATCCTCTGAAGATGAGGATTCTTCGATGGTGTCCATAGCTTCGTCATCTTTTTTTATTTTTGTAGGAGATGTAACTTTCTTGGGATGGCTTTGTGACGCTCGATACTGTAAAAATAACAAAAGTTATACAGAGTGCCCAAGCGGGAACCGCTTTGATCTACATATACAGGGTGCTATAAATTCGTGTACGGACAAGAGGCTCTCGAAAAGGGTAAGAGATAAGAAGATGGTTAAATTGAGGTAAAGTTGCGTATGGGTGAAAGTAAATTGTAAATATTCCAAATACTTTCGGAGATATCCGAAAAAAAAAGAAAAATCTTTAGTTGTAGTAGTAGTAGTAGTAGCATAATTTGAAATGCTATAGATGTGTTATTTGATGAAAAAACCTTTAAATTATGTTAAATCAAAATTTCATCAATTCAATCATCAGCATCATTAAATTAAATTTTAAAATTTTAAAATCAAAATTAATTAAATACTGAAATCTGATCCTGGTTTATAAGGGAATAGTTGAGTCTTAGATACGGCGTGGTTGTTTGGGGTGGACTCTATCAAAATACATTAGCCTGTTTAAACATTGCACAAAATTATATTTTAAAAATAATTTTCAGAAAGAATAAGCGCTATCCTACTGCTTTGCTCTACTCAAAAGAGATATTTGATGTTCGTTTACTGTATTGTTTATCTATTTGCATTTATGTTCACAAATCTAATAAATTCAAAAACTTTATAAGCCATACGCACCAAACTAGGATTAATGTTAAAAAAAACCTAGAAACACCTAATGCTTCCACCACAAAAAAATTGAGATCGATTTCCTATCTGGCACCAAAAATGTACAACTTATTACCACCGCAAATAAGACTTTTAAGTAATCTAAAGAAATTCAGTGTAGCATGCAGGGAACACCTCTATGCAAATCTACAGACATTTAAGAACATCTTTATTTAGTTTATTTAATTCATTGGATTATTTATATATGGACTTTCTCTTAATACTGTTTATTATGTATTATTATTGTATCAAAGATAGTTTTTTATATAATTACCTAAAACCTCATACACTACCCTGCACATACAGGTATTAAGTTACCTAGGTGCTCGCTTTACATTAGGGATACAATTAACACATCTACAAGAAATACTATAATTGATTATGAAAGCTGTAACCATTGTGTAATAAATATTATTATATTATTATTACTATTTAAAGGTTGTTAAAATGTTAACGTTTTCTCACCAAATAAAATATCATTAGTATTTCAAATTATCCTTTCTTTACTATTACGGCCCTGGCAATTATTTTTAGGATTACCTAAATATTAAAATTACATTATTAGGTGTTTAAGTCGTTCAATATTATTAACAATACTCTACCAAGTTTTTAAGGCATGAGAAGTAATTCTATTTTTTATTAGTGTTTTATTTATTTTAATAACATAACATATATCTTAAGTCCTATGGTTTTTGCCTTACACCCAGACCGAAATACTGTAAAACACAAAGTGAATTGAAAAAAGGTAACTGGAGTGTTAGTCTTGTCATGTTACTGTGATGCACTTATGTTTGTTTCAAAAACTATTTAAATTTTTTTTACTGTTTATAAGGGTCTGATGAGGCTAGTTTCAGATGAAACATGTAACCAAAATAAACAGACATAAAAATATTTAAGGCCGAGTATTTGGGTCTTCTTCTGACAGAATATTAAATGCCAGAGGCCTTTTTAAGTAAAAATTGCCGGACTCTTCAAATCAGAATTATTTTTTTTAGTTTGCCTCTAAATGTCAGGACCATAAAGATATAAAAGCATAATTTGAAAAATGTGTTATTTGATGACAAAACGTTAAACTTTCAAAATCCTTTAACTTGTATTTTATTATTTAATATTATATATTATAATTTCTAAAAAAAAGTTGGTATCTAATGAACGAAAGTCGAATTTCAAAACTAATAACGCCATCTTGGAGAACATAAAAAAACGGCTTTAAAAAAGTGTTTCTTGTTTCAAAAATGAAGGCGCAAAAAACTATAAATCAAAAATTTCGTTCTTTTTTCGGATATTATCAAAAGTATTCAGAATATTTAAAATTTTCTTTTACCAAATTATTAAGCTCAAAAATACGCAACTTACCTATCTTCGTATCTCTTACCGTTTTCGAGGTCCCTTTGTATGCACACGAACTTGTAGCACCCTGTATATGGAAAACTATACATATAGGAACATTTTGAAAATTTGACAATATGCTAATGTTGATGGGGGCAATCTGGTTAAAATATTTACAATATGGTGGAACTTTCAGTTAAAACGGAAGTATGTGTCAACTTGTTTATTTTAAATGAAAAACCATATAACATAATATTACATTATTACATTTTTGGAATATACTCATTATTCTAGGTAGATTTCTTATATCATCTCCTGTACTTAGTCCTGTCCTAAATAGACACTTCAGTGTTTAATATTAGGTGTCAATTTTTTTTGGTTTTCCGTGTTTAATAAAACTAAAACTATATTTGAGAGAACCTGATAAAATTACCCTGGTCAATACAAAGTTTGGTTTTGTAGCAAAGATTTTACAAAGGGCTCATATCGAAATTTAGGTATACCTACATGCTGTAACTTTAGCGTGAAGTGCGCGTTTTAAGGATATATTACTACGTTATTTTTACTTGTATTAGTTTTAGCTTATTTTAAGTTGAATTTTTGATATTCTGTAATTTTCAAACAGTGTTACATCATCGCATCCGTACACAGAACTGTAATTTGGCAACAGTTTCATCCTGTCAAAAACCAGCTTAGTGTAAAAAAACATTAATAAATAGACCTAGTTAGTCTGAGCAAACCTTTAAACTTACCAATGACCTATCTTTAGCTGACGTAGAAGGCACAGGATGTGGTGGCTTTTCTTTAGTCGATTCGCTTTGTTTTGGGAAATATTTACTAATGGTGGGTTGTTTTTTGCTATCAAAATAGGCCTGTTGTATAAACGAGTAAAGTCTATCTTCGCTTAGGTTTGTTACTGAAAACCGACATAAAAATCGCCAAAGTTGAGCTAAAACCAAAAAAATAATTAACCATTAACACAACGTAAAATTAAAAAAAACTTTCTCAAATTATGCCGTGGAATCGATCCCGCGTGTCCCTAATTATTATTTTTGAAAAATAACCTAGGTAAACGGTAAAGGTGAATGGAAAATAGAACTATTAAGTTCGGAAAATCACGGCAGCACAAGAAGCTTTAATAATCAAGAGTTGGTTTAGAAATTGTAGAAGGGTTAATGGCCAGTTTCGACAAGTTTTTGCTAGATCCGTAGCGTTTAGATAAACAGGAAGTATGAATAGGAAGGAAGGCAGGGAGAGAACTAAAATTCGCACTGCACAAAAACTAGAAGTAAGGCAAATTATTAATGAACAAACCTCTATTCGGCATTTAGGCTAGCAAGTAAATGTAACTAACTAAACCGATCGGCAGTACAATCTTAAAACGTGACCTGTATATGTACGTTTATCGTCTAAGCGCTTATCGCGCAAACAAAACCAGGGGGAAACTTTTTCGACAATATTAAAGTACCAATACAGCTACCATTTGAGCCCTTAAAAAATAATTATGATCGAATTAATAATATTAATTTAATCCGAATGTAGCTATCCATAATAGGGCCACGGTTAACTCCGACGGACAATAATTATAAACACTCGTGCATTTTGGCGCGCCCCAGCCGACCGTGTCCGTTAGCTTAAAGTAAGTGAAGACCCAACGCCCAACATGGCTTTGATATTCACCGTTGCTATGGTTACGTGACGTCAGTCACGCAAACAGCATGTAACAATTTGCATTAAGATGAAGGGCAATTTAAAAATAGATCAGTCGTATGCACCATTGTTTTAGCATTGGTTCGCCTAACTTTAAGGTATTTATTTTAGGGCATCGCGAAACTTACGGTTATAGATATCGTTTTTACGTGATTTACTGTGCGATTAAAAAGTTTTGTTTTTATTTTTCAGTTAATTCAGTAATGTACGTATGTACCTACTTATTGTGTGTTTTAAAAATGAACCCAATTAATGACAATAGTTTGTAATTTGTTAGAAACTTCATTCAGTCGTTGGACAGATGAGGATAAGAGAGAGGTTTTGTTACACGGGTTTTTAGTCAATGTTTCTTTAAGTACCCGCACTATACCTAGCTCTTTACCACTTTTTAAGACCGCGAGCCGCCACGACTGTTACCAGAAGATCAGCCGCCGCAAATACAATTTTTAGAGTCCGCTATACGATTCTAGTGTAGTAATGTTGTAGCTATGTACTTGTATAGCTACAATGCCTGAGAAGGCAGGGCCTAAAAACATAGAGTTTTACAATGTTTTAACTAAAAATTGAAGAAGTTAGTGGTACTTACAGGCATATCTTTTAAAGTTTTACATCTTAAGTCTTTAATTATATAAATTCAATAAATAATTCTTAAGATATAAGTTCAGGACAGGATTAGTTTTGTATTGTTAACCACAATCTTTATCTATCATGTCATTTTGGATTAGTTCGAACGACAACAAACATTTTTTACTAAAATATTATTTTACCCTCTCTTAACCTCATTCTTTTATTTTATTTTTTTAAATATATTGAATAAGATTGGGTTCCTTGACCGCAACGCACCTAAAGTCAATCGGTTATCTACAGCCCATGAATATTTTTGTTTAAACTTACCAACTGTAATCTGATTGTTTGCCAGAAACAAATGTATCTGATAAAAGTTTTCCATCAATTCCTCGTCACCGAACGAGTAATAGACCAAATCACGTTTCGCTGCGCAACACGCCATAAGCTGTATTAAAGTTTTTAACTGTTTGCTGCCATTAAATGCACCACAACCCCAATTCCCCGTTGCAACTGGAGCTAGATTTTCCTTTTCTCTTGTACTAAATCCGACATATGCCTAATCATAAAGGAAATAGCCATTAATAAGATGGATTTTGAAGTACAAAGTATAATATTACACCTTTTTAAACAGTAGTAAGCTACTTGAGAGGATTCCGTAGCTAACCGCGTTACAGTGCTCATGATGTTTGGTGCACGGGAGCCAGCGATGAGACAACGCGCGTCGCGTCTCCGAGAGTAGGGTTCACCACTGATGTTACAAAGAGAGAGCATCAGTGAGTGACTGAGATGAATTATAATTATTAAGGTTAAATATAGATTAAAAATTGAATTTTCGGTTTCATAAAATCCCGTACTAACTGTTAAAAAAACATTTTAATAACAGTTGTTTAGAATTATTGACAGAATATTAGTAACTCAAAATATTTTTGTTAAATTAGAAAATAAATATAAAACATACAGTGTGTCCACGGATAGAGTGTGGAAGAGAAAAAACTTTTTTATTAGTAGGTATAGAAGAAAAGTCATTCTTTATAAAAACGTCTGCTTGTGCTGAAATATCAAATTTACTATACAGGGTTTGTTAGAAAGTTTTTTTTTGGATTTCGTTTAAAATAAATTTACGTAAAAACAAACAGCTATTGTTGCCTTCTTACTTAGAATATGATTTTATATCTGGCCGAATAACGATTTTGTTGTAAGAAAACTATTTTTCTTTGTCTACTTTTGAACTATTTTTATTAATACATATCGTATTTCTTTAATTTATTCAGTCCTAAATTATAAAAAATTTAAAATATTTTTCTGTCCAACCCTGTATAGTAATCGCAAATCTGATATTCAAAATTGTAGTTTCAGAACAAGCAAAATTGATTTAATAAATCAAGGAATTGAAAAAAATAATCCAAAAAACTAAAAATGTTGTTTCTGACGTACCCTGTAGTTATCGCAAATCTGATATTCGAAATTGTAGTTTCAGAACAAGCAAAATTGATTTAATAAATCAAGGAATTGAAAAAAATAATCCAAAAAACTAAAAATGTTGTTTCTGACGTACCCTGTATAGTTATCGCAAATCTGATATTCGAAATTGTAGTTTCAGAACAAGCAAAATTGATTTAATAAATCAAGGAATTGAAAAAAATAATTCAAAAAACTAAAAATGTTGTTTCTGACGAACCCTGTATAGTAATCGCAAATCTGATATTCAAAATTGTAGTTTTAGCACAAGCAGAAGTTTTTATAAAGAATTACCTTTTTCTTCTATACCTACTAATAAAACAGTTTTTTCTCTTCCAAACTCTATCCGCGGACACAATGTATATCACAAACCAAAAGGAATTTCCACCATTCTTTTTTTAATTTCCAAAAACTTGGTACAGGTGTACAGAGTCCTCTTAACATTTAGAAGCGAAGCAGAGAGTTTCCCTTCATTTCGCCAGATCCATCCTTAGACGTTTTTCGCCATACCATAGCTCATTATTAGCAACATTGGTATAGTAAATAGGTTAATTACAGTAAAAATCAGGTAAGTATTTAAAAAATGCAAGAAATATAATGTTCGAACCACCTGAAAATTCCTTATAGGATTAAAAGATTAACGTATTTTGTCTCATGTCTCTGTTAGATATAAAAATACAAATCAGATTGTTAGACAAATCCTTATAGTATAAGCATAAACCAAGTAAACCTAGATATCCCATGTAAATGGGCTAAAGCGAGACTCAAGGCGTCGACGTAAATGCCGAGAGGATAAGTGACTTTAGACGGATATTCGCGCCCGCCTAATGTTTATTAAGGACAACGTTTGCTGTATCACACGTACAACTTTACATTGGACCGTTCCCTTTGGTTTAGTTTATGGAATAAGGAACTGTTAGGTGGTTCGAAAAATAATTTTCCATGCATTTTTTAAATGTTTATCACTACCTGTCTAGTAAGAAATTCTGTGTTTTTACAATGGGCTCTTTCACTAAATTTTGATTTTAGTTGTAGTATATAAAACAACAAAAAATTAAATTTTCTGTGTTCTGTGTACTTTTTGATATTTTTAAGCTATCACTGAGAAAATAAATAAATTTTAAAAAATATTGGAACAAAAACATGGACTTTATCCTGAGTATACGTCACGAAAACGACAGCTTGACAATGTTGTCAATGTTCTATAAAATTGTTTATATTATATTTTTTTTTACTTTTTATAAGTTTTATTACATGTCATTGTATTATATTATAAAAACCACTTACTTTATTCAGTTCTCGTAAAATTAAAGAACTATGAAACTGTTCCTTGGGCTTGGTGAATCTTACAGCATCGATGACACAAATTGTCGTTCTCCTTCTGCCATAAACATCGATGAGAGTGTCGTCGTTACAATTACCCTCCCATTCAAATGTATCGCCATAGCCAGTGTAATTATTATATCGTTCAGCCCCTAAAGAAAAAAAAAAGATTACAACAGCAAATAAAAACCCCGAGTCTTCGGTGGTGTAAACGCCGCTTAGTTTTTTTTAACAATAATAAATGGTGTTACTATGGGCAGTTGCTTGTTACATAAAAACTTATTCTTATTAAAGATTGTGTAAGTTTTTACCTGTAATTATAACAGCTTCGGTATTTGCTAGCTGTGCTACAAATAATCTACTAACTATTAACTCTGGACATATCACAAATCTAATTTCTTCTTGAACACAGCCGTATCGTAGTACACCTCCTCCAATATTTCTGGAATATATATTTTATAATAAATATAAAATAAGTAACAAAAAATGTGTAAATAAATGTAATTCTACAAAAATATCGGCTAATAAAACTGTTAAATGCATTTACATATTTTCACTTTAAAACTCATTTTGTTAAATAAATAGACGGCGGAGTGTACTTGTTCTCTAACTTCTTACTTATTGGCAAAATCTACTTGTAGAAACCCAACTCCATTATCTTCTATGGTTCCTTCCGAACTTATATGTATTCTTGTGTTTCCTAAGTTGTTTTCTACAGTATCCCATCTAGGGATACTACTCCTATGTATAAATTGCCTTTTAAACGTTACTACTCCTACCGGATCTACAATATAAAAATGACACTTTGGCCAGTTTGAAATTTTTGTGTGTGAAGTGTAACGCACGTCACAATTTTTTAAATCTGGGTCATGCAGAACCTAAAGCCAACAACAACTTTTAAAAAATAAATACATAAAAAGTTTTCAATATGGTGCAAACTTTTTCACAGACACTGGACAAGATGCTCAAAATTGAGACCTAAGACAAAGTTATATATTTTGTAACAAGTGACTATTTTATTCTCTATGAAATATTTATAAATAAAAATTATAATAGTTTTTTTGCCTGTTTTTCTCTTCTGTTTATGTTTTGTGTATACTGAGAGTACTTAATTGACTAGCACTACATTATGATTAGCATACATTTCTTGCACAAACAAGTGTTACCTCACTTAGGTGTTTCTCAGTAATCTATACTTCAACTGACATAGGATTGGACATATAATTAGGGGCACTTATTTCCATATAGGATAAGATATTTTGTGTATTGAGTAATTATTGTATGGATTAATAAATAAATACATCTATACAGGTATGGCAAGCAGACAGATTGCAAAGTGTTGTCCGATTTTATGCGCACTAAGTAGCGGGAGTGCGAGTCAAAGATTTGCCTCTGGTCTTTAGACGCTGGCAATTAAAAAATAACAACTTATAAGATTAATACTTCTTTTCTAGGTGTGTATAGATGGCATTAAAATAAACAACATTTTCAAATACCTTTTTTCAAAAAACTCGAAAATAAACTACTTACATTCATTTATTACACTACGAATAAAATACGGTTCTGCCTAACTTGCCCGTGGAATAACATTAAGAAAACTTCTGGATATAGGATGAGCCCGCAAAGGAAAGCGTTCTGCGTATAATCTCGAAGAAACATCCGCACTGTTACGACACAGTAAATTAGCATATATAGCATATCTATTAGTTCATTGTTTTCAAATTTTACCATTTTCAAGTATCACCAATTTAAAATTAACTTGCTTCAGAAAAACACACTGCAGCGGATTGCTCAACACCGCCCGTAAATTAAACGACTAATAAGAAATTAGAGAAACAACAGAAACTATAGCGGGCTATGTTTTGATGAACAGGCCCGCACTTAGATTTTTTACTTCTGTAACTCGGCTATTTTTAAGTTTTTTGAAAAAAGGTATTTGAAAATGTTGTTTATTTTAATGCCTTCTATACACAGCTAAAAAAGAAGTATCAATTTAGGAATCACCCTGTATATACTTTGATGGCTAAGCTATTTATGGCACAATTTTAGAGATAAAAACCTATTAATTGTCGAAAAATAAAATGAAAACAAGATATTTGAAAATTTGAGGAAAAATATCTTAATAAATAATATTGTTTTAATTACAATTTACCCACCACTGACGCCACATCTATATTAGGAAAAAATATACAGGTAAGATATAGTCAAATTATTAACAATTTTATTTAAACTATTGGGATTTCAGGTATAAAAATCCGTTATAATCCTATTTTGGGGGCGTGAAGGATAAAAATAGCATTTGAAACTATTATTTTGGGCCATACCAGTGAAAATATATTTATTTTAAATTTTACACCATTAGTTTGTGTTAAATTCCACCAAAATAAGATCGCTCAACGCACGGTATTTATCGCGTAAAACAAAATAAACAATATATGTTTACAATAAAAAAATGACAAGTTTTTTAACAGTTCCGTACTTTATTTTGTTAGTATCAGTCGACGTAAACGCATTTTTTAGTATGGATTTAGACGACTACTCTACATTTGTAGAAGAGGAAACGTTCAAACATTGTGTTTGTGTGCCCTTTTGGCAATGCAAGGAAGACCTTAGCGGGCTAGACGAAGATGGAATTGATATAATGGATATTAGAAGTAAAAGCTACGACAACGACAGTCCGTCTGCTTGCACAGGAGACCTAGATGTTTGCTGTAAAGTAGAGTGTGGAATCCGTGGAAATTCCATGGCAAATATTATGACGAATGAGCGAAAAGTAAATGGAAGAATTTTGGGAGACAATAATATAGCAAACTTTGCAGAATTTCCTTGGATGCTGGGAGTACTAAAAGGAGTTAAGTATAAGTGCGGAGCGTCGCTTTTTCATCCAAAAATAGCCTTGACAGCGGCGCACTGCGTATCTTCTCCAGCCAAATATACAGTTAGAGCAGGGGAATGGCACTGGCAAAAATTAAACGAACCTTTGAAACATCAAGACAGAGAAGTAGACGAGATAATTATTCACCCTCACTTTCACTCAGGGTCTTTGAGGAACGACATTGCTCTTCTTATACTAAAAGCTCCTTTCAAACTAACTCAAAACGTTGGAATTATATGTTTACCCCCGCGCAACCTCCAAGTAGACATTGCAAAGTGCATTGCTTCAGGATGGGGTAGGAACTCATTCAGACAAGGCTCCTACCAACCAGTTTTAAAAAAAGTCGACCTCCCAATTATCCCTAGAAATAAATGTATGACGGTCCTAAGAGAAGCAAAGTTAGGGCCTCTATTTACTCTCCACGGGAGTTTTATCTGTGCAGGAGGTGAACCTAATAAAGATACGTGCAAAGGAGATGGGGGTAGTCCCCTAATATGTCCGGTTGTTGGACAGATGGATCGATATCAACAGATCGGTATTGTGTCGTGGGGACTGACGTGTGGATTGGCAAATACGCCGGGTGTTTATGTGAATGTGATTTTGTTTTCGGAGTGGATTGATCAGGAAATGGTTAAACTAGGTTTGGATACTAATATTTATCGATATCCTAATGAGTGATGTCGTTGGTAATAACCGAATATACCAAACTGTAATTTTTTTATTTGATATTTAAGCATTATTTGTAGTGAAAATCATGCATAGTTTGTTTTAATAAAAACAACTTAAATGTATTTTTATTGTAATTTGTAAATAACAATAAAAATGCATAAAAGTTTTTTTTTTGGGAAAACAAACCTGTATGCACGATTTTCAAACAATTTTATATGACTATTTCCTGAATAAAAATGCCACAATTAAAGAAATATTTGATGACACAGCTGCTGATTGTACCAGGGCTCGTAACAGTGCTCTTTTCAATCAAGCTGGAGGGGGTAATTTTGACGAAAATCCAGTGAAAATAGCATTCTAGTAACGTAAACTATCAAGGAAATAGTCAAATAAATTGTTTCATTAACATTTTGTTCTTCGACTTCTGACACATCATGTTTAGTTGCACGAAATTTTGAATTTGTATTAAAAACTATGCATATACTACAAATAAGTTTTAAACAATGTATAATACATTTTAATTGTTTATTAAAGCGATATTAATGATTTCAAAGTCAGTATTGACGTAACTAAGGACAGTTATTGACAATAAAATAGCTGATTTATTTAATATATTCAAAAAAAGTACTAATTTTATTCAATAAACATTAAACGTCAGAATCTCAGAAACAGCTGCAAATTAGAATAAAATTTCTTGTAAAATTTAAAAACCTAATAAATTTTTTGGGTATTTCGCTTTAAAAAACTGCCAAAAAGGTCATAACTGTTTCATGAGATAGAGATACCCCGTATAATAGTTTTTATGTCGAAAAATATATAATCGAAAAAAAAATTGACAGGTTAGATCGTTTTCCCTGGATTTTTTCCTTTTAATTGATATGAACATTGTGGGACTTCTGAGGTAATATTTTAAGGGGATCGGTGCAATTTTTCTATATGAATCAAATTTATTTCTGCTGAAATGTAATTATAAATATTTTCAAAAGTTATGTGTACATAAACAATGGTTTACGCAACACTCTTTAGATAATTCGAAAACATTATGAAAAAGCAGGGAAAAAATTATAACGAAGCTTTAAATGTTATTCCAATTTTCAGATAAAAAGTTTGTAATTTAGAAAAAAAAAACAAAAAAATAATTTTTATAATTTAACTTTATAATTTTGCAATATGAGCGTTTTCCTTAACATCGGGCTTTGTACTGTAAAATGGAATTACTATAAAAATTATTTATTTGAAACCTATTTGTAAGTTTATAGTTTTTTTCTAAAAATTAGAAATGTGATTTTAAAAATTTTATTTTCATTTTCGGACTTTTCTAACAAATGTTCTACTACATACCCACTTTTTGAAATTTTTTATAATAAAATCATAATAGACATAGGTTCTAGTGTAAAACGTCCTAAACTCTTCAAACTCTGTATATTAGATTAAATTATTTGTAAATTTTGTAAATAAAAAAGAAGATACCAAATTATGTTTGAGTTTTTTGGGATTATTCTAATTCAAACGTTTATCAAGTTTGACTTAATTCTAGACTTACCAGTCTGAAGAACTTGGTAAATGGCCTATTGATTAATCAATAAAGATTTCCTTATAAATAACAGGTATATTTCTTATGACAAAATAAACATGTTAATTTTTATTAACTTATTCATGGATCCCCTATAAAAACGGGCTGCCCATTTGCCGGATTTGTTGTGACTTCGGTACCGCGTGTTTTTATTAAAGAGCGTATTTTGTTTATTTTCTCAGTAAATAATTAAAGAATTTAAAAACTGAAACTGCAAAAAAAATTTTTTGCGCTATACAGAGTGCTACAAATTCGCGTGCGTGCATGGGGATATCGAAAACGATAAGAGATACGAAGATGGTTAAATTGAGGCAAAGTTGCGTATTTTGGGGCTTAATAATTTGGTGAAAGAAAATTCTAAATATTTCGAATGCCTTCGGAGATATCCGAAAAAAACCGAAATGTTGAGTTTTAATTTTTTGCGCCTTTATTTTTGACTTGAGGAAAAACAAGAAACACTCTTTTATTGCCGTTTTTTATGATCTACAACATGGCCTTTTTAATTTGTAAATGCGACGTTTCGTTCTTTGGATACCACCATCAAGTCAATTTATTTAAATACGGATCTGGATTTTTTATTACGGTTTTAAGGACTTATTTAAATAATTTTGGACAGCTTTCTTTCTTATTTATTTTGACATATTATAGGTTAGTCTATTTTTTACATAATTTTTGATTAATTTTAATTGGCTTCCTCTAAATTAATAAATATGCCACTATGATGCCTAAATTAGAGATTAAGCAAGTCGAAAACAAAAAGTTACAAAAATAATCTAATATTTTATCATAACGAATCAGATTTTAAATTAGAGAAAGAAATAGAAAAAGTGCATTGGGCTAAAATTATATTGAAAAAGTGTCTTCTAAACAAAAATTATAGTTAGAACATAGGTAGAAAATAAAAAATGTATTATGCTTGAAATAAAAATAACTACCTAGACTTGTTATTTTTTACAGTTTTAATCGATTTCCTGACACGGGTGTCGTTTTTTTCACAGGAAAGCAAATACTTCATTTTAATTTGCAATTATCAAATACATTTTTAAAATAATCCACTTGTTCAAAATAGAGGTAAGTACTTACAATTTTGTGTTACTCTTCTAAGATAATTGCATAAACACTTCAGCTTTTCACATACACATTGTTTCCTCTTGGGATTAGTAAACGAAGAAAAGAGCCTAAAAACATTGATTTTTCAATGGTATTTCATAGGGTTGCAGAGGAAAGTGTATTTTAAAAATTAGTATCCGGCTACTGGTTATAGAAGCTAGTTAATAAGCAGTTTTCAATGAGGGCCATTAGGGATTGTAAACTCAAAAGAAAAAAGGCGATAGCCTTCTTTTTTGGGGTTGGTTAACAAACTCTTATGATAAATGGTTGGTATCTTAGAAAATTAAAACTATAGAATTATCATTACCTGTACATTAGACACTTTTGCCTAAGTATGTTGTGGTAACATTTATTGTTTTTGTTATTGAGACAACATAAAAAACTTTTGAATGCTGTCAAGTTTTACATTTATGGGTACAATAAATTAGATTTTATAAAATAACCACTTAAAAAAGCTTCTTTTTAAAATTTTTTTTTTATAATATCTGTTAACATTTCCACATAGGTACACAAGTTGGCATTTTACTTTCAAAGCAGTGGTCTAAATTTTTTAAAGAAATTGTAGCGACTGGCAATGAAATCTATTTACATCAATGCTTACCCAACCATATTGATACCAGGATAACATTGAGCTACATTTTTCCTCCATGGGAAAGTACAGAGAAATGCGTTAGCCAAAAGACAGGCAATTTGTAGCTGCGATAGACTCAATGATCTATGGTGATTTTGTTGAAGTAATGGTATACCATTAGGAACCAATTCTGGCAATTTCATAGCCAACTGAATTATTTTTGGTAGGATGTTTAAGAAGAAGGGTTCTGCTTCATCTGGATCTAATTCCTGCAAATAATAATAGTCTAAAATTCCAAAAGTTTCAATAACAAATGAAATAATTTTTTCAACAATTCCCTACTATTTTTGGTTTTAGGTTACATTTTAAGAGGGAACTAGAGGCTTTATTATTAAACAAAACAACTTAATACATTTTAAGGTTTTGTTTGCACATTCAGAGTTTGTCAGAAAGTATAATAATTGAATCAAATCAACTCATAGTATTTAGGTAAGTAATTTGTACAAATTTGTAGGACCAAAAAATTAGAAACAATAATGTTTTTTTTTCTATTATTTAGAAATACCTTTTTGTATCAATTTTAAAAATATAGGTACTCTGTATCTGTTTTTAATTTTCTCAAGTTAATATTCAAATTTAAATTTTTATAATAAGTAGTCAAACTTTAATTATAAAATATTTCTGGGATGTTTTCCTGGAAGGCAGAGGAAAATGCAATTATTTTTACTTAACTCAACTGAGTCCATTTAAACAAAATTGAACCAAAATCTGGTGTTTTGAAGTTTTTAAACAGCTTAAGCAGAATCAGATTAGAGCGTTTTAAAATATACATACAGGTTAAATATGATGAAACTAATATTTTTTTGAAAATATTTTTGGGACACCTAAAAAGAAAGTTTTCTCTTTCTGACTAAAGGTTCAGACAAAATCCTAAAGGGTGTTTTAATAAGTATTATTTTTTGATAGATCTGGTATCATATAAAGTACAGTGTAGGTCCCATTTAAAAAATAATCAGGAGCTCAGAACTTATTATTATAGGTATATTTATATATATATAATATATTAATTGCTTCTTACCTCATTAAAGAAATAATGTAATGCTTCAAATTTTGGCATAGAATTATTATATTTGCAAACGGCTGCTTCAAATTCATAACTTGACGATATTGGTTGAGATAAGGCTTCTTTAATAATAGTCCACCTTTGCTTGATAACTTCGTCGCCATTCTGACAGATAATAGTAAATAAATAAGTTTATTATACTGATGAAATTATTTGTTACAGGGGGAAATGTAAACACACTTTTGGGGCAATTATAATTAAATAACTGAGCAAAAACACTTACCTCGTTGACGGGAAATAAATTGTTCTTGGAGTATGGCATTCGAACATGTTCATCATCCCACAAATGGGACTCAGAAGAGTGATGTGGTTTCGGAGGACCCTGTAGAGTTACCGGCATTTCATAGAGAACACAGTGATTCTTTGAAGGTATGATAGGACTAACAGCAAAAGTCCAGTGCCCCTTTCCCTTGCATATATCTGATATGCTAGTTCCTCGCCATGTTTTGGTTTCGCTGTTGGTTTTTGAATCAGAATTTAATTGTTCTCTGTCCATAGTTGTTTTACTATTTAACCTTTTACACTGATATATTATCGAAGAGGAGTATACACAAATAACTCTTAAGAGTCTACTTAGTTTGTAATAAATTCTGTTCGGTTGATCTCAATAATAAACAAACTTTTTATCTTTGCTCACGATTGTGCAACATTGTTTGAAATATTCTTTTTTTGGAGAAGTCATTTAGACTTTAAGAGAAGGAATGACTAAACTAAACAGTAGTAAATGTTTGATGTACGGGAAAACCCCAGTAAAAATTTCAATATTTTCAAAAATAATTTAACCCAATTTAACCCCAACTACAGAGGAATGATAGGGTGGTAGGCTGGTAGGTCGTTAGGTTATCGCTGTCGTTCAATGAAGACAAATCGCGCCCCTGGGCACAGAGGAATGATAGGTCGTCGCTGTCTCTATACCCCTGGGTATGGCGAGGACCTACCATTTCTCTGTGCTATTGGACTAACAGCGACGACCTATTATTCCTCTGTGCTCTTGGACTGCTTGATGATGGCACAGAGGAATGATAGGTCGTCGATGTCGCCCTAGTAATTTGCACAAAGCAAACTCAAGTTGTCGAGAGACTGTTGCTAGTAAGTAAACGCTTCAAAAGATTTTAGCAACGAAGAAAAAATTGGATTTATAGAGAAAAGTAGAAAAGAGGATTTTTGCTCGAAATTCCAACCCAACTTTAATTTGACGATTGTGTTTAATCGATAACAAAATGTATTTTGGTCAAAATTGTGGACCATTTTTATTAAAAGCTATTAGTAAAACATTTTTATTATGCTTCTGGGAAAAAAACTCTATATCATAGTATATATTATATCCATTACTTTTTTTGGATTTATTTTAACATATACACTTTATTTTAGCGATTTATTGTGTTTTTTTTACTCTGATGATCAAATTTTAAACGTTTATGATTATATTATAGGTAAGATTTATGTACATTTGTTTATTCTTTGATGAAACTCTGACCTGGTGTCATTTCATCTTATAATCTTCTAGGCTAATTAGGCAGTCTAAATATTATTTTAGATAATAATTATTGTATATGAAAGAATAAAAGAGCGTGGAAAGTGTAATTAATAGTGAAAATTAGTTATACCTATCTACTTTAAATTTTTCTACAATGAAAAGCAGTAATGCTGATATCAGGTCTGTCATATAGAGCTGACTGTAAAAACGTATTTATTCAAAATAAATTACTTACTTTTCCATCATTATACCTAATATATTCTTGAAAACTTACTACATGTTAGGAAGAACTTTTGCATTTATACATTGCACCAGGACATACATTGTCACAATACCCGAGCAAAGAGTAATCTGGTACCCAGATACCACAGATTAAAAAGGACTTGGACTCTCCATTGCTACTTTTAGAGAAGAATTTGAAATCTCAGTTGAAGCTTAGCATTTCTTTTTCTTCACCTATAAATCTGCCATTGGCTTAGGATATAGCTTGTAACTCATTCTTGTTAGTGGCTTATTAAATTTAATAGGCCCTTAAGACTTTGACAAGCCTTTGATTTGATGACTTTACCTAACTACAATTTAATGTTTTAGTTGGTGCTGGGTCTGGTGGCTCCATAATTGCAAACAAGCTTGCACATAATATAAATAACAAAGTATTAGTTTTGGAGGCTGGCCGATATGATTCTGATCTCTTACACATTCCATCAATGGGACTACTTTTACAAAAAACCCCATTGGATTGGAATTATGAAACAGTGCCCCAGAGAAATGCTTGCTTGGCATTGGATCTAAATGTATGTACATTATTTTCAGTAATAGGTGTATGTCAAAGAGTCAGATATATAATATACTGCTAGAATGCAGCACAATTTTTAATTTTAAGTGTTTTGATGTTGCTTTTCCAAATTTTTTAAAATTGTAAATGCTTTTTAATGTAAAATGGTGTTTTGTTAATTGATATGTTGACTAGGGTGTGTTCTACTTGTGTTCTTTATATGGTGACCTTATTACCTTATGCCATGATGATGGCCTTGTAGGCCGAAACGCGTTAGTTGTAATTAATATATTTATTGATAAGAAGGAAGATGGGGCTTTCTGTTCCTAACCCCACTTTTTCCCCCTTTTTTAATAATAATCGTTTTTATTTAGCCAAAATTGGTGAGAACACACCTTAGATAACAACAACAAAAAATACCCGTGTAATTTGGTTTTCAAATAACCATTATTATCTTAAACAAGTTCTTTATTAGTTACCCAATTCACCTTCGACTGAGGTCCTTCAGCCACAGTAAATTTTATATTATACTAGGTATGTCTATTTGGTATACATTTTATGGGTGTAATTAAGTAAATAATTTGTTTACAAAAAAAAGTTAAGTAAATTACCTTAACAAATTCGTATCGTTTTATTTCTGTTGTAATGTACAGGTGTTAGTTTTAAAAACAAGTTTTAAATTTTTAAATGTTTGTAAGGTCTGATGATGCCAGTTTAGGGCGAAACATGTAACCTTAATAAAAGGATTGGAAAATTTTGAGGCCGAGACTTTGTGTCTTTTTTTCTTGCAAAATATTAACAAATTCATATAAAACAAATATTATCTACCAAGTTCTATGCTGTATTGTATTTTTTTGCCAGAACTAATAAAGAAATATTATTATTATTATTACCAGGTTAGTATATGGCCCATGGGAAAAATACTGGGAGGAACAAGTATGCTAAATAATATGCTATATGTAAGAGGGCATCAACATGACTTTAACAATTGGTTTAAGGAAAAAAAGAACTATGACTATTCAGATGTATTGACATATTTTAAAAAACTAGAAAATCACTTTGTTAAGGAAAATTCAGGTACTTATTAATATTATAAAGGATGTCAATTGTATTTGCAATCACAATGTTTTTTTAGATATACAACATATGCAAAAGTCAGTATTTGTCAGAGATTTAATTTTTACTACTTCTCTGCCAGATGTGGTGTTAAGGGCTGCTGAAAGTTTAGGTTATCCAATTTTAAATGACAATATGGATAGTAAAATCGGTACGTAATACTATATTATCAGTTTAAAAGTAAAACAATGTATCTCTTTGGTAAAATTAACAGTACTAGATGACAGCTGGGCATTTACCGCACGATCTTGTATAAATTTCTATAAACAAATTTTGATTGAAGTCTTGTGATCGTTAATGAAATACAACAAAAAAAGAGGCCAAACACTAGAAAAGTATTTTTTTAGGTTTCAGTACCCCAAAAGCTAACCTACACAATGGTAAACGCTGGACTTCGGCTGATAGATTAAAATTAAACACAAATGCTAATTTACACATAAAAACTAATCGTTTAGTGGAAAAGGTGAGGACGAAAACGAAAAGAAATACCACCATACTGTCCCAACTTGGCTTCTCGCGACTATGTTTACCCAACCTGAAAAAGACCTTTGTGGAGGACGTTTTGAGGACTAAATGTCATTGCATGCTACTGTAAAAAACATTAAAATTTTTTGAAGGTTTACAAGAAACAATACAGGCATGTCTCACTGTTTTAAGAAATTATATAGAAAAATAGAAATGCATTCATTCAGTCATGTAAATATTGAATAGACCTGGTAGAGGAGGGTTAGAAATAACACGGCACGAAAAAGGCACTAAATGGATGGCACAGTAGACATCTAAATTATTCTAAATACAGTTTTTTGCAATAAAAACAACACATCACCTAAAAATCCCACAAGAGTATTCGAAGATAATCATAAAAATAATTAATAATCAAGTCCTATTCGCGTTGACGTGTCAGCTGCTTAAAATCTGTTCTTTATACTAGATAATGCGCACGCTTACAAACTCTGACCTACATAGGAGACTTATTTGGCAAAAGCTTGACTGCATTCCATGGGCGATATATTGATTGATAAGGAATGTTTAATTAAAAATGTAAATATATGAGTACTCCTGGTAGGCAGTAGACGAACTTTGGGCGATAAGAGACACTCTGGCTCAAAACGCTCAAGTAAGCGCTTTGAACGGATTTCACGCGAGTTATATGAGGTAGTCCAATTTTATGTTTTAGTGGAAAAAACTTTCAAAACTTAATTTAATTTTGCTTTAATAAATAATCACTTAAAACTGTCACCAGCTCTCCCCTACTATTTCCTATTTTTCATCATCTGAAAAATAATTTTTTTAACAATTATTATTTCAGATTCTTTTTAAAGGAAACTATGAAGCATATGGCGTTCAATATAACTACTTTGGAAAACAATATACAGCTCGTGCCAAGAAAGCTGTAGTATTATCTGCCGGGGTAATAGGAACTCCAAAGATTTTAATGCTCTCTGGTATAGGACCAAAGGATCATTTAGAGAAGTTGGGAATAAAGAATGTGCTGGATTTGCCGGTGGGCGATAACTTACAAGATCATGTTACTACTGGTAAGGAATGTTTACTAAAAAATTGGGCGCGTTTTTAACCAGCATTATAAAAATGTTGTATAAATTTGAACATTTTAATGATAAACGTATTTCTAAACAGTCTACAATCAGAATTTATAGCGCTTCCCAAAAAAACAGGAGCAAAAAAGTGCGAAGAATATCGGACTATCAGCCTAATGAGTCACATGTTGAAGTTATTCCTTAAAGTCATCCACAAAAGAATATACACAAAATGCGAAGAACAAATATCAGACAGTCAATTCGGGTTCATAAACGCAGTAGGTACTAGAGAAGCACTTTTTGGAGTTTAGGTTCTAATTCAAAGATGTAGAGACGTTAATTGTGACGTATACGCTTGTTTAATTGATTACGAAAAAGCTTTCGATCGAGTTCAACATCAAAAGATGATCAACATTCTTAAGGATGCCAACCTAGACGACAAAGACCTCAGAATAATTTCAAACCTCTACTGGAACCAGACTGCATGCATGAGACTGGAGGGGGAACAGACGGAGCAGGTAAAGATACTACGTGGGGTCAGGCAAGGATGTATCCTCTCGCCGCTAATATTCAATATGTACTCGGAAAGAATTTTTAACGAAGCCCTCGACGGAGTAGAAGAAGGTATCTTATTGAACGGAGTCAGAGTAAACAATATCAGATACGCTGACGATACCATGGTGATAGCAGATAGTTTGGAAGGACTACAAACGTTAATAGATCGAATCACACACTACAGTCAACAACATGGACTCAATATCAACGTCCAAAAAACAAAGCAAATGATAATCAGCAAGGGAGATATCAATGGAGCTCACCTCTATATCAACGGAACTCGGATAGAACGCGTAAACCGATACTGTTACCTTGGAAGTGTCATAAATGAACAATGGGACAATGCACAAGAAATAAGATGCCGCATAGGAAAAGCCAGGTCAGTTTTTAACAAAATGAGAGCCATTTTCAGGAGCCACAACATATCTCTCGAAACAAAAGTGAGACACCTAAGATGCTATGTCTTCTCAACGTTACTGTACGGCGTAGAAGCCTGGACGCTGACAGAAGCCACCTCTAAAAAACTTGAAGCATTCGAGATGTGGCTGTATAGGAGAATTCTCAAGATACCATGGACAGCTCGCATAACGAACAGGGAAGTGCTAAACAGAATGCAAAAAGAACTGGAAATCATGTATACCATCAAGCGCAGAAAACTCGAGTACCTGGGACATGTCATGAGAAATCAACACCGATACTCCCTACTACAATCCATAATGCAAGGGAAGGTCAAAGGAAAAAGAGGACCAGGCAGAAGAAGAGTCTCATGACTGCGGAACCTTAGAACCTGGTTCGGAAAAACCTCATCAGAATTGTTTCGAGCCGCCACCAACAAAATTATAATTGCCAATATGATTGCCAACATTCGAAACGGATAGGCACCTGAAGAAGAAGAAGAAACAGTCTTTACAACTACATCCTATTTTTAAATTAGTTTGAAGAAAATGAACATCCGCTCCTGTTTACCACAATCATAATGAATGAAAAATGTATCTCTTACTTTTCTCACAAGAAGAAAATTATTGTAATCTGAAAAAAAAATGTTTTCGAGATTTTGACTTTTTAGGGATGTTGTATTAAAAAAAACCATGTATCCATATATGTTCTTCTGTATGTTTTTTACTAAAATGCAAACCCTATATTAACTTTTTTAATTTCTGCTCTTATGATGTTCCTATGAAAGTTTTTGAAAACGCTTAAAAAGGGATAAAGAAGAAAATGTTAAGAATTTTTTTATATTTAGTATTTTTCTCACCCTAGCATCATAAAGTTACTTCTCAATCCAATAAAGTAGTAAAATTAAGCCCTTCAAACACATTCATACCATAGAATAGAACATAAGAAAATTACCTTCCTACATTGATTAAAGTTTTCTTTATAGGTTTTGGTCTTATTTTACTTAATAAACCTCTTGAACTAGGAATAGAAAGTATGCTTTCATTTTCTTCCATCCTGCAATATTTTATGCATGATGCAGGACCATGGACTACTACAGGGTAAGCCAAATAATTACTTATTAACAATTTTGAAAAACTCACCAGCAAACGAAATATTGCTATAACTTAAAGCTAACCATTATTAAAAAAATTTTATGTGTGAAACAGTTATCGATATTTATTGTTTTAGGTGTGAACTTATGGCATTTTTTAATACCAATAATAATTCTTGTAGTTATGATAGACCTGATTTACAGTTTATGGTTATGCCATTGGGAATTACAGAGGACAGTGGTGTGCATTTAAGAAAACTTATGGGTAAGTTTAAATGTGTATGCAAAAGTTAAGAGTTAATCGAAAAACGGAGCAATATAAAAAGACCAGCAATGACTATTCTGATTTTTTCATTGCAAATAATTTGTTATGTAACTCCACTTGTAGCAAACTTTATTATTCCTCTTTCGTTAGCTCGTCAAGGCTATTGACGGGCTGGGTGGCCTGAGCTGCTGGGGCTATACGGCCAGTTACTGTTACCCTGGAGCTCTTCCAGGGGGTGAATCTTTCTTTGCTGCAAGACAAGAGACTGTGATTTATCTTATCCTTATCCTACAACTAGACTTTAATTAAGCTTGCGTGTAAAAATTGTGAAAGTAATTTAGCACATGTGGGAGTAATGTTATGGAATAGTAAGTCATGCAAGGTGATCGGCTGCTGTTTGATGTTTGCCATGGCTGCTGTGTAAAAGGTTTGACGGTGTCTTGCTTTCAGTGTGCACTCAAATATTATGTGTTGTAGGTTTCCTACTTCTCCACACGAGCATATTGTCTTCTCTTAGGTTGATCTTTTGTAGGTGGACTGGCGTGAGACAATGCCCAGACCGCATTCTGTTTACTAGTGTGATTTCTCTTCTGGACATATTGGGGTAGCCTTTGAACCATGGTGTTTTTAGTGGTTCTTCCACTGTTGAACAGTAGTCTTTTCCCTTAAGTCTTCCCTGCTCCTTGTATATGATTGTCCACTGTCTCCACAATTCCTCATGTAGTCCGGGAAGTGCGTTTCTATATTCTGCTTTTGGTTCTTCTGGCTCTCAAGTTCAGAATTCACGACATTGCTAAAACTTTTGGGGAATGCACTGAAAATATTTTCTTGAAACTTTGCGAGTTTATAGTTTTGAATATGCCCTCTTTACCCAAAATATTGCCTTTTTCTATCATTTTCGGTTATGCCGGAAGTAGCTTTCAACTTTGTTATTTTAAATAGGATATATTTATTTTTATTACATTTTTGGATCTTTTTCGAGATTCTAAACATGAAAGATCAAACGTCTAACCTGAATAGTTTTTGAAATATTAGCATTTAAAAATTACGTATTTATTAGTTTTCACATTTCTATCTTACATATTTATTTCTACTTAAAAAATTAAGTTAACTTTCGCATGCCCAGTTAAACCGTCAATTTAGATGAAATATTGCAAGACTGATGTTAAAAAACTCGGGGTAACGTGCGCGGAATGTAAAGTTTTTAGTTGGTAAAGGTTTGTGATAGTCAAAGAAGATTGGCGGCTCGCGGTCTTAAAAAATGGTGCGGGTACTTAAACAAACATTGACTAATTTTACACAACTGAATTAACTGAAAAATATAAACAAAACTTTTTAATCACACAGTAAATCACGTAAAAACGATATCTATAACCGTAAGTTTCGCGAAGCCTTAAGCTAAATACCTTAAGATTAGGCGAATCAATGCTAAAAAAATGGTGCATACGACTGATTTATTTTTAAATTTCCCTTCATCTTAATTCAAATTGTTACATGCTGTTTGCGTGAGTGACGTCACGTAACCATAGCAACGGTGAATATCAACGCCATGTTGGGCTTCACTTGCTTTGAGCTAACGGGCACGGTCGGCTGGGGCGCGCCAAAATGCACGAGTGTTTATAATTATTGTCAATGGGAGTTAACCGTGGCTCTATTGTGCATTGCTACATTCGGATTAAATTAATATTATTAATTCGAACATAATTATTTCTTAAGGGCTAAAATGTGCAGCTACATTCGGATTAAATTAATATTATTAATTGGAACATAATTATTTTTTAAGGGCTAAAATGGTAGCTGTATTGGTACATTAATATTTAATATTGTCGAAAAACTTTCCTCCTGGTATTATTTATTTTGGTGAAGAGCCCCTTCACCTGACAAGCCGCCACCAAGGAAGATTTTTATTATTGAGATTTATTTTCAATAGTCCTTAGTTCAGGATGTTAGTGCTGAATTTTTCGATTATAGTAAAAAGTCCATTCTTATGTTGAGTATTGTAGTATTGACTAAATTAAGTTTTCATAAACTGTTATTAAAAGTGTTGTTTAATCAAATTCAAGACGTCATTTGCTAAAACATTATATTCAAAAAAATTTTGAAAATTTTGGGACGATATGCAGGTTAACACTGAGAAAACACAACTGTTTTATGAACACAAATTTATATATTCAGGTGTGTTTGGATTTTCACCATGTTTTTAAATAAATATTGCAATGCATTATTTACACCACACACAACACAACCTAAAGATAATTTTCAATTTGCAAACATGTTAAAGAACTGAAAAAATAGGTTTCTGTAATTGTTTTTATTATTTTAGGTATTTCCGATAAAGTGTGGTTAGATTACTTTTCCAAAATCCAACAACCAACCATGACAATTTTACCAGTTCTGTTACATCCAAAAAGTAAGGGAACTGTTCGATTAGCAAGTACAAATCCTTCAGAAAAACCTATTATAGATCCGCAGTATTTAACAGACTCTGAAGATGTTAATATACTAATAAGAGGAATAGAGATCATTAAGGATCTATTAAATACCAAAGAATTAGCTTCTTTGGGAGCTAAGTTTAATACAAATGTATTTCCTGGTAAGTCAAAGGTTTCTGTCCCGGGTTTGTGACGAGTTTTTTTTTATCGTTATCGTTATTGCAGTATTGCAAATTCTAGTAAACAATTTAATCAGAAAAGATCGAAATAATTGTTTTTGTCTGTCTTGCAGGGATTTTGGTTCTTCAGAAAAAAATTATTTAAAAAAAAATTACTTGAGGTTGGCATCTAAAGAACGAAACGTCAAATTTGGAAACTAATAACGCCATTTTGTGCGACATACAAAGCGGCTATGAAAAAGTATTTTTTGTTAGTTCCTAGTTGAAAATTAAGAAGCAAAAAATTAAAAACCATGAATGCAAATTTGTTTTAGCACCCCGTATATAATTGTCGTAAAAAAGTTTTATTATTAAATTAAAGGTCAATTTAATAATTTAATTGACGTACATATTTATATTTTCAGCCTGTAAGAGTTATATATTTGATACCAAGGAATATTGGGAGTGCTACATACGTCAGTTAACAATAACTTCCTATCATCCAATAGGAACCTGCAAAATGGGACCATCCCAAGATTCGTCAACAGTTGTGGACTTTAATTTTAAGGTAAGTATTTAACAGGGTGATTCGTGACGAGTTTAGGATGGGAACGTGAAAGCCCCGTTTTTGGAGACAGTATTAGCTTTAACATCTACTGTTTTATATAGTAAAAGTAATTCTTCATAAGTCTTCGTTCGCAAAAGCTCGGTTGGCATATGAAGTCTTATTTTTCACAAATATTTATGTTTGCGGTACAAATCAATAAAATCTTTGATATTAAGTTCTTTTAGTCATTTTCACAGGCTCAGGAGAGAGCCGTGTTGAAATTATATATTATTGGGATAATATTCAGAGTCAATACATGCTGCGCCATCTATTAATATTTCCTGTAAGTACCTCTTAGGGTGTTTTGTACAAAGCCTATTTTTCAGTCTATTACAATCCATTCCCTAAAACTCAATAAGCCGTTTGTTATAATTTTGGCAGCAATACATGAAAATTCGGGAGCCTATTTTCATTATAATTTTACATACATAAATTTAACCACCGCCAGCAAAAATCCTTTTAAGGAATTTAAGAGGTTTTTCTATATAATTTTATTGTAAATGGAGAATAAGAATACAAAGTCTTTTTTTCAATTATATATATTATATCTACTGTTCTTCTCACACACAGATGTTATACCTTTTATTCCACATTTAAACTCTTATAGAGCTCTAAGCCTTAATCCCATATATTTTTCTTTTTACAATGCAACGTGCGAATTGATTTTCTCACCGTTCTACTCATTGAACTGTTTTCATCTAACCTACAATTTTGATGCTCCGTTAAGGTGATATCTATGTTTCTTCTTTTTCATTTATTCTCCTGAAGATGAATGCTTCTTCGTTCGAAACAAGTAGAGAAGTTTTTTAAACCATAAGAATTTCATTAATATAACAGTGGAGGAAGACTTTGTGTTCTTATTTCGTACCTTCTGAATTTCCACTCCACTTTGTATGGACTATTTCTTCAAGTTTATTGTAAATGTTTGTGGTAGTAATCTTTTTTTGAGACTGGTGGCTGTGGGGACCAAAGACAATCTGGGAGTTAGATCAATGACAATAATAAGCACTGCCTTGCTTTTTTTGGTTATTAAATTTATATGGGGCTCGGGTCGGGTACTCATTTAGACCGCTTGAACTTGATAAAATTCACAAGAGAATTAATTAACAATTGAATATAATAACAATTTATTCACACCAATGGTAAAAATATGTGCGATTATAATATATTAAAGTTTTTTATAATTTTTTAGGTAAAAAGCACGAACAAGTTGTTTGTAGCTGATGGATCAGTCTTACCGTCTTTACCCAGTGGGAATGTGAACGCCGCCATTATGATGATGGCTGAAATGGCCAGTGACGTTCTTAAGGAAATGGATTATTTAAGTTTTAAAAAATGTTCAATAAAAGAGTTATTTTTACCGCAGTATTTCTGCTAAAATTAAGAAAATAAAATAAAGACAGTTCAATCAAAAAGCTGTTGTGCTTTAGTTAGTTAAAGTTTCAAATTTTGAAAAGTTAGCGGAGTATTAGAAACAGTAATTTCTTCCAAAGTCGGGGACTATCTCTTTTTGACGGACTTTTTCGTTTTTCCTAACTTTTTCAAAAATTGAGCACCTACAATAAATCGTTATAGACAAAAATATAAAAGAGCATGTTATAATTTAATTTTTAATAAAGTTGATTAGGTTAGAGAAAATGCATACTTTTTAAGATTTCTCTGATAACGTAAAACATTTTAATTTTAGAAAACTGTTTTGTCTTCTCTAGAGTCAAAATCAATCATGAAAAGTACAATGACGTAGATATCTACCGAAATATATCGTCGCAACGATTAATGACGTCACTCTCGAAATCTGCGTGACGTTACCAAAAAACCAGTAATGGAATATTACTTAGACGTTACTTATAATTAAAATATTATTTTAGTTTTTAGAGCAGCTTTTTAAAGTTTTCTCTCCGCCGTCGCCCACGTCACTGTACTTTACTACATGATTGATTTTGACTACAATGGCGTTATTAGATTTTTTAATGTCTGTCGGACACCCCAAGGGCTATCAATCCTCCGTTTCTTGCGTCATTGCAAAATAAGTATTATACTATTTCAATAACAGGTCATATCTTTTAAAAAAATTTGAATTAATTCTAAAATTGACTTCCTTCAAATCCAATATTTTTAATTTCTTTTAGCAATTTATTATCTAATGCATAAATAATAATAATAATAATAATATATCTAGTATTAATATATTTAACTTCGTAATTTTTCTTTTTTGTTACCAAATAAAGGCAATAATAATATTCTGTTAGATAGCATTTTGCGTCGATTTCGTTTTTTGCAACCCAAATTATTTTTAAAATCTTAGTTGTTTGGAAATTTTTTTTAAAACCTTTAGGCGTAAATCAAGTTGCTTGAGCGGGGTTATGGTGCCAGCCTAAAAATACAGAAAAATTAAAACGAACGTACTCATAAAATCGTATATTCAACAGAGGGACTTTAACAACTTTGTATAGCAGTTTAAGGTAAAATCATGGACAGATCACAATAAAAAGTGAAAAAGAAAGTAAAATGCAGAAAAGTTCATTTAGAATTTATCACAGTGCCTGTAAAATCTGACCCAATGACAAAACATTCCCAATACAAAAGAGCCTTTAAGAAAATCGTTAAAAACAGTGGCTGATCGCCGAGTTACGAAAACCTTCACGTAAAATATAAAAAAAATTCTAAACAGTAATTTTGTATTATTCACGACGAGCGTTCATTAGAACCTTTGGAAGAACTTAAGATATTTTTTAAACTTATATTTAAACATATTTTTCGATGTGTCTACTTTAACTAAAATGTTGATGTTTTTCATCACTTCCGGTTATACCGGAAGTAGGTATCAACTTTGTTAATTTAAATATAATTTGATCATTTTTGGTTTTCGCTCAAGATTCTGAACACATCTTGAACACCATGCCATACGTCTCAACTGAAAAGTTCTTGAAATATGGGCTATTGAAAATGACACTTTAATGAGGCTTTGACAGGCTATAGAATTCTAATGGTTCATCTTAGAAAAAATCGGCTTGCACATTTCTTATTGGTTTTTCCTTTTCTACATAATTATTAAAAAAAAAATGCTTCCGGTTTAACCGAACATCCGAAAAATAAGCGGAAGATAATTTATAAAAAAAATGAAAATTTGATAGGTGCTACAACAGATCCTAAAAACTATTTAGTTTTGACATTGAAAATAACAAAGTTGACAGCTACTTCCGGTATAACCGCGGAAGTGAAGTATACTCTTCAAGTTGCACCACTTTGCCTTTATTTCGTTAGATCCTGGATGAGCTAAGATATTACGAAACGCGTCTAAGGATGGATCTGACGAAGTGAAAGGAAACTCTTCTTCTGAATATTACAAAATTTTACTTCAAATTAAACCCTTTCGACATATTTAAATTTCCTGCTTATTAGGATCCTTCTGAAGTTTTCTTTAGACTCTTTTGACTAAGAGTTGTTTTGTCAGGGACTTTATATTTTATGCATTTGCTATTTTGTCTTGACAAAACGTGAACTTTTTGCCGGTCACTGCATAAAGTATCACCATCAAACTTAATAGTTTCATCATACTTTTTTATTGGAAAGTTGGGTACTTCTCTCGCGCATTTTTCTACTTAAAAATATATTTACAATATAATCTCTTCTCTACAACCCTTTTATCTTTTTTTAAAGCAAGTTTAAAACCTAAATTATTCCGAGACTAAGTGGTCTTCTTTTTAAGATGATGCCTTCTGGACGGCGAATTTCGGTAAGCATAGTCCAAACTTGGTTTCGATTCCCGAGAATATCGGAACGGACACCGAGTAACCTCCGACATGGTCGGTGTTGGGTGGGGCCTTGTCTCCGCCTAATGAAGGTACTTTCAATTCTGAACCGGTCGGTCGGCTAAAAATAAGGAATACAATTGTAGGTTTTGGAAGATAATATCAGAAAAAGCTTTTAAATGTGGCTAATGGTGTTATCACAGTATATATAAATATTAATAGGTCTCGCTATTGCGAGTTTCTAACCAAGTCAAATGACATGATACCCAATAAACATTTTTTGCAAAGTATGGAAACACCAAGTTATATAAAGGTAATTAAGGTGTACAAGAACGTTTCCGAGTTTATAATTTGTACCTTTTGGTACCCTATTGTTATAACGGATTTATATAAGACTACTATAAGTTACAAGTATCTAATAAGGTTATTATTAATAACACTGGTCAACAAAATTTAAGATTTTTTTTGTCCCACGAGCTGAAGTGGGTGTACTTGGTAGTACTTTTTAAACATATTTCATATATGTTTTCAGAATTTTTCCATCACGCAGGGTTTTAAAGTGACAAAGCAATGAATTTTTGTGAACGTATATATTATAATATGGGTATAAGTTATGAAAAAATAAAGTACAAAGTGATATATTTACTTAGAAAATGTGGTCATATATGACTTTCGACTGTACTTTGCATCAGAAACATCTCTCTTCAGCGTCCAGCAATAGTCTGCCAACATAGCGGGGCTCCATTTGCCTTGGTATCTCTTCTCCATGTCCAGAATGTCCTGGTGAAATCGCTCGCCATGTTCGTCACTTACTGCTCCAAGGTTTTTAGGAAAAAAGTCCAAGTGTGAATGAAGAAAGTGTATTTTTAGACTCATGTTGCAACCCATGGCTTTATATGAGACCAATAAATTGTTAACATTCTCTACGTAATTTTCGGATTTACGATTTCCCAAGACGCCGTTGCAAATGTCCTTGAAAGAAAACCATGCTGCTTTTTCGGACAAGGTCGTTAAGTTCTTCTTGACTTAGAAGATGCGGCGCACAAGAAGACGAATCTGGTGTAAATGTTGGATCCAGATCAATATTTTCGGCTGAAAAACTTTCGTTGTTTACTTCGTCGTCGGCAGTTTCATCGTCGCTCGGTGTCATATTTTGTGAGGGGTCAGGCACAGGTAATTCCGGACTGTGCGGCACTGGTCTCAGTGCAGATGGAATATGAGGATATTTAACAGTATGTTTGGATTTAGAAGTTATACCACTGATATTTGTAAGACAAAAATAGCAATCGGTAATATGGTCTGATGGTTCCCTCCAAATCATGGGAATAGCAAAAGGCATATGTCGTTTACCTGTTGCCCACGCTGTAAGAAGTCTGACACACGTAACACAGCAAATATGGGGAGCCCAGCTTTTGTCTTGATCGCCTTCTTTACACTTGAAATACTGTTCATAGCATTTATTAACGAGAGGCGTGAAAGACCGTTTTTGAGATTTAAATGTCAATTCACCGCAGATGTAGCAAAAAGAGTTCGGGTGGTTTACACAATTTCTTGGCATTTTTACAGGTAAGTTACACTACAATAGCTTAAAATGCACCACAGCACATTCTTTAAAACGTTAAAAAAGTCTGCATATATGTTCATTCACCGAGCTCTAGCCGATAACTAAAACAACAATAAATGTTATGTAGGACTCGGAACTGCTTGCAGGTCTCAACAAGCCAAGACATGTTCCGCGTGACACACAGAGCACACTTTGTTATTTCTAGTCACAACAAGTTATTGTTACAATACACAAATAATAAAATAGCAATGCCTGACACAAGTTTTTTGTTAGATGACTCTTATAGTACAGACCTATGCGTGCATTTTATAGGTAAATAATCACATATACTGGAACATAAAAACTAAGGGTGATGGAGAAATTCTGAAAACATGATTGATTTCAGCATGCAAAATTATATTGAAATCAGACATTTTTGCGCTTGGGACAAAAATCTTGTTAACCAGTGTAATTAGCAATAGTAAGCGGTAAATCCGATGAGACTATTGCATCTATTCTATTATCACAGAGTGCAATGAACGAATTAGTTGTTCCATTGTTTATTGTAACTGTTTCCATCAACATTTTATAAAACTTGTAGTAATGGTTACCAATGTTTTTATAATAAATGACGTAATTCTTGATTCGAGCCATGTAGTTGATTAAATCGTATATACGTAGTAATATTTTTCAATTCTGATTTAAATAAGTTTTTAATATATATTTAAGTAAGCTTTAAAATGAGAATTTCTTTTATTGCTGAATAATGAGACATATTTTCAAAATATGTTCCAACTACCTATTTTTCGCTTTTAAATGACTTTTAACACGTAAAATTAAAGTTCTTTGGAATGATAAAGGTTGTCAAAACGAATTTTATGTCAATTGACAGGGCCCTTTAATGATTAACAGACCTACCTTAGTTTTTGTTTCTGTTATGATTATGTATTTGCGAGTTGTGACATGTATCCAGCCAGTAATCGTACGGACTATTTAAGGTTTGCGATAACCTCATTAATACAACTAGAATACCTGTAATGTAACTATAAATGTAACGTTTTAATCACTTTTACTCCCCGAGTCATCTAGGAAGTCAAATTTGGGATTGTTTTATTTTTTATGAACATGGTTATATTCTGTTTCACTCCGCCTTAAATCCCAGAAGGCCTCGATTCATCATATTAAGTGCATAAACTTTCCAAAGCAACCGCTTGTCGCAAAAGGCCGTCTACGGTTTATGATATAGGTCTGTCCATAAATAAAAACAAGTGAAAGTTGGACGTTACCACGTAGATAACGTAGATTTGACAAACAAAATAAAACTCGAATTATTTAATTCTGACCGCTAACATAGAGGTCACCACTTTCCTTAAACTCTCTCAATATGCTGCCTTATCGATTTAAAAGAAGTGAATGAAACGGAATTCGTAGCAGTTGCATTTCGGCACTTTGACGGATCCAGATGCAGGGACGTTTTTGAGGGGGTCTAACAGCGGTGGTAGCGATGGGTCATGGGAATTCTAGTTCATTTACGTGAACTAGTTCATTAGTTCTCGTTCACCAAAAAGACTAGTTCATTTAACTAGTTCATAGTTCTCTCTTTCACTAATTTTTTTATTTGTCATAATTTATAATTTCGCGATCGTAAAAATAAACACTGTAAATGGGAGCATTTTTTTCATCGATATTAAGAAAATCAAATAAAACTAAAAATTCCCTTTAAAACTAACAAAAATATTTACTCATTGCATACATATGTATATTGTCACAAAAAAAATCACACACAAAAACTATAAATTAATTTACTCCTCATACTCTAATTTATTCAAGAAAGAAATTATTTATTTATTATTATTTACCACATAATAAAAGACATACCGATTCCGCAGTTATCCCTCGCTACGGATCGTATTCCGTACCCGTAATAATGAACTGTGAACTAAGAAAAGAACGAACGACCATTGAACTAAAGAAACATATTATAGTCCAATGCGAGCTTCATATGGATCCGTTCTCGGTCTTCCAATCATTCCAATCTCGGTCTCCCAATCGTTCTCTCAGTTTAGTTCACCCGTGAACTAGTCTTTTGAAAAGGCGTGAACTCGTTCACTATAGGGAATAGTTCCTTTGAACTAGTTCGTTCATGAACTACACACCTCTAAGCGGTGGTGACCTCCATGTCAGCGGCCAGAACTAAATAGATTGAGGTTAGTTTTTGTCAAATCATGATAATTTACAAGACGTTGACATCGGTTCGTTTGCTTAAGAATAACAGCAGGCTGAGACCTACGTCATCTACGTGGTAAACGTCAGATTTTCATTTGCTGAACAGGCCACGATATACTAACACCGGTATGCCATTGTGCATAAATTCTCTATATCTTTCCCACAGCCAGTGCAAGCGTCCAGCGCGCTTTATATTAACCAATAAAACTTTATTTTGCGCGTTTTTTACAATGCTCGGGAATGTGAGGTTAGAACCGTCGCTCGTGTTATACGGCAGTGTTTAAATTTGGGCTTGCTGGTCGGCATACCGTTGTAGCTGTATCGTGGAACAGGCCCGATTGTGTCTCACTCACTCGTCCTTAAATCGCAGAAGACCTTGCTATGGTCTAATACGCGGCCAACAGAAATGTTAATGCTCTCTATGAGAAGCCCGACAATTTTATTGCATTTTAGTGTGTGATATGATGCAACTAAACAATCGCCCGACTATTTAGTTAGTTGCGCGCAATCTCATATCGTATGGGTTACAATTATTGCGAGACAAAATAGTTACACAACTAAAGGTTGCAATTACGCGAGGTGTCTTGGAAAATAACATATTGTATAGGATGTAAGAGATAATAAGAAATCTGGAGTGTTTTAATAGGGCCAAAAAATGTTCATCGTTTTGATGACAATTAAGTGAAACGTATTTTCACATTGCCAGCTGCAAAGCGAACGCAATTATTCTTGGAGTATATTGCTTAAAATGGGCACTGTTGGTAATTGTACTCTAATAAAAATACTCACTTTCCACCAAAATCAACGTAGAGATATCTTTGGAGAACTTCATAGGTTAAGAGGGTGACACCAAATTGTGGCGATGATCTGAAAACACGGGCTAAAAAGAAAAAAAAATGTGAAAAATTGTTTTAAACACTTTTGCATTTTAATTTAAAAAAAAACTATGTAGACACTCGGAGACATTCAGATTAGACATACTTTTAGTACGTATTGTTTTTTTTATTAGAACCAGAGTAAATTTTGAAAGTGATTATATTTTAAAGTTTATTATAGTTAATATGAAAAATGCATTTTAAGCTCATCACAATATGATCCGTGTCGTATACAGTGTATCTACTTAAGTTGGCTACGTATGGGAAACTTTTTATTATTAACTTGAAGAAGTAGTCCATACTTAAAGTGGAGTGGGAATATAGAAGGTAAAAATAAGAACACAAAGTCTTCCTCCACTGATATATTATAGAAATATTTAGTCAAATTCTCTACATGTTTCGAATGCAGAAGCATTCATCTTCAGGAGAAAAATTAAAGAAGAAAGGGCCAGCAGATATCACCCTAACTGAGCAACATAAATATAGGTTCGGTATAAAATGAATGAAGAAATCAATACACATTGCATTGTGAATAAGAAAAGTATAAGGGTTGAGACTTAAGGTACTGTGAAAACTTTAAAGGTGGAGTGAAAGATTTAACATCTTTGTGTGGAAGAACTGTCGAGAAATCAGAATGAAGTAACAAGCTATTAGCTAGTCATTAGAGAAAATATTTTTGGAGAAGTAAATAAAAGTGTGAGGAAGAAGACTATTAAAAATTCATTGGAAATTTAATTTAATTTAAAACATAATTGTTGGATGTAAACCTCAAAGGTTTACGAATAAACGTAATTAAACTGGAAAAATAAGCATTTAATTTTATAAAATTCTAACATTTTGGCTTTATGGAAGAAAACATTTTTTTATTCAGCTCGACCGCTACCGCGTGCTTTTCCAAAAAGACTTTACAAGAAAAGTTATTCTTCATAAAAAGTTCAAAACCTAAAATGCAACCATCAGATGTTAAATTTTTTCAGTCGTATACGAGGTTTGTCAAGAAATATGAAATTTGCCCAAGAGTACCTTTATTTTTGACAATATCGAAAACTGTAATTATGAAAAGTTGTTCGGTATGAAAAACTATGTTCAAATATGCAATTACACTAAATTTTTTTAAATTTCACTAATTTTGTCTGAAATTACCGATAAATTTGTAAAAATAAAAAAAATATTTTTCAGTGTAATTGCATTTTATAATATAGTTTTTAAATGCCGAACAACATTTCATAATTACAATTTTCGATATTGCCAAAAATAAAGGTACTTTACTCTTGGGCAAAATTCATATTTTTTGACAAACCTCGTATACGACTGAAAAAATTTAACATCTGATGGTTGTATTTTAGGTTTTGAACCCTGCAGAACTTCTTATAAAGAATAACTTTTTTTCGTAAAGTTAATAATAAAAAAGTTTCCCATTAGCTACTACTTAAGTAGGACACACTGTATATAATTTCCATATCCGTATTATAAACAGCTGTTATTAACTTACCTATCGATCCCTTCCAGAACGCTCTAAATCCTTCTTCTTTGTATATTTTTCTCGTGGCATCTAACACGCCACTATAGGTCGTCTGCCCAGCCCTGGCAACTACTTGTAATCGTGTTTTGATGACGTCAGCCGGTGTAACCAGTGACGCTGCTGGTACACCAGCGATTGCACCGGCGAATAACAGAGTCAGGGGGTGGTTATAACCAGTATCGTCTGCTAATCTAAAATATGTAGAAACATATAGGTAGAGTTCTCGGGACGTTAAAATATAAGCTAAATATAGACCATCAAAAATCTGGTCAGCCGTGCACTCCAAGAACAAAGTTTTTACCGGGTGTCAAAAAGGTTGAAATAATGAAAATACCTTAAAAAATACTAAACTTAATTTTTTTTAAATTTCCACATCCAATTAGTTGAAGGTTTTTTTTGCAGCTCATTGAAAACATGCACAAATTCGACCAATTTTAAAATCGCAAAACTGGCGCGATGACTCGATGACGGTGATCTGATAAAAATTTACACGAGCATCGTTACCGACCTTGCCATGTCGGTGTTTTTGTTTACATCCAACTTATTGTGGAATCTTAATGTATTTTTGTTCAAAATAAGTGTTCTTTTTATTAATTTATTTTAAGACAAAATAAAGATAACACTTATATTCTTCTTTGGTTTTATCAATTCATTAATCAAAATTTCTTTTATTCAAAAAAGTAATTGCTACATAAGGACGGGTATTTGGCCCCTTTTTGAATAAAGCGAGAAGGACATGAAATATTGATCATAAAATGAAATGGCGAATGAATCACTAGACTTCACTCTTAAATTGTGTACAATTATTTCTATTGGAATACTTTTGACACTGTCATTGTTGGTATAATAATATAAACATTTTTAAAGAACATTGGCAACATTGTCTATGTCCATGTTTTTGTTTCGATATTTTTTTAATTTTTTTTCTCGGACTTAAAAATATCAAAAAGTACAAAGAGAAAATTTTATTTTTTGTTCCTTTATACATTATAACCAAAATCAAAACTAAAAGACAAATTCAACGATATAGGGTTTGATGGATTTATCTGTTAAAATAATAGATTTATGTAAAAAATAATCATAGCTTCTTCGAAGATTAAAAAGATGAAAAACATCTTTATGGCACCATCAACTGTAAATATTGGTCTGCCGTTAATCCTCGGTGAATGGTCGAAGCACACACATAAAGACCAGAAAATTAAGGTTTGGCCGGGTATTATAGGCCGTAACATTATTGGACTATTTTTTATTGATGGAAACACTATGAGCTAACTTTACTTGTAGTTATTACATGAGAGTCAGTGGGTATCATATTTATCGTGCCGACCGTAATTCTATTACCAGCTGCAAACATGTCTAGTAAGTTAAAATCTGATTGTTAGCTAACAGTATCCATCAAACAGCTTATTATTTTTGTATAACTGAAGATATAGATAAACTTAATTATGAAGAGTTCTATTATGATTTCAAAAACGCGTACTATCTGAATATTAATAATCTGTTCGCATAAATACAAAAAATAGATGCAATATGTCAGCAGCTATGAAAACTACAACAAATTTCTCACTAGTATACTGGCCTGATTTTTTAATTTTTTTTGTGTTAAACGGGCACCTTTGAAGTAAATAATGGCTGTCAATGTCATTTATGTCACAGTCACACTTGCTGGTTAGTTAATTGTTGTTAAAAATCTTTATGCAACCCAACATATAAGAACTAAATATTTAGTTATTCTAAATTTAAAACCTTTTAGTGAATACGGAGTAATTTTTTTTTGGAGAGTTGTACGATTAATGGTTTCCAAGATACATTATTTAAGAAAATTAAGAAAAACCGCAAACATTCGTCATTCTACCAATATGGCGGATGTTGGGGGATTTTGGTTAATGGTATACTAACTTTGCTTTAGTATGTGCGTATGCTGGGAAGTAGATGGCGCTGAAGGGAACGTCCCTCAGCAGGCAAGCCCTGGCGCCTTTATACAATCCAAAGAGCCCTAGTTCTTTGACCACAGTCCAGGCTCGAACTTTTTCCCCGCTTGCTATTTCGCCGGCAACTTGTAAACGAATTTTGACAATTTCCAAAGGATTCGTGAAAATAACTTGGGACCCACCAGCCTAAAACAAAATATGGTGTAATTAGTAAAAATAGTGCAAAACATAACCTAGATGGCTGAACATCTGGTTAGGCAGAAAAAAACATTATACAATAAAGATAACTTTTTTCGACCTAGATTATTTGCTTTTTACCCACAACTGCCATATTGAAGTACGTGGTTTGGATTCCCTAATTATCGGAAATAAAATAAATGCTGTACACAACATACTGTACTGTACTGCTGTACATAAATGGAAGATGCTGGCCCACCCGGCATCGCCCGGTGAGATACCATTGCATCAGTTTACGCGGCGTGAAGTTGCTCTTTGAGTTAACGTTTCGTCGCTGTGCTGATGTTTCCGGTTTCCAGGGTGGGGCCGTATGAAAGAAGCATGATGGAAGCTCCAAGATCAAAATATTCCGGAGGTAAACTCGCCCCCCGATCGGATCTCCGGGTGGGGGCTGGTCCTGTGGCTTCATCAAGCGAAATTAATGAATTATCCACCATTTCCGACAATTTACTGGGTTCCTCCAACAACACTCAACGAGGAAATGGTGTGGCGCCTGCAGTTGCTAACAGACCCAAAAGTAACAACTTCAAAATTGATTTCTTAGATGGCTTAACACTAACATCAATTCAGTCCACCAGCACTTACAATCTTCCAAGCCTCATGTGCTTGCACTGACCGAGACAAAAGTCAGAGCGTCAACGAACACCGTCAGCTATTTATATCCTGGATATGATTTTCACTTCCGTTTTAGACGCAACTTTGGGGTCTGTCTGTTCATTCGAGATGATCTTTGCTGCCAACGGGAGGAGATACTGGAACCGATGTAATGTGGTTTAAAATATCTTCACAAAAAATCACTAAGTTTATATGCTGCCTTTACCGTCCTCCAAGCGACATGCATTACAGGGCCCTCTTCTCATCACTAGCCAACACAATCGACTTCTTGCAAACCAATCATCCGAATGCTGAAGTCGCTATCTTTGGCGACTTTAACGTCCACAATGTCAACTGGCTTAAATACTCAAACACCAACGATGAGCAAGGCCGCGAGGCCGAATCTTTTGCGATCAGTTCTGGTCTAACTCAACTCGTAGAAGAACCAACGCGGGTTCCAGACCGAGCTGGGGATTTTGCTAGTCTTTTAGATCTCATTTTAACTTCAAATCCAGATCTATATACGGTCACCGTACAACCACCATTGGGCTCTTCCGATCACAAACTTATTTCAACCCTAAGCGAGCTGCCAATTAGTTCTGAACGACCTCCTAAACCCCGTAAGATTTGGCACTATACATCAGCTAAGTGGGAAGACCTAAAGGAACATTTTCGCAACTTTCCCTGGCTAAGCGTATGCTTTTCTTCGGATGATTCATCTGTCTGTGCAAAGGAGGTCTCCGACGTCATTCTAACTGGCATGGAGGCCTTTATTCCTTTCTCCAAAAAGCGTCCTTCCAACGGCAAACCCTGGTTTAGCAAGAATTGCGAGCGTGCTGTCAGATCTAAAAACCTGGCTTACCGACAGTGGCGTAAAAACCCTACTCCTGAAAATCGCGCCATCTTTGTTACCACCCGAAACCAATGTAAGCAAATGATAGACCAAAGCAAAGAAGCTCATAACGAGAGAATCAAAAACAAACTTCTTGCCAGTCCTAACGGATCAAGGTCCTTTTGGTCAGTCGCTAAGGCCGTCAGCCAAAACTTTACAAAGTCAACTATTCCACCTCTAACACGTTCCGACGGCACAATAGCAACCACAGCCGGGGATAAAGCAAACCTACTTGCTGAACTGTTTTCCTCGCATTCCACTGTAGACTTTCAGGGAAAACCACCACCCAACATTCCCTCAGTTCAATCGCAAATGTCTGAAATCGTGTTCCGTCAGCGTCTTGTTAAACGTATTCTTAAAGGACTCGACGTCAATAAAGCTTCTGGTCCAGACGAAATTCCTATCATTGTTCTCAAGACATGCGCCGATGAACTTACACCAGTATTTTGTAAACTTTTCAACTTATCCTACAAAAAAGGAACATTTCCATCCTGCTGGAAGTCGGCGCGTGTCCAGCCCATTCCAAAGAAAGGTAAAAAGACCCTGCCAAGCAACTACCGACCCGTCGCATTGCTTTCAGTAATTTCAAAAGTAATGGAGAAAGCTATTAACCGACAACTCCTAAAGTATCTGGAAGGGCTTAACATTATCAGCGACCATCAATACGGTTTTCGTAAGTCCAGATCAACAGGTGACCTTCTGGCATATGTCACCCATCTTTGGAGCAACACCATCGAACATCATGGAGAATCCCGGGCTGTTGCACTGGATATCTCTAGGGCTTTTGATCGTGTTTGGCACGATGGGCTTCTAAGTAAATTGCGATCCTACGGTATGCCTAATGGATTTTGTTTATAGTTAACCAGCTTCCTTAAGAACCGTTCTCTGCAAGTGGCGATTGACGGGTTTCTCTCAGACACCTTCACCATCAATGCCGGTGTTCCTCAAGGGTCCATATTGTCGCCTACCCTCTTTTTACTGTATATTAACGACCTTCTAGTGAAAACCCAAAATCCAATTTATAGCTTTGCTGATGACAGCACACTTGTCTCATCTTTTACCTTGACTCCCCAAACATCCGCTGCCGATGCACATCTTCGCAGGCAGCATGAAGTATTGCGCCTCAACAAGGACCTGGAAGAAATTTTGGCTTGGGGTGACAGTAACCAAGTCGAATTTAATGCTAAGAAAACCCAGGCAGCAGTCTTCTCCAAAAAGGTTAACATTGCAGAACCGGATATAGTCATGGCAGGACACGCAATTCCCCTGGCACCGTCTATTAATTTGCTGGGGGTCAATCTGGGAGGTAATATGTCTTCCCATGATCACGTTGCCGCAATTGCCAAGACAGCTGCACAGAAACTTGGTGTACTTTTCCGCACTAAAAGGTTGTACACACCCCATCAACTTTTGACACTCTACAAAGCCCAGATTCGTCCATCATTAGAATATTGCTCTCATGTCTGGAGCTCTGCACCCAAGCACACCCTTCGGCTACTGGATTCCATTCAAAGGAAAGCCGTTCGTCTGATCGGCGACCCCGAGCTGACCAAGACCCTCGATAGCCTGGAGCATCGAAGACAGGTTGGTGATTTGGCTTTCTTTTACAGATATTTCCATGGCAGGTATTCGACTGACATTACCCACTTGATTCCACCTAGAGCAATGCAAAACAGAAATACACGGCGAACCACTGCTGCTCATCCATATGTTGTTCAGCTTAGTACTCCTCGAACTTCATTGTTCAAGAATTCTTTCATCTGGAGAACGTCATCTTTGTGGAATGATCTTCCTGAGGTCGTGTTTCCCAATGAATACAATCTTCAACGTTTCAAGACCAACGTTAATCGCTTTTTTCGCACTCGCACCGCTCCCAGAGCGCCTTTAAGGATTTTTCCTACAGTGCAGGTGTTTTATCATAAAAAAAACACTTCAATTTAAAAAATTGAATTTTTATGTTTATCTAATGGCATCAGATTAAAATTTTTGGCTGCTAAATAATTGACAAATTGAAGATTAATATCAGAATATTTATAAATAAAAGAACACTATTCAAGAAAATAGACACATCGCACATTGAAAACTTCCCTCGTGTAAGGAAGTACATACTGTTTAAAAACGTTTATTTTTTATAATGTACCTTACGAATATAATATACAATACAGTTTTACGTTTAGTTTTGGAATTAGCTTTTATGCCGCGCAGATCTATTATTTCTGTGCTTTTAGGCAACAATGACTTGGTAAAATACTCGGGAACTAGCGTCAAACATATTTACCGGATCGATACCTTACCAACCCATATTTTTAGCAACACACAATGCTTCGACTGTTTTACACGTGACAAAAGAATTGTTGAAATGTTCCATTCGTCTTGTTAAAATAATCATTAATGAAATGCGTTAATCAATAACTTATAATAATGTCAATTATACGACAGTGGCGGCTCCTGGTAAAAATTTTAAGGTATTCTGCAATTTTTGCATTTTTATAAATTATGTCTATCCTACGTTCTCTTCTGTTCGTAAATTTTGTAATTAGCTACTTTGTCATTAAAATTGTCTATTTTTAACTTTTTTTTAATAGATAGCATGGAAAGAGCTGTTATAGTTCGTCCAATTACTGGCTGGATGCACGTCACAACTACATGATCACAATATAAACAAAAACAAAATAGGTCTGTTATTAGTTAAAGGGTGCTGTCAATTGACATTGATAAATTAATAAAATCGTTTTGACAACCATTGAAAAACTTTAATTTATCCGTGTTAAAAGTGATTTAAAGTGAAAAACTATTAGTTTGTACTTATTTTTAAAACATGTCTCATTATTCAGCAAAAGATGAAATGTCCATTTTAAAGAGAGCCCTGCAGCGCTTATGCACCAACCGCCACTGAATTACGATATTTGTTGTATACTTACACATGCACCGGACATAATTTCACCCCACATAGGTATACTTCCATTCTTATCGGTGAATTTATCTCTTACAAAATCGTTTACCTAAAAAATTTAATTAGTAAATTATAATGGCTTATTTTACAGTAGTCCCGGCGGATCTTTACCTGTGCGTCATCGTTTAACGGTATAGAATCAACGTGCTTTACAACTCCCCATCTTTATTTGTTATAAAGGCGAATAGAAATATAACCCAATGTATTCCCATGTAACGTGCTATACAGTATAATATTATATATCTGTGGCTTTTGGGAGATATTTATGATACCTCCAAAAAAACTTTTTTTTTGTTAACTCTCCTAATATAATTTATTTTTTACATCTTTTCATTTGATCGAACTATGTCCAACACTTCCAGGAAATCTGTTGTAGTTTCATATAATATCGATAAGTCCTTTTCATTAAATTTTAGTTTGGTATAATATTGTTAAAATAATAATTAATTATAAGGTAAAACAATTTAATACATTTATGAGAAGTGGTATTTATCATGCATAGACCAAATATTATACCAAATATTTTGACTGTTTAATTAAATTTTTAATTTACAAGTTCTGTTTAGTTATGGTTTTAAAAACAAAGGATTTGGTCGACACTGGGTTAGGGTTTAAACATTTTAGGTGTTAAGTCCATTATTAAATGTTTTAATTTATATTTTTCTAATACAAATTATGATATGTGTCAATATATAAAAAACAGAAATATATACGGATATTTTCTTTATCTAAGGCATAATATAATATTTAACAATTGGCGTTTGGTTTATTTATTCATTGCATCAGATGTAAAAAATACACCCAAATTTTAAAATGCCTCTACTGATAAACGTTAATTTTGGAGTTATCATGTGTCTCCCAAAAGCCACAGATATAAAAGTAATATTTGTAAACTGACTATTTAATTTGAAGATCTTTGATAGTTTCTCCGCTGAATTACATCGTTTTTTTTTATTGTCATTTTGAGTTAAAATTTTTTCGTTTAATATGTTTTTGTGTCTTAAAAATGTATTTAATTTTAAAAACAATTATGGTTTTTTGAGATATTGTCATCGTTCTTTCGCGTTGCCGGCCGGTAAGTAGGTATTGATACTTATTGTAAGAAATTCTAAGTTTTAAATTATGTCGTGAAACAATGTAAGGCAGTGGTTAGTCATGTAAATGGAATTATGTTAAAAAATTGAATAATTATGTATACTGTTGATAAAAGTGCCATTGAATGATCTGTTAAGTAATTGGACTTGGTTTTGACATTTTAAAAAAAAATTATTCATACGATTTTAATGACGTATAAATGTGACGCACGGGTAAAAAGCCACCAGAACTACTAAATTTACTATTTCATTCGGGGTAATTTGCATGCTTAATCAGGTACAATACTTAAGGGACGCCTACAAACACTGGTGGGTAAAGACATAACACATTTACTTTCCTTCTATGTTAAAAAATTATTATTGAAAACATTACTATAATAATGAGTTGCACACATGTTTTAAGCAATAATTCACTAACTAACTAGACAACTTTGATCGTGTCATCAATGACATTGGCAGAAATAATTTACTCACAATCAAAATTGTCCGGTTAGTAAGCTAACCGGGTCATTCTTATTGTGAGAAAATACTTTCTGACAATGTCATTTATATCACAAAATACTTCTTGCAACCAGATATAAATCAAGTAAGTTATTTATGATGCGAGTCCGAAATTGGCAAGTAGGATCATCTATGTAGCAACAATTAAATCAAAAAATATACCGTACAACATCACGAATAATTCATATCGAGATCATTCCAAAACAATAATATGCAATTATCGCATGGAATATAGAAAAAAAAATCTGATTTTATTTGTTAATACTTTTAATTTTATTATTAAAACGATGATAGTGGAAACATTAATATGGTAACTATTTAATTTAACACAATAATTGCTATATTTTAATTTTTACAGTTGATTAGAGTAGAGAAAATGAGCCATTTTTATTAGTGACTGCGTTGCCGAATTGCTTTTGATTCATGGTCATGAGGTACAGGGTAATTTCTTAAAAACATCTCAAATTAACTACTTTAATAACTAAAAAGGTTTTACTTTTAGAAAAAAGTTATTTTAGTAAAAACTGATGTTATCGTCTATTTTTTTTAAATGCCATTAACTATTTTATGGTTAAGAGTATGTTTTACCCCAAATACAATGATGTATTATCCATCCCTATTTACTTATGTCTGTTTGAAAGTTGAAGATGATGATGAAAATGATGTTTCTTAAATGAGAGTTTTGAACTTGCATTGTCTTTATTTGTTTTAAATCACAACGTTTTAACTGGTAAGTATATCCAGTCCTCTTCAGGTCAATACTGTATAATAGAAGAAATTTGCGTTTTTATGGCTCCGGGTTTGGGTCGTTTCAAGGGTTGAGTCACAGAATATGTGGCTATAATATTTTGTAGTTGAGTGATACATCAATGTATTTATGGTGAAACGTATTCTTAAAAATAAAATAAAAAAGTCCAGGTTCGTATTTAAAAAAAGTTGACAATGATAACTCAGGTATAATAATAAAAAACACCACGTAAAGAAAGAAGTTTTTTTTTTAAAGAACTTTTTTCTAAAATAAAAAAGTTATGAAAGAAAATAATATTAGACGTTATTAACCAATCACCCTGTATCTCACGAATAAAAAACAATTAGGTAACTGGATCTAAAAAAAGTTTTAAAAATCACACATTTTCTCTAATTTAATTAACTTCAAAGAAATTATCATTTAGAACATATCAATAATTGCTAATTAAATATTTATCAGCCTGTATAATATGTTGTAAAAAATACTATGGTACATGACGAATTAAAAAACACCTTTATTCAGTTAACGATTATAACCAGACAAAAACGTTCAAAAAAATTAAAACAATATCACTACCTAACTATTTGTGTACTGGATCCTGAGTTTTTATATTATTTATTTTTTGTAGTTCCCTATGCCACTTGACATAAATATATAGCGATTCCACCATGTTTGCGGAAGACGTTGCCATAACATTATGGAAGAGGTGACATATCCTATCGAATTAATAAATTTAATATTTAACTTGTGACTTATAAGGCCCGGTTGTACAATTACGACATAAGCTTAGTTCAGCGTTGAATCAAGCTCAAACTTCATTTTGCCAACCACTTTACATTCTTGTTGGTTGTCAAAATTTGTTTGAGCTTGGCTCAAACTTGAACTAAGCTTAAGCCGGAATTGTACAACCGGATCTTTGACTATTCTTTATTTTAATTTTTAAAATACTTTCGCCTGCGGCACGTGGCCTGCTTCTCTTTGGTCACTTAAAATGTTTTCTAGGACGTCCACGTCCTTATATTTTTAACCTAACACCACAAGGGAATTGATTTTAAAAAATGTAGCTCTGGCCACAAAAGAGTTATTTCACTTTGTGGCACAAACCTTGTATTAAAAAAAACGATGCTCTACCTACCGTCAATTTAATAGCCTTTTCAGGAGCCACGCCCATCAATTGAGGCACCAGTCCCCTGTACAAACCAAATACCCCCTCGTGTCTTATGACCTTCTTGAAGCAATCGATGCTGTTTCTGTACATCAGTTCACCGATGAACGAACCAGTCCGTTGGTTCTGCATACGGGTTTTTACTAAATCTATTGGGTAAACAGCTGTAGCTCCCACAGCTAGAATAAAAAATAATGTTATTATTAACAAGTTCTTTATTGGTTACCCAATTTCGTTGGAGGTTCTTCAGCCTAAAAATGAGTATTTTAAGTAAAAAGTTGATTTTATGTGAAAACTGGTATGATAATACAGTAATTTTTATATGAAAACAGTGTGTTCTATTCAGTGATAGCAAAGTAAAATAGACCCAGCCTTTCATTCATAACAGTACTTTTGCCGAGCCGACATAACATTGTTTATAGAGGACATTCTATCGTATGACATGTATAGTCTGACACACGGTAACTTCACCTGCGCGAGAAGACGAGGAAACACAAAAAATTAGATATAAAATTGGAAGTCAAAGCGGGCCTAATTTATTTTTGCCTATATAGTGTAAATTAAAATAATATATATTTCTATGTAATTTTTGTATATACCGTATTGGCAAATTCGAATCTAGGGTGCGAAATCTCTAATGCAACCAAGAGAGAAGGCACATATGGGCAAAACCTTCAGTTAAAAATAGACATCTAACCTACATTTTTGAAAGGGGGGATATTTGTGTGGTGTGGCCGAGTCGATATATCGATTGCTCCGTGGCTGCTTCGACCGCGTGTTCTAAAGAATGGAAGGTGGGAGGGAGGGGATACCATGTTTTCTGTTTAACGTGTTAAACGTTACTAATAATCTGTCTGATGCGTTTATATTGGCACCCTAGATTCGAGATTGCCAATAAAATATATTGTTGTCTTCTGATAAAAGGGAGTGCTTGATCGATTTTACTCTGTCGTCGTCGGTATACAGCACTGCATTGTCGCTATAGTCTATTTCAGAAAGGTGTAGAGTAATAAAATGCGAAATTCCGTCCAGTTCGGCTGAATTTCGGTTACGGCCATAGGCGTAGGTAAATTTTGTGCATTAAATTATTTATAACTAACCAAAGAAAAAAAAAGAAGATAATTTGATAAAGAAGGAACTATTAGCTATAGCAAATTTACACAAACATCGTTTTATGAAATATGCCGTGAAAGATATAGCTGAAAAACATAGTGTAACTGTGCCGCGCACACCGCCATGTCTTTGCGAACTAAATCCTATAGAACTTATATGGGCGCAAGTGAAAGGATTTGTAGCAAGACATAACACGACATTCAAAATGAAAGAAGTTAAGCAACTGTTTGATCAAGCCATTAAGAAAGTGACAACAGAGAGCTGGCGAAAAGCAGTCCATCATGTCATTAAAGAAGAGGAGAAAATGTGGAATCTTGACCACCTGATTGATAGGACCGTCGACTTGTTAATTATAACCTCAAGAGGAGATGACAGTTCCTCAGATGACGAAGAATTTTTTATAATTTAATTTCTGTATAATGTTTAGTAAAAAATAAGTGTACCTAACGCTATGTACATAATGCACGCCTTTGTTACACCATTTTTAGTGTTTGTGAATGGATAGCAAATAGGCAAAACCCATAAATTGACCCGGGTGGTACTACCTGCACTTGATGAAAATAAAGAACTTTGTAATGCCAAATTATGAAAGTGGCTTAAATATTCGTTGGGTCACTCTGCAGTCCCTTTGCATACCTAATGAGCTTTTATACCTCTACACCTTTCTGAAATAGACTATATAGAGGGTTGTTAAAAGACTCATTTTTTTTTTAGTCTTTTCATTCAAATGCTGGTGTTTAAGGTATGAACTTACACCTAAAAACATAAAACATGCATAGCCCTTAAAAATAGTCGAAGGTTGATTTTAAATGCATTTGACAGAACATGATATCAAAAAGGTAATATTACTGATGTTACAGACACCACAAAAATTACATGGTGTTGATCGTTCGCTATAATTATTTTTACCTCAGACCCATCACCATAGGAAAAGTATTTCATTCATAAATAAATTATTGTTATTTGTACATAGTTAAACGTGCATTTGCAATATAATTAAGTCTTCCACCCTGAAAAAGCGAGACCAATTTGAACGTGCGGAGGAGCGCATGAAATGAAGGGGATAATACAATATACAGTATATTTAATTTAAAAAAACATAATACACAAAAGCTCATTTTCAATAATGTATGCTTGAAACATCGTTACAAATTGATTAATGAACTAAAGATCGCCAGAAAGGGTAGGTAACCATCAGATCACAAATATAGCAGACACGGCGTGGTCACGATGGCAAACTTGGAAAATAATAGTTTCTTTTGCTATTAATATAGAGTTTGTTAAAAAAATGTTAAAAGTAAAATAAGATGTTACATAAATATTTATTATTTTTACAGATGAATATTTTTTACAATTTTCTTTTTGTGCGTGCGTTCTCGTTTACCTATTGCTTGTATACAGGGTGATTCCTAAGTTGATACTTCTGTTTTAGCTGTGTATAGAAGGCATTAAAATAAACAACATTTTCAAAAAACTTAAAAATAGGCGAGATACAGAAGTAAAAATCTAAGTGCGGGCCTGGTCATCAAAACGTAGCCTGATATACTTTATGCTGTTTTAGTCTTATTAGTAGTGATTAGTCATGCAGTATACGGGTCGGTGGTCAGTTATTTATTTGGCGATCTGCTGCGGTGTGTTTTTCTGAAGCAAGTTAATTTCAAATTGGTGACACGTAAAAATGGTAAAATTTGAAAACAATGAACTAGTAGATATGAGGTGTTAATTTACTGTGAGCGTGGCAAAGTGCTTCGAGATTATACGCAGAACGCTTTCCCTTGCGGGCTCATCCTACACCTAGAAGTTTTCTTAATGTTATTCAACGGGCAAATTAGGCAGAACCGTATTTGATTCGTAGTGTAATAAATGAATGTAAGTACCTTATTTTTGCGTTTTTGAAAAAAGGTATTTGAAAATGTTGTTTATTTTAATGCCTTCTATACACAGCTAAAAAAGAAGTATCAACTTAGTAATTACCCTGTATTTAGTTCAGATCGGTAAAATAGTGTTGCGATCACTACAGTGCGTACTTTCTTATTCTGTGGAGATCGGACGTCCTCATGGCTAAAAGCAAATAGTTTTGTCTAGGGTAATTGGTCTGAGATTTTTACCATACCCGTGATTGGTTTATGCATGCTGTTATAAAAATTAAATAAAACCCTTTAAGCTACTCATGAAATATTAAGTTTAACAAAACAATGAACATTACCCTCCGATAATTAAGGTTAGTACACACAATAAAAGGGTAGTTACCCGACCCTGAGAAAACTATAAATACTAAACATAAAAATGTTATTGGATGACCAATGACAAGCACAAGTGACAAAATGGCGACATGACTGATGATGGTTGAACGATGACTTACCTCCAGCTATAGAACCTAAGGTGAAACGATATGTACTCTCAAGTATTTGAATTAGTACACCTCTATCCTCGGGACTCTAAAAACGACGTAAAAGCAAACTACTGTTTAAATTTGACAACTGAAGTGTTATGTATGTATATACTTAAACATGTAGAATTGATAATTGAGTATACATATTTTAAATAAACTTATTTGTTATTAGTTTTAAGTCGAATTTTAAAGGAAATGCACTAAAGCATGCCTGACTTTGTCACTTAGCTCCTAATGTATTTTTTATCACGATGAAATCGCACACAATGCAGTAGTTGTTAATGCAAAGTCCATTTTTTTAATTCTGTAAACTGTCTTTGTCACTTTCTAAGGTTCACAGAGTGTTATGGAAATGAATGAATATTTAATCCCACAATCCTGAAACGAACATAGAGAGAGAAAATCACCATTTTTTGGCTCGCCGCTACTGGTGAATTTATACACGGCATGGCAAGAAATAACAATAAAACACTTGGTTTAAAATAAGTAATTGCGATATTTTCTTGTGCTGTTCTGTCTTCTATTACATGAATTCCTTTGTAAATTTTCGTTGTTTTGAATATCATTTTAAAAAAACTCGTAATTTGCAAAAACGTCAAAAATAAACTGCCATTTTGGTTTCATTCTTAACCATACAGGGTTAGGAAATATTACCAGAACGATCGATTATTTTAAAATATACATGGGTTAGCAAAAAATAGACTGTCTCTTGTTGCATGTTTTCTATGTATAGTAGTTGTAAGAATAAAATATCAAAGAATCTGCATTGTGGCGTTTTCAGAACAGTAAAACTAAATTAAATTCATCAAAATACTCACCGAAACAGTGTGAATTTCAGCCAGCCTATTGGTAATTTGTTTAAAATATTGTTCAGGTGCTATCGCATATAGATCGTTGTATACAATACGCCTAAAATAAAAGAATATTATTTTCTAAAAGTTTCACTTAATTTTGTGTGCGCACAAACCAGTCCCATTTGCCGCTCTCCTCCTTGAATAAATTACTAGCAATTTCCAATAGCAGCAGAAATAAAGAAAAACAGTTTCCACTTGTTAGTACTTATTTTAGAATATTAAACGGCATTTTTAATTAATATGGGTTTAATTATGACATTGACTAACAAAAATAATTCAGGTACCGGCTGTTGCTAACCCATCGCCAAGATACGAAATACTTAATGTCGTCTTTTTTTTTGTTTTAGCCAATTACAATTCTGACACACATAATAAAGTTACTAGCTTTTTGCCTACTACGTGGCCGTAGTTACCTTAAAATATATTATAAGAATTTTTTAGTCATTATTGTCATTAAATCTATTTAAAATACCTGATATGAATAAGCAACAATAAAACCTATTACTCTTGGACTTTGTAAAGTAGACGTGTGAGCAAAAGAACAAAACTACAAAAAGTTATTATAATAAGAGCTTTTTTCCACTACGAACTTATAAAAGAGCCATTATTGACCGATTATTAACCTTAGAAATCTGTTTTCCCTACATTGCCAATTATTATTGACCATGGTTTATAAATGAAAACAATCTATTTGAGCCGGTAACTTGATTTATAATAATAAGGAAAGTCATTTCTTGTAGGTAGGCAACCGGATAATACATATCAGATTCTCAGAGATGCTCGACGTTGTAAAGTATTGATAAGTATTGTAAATTATAAATATAAGCCAAAGAAAAAATAATGTGCCATATTCATTAGGATAATTATAAAGCTTAAAATCAGTAATGTCAAAATAAATTAATTAAAAACGGACATTGTCACTTCATCAATCAACAAAATTTGACATTAGCAAACCCACCTAACAAGACAAAAACAAATTATCTTGCCAATTCCAAAGTATAGGTAACTTAATTTAAAAAAGTTGCGGAAACGACCTTTTAATTATATACCAAAACATTTTCTATAATTAATAATATTGTAAAAATAAGTATCTTGTAAATGTGTTAGTGGTGGAAATAAAATATATTAACGATGGTTTAGACAGCTATACTATTATAGCTCTTACGTCTTAAATTCCTCACCGCTCCGTTCCTCGTGATTTAAACTCAACGCTCGGGCAATAATAGTAGCTGTCTAAACACTGGGTAATAATATACTATTTCGAGTGTTTACTTTACAAAATTTTAGTTTTTTTATTCAAAAATATAAGACTTGTCACAACGACCAAAAGTTTGTCTGTAATGGACAGGTAATGCTAATTCTACAGGGTGATTCCAAAGTTGATACTTCTTTTTTAGCTGTGTATAGAAGGCATTAAAATAAACATTTTCAAATACCCTTTTTCAAAAAACTTAAAAATACAAAAGTAAAAAATCTTAGCTCGGGTTATCAAAACGTAGCCCGCTATACTTTATGTTGTTTTTCTTATCTCTTATTAGTCATACGGGTGGTGTTAAGCAATTCGCTGCGTGTATTTTTCTGAAGCCAGTTTATTTTAAATTGGTGACACGTGAAATTGGTAAAATTTGAAAAAGATATTATACTCAGAACGCTTTTCCTTGCGGGCTCATCCTACACCCAGAAGTTTTCTTAATGTTATTCAACGGGCAAGTTAGGCAGAACCGTATTTGATCCATAGTGTAATAAATGAATGTAAGTACCTTATTTTTGAGTTGTTTGAAAAAAGGTATTTAAAAATGTTGTTTATATTAATGCCTTTTATACACAACTAAAAAAGAAGTATTAACTTAGGAATCACCCTGTATGGGTTAAATTTTAGTCTCGCACTGTGAAATTAATAATGAAACTTATTTTGTGACTTTATTTATTACATCTGGGCGACAAAATCCCTCATCTCATCTGTCAGTGCATTTTGAAGGTAATATAATATAAATAAATAATGCAAATGAATTATAATAATAATTACCCCGTCTGATGCAGAACATCGACCAGATGGAACAGAATCTCCACCTCCAAGGGTGTCATCTGCGACATGGCCTGTGCGGAATGCATGAATTCGTCCTTGCTGACTTCCTGCGTGCGATGCCCGTTGGTCACGTTGAGGTAGACGCGCTTCACCAGCTCCATGTTGTTCAGTAACGAATTGAAGGCGATGAAATAGGGAAAGCTCACTCGACGGCTTTGGGTCTCACCTTGAACGGCCTGAAACATTCAAAACAGCTTAGGAATTTCATTTGAACATAATATCTACGAGTCGTCCAAATCTAAGATGAACAGTAAGAAATTACATGCCACTTCGCACAAGTAATGCCTATTTTTGACTAACCTCAATAAGATGCGACTGGACCTCCTTGGTGAGCAGGTGACTCTTAATACTGATCATGATATCCTGAAAATCCAAAACAGATATAAAACCAGACCCATCTTTATCCCTTCGCCTAAAACCTTCGATGGCGTACTCCTCGTGAAAATCGTGCAGGAACTGACTGAACTCGTTGTACGTCACCAGACGCTGTTTGTTCTTGCCAAAGTAGAGCTCCACGAAGGGCGAGTCCATGTTGAAGGGAATGCGACGGTGTAGTTCGGTTTTCTTCATCACCTCCACGAATTCCGCTGCAATGATAAAAAAATAGTAGTAGAAATTTTGTGTCCGTAGTAATAATCAAGAAAACAAATAGTTTATGTATCTGTCTTTCGCTTTACAGTACACAGGGACGCCAAAACAATGGGTTTCCTGGGGTCAGGTAGACAATGACGCCCGTTTTGTCTCATCGGAAAGCCATAATCTGATGCAACTATACAGACTGAGAAATTGCGTTTTCAAAATTAAAAAAAAATAAATAAATAAGTAGTGAACACGCTGCGTCGTCATCTATACTTTATACAGATATCATTTACGTCGAGGTAAAGAAGCCTTAGCCAATATACAGGGTGTCCCATTGTCCCATAACTTATGGGCCGTAGAGTAACTGGAGATACTAGACATCAAACTAAGCCGATTGAGTCATATAAGTTTTTTCGGATTGTTACTCGTTCTAGAGTTACAGGGTGTTGACAATAAAAGTTTATTCTCGAAAATAAGCCATAATTTTAAAACGGTTTAATGAATCGAATTAAAAATTGGGAATATTATGTTTTTATGACCAAGAAATAAGAATTTGTAGGAATTTTTAAGTTTCAAACTAGAGGGCGCTAGTTGCATACACTGGGCTTCATAAATCTATGATTTTTTTCTTACCTGTGATATTAGGTGTTTTTCAATTATAGTTTCTTAAAGAAGGGCATCTTCCGAGTCAAATAGGTGTACTTGATTAATCTTAATATCTTTAACGGTTTTCGAGATATTTTCCTTTAAACATCCCAAAGCATAAATAAACATAGTACCTACATAATTAAATTAATATTTTAATTATCAAAAAAAACTTATATGACATAATCGGCTTAGTTTGATGTCTAGTATCTCCAGTTACTCTACGGCCCATAAGTTATGGGACACCCTGTATAACCAGATTTTCAAATTTCTCGTGCTGTTATTGACAAAGGCGTGTTTAACTCAATGCAAAATACAAATTCACCAGAAATGATTTATTTTTAAATAAATATTGAAAATGCGATTTCGTAGGCCGTTCAGTAGCATATGAGTAGCATCAGATTATAGCTTTCCGATTAGTTCTAATAGGGACAAAATGGGCGCCATTGTTTATATGGCTACAGGGCGGTGTTGTCGAACCTACCGATATGGAAGTAGATCTACCAATTTACCGGTTTTTAAAAAATAAACCAAAAAACCATAACATTATTGAAAACCCGTTAATTTCGAGGAATATCTGGGGGAATGATCTGAGAGGCCGTTTTTTTGGAAGTCACTTTTGTTTGGACCGAAGATTTGGGGGGCGCCGGAGGACGGTGGTTCAGAATAAAGATTTGTGGGTGCTGGAGGGTAGTTTTTTTTAAAGTCGTTTTTGGTTTTAATTCGTTCGGAGCAAAGATTTGGTAGGCGCCGGAGGACCTTTTTTTAGAAGTCACGTGAAAATTTCGTGGTTCAAAGGTTTAAATTAGTTGAAAAGTTGACTTAAAAAAATTTCCAGTATTTTTCACATCTCCCGATTTTGGGCACTAATCTACCAATTCAGAACATCGGTTTCACCCGATTTTGCATTTAGACGTTCGGCAACTCTGCCACACAAAACCCTTTGTTTTGGGGTCTCTGTGTACTTTAATGGTAAATATACTATGGGTTTATTCGATTGTGCCCTTTGCATAGAAAAAGTACAGCTTCCTCAGTCGAATTCGGTTTACGAATTTAAAAAATTTAATGTGGCATATATTTTTTTGTAGTTTTATCCACGGTTTTGTTACCGTATGTATAAAATACTACTTAAATATAAATATCATCTTTTGTGCTGCTTGGCATATTTAAACAAAATAAAGTCCAATGTATTCATTGGTATTTGTCAGAATAATAATAATTCCAATACATAACTTTCACATTTTAAATTATAAAAGTGACGATCTAAAAAATTTGGAACAAACGCGCTTTTTTTCAAGGTGATGTGATGCGAATATTATGCAATTTTTTTAATACATTAAAATTAACTTAATTTTAGAGTTAACTATTCGAAATTATAGATATTGTAAAAAAAATTAAATGGGGTTTAATGGGTATTTTTTAAATAACTTTAAAAAAGCGTGGCCGTGTGGAATAATAAAAATAAGATAAAGACTTTTGAAAAAGATAAATAATAACTTTGAGGACGTTAAGTTTATGCATGGAGAAACCACAATGATAATGACATATAATACTTGCGGTCAGTGTACATAAAAGACCAGTTTACAGGATGATTCACGACGAGCGTTTGTAAGAACTATTGGGAAAACTTATAAAAAGTATTTTTTAAACTTATATTTAGATACATTCTCTCGACGTGCCATCTTTACTTTACTAATTATTGTAATTTTCATCACTTCCGGTTACGCCGGAAGTAGCTGTCAATTTTCAATAGGATATGGTTGTTTTCATTGTGTTTTTCTCAAGATTCTAAACGTTCTTTATATAACAAGTCATACGTCTTAATTGAATAGTCCTTGAGATATTGACACTTATGGAACTTTGACGGGCTCATCTAAACGGTGCATCTTAGAGAAAAACGGCTTACACATTTCTTTGTTGGTTAACTTCCAGTTAAACGTTTAATCGACAGTTAACAAGAAGTTAATTTATTAAGCAGAAAATAAAAAATTAAAATATAATCGTGAATGCTGTATTTTCTAAGTTGCATCGTTAAGATGTTACAGCTTGTCAAAGTGCCAAATGTAATTTTTCAAATGCTAATATCTCCAACAAATTTTTTAGTTTCGACGTTTTACTTTCTATACAAAAGACATAAGTATACGTCATGGCAATAATGTTGTACGATAAACTTGCCTTGGTATATTTTATACACATTGTATTCTAACTATACCATTAAAAAGCAAAATGATTCTGCCAAAAAAACAATTAAAACTGTACCACTTTGTATATCAGCTAAGAAGTTTAGGGCAGTTTAGATAGTCTCAAAGTAAGTCGAAGAATCACATTGTGTATTTTTAAAGCTCTTAAAAACAACTATATATAAACACTGAACAAATGACCTTTAAAAGGTTAACAGACTATAAAACAGATAATGAATTCTTATTTCAATCTTAAGAATGGGTTTAAAATAATGTAGATTGTTGTTGTATGATTCTATAGTACTTACGGAAGCTAACCATTCCATTTCCATTGGTGTCAAAGAGCTGGAAGGCCGTCTTATAAAGGGCATCGGGGAAACACAGCAATCCCTCAAACGCCTGGAATTCTGGATAGGATATAAGTCCATCTTTGCTTGTGTCAACAATCCCAGCCAATAAACGTACTGTATCTTTATTAAAATTGGTATCGTTCAATAAACCCAAGTACTTGATGACGAAATCTTCAGCGGTCATAAATTTTTCGCCATTCTTCTCGATGGTGGCGTACTTTTGAAAAATGTCTTGTAGTTGAGATGCATTGGCTCTTTTTAAATACCCTCCACCCTAAAAGAATATTTATTAAACCATATAAAGCAAAACAGTAATAGCTTTATTTAAAAAAAAAACATAATTAATACCTTTTCAACTGACCTCGAGTATAACAGTTCTTCCGGCCATAATACGGGGGTCTAAAATCAGATGATATTCGGTTTGCCAGGGGTATAAAGCGATTTTTATTAAAACAATTCGGAAAATGAAAAATACGCGACCCGCGCGAGGTTACATCATGTTTTGCGAGTTTAAAAATAGTTTTAGAATAACGCTAAGGTTATTCGCAGCGCGTCAAAAAATACGTTCAGTAAATATTGGTTAATGTATTGGGAAAAATGTGTGAAAATATAAGTGACGAGTATAAAATTGTAAAACGCCATTGTAAAAATAATATGGCGATAAAAATGACAGTGGTAAAATGAAACAATGGAATACCTTGTTTATACTTCAGTTTTTCGATGCACGAGATGGTGTATTACGAAAGTATTGCATTTTAGTATCACCTTTCCGTTTGATCTTCAATAATTATTATTATTAATAACAATGTGTGAAAGAAGGCGTAAAATTAGTATTATTTTTGATTTAATTTTAAATCGGTTACATTTTTTAAATTTAAACCCGTTCTAAAATGACAGTTCTGCGTTTAAAATAATAAGTGGCAGAATAAAAAAATTGGCAAATTGCAGTTATCTTATTAAAATATTTTTTTCCTTTAACCCAGCGACGTAAAATCAAGTAATGACCCATAGATCGCAAAGAAAAAAAATTTCTGCCGACCTTAATCCGCCCGGAAGGGGTGGCCATAACCAAAAAACTTAGAATTTTGCATGCAAGTAAATTAATTATTTGTGTATAAAATGTGTTTCACACCACTCTATGTATACAGTGTGCTACAAATTCGTGTGCGTACATTGGGAACTCGAAAATGGTAAGAAATACGAAGATGGTTAAATTGAGGCAAAGTTGCGTAACTTCAGGCTTAATAATTTGATACCTTCGGCGATATTCGTAAAAACCAGAAATTTTCAGTTTTAGTTTTTTACGCTTTAACTTTTGACTTTAGAAACAGACAAAAAACACATTTTTATATCCGTTTTTATGTTATACACAAATGGCGTTATTAGTTTCCAAATTCGACATTTCGTTCTTTAAATACTACCGTCAAGTCAAATTTTTTAAAGACAGACGTGGCATTTTAGGGACTCTTAAACTTTAGAAACAAATATGTTTTTAAATTTATAAGTTTGGTCGTCAAATAACACATTTCGAATTATCTTTTTATATCGTTACGGTCCTGAACATTTAGAGCGTTTTCACACGGCAGAGCGCGTAAGAAGTTCTTTGCGTGTGAAAACGCTCTAAGAGCGTTTTCACACGGCACCATATATCGCGCGCGACAAATGGTCGCAATATTGCTTTTACACCAAATTATGTGTTTTCTAATGAGCCATTTTCACACACAAGCGATATTAGAGAACACATAATTTGGTGTAAAGCAATATTGCGACCATTTATCGCGCGCGATATATGGTGCCGTGTGAAAACGCTCTAAGGGTCCAACTAAAAAAGGTAAGATTTATGTTAATTAACGGCATTTGTGTGTTAAATTAACATGTTATTAGATTTAGTAACTATAAGCTATGAAAATGTTTTGATTTTGTGTTACGGCTGTAGTTATTTTTAATTTGTAATAAGAAAAAATGTAATAATCTTAAAATTTTTGTTTCATTCTCAAGTTACGGCTATGTGTACGTTCATCATAAGCAGACCACTATCAGTAGGATTGGCAGTCCTGAATAATATCAAACCTTCATCATTCTCGCCTCAATCTTTTTCTAATAGGCGACCCTACACGATCAATATTACTGACAGTCCTGAATGATTTCAATGATAAAATGACTAAAGTAAAATAATTTGTTAATAGATAAATCCCAATAATAACGTAATTATTTTGTAATGGAGACCCTACAATTCCTACATGATCATTAATACTGATAGACTTGATAAGAGAATGACAGTAATACTTATCGGGTAAGAGCAAATTTAAAAAAACTATGAAAATGTATGGGTTTAATATCATTCAGGACTGTCAGTAATACTATCAGTCCAACTGTACATTTTGCAAATGAGAATTTACACCAGTCATCAGTCCTTGCAATACTTATCAATACTGTCAGTCTGACTGGTGTGTGTCTGCCATAGGAATGAAGGTAAATGTTATAATTATAAAATAAATAGAAATTCTAATAGAAAAGAGAATTAGTTATTTTTAAAAAAACGTGAAAATTAAAAAAAAATTTAAATTGTATTAAATTTTTAAAGCTTAGAAGTCCCTAAAACCTTAAAAATTTCATATCCGTATTTAAAAAAATCACTTGACCTTGGTATCCAAAGAACGAAAGGTCGATTTGGAAACTAATAACTTCATCTTTAGAACACAAAAAAACAGCTCTAAATAGTATCTACATTGTATCCCTAGTAGGAAAAGCTGAACATTCCCAGACGACCGTAAGAGCGTTTTCACACGGCACCATATATCGCGCGCGATAAATGGTCGCAATATTGCTTTACACCAAATTATGTGTTCTCTAATATCGCTTGTGTGTGAAAATGGCTCATTAGAAAACACATAATTTGGTGTAAAAGCAATATTGCGACCATTTGGCGCGCGCGATATATGGTGCCGTGTGAAAACGCTCTAAAGATTGTATGTCGAGGCGCAAGCCGAGACTGATATTACGGAGTCCGGAAATGGGGCTTTTTCTACGAGGCATACATACTATGTTTTCGTAAATCGAAAAATTATTAAAAGGACATAACTTGATAAAATTTTGAGATAAATATTAATAACTTTATTCGCAAATAAAGGATGCCATTAAATATTTGTGTTGCTATTGAAACAGTAATATTGAATTGTCAAGCTTAACACATTTTAGTTTACAAGTAGCCGTACAGAAATAATATTTCCTTACAGTACTGTTGGAAAACTAGTTCCAACACTGGAATTGGCATTTTACAGTCTGTTTCAGGCGATGTTGTAGAAACAACTAGCCACCCTTCTTTGAATATGTAAGAGGCTCGGCAGTTTCTCACCAAGTACAATAATAAATATTTCTTAACAGTTATTTTTCGTTGCCTAGCAACGACTAAGTGTAAGGAAATATTGACTTTCTCTTTCAGAAATATTATCGAAAATGTCAATATTTCAGATCGATTTTCGGAAAAAGGCATTTTTTGTTTTTCCCAAGTCCAAATTTAGGGCGTAAAAAAAAACCAAAACTTTTTTCGGATATTTTCGAAAGTAATCGGATTATTGGCAATTTTCTTTTACCAAATTATGTAATTTTGTCCCAATTTAACCACCAACCGAGTTAGATTTTTTTTCTGAAAGTTTTATTAACTTTTTAAATTTCATTGTCATTTTCCGCTCTAACGAATACAGTGTATAATGATGGAGCTGCCAAGAGGAAAACAGCTTTATTAACTTATCGATTTTTCGAATAAAAATTATAGAAAGTTCTGCTTGTTGAAATAATACTTTAAGATATTCGGAGTGATTCAGTCTTGATAAGAGAATGATAGTAATAATACTCATCGTGTAAAGACTTTTAGATTAATGGCCGGACTGATGTAAATTCTTATTTGACAACTCTACACGATCAGTGTTACTGACTATTTCTGATGTCTATCATAAAATAATCAAAATAAAACATTTGTTGCTATATAAATCAAACAATAATGTAATTATTTTATAATGGATACCCTACACGATCATTCAGGCTGACAATCCTAATAAGGGAATGGCAGTAATACTAATTGTGCAAGGGCAAATTCGAAATTTTTATGGGATTGATATCATTCAGGACTGTCAGTCCGAATGATAGTGTAGGATATGCAATATACATTATACATTTTCTTTAAGATAACAAGGTGTTAGGTAATGTGTTAAATTAGGAAAATATGAAATGCTTCAAAATAAAAGTATCATTTAAGGTATCAATATTACAACATTTGTAGGTATAAAGATTTTTAACAATAATTCAACCACAACAATAATCAGCAACTTTGAGGGTGACATACATGACATTGACAGAAATCATATTCTCCCAACCATAGTGCTCCGGTTATCTTCATTTTTATTTACTAATCAGGCACCTTTGATTGTGAGTAAATAATAATGCTTGCCAATGTGATTGATGTCACAGTCAAACTTGCTGGTTAGTTAATTATGGTTAAAAATCTTTGTGCAACCCAACATTAAAATCATATTTGTTTTAATGTAATTCTTGCGATTTGACAAAAGAATTAAAATGCCAGTATTCTGATTTCGTGGCCATATTCTCAAATTTTGAATTTTTATTTTAGGTCATGAATTTTTGTTTCAAATTTTGTATTCAAGCATTAATATGAATTATAAACACCTTGTTTTAACTCCATCCATTCATGGACAAACTGTATATTTTTCGAAATATCTACGGTGTGACAAGGAACACATTTTGTGAACATATAATAATCCTAATTTTAGAAATATTAATAGTAAGAACCCAGTCTAAATGCCCTTAATGATTTTTGAAAACAAAATATAAAAGTGAATAATAACACTCACCGATTTTAGGATTGGATCACCCATGTCAAATATCGGCCACTAAACTTAACCAACTAAAACTTATGATGTAATAGATAAGAAAAATCGCGTATTTGAAAAAATTAGTTCATATTTAAGAACAATCGCACATTACCTACTTGGTAGGTACCGAACCCGGTACTGATATCAAAAACGTACATGCGAGATAAGAATAATAATTACTGCTGATATTAGAGGCTTTTTGCAATTCCGCTAAATAATTACTTGAACGCAAACATCTCCGAAACTCAATATACAGGAGTAGGCAATGGGTTACTTGAGCGTGGGAAAATTTTAATGACCGTGGGAACCTTTTGACGATGCCGCCTTTTTAATGACCGTGGGAAAATGTTGAAAATGGAACCCCCACAGAAAAGCCTTTGACAAATGGCGCCATCTGTTGTTTGCTCATCCCCTTTTGTTAAATGCCGCCAGGAGGGGGGGGGGGGGGGGGGGGGCTCAATAGCATGGGCGTAAGTAGGACATTTTTTTTCTGGAGAAAGGGACTACATGTATTTCATGATATTGTGCCTAGTGAAGAAGGCGGAAAAGCGCTGCAGGCGAAAAATTTTGGGGGCCACGCCCAAAGTTCGTTTAAAATACTATCAAATTTCGAAAATTAAATTATTATAATTTGTTTTTGTAAATGTTTTTTTTTACTTTTTTTTTTGATATTCCTAGCTGGCTCAAAGCTTATTAAAAAAAAATATTTTTTACATTTGTGAAAAATATGAATATTGGTGTCAATCCAAAATTTTAACATAAGACGTATGTATGTATGACTCTAACCAGCGTTTTTCCGGCTTGGTTTTTTTATGATTAAAAATAAAGTAACTATCGTTCACCACGCCAAACTTGATGATTTTTTCAGAAATCATGTACCTATTTTAGGAGCGTAGATCTAAGAGCAGTTTTTGGTGCAAAAGCTTAGGTTTTGAAATACTCCTTCTTGTGTGCCGTATTGTATATTCATAATAAAGCATTCTCGTTTCTTCCTCTACTATTTTTTTATTATAAATTATCACACTTCTTCAATAAAAAATGTTTCAATTAAAATTTTTAAAAAATTTAATAGTTTCGACCTTAACTTGATGAAAATCCATAGTAACATTATGAAAGAAAACAACACTGTTTTTTGATTTTCACTTATATTTGTCAACATGACACATGTTTCACCGTCACAGCGGCTTCTTCAGATGTGAGGTATTCAAACAAAATTTCTTAAGCTCTAAAGGTTTCATTATAGACATTAACAATATTTGGAAAATACCATAATTAACAATCAGGTAAATTATTTTAAATTTACTAACATTATACATAAGATTAGGTGATTTTAAATATGTTTAACAAAGGGGAGGTACAATTATCTATTTGGTCATTTAATAAATTAGGGGAATTTTTCATTTTGTTAATCTCTAAAGCCTCCAATAAATCAAGTCGTATTCCTTTTTGTTCTACGTGTAAAACATCAAAATTATTATTAAAAATATGATTTTCAGATTTTAAATGGTCTGCATATGTAGAATGTTTATTATTTTTAAGGAATGAATCTTGATGATCTTTAATTCTAGTTTGGAACGAACGTCCAGTTTGACCAATATAAGATTTAGGACAAGAGCCACAATTTAATTTATAGACACCGCTATTTTTATATTTACTATTTTGATCTTTATTGTTTTTAATAATTTTTCCAAGACTATTATTTGTTTTATATGCTATTTTAATATCATATTTGCCTAAAAAGTTCTTTATGTTTTCAGCGGGTTTGCCTATAAATGTCAGCGTTTTAAAATTAAATTTTTCTCTTATTGTAGGGAATATTTCTCTAATTGCTTTCCTGTACATCATTTTTGAATAAATATTGTCTATTAATTTATGGTTATAACCGTTATTAATTGCTATTTGTTTTATTAAATTTAATTCATTATTGAAATTTTCTATTGACATAGGTACATTGATTAGGCGATAGACCATGCTATTATATGCTGATATTTTGTGTTGAAAAGGGTGATGTGATTTGTTGTTAATTGTTGTATCGGTATGAGAGGGTTTATGATATATCGAGAAATCTAGTGTGTTGTTAATTTTTGTAATAGTAAGATCTAAGAAATTGATTGAATTATTAATTTCGGTTTCTAAAGTAAATTTTATGTTTGGATGAATAGAATTTATATATTCGAAAAATAATGTAAGTTGTCTGTTAGTACCGGAAAAAGAAACAAAAATGTCATCAATATATCTATACCAAAACTGACAATATTTAGACAAACCATGTGTATGAATTATATTCTCCATATTTTCCATAAAAATCTCAGCTAAAAGTGGGCTTAGTGGGTTGCCCATAATTAATCCATTATTAGCAGTATAGATGTTATTATTGAACTGAAAATAATTTTGTCGCAGACAGATTTCGAGTAAATCTATTATTTCATCTATAATAATTAAATTAACATTATTGGAATGAAGAAGTTTTTTGACTAAATCAAGGGTTTCTAGGGGTGGTATACTAGGAAATAAATTTGTAACATCGAACGATAATAATTTAGAATTATTGGGGATGTTAAGATTTTTTACTTTATCTATTAATTCGTAAGAGTTTTTAATGCTATATTTAGGTTGAAAGTTGCAATGTTTATTGATTAAAGTGATTAAACGACTCGATATTTTAGTTGTAGGTGCTGTTGTAAATGATACTACTGGTCTAATCGGGTTGCCTGATTAGACCAGTAGTATCATTTACACATTTTCAACCTAAATATAGCATTAAAAACTCTTACGAATTAATAGATAAAGTAAAAAATCTTAACATCCCCAATAATTCTAAATTATTATCGTTCGATGTTACAAATTTATTTCCTAGTATACCACCCCTAGAAACCCTTGATTTAGTCAAAAAACTTCTTCATTCCAATAATGTTAATTTAATTATTATAGATGAAATAATAGATTTACTCGAAATCTGTCTGCGACAAAATTATTTTCAGTTCAATAATAACATCTATACTGCTAATAATGGATTAATTATGGGCAACCCACTAAGCCCACTTTTAGCTGAGATTTTTATGGAAAATATGGAGAATATAATTCATACACATGGTTTGTCTAAATATTGTCAGTTTTGGTATAGATATGTTGATGACATTTTTGTTTCTTTTTCCGGTACTAACAGACAACTTACATTATTTTTCGAATATATAAATTCTATTCATCCAAACATAAAATTTACTTTAGAAACCGAAATTAATAATTCAATCAATTTCTTAGATCTTACTATTACAAAAATTAACAACACACTAGATTTCTCGATATATCATAAACCCTCTCATACCGATACAACAATTAACAACAAATCACATCACCCTTTTCAACACAAAATATCAGCATATAATAGCATGGTCTATCGCCTAATCAATGTACCTATGTCAATAGAAAATTTCAATAATGAATTAAATTTAATAAAACAAATAGCAATTAATAACGGTTATAACCATAAATTAATAGACAATATTTATTCAAAAATGATGTACAGGAAAGCAATTAGAGAAATATTCCCTACAATAAGAGAAAAATTTAATTTTAAAACGCTGACATTTATAGGCAAACCCGCTGAAAACATAAAGAACTTTTTAGGCAAATATGATATTAAAATAGCATATAAAACAAATAATAGTCTTGGAAAAATTATTAAAAACAATAAAGATCAAAATAGTAAATATAAAAATAGCGGTGTCTATAAATTAAATTGTGGCTCTTGTCCTAAATCTTATATTGGTCAAACTGGACGTTCGTTCCAAACTAGAATTAAAGATCATCAAGATTCATTCCTTAAAAATAATAAACATTCTACATATGCAGACCATTTAAAATCTGAAAATCATATTTTTAATAATAATTTTGATGTTTTACACGTAGAACAAAAAGGAATACGACTTGATTTATTGGAGGCTTTAGAGATTAACAAAATGAAAAATTCCCCTAATTTATTAAATGACCAAATAGATAATTGTACCTCCCCTTTGTTAAACATATTTAAAATCACCTAATCTTATGTATAATGTTAGTAAATTTAAAATAATTTACCTGATTGTTAATTATGGTATTTTCCAAATATTGTTAATGTCTATAATGAAACCTTTAGAGCTTAAGAAATTTTGTTTGAATACCTCACATCTGAAGAAGCCGCTGTGACGGTGAAACATGTGTCATGTTGACAAATATAAGTGAAAATCAAAAAACAGTGTTGTTTTCTTTCATAATTTAAAATTTTTACTTTAATTTTTCTCTTTAAAAATAAATACCTAATTGTTTTTTGTTTTTGTTGTAAAAATATTTTATTGCATTGCATCTTTGTTGATTTAAAATAGCTCTGAAAAAGGGAAAACGGAACAGACAAGTCATAATAGAAAAATACTATAAAATATTATTCTTTTTACTCGTTTTCCTATAAAATTGCATCATAAATCAATAACTAAAACGATATACGTCCAAAACCTTAATCTCTATTTAAAACAGGACAGAAAATTACAATTAGACCCCGAGCTCCTAGGCTCCCCCTAAATACGTCACTGCGCCAGGTGATTACTGTTGGGGCGTGCGGATAGATGTGATTTGATTGCTTCCGGGAAATTGCGATTGGTTGCCCTAGACACCCCTTACGATTCCGCCATTTTAAGGACCGTCGTAAAATGTTGACAATAGAAACTTCCCAAAGTTTCCGCCTTTGATAAATGCAGTATTTTGTTGTTTACTGCTGCCTTTTGATAAATGCCGCAAGGTGTTTACTGTTGACGCGTGCGTAAAGGTGGGATTGATTGATTATTTCCGGGAAATTGTGATTAGTTAGGGGTAGGTCTTTACCCTGAAAAGAAGATTTTTTTTTATTAAGATGGTAAATAATGCTGTCTCCGACAAAAGTATACGTGGGCGAGTGTTGTGGGGTGGTATGACAAATTGGTTTGAGTAAAGATGTATGTATGTATGTTCTTTTCTATTTAAGACATCAAAACAAAGATGACGCTCTTAAAACAATGAATTAACCAATTTGCAAAAAGTGTCCATTATCTTAGAAATTTGTAAAATGAGTGTTCCTCTCTGAATATACAAAAGAATATGCAACTAGTCGATGAATAAGCAACAATAATTATTTCATCGCATTCAAAAATAAAACAATAAGTTATAAACGCATATTGCACAATACAAATGTGGAAAAATACACGAGAAAAGCCGGGGTTTGGTGGTCCGTACTAAAAAAATGTAAATGGAAAAATGTACCTCCATCCTCTTTCTTTTATTAAATTTTGCAATACCCAGCACTAGTTAAATACATTTCTAATAAAAAAAACTTTTCTTCAGGTACCACTTCTCGTTTATAAGATTATAGGGTGGGGCCGTATGAAAGAAGCATGATGGAAGCTCCAAGATCAAAATATTCCGGAGGTAAACTCGCCCCCCGATCGGATCTCCGGGTGGGGGCTGGTCCTGTGGCTTCATCAAGCGAAATTAATGAATTATCCACCATTTCCGACAATTTACTGGGTTCCTCCAACAACACTCAACGAGGAAATGGTGTGGCGCCTGCAGTTGCTAACAGACCCAAAAGTAACAACTTCAAAATTGATTTCTGCAATATTAGAGGGCTTAACACTAACATCAATTCAGTCCACCAGCACTTACAATCTTCCAAGCCTCATGTGCTTGCACTGACCGAGACAAAAGTCAGAGCGTCAACGAACACCGTCAGCTATTTATATCCTGGATATGATTTTCACTTCCGTTTTAGACGCAACTTTGGGGTCTGTCTGTTCATTCGAGATGATCTTTGCTGCCAACGGGAGGAGATACTGGAACCGAAAGACTTTGATGTAATGTGGTTTAAAATATCTTCACAAAAAATCACTAAGTTTATATGCTGCCTTTACCGTCCTCCAAGTGACATGCATTACAGGGCCCTCTTCTCATCACTAGCCAACACAATCGACTTCTTGCAAACCAATCATCCGAATGCCGAAGTTGCTATCTTTGGCGACTTTAACGTCCACAATGTCAACTGGCTTAAATACTCAAACACCAATGATGAGCAAGGCCGCGAGGCCGAATCTTTTGCGATCAGTTCTGGTCTAACTCAACTCGTAGAAGAACCAACGCGGGTTCCAGACCGAGCTGGGGATTTTGCTAGTCTTTTAGATCTCTAGAAGGTAAAAATAAGAACACAAAGTCTTCCTCCACTGATATATTATAGAAATATTTAGTCAACTTCTCTACATGTTTCGAATGCAGAAGCATTCATCTTCAGGAGAAAAATTAAGGAAGAAAGGGCCAGCAGATATCACCCTAACTGAGCAACATAAATATAGGTTCGGTATAAAATGAATGAAGAAATCACAATGCAATGTGTATTGATTTCTTCATTCATTTTATACCAAACCTATATTTATGTTGCTCAGTTAGGGTGATATCTGCTGGCCCTTTCTTCTTTAATTTTTCTCCTGAAGATGAATGCTTCTGCATTCGAAACATGTAGAGAAGTTGACTAAATATTTCTATAATATATCAGTGGAGGAAGACTTTGTGTTCTTATTTTTACCTTCTATATTCCCACTCCACTTTAAGTATGGACTACTTCTTCAAGTTTTAGATCTCTTTTTAACTTCAAATCCAGACCTATATACGGTCACCGTACAACCACCATTGGGCTCTTCCGATCACAAACTTATTTCAACCCTAAGCGAGCTGCCAATTAGTTCTGAACAACCTCCTAAACCCCGTAAGATTTGGCACTATACATCAGCTAAGTGGGAAGACCTAAAGGACCATTTTCGCAACTTTCACTGGCTAAGCGTATGCTTTTCTTCGGATGATCCATCTATCTGTGCAAAGGAGATCTCCGACGTCATTCTAACTAGCATGGAGGCCTTTATTCCTTTCTCTAAAAAGCGTCCTTCCAACGGCAAGCCCTGGTTTAGCAAAAATTGCGAGCGTGCAGTCAGATCTAAAAACCTGGCTTACCGACAGTGGCGTAAAAACCATACTCCTGAAAATCGCGCCATCTTTGTTACCACCCGAAACCAATGTAAGCAAATGATAGACCAAAGCAAAGAAGCTCATAACGAGAGAATCAAAAACAAACTTCTTGCCAGTCCTAACGGATCAAGGTCCTTTTGGTCAGTCGCTAAGGCCGTCAGCCAAAACTTTACAAAGTCAACTATTCCACCTCTAACATGTTCAGACGGCACAATAGCAACCACAGCCGGGGATAAAGCAAACCTACTTGCTGAATTGTTTTCCTCGCATTCCACTGTAGACTTCCAGGGAAAATCACCACCCAACATTCCCTCAGTTCAATCGCAAATGTCTGAAATCGTGTTCCGTCAGCGTCTTGTTAAACGGATTCTTAAAGGACTCGACGTCAATAAAGCTTCTGGTCCAGACGAAATTCCTATCATTGTTCTCAAGACATGCGCCGATGAACTTACACCAGTATTTTGTAGAATTTTCAACTTATCCTACAAAAAAGGAATATTTCCATCCTGCTGGAAGTCGGCGCGTGTCCAGCCCATTCCAAAGAAAGGTAAAAAGACCCTGCCAAGCAACTACCGACCCGTCGCATTGCTTTCAGTAATTTCAAAAGTAATGGAGAAAGCTATTAACCAACAACTCCTAAAGTATCTGGAAGGGCTTAACATTATCAGCGACCGTCAATACGGTTTTCGAAAGTCCAGATCAACAGGTGACCTTCTGGCATATGTCACCCATCTTTGGAGCAACACCATCGAACATCATGGAGAATCCCGGGCTGTTGCACTGGACATCTCTAGGGCTTTTGATCGTGTTTGGCACGATGGGCTTCTAAGTAAATTGCGATCCTACGGTATGCCTAATGGATTTTGTTTATGGTTAACCAGCTTCCTTAAGAACCGTTCTCTGCAAGTGGCGATTGACGGGTTTCTCTCAGACAACTTCACCATCAATGCCGGTGTTCCTCAAGGGTCCATATTGTCGCGTACCCTCTTTTTACTGTATATTAACGACCTTCTAGTGAAAACCCAAAATCCAATTTATAGCTTTGCTGATGACAGCACACTTGTCTCATCTTTTACCTTGACTCCCCAAACATCCGCTGCCGACGCACATCTTCGCAGGCAGCATGAAGTATTGCGCCTCAACAATGACCTGGAAGAAATTTTGGCTTGGGGTGACAGTAACCAAGTCGAATTTAATGCTAAGAAAACACAGGCAGCAGTCTTCTCCAAAAAGGTTAACATTGCAGAACCGGATATAGTCATGGCAGGACACGCAATTCCCCTGGCACCGTCTATTAATTTGCTGGGGGTCAATCTGGGAGGTAATATGTCTTGGCATGATCACGTTGCCGCAATTGCCAGGGCAGCTGCACAGAAACTTGATGTACTTTTCCGCACCAAAAGGTTGTACACACCTCATCAACTTTTGACACTCTACAAAGCCCAGATTCGACCATCATTAGAATATTGCTCTCATGTCTGGAGCTCTGCACCCAAGCACACCCTTCGGCTACTGGATTCCATTCAAAGGAGAGCCGTTCGTCTGATCGGCGACCCCGAGCTGACCAAGACCCTCGATAGCCTGGAGCATCGAAGACAGGTTGGTGATTTGGCTCTCTTTTACAGATATTTCCATGGCAGGTGTTCGACTGACATTGCCGACTTGATTCCACCTAGAGCAATGCAAAACAGAAATACACGGCGAACCGCTGCCACTCATCCATATGTTGTTCAGCTTAGTACTCCTCGAACTTCATTGTTCAAGAACTCTTTCATCTGGAGAACGTCATCATTGTGGAATGAACTTCCTGAGGTCGTGTTTCCCAATGAATACAATCTTCAACGTTTCAAGACCAACGTTAATCGCTTTTTTCGCACTCGCACCGCTCCCAGAGCGCCTTAAAGGATTTTTCCTACAGTGCAGGTGTTTATCATAAAAAAAAAAAAGTGAGGAGGCGCGGCTTGTCCATAAGGCCATTTGGTCAATGACTCACCCATTAATTTGACCTACTTAATTTATTTTTCAAACCAAATAAAAATGATTATCCTTCAAAAAATGCAAAGACTTTAAAGTGTGTCATGCGAAAACTCCAAAATATAGATTGAAGCCACCATCGAACCGCTCCGCTTGGCAGTTTTTATTAGAGCTCACGGTTGACCTTATGGGTTTATATCGAATTAGAAGAAGACGTAAATTAATTGGAAACTAAGAGCGAGACAGACATACGCGTTCTCGGGTGTTAAAAAGAGACGAGAAAGAGACAAATCCGTCGTTGACTTCGACGCATCGCATATTATTTAAAACTTTACTATAAAAGGACGTTGAATGGTACATTTACAACATACAGTAAAAGCAAATCTAAATATAAAGTAAAAAAAAATCTAATAGTTTCAATAAATCGTATTTTACTTTAATGTAAATTTGAATCTCGTATACGGCAAAAGATACAGCGCTCAACAAGCAGTCAAAAAATTTGAAAAATTTCGAGTACTTTCGATTATATTCGGGAGAAACAGAAAATTCCTGTTTGTGTTTTTATTTTACAGAGATGGCAAAAAATTAATTTCAAATTTGTATTGCCACTTTTTATTTTCTATAATCAGAAATTGATTTTGACGTTTCGTCTGTCGGGTACCATCAGTTCTACTTTCTTATTGCCACTTTTAATTTCCTAGAAGTTAGTGAGCCATAATTTAAGTCCGATGTTTCGTCTTCTGACTGCTGTCATCGGGGCTGTGTTTAATATTTAATGTGCAATTCGGCTTTGATCATTATATTTAAACGAAAAATATTTATTTATTTATTTAAGTAAGTAACATTTCAAACCATTAAAATAACGTCTTTAGTAATGTAATTTAGCTCATATGATATTTTAAATATTTTACATCAAAGATTAGACATTTTATTGTTCCTCAACACCTCGAAATGTTGTTATTCGATTAAAGTAGAAGTATTGTATTATTATTTTATTAGACTGGGGTTACGAAACTGTATTAAAATTAAACTATAGAAAATAAATATGTAAAATTATTTTTTCGCCATCTCTGTAAACTTGAAAAAAATAAACACAGAAATTGGAATCAATAATTTTTTCCGAATATCATCGATAGCACTCGGAATTTTCTAAATTTTTCGATGGCTTGTTAGTCGTCTCCAAATTGTGCAAATTTTTCCCAATTTAACTTTGGCGGCATCTCTTACCGTTTAGGAAATCCATAGACGAAACTAAGGAAAGAGGCGGGGGTAGTAGCCCTCCAGACCAATTGGTGGTTAACTATCTCTGTTCTATAACAAGGATCTGGGATGGCGGTCAACTTTGTTTTAGGCAGTGGAATTTTTTTAATTTTTACGCGGTCGATTTTTTTTTAGAAGTCATCTGTAGGAGGTCTTTAGGATTTTTACACGGGACTTAATTGTACTTTAAACTTTACATTTATGCCCACTAAGTATATTATTAGGGAAACCTCAAAATCAAGCTCTGCAGCTGCAATTTATAACTACATATTAAGTATTTATATCTAAATATAACCATCCGCTGCAATATATGATTTTATTTTCAAGGAAAGTTTTGACAAGGGAATTAAAAAATGACAGCCGCTGCAATTTACAAACGCCGTGCTCACAAAAATACTGCTCCTCGTAAAGAGAAACTAACACTCGCGTCTACATCCCAACCTATTGCCGGCACACTGCGCATGTCAGGCGGATAGCGTGATGGCGGGTGTTTAAAATATAGGTAGAAATGGATTTAATTAATTTTTCACGGTGTTGAGTCATAGTCGAGGTATTAAGTTTTCTTAAAAGAACAGTTTGCCAGTTTGTTAATTTCTGGCCTTGTGGGGCATATTTAAAATAGAGGGGCAGGTTATTTATTAGTAAGTTTTGTTATGGCTGCAGCTGTCACAAAATATTAAATATTTTGTGGCGGCTGTCAAGCACATGTAAAGTAAAAAACTAACCGTCATTTTTTAAATTGTAGAACAGTTTATGTGTGCACAGACTGTGGGATGAAATGTAGTACAAAAACAATTATTAATAAAACATGAAAAGAAAATACAAAGTCACATCCATCATTTCTGATATTATTGCACTAAAAACAACAATAAGCCCTATGATTTCTTCTAACTATGACTCTCATAACAAAAAGTCGGAATTACAAAATCGTAGACTGTCAACACCGGTAACCACATCTTTGAATTCCTTAAAACGTAAAAGAAAAAAAGAGAATAAAGTGTTTGAATTAAAAACGTAAATAGAATACCGTAATATTAAAATTTTAATTAATTAATCGCTACATCAATCATATTTTACATGTAATAATTTAACTCATTTCTACCTATGTAAATTTCAAATATCCCACCATCACGCTATCCGCCTGACATGCGCAGTGTGCCGGCAATAGGTTGGGATATAGACGCGAGTAAACTAACCAACTATAACCGGTTTCACTTCGAATCTGACCGGCGGTCGGTTAAAATGGAAATAAGCGCCCAGTGAATCTACTTTTTTTTAATATTTGTACCATGGTATTAGAGACAGATCCCTAAAAATTGAATAACAAACCTACTCTTAATAAATTAATTAGGTATGTATTTATAAAACTGTTTAACGAATCTTTCACTTATTTATTAGCGAGTATCCAATTATTTTTTTTTTAATTTAAGACGAGATTATCGTCACATTAGATTACACTGGTTAACAAGATTTTTGTCCCAAGCGCAAAAATGTCTGATTTCAATATAATTTTGCATGCTGAAATCAATCATGTTTTCAGAATTTCTCCATCACCCTTAGTTTTTATGTTCCAGTATATGTGATTATTTACCTATAAAATGCACGCATAGGTCTGTACTATAAGAGTCATCTAACAAAAAACTTGTGTCAGGCATTGCTATTTTATTATTTGTGTATTGTAACAATAACTTGTTGTGACTAGAAATAACAAAGTGTGCTCTGTGTGTCACGCGGAACATGTCTTGGCTTGTTGAGACCTGCAAGCAGTTCCGAGTCCTACATAACATTTATTGTTGTTTTAGTTATCGGCTAGAGCTCGGTGAATGAACATATACGCAGACTTTTTTAACGTTTTGAAGAATGTGCTGTGGTGCATTTTAAGCTATTGTAGTGTAACTCACCTGTAAAAATGCCAAGAAATTGTGTAAACCACCCGAACTCTTTTTGCTACATCTGCGGTGAATTGACATTTAAATCTCAAAAACGGTCTTTCACGCCTCTCGTTAATAAATGCTATGAACAGTATTTCAAGTGTAAAGTCGGCGATCAAGACAAAAGCTGGGCTCCCCATATTTGCTGTGTTACGTGTGTCAGACTTCTTACAGCGTGGGCAAAAGGTAAACGACATATGCCTTTTGCTATTCCCATGATTTGGAGGGAACCATCAGACCATATTACCGATTGCTATTTTTGTCTTACAAATATCAGTGGTATAACTTCTAAATCCAAACATACTGTTAAATATCCTCATATTCCATCTGCACTGAGACCAGTACCGCACAGTCCGGAATTACCTGTGCCTGACCCCCCACAAAATATGACACCGAGCGACGATGAAACTGCCGATGACGAAGTAAACAACGAAAGTTTTTCAGCCGAAAATATTGATCTGGACCCAACATTTACACCAGATTCGTCTTCTTGTGCGCCGCATCTTCTAAGTCAAGAAGAACTTAACGACCTTGTCCGAAAAAGCAGCATGGTTTTCTTTCAAGGACATTTGCAACGGCGTCTTGGGAAATCGTAAATCCGAAAATTACGTAGAGAATGTTAACAATTTATTGGTCTCATATAAAGCCATGGGTTGCAACATGAGTCTAAAAATACACTTTCTTCATTCACACTTGGACTTTTTTCCGAAAAACCTTGGAGCAGTAAGTGACGAACATGACGAGCGATTTCACCAGGACATTCTGGACATGGAGAAGAGATATCAAGGCAAATGGAGCCCCGCTATGTTGGCAGACTATTGCTGGACGCTGAAGAGAGATGTTTCTGATGCAAAGTACAGTCGAAAGTCATATATGACCACATTTTCTAAGTAAATATATCACTTTGTACTTTATTTTTTCATAACTTATACCCATATTATAATATATACGTTCACAAAAATTCATTGCTTTGTCACTTTAAAACCCTGCGTGATGGAAAAATTCTGAAAACATATATGAAATATGTTTAAAAAGTACTACCAAGTACACCCACTTCAGCTCGTGGGACAAAAAAAATCTTAAATTTTGTTGACCAGTATCAATTGACGTAGCGTCTTATGAAATAGGATTGTACAAATTAAATTCAAAAATTATAATTAAGTAAGAAATAATGTCATAGATTTATTTATTTAATTTTATATAAAATTTGTTTACAAAGGTATTTATTTATATCATTATCTCATTCAAATTGATACAGTATGTAGTGTAATGGTTGTTTTCTCATTCAGACTTGTTTTAAATAACAGTTTCGTCATTGCATGTGATTAAAGCGTGAAATTAATATTTCGTAGGAGAGGAATCGTCCGATATAAAAGAGGATAAAGATAAAGCAGGCAATGCGGCCTATTTTTTAATTTAATCGTTAAAACATAGATGGCGCTACTTCGTAATTTAGATGTCTATCAGAATGAGTTAAAAGAACTTTTCAAAATTCCCCCATCCCACCCCTAGATTAAAAAAAAATTCAAACATGTTTCCTCATGGCTCAGTGGGCGTAAGTAGGACATTTTTTTTCTGGAGAGAAAAACAGAAGCAGGCGAAAGAGCGGCGTAGGCGAAACATTTTCGGGGCCACGCCTAAAGTTCGTTTAAAATTTACCGAACTTCTATCAAATTTCGAAAATTAAGTTATTACCTCTTCTCCTCTGCATGGTTGGATTAAATTTTTGTAAATGTTTTTTTTTTCTTTTGTCTTAATTTTCCTAGCTGGCTCTTTATTTAAGGAAAAAAAACATTTTTTATATTTGTGAAAAATATGAATATTGGTGTCAATCCAAAATTTTAACATAAGACGTATATATGACTCTAATCAGCGTTTTTCGGGCTCGGTTTTTCATGATTAAAAATAAAGTAAACATCGCTCACCACGCCAAAATTGATGATTTTTTCAGAAATCATGTATTTTGGGAGCGTAGACCTAAGAGCAGTTTTTGGTGCAAATGCTTAGGTTTTCAAATACTCCTTCTTAAATGCCGTTCTGTATATTCATAATAAAGCCTTTTTACTAAAGCATTGTCGTTTCTTCCCGCACTATTTTTTATATTATAAATTATCACACTTCTTCCATAAAAAATGTTTCAATTAAAATTTGTACTTTAATTTTTATCTTTAAAAATAAATACCTTATTTTTGAAGAAGTAGTCCATTCTTAAAGTGTAGTTAATTTGTATGGATAAATAAAAACATGAATCCACTGGTTTAGTGGAGAAAGACTTCATGTTTTTATTTATAAATACCTTATTATTTTTTGTTTTTGTTGTAAAAATATATATTTTTGTTAATTTAAAATACCTCTAAAAAAGGAGAATGGAAGAGACAATAGAATATAATAGAAAAATACTATAAAATATTATTCTTTTTACTCGTTTTTCTTTAAAATTGCATCATGACTCAATAACTAAAACGATATGCGTCTGAAACCTTAATCTCTATATAAAACAGGACTTTTAGAAGAAAAAGTTTAAAAACTAAACGTTTTCTACAAGACCTTTGTAATCTAAGCCAAGAATACATTATTTAAAGATTTAAATTGAGAGTCCAAGCACGAGATGAAAAATTAGGTTGCAATTAGAGCTCCTAGGCTGGCAGCCCCCTCTTAAATACGTCATTGTCCACGTGTATTTGTTTTCATTTCCTGCCAGTTGGAAATAAATAAATAGACTTAGGGAAATGGTAAAAGTGAATGACAATAGAACTGTCAAGTTCTAAAGTTTATATTTAAAAAAAAATTATTATATATGTGAAGTAATCATGGTAGCACAAAATTTATGATCGAATGGTACTTTAGAAATGGTAGAATAATGAAAATAATTGAACAGTCGGCTCCAGTAGTTTATTTAGATATCATTTTATATATCCGGACATGTTTCGGAGGCGAAGGTATTCATCTTCAACAGACATTTTATATTAGTATATGAGGATAAACCTTCGACATTGCAAGCTATTTTAGAAAAACTGGAGAGAAATCATTAAATACTTTTATTAAATATAGAAATAAAAAAATTGTTCTATATTTAATAAGGTAAAGTCAAAAATGGCGGCTGATAACATTGCTGGTGGCATTTAACGGGTGACACAATACTTTTTGCCATACAACCGCTATATTAAATCACGTAAGTTGGATTTCCTAATTGGGTGCTATCCCTGAATTGGAGTTAGAGTAGCTACGAGTGTGTTGGTGATGGCCATGAAAAAGAAATCAAACGAAATAAAATACTAAATTTAAAATACAGTCCAACCTGAAGTGTATTTTAATAGTAGTTAATGCAACACAAAAATACTAGGTATATGTAATTGTAGCCAAAATTCAGACATTTAACTCACATAAAAATTTATGTTAAGGTAAGTACAGGAAGAATGTACTTTGGGATTTGGGGGTATACTGTGAGTGCTAAAAAGTTTAATTATGCATTAAAATATTAAATCTTATGCTTAAGTAGGTATATTTTTTAAATACCCAACAGATATTTTAACAGAAAATTACCAAAAACTTGATTGATATTTATATTTTGTGGTGTTCCACTGGTATACCAAATTTCATTAAAATTGGTGATGACCAGTTGTCTTATTACTTAAAATAAGGATAGGAATTAAAGTTGTACCATGTTACCAATGACAGTGATGAAAGGGAGAGTTAGTTATATGAAATTAACAAAAGTGTTGTAAATAATATTTCTTAGTATTGTTTATATACATTTTTAGCATGGTTATCTCTACTCTAAAGTCTCTACCTAGTTAGGATTTATTACTACTTCATAAGCTTGCTACTGCCTTCAGATGGACTAACTCTAGTTTCTTAATGGCAGCTGATCTTAATGGAAGCAATAAAATGAGGGTAAATAAAAATGTGCCAACTATTTTTAATAGTATAGTGTCCTTTCTAATGAAGCTTATTTTTAAGTACGTACCTACCATATTTATTTTTACTGTTTCACACAGCAAAGAAAAATTGAAAAATTGACTTACCCACCTCTTGGCAAAAAGCTTTTGTTCTAGCGATCAGTTTGTCCATTCCAACCAGCCACAAATAATGAATATCACAAAATATAAACTATTACTACAAGTGGAATGAATATTATCTTACTGCAACAATTTAGACTTTAAATTATTCCAAATCTTTATTTACATACCAAGTCAAAAGAACAAAAACATTTGTAAGAAGGAAAATAAATTAACGTTAAATAGTTCAGAAAAGTTTAATTTTTTTTGCTATCGTTTACAAAAAATGTATTTGTTGTAAATTTACACCCAAAATGTCCTTAAAAAGGCCTTTAAAGGTTAAGTTAACTGTCAGCTGTCATGTGCGGGTGGGGTTCAAGCGGTAGTGGTTCAAGGCCCCAATCGGGTGTTTGTTCGAAAAAGGGAATAATATTGACGAATCATTTCCTCTGTGAGATCTGTATGAGCACAAAGGAATAATAGGTCGTCAATATTTTAGGTAATTTGGACGCATGTCATTCATAAACTTCTAGAATATAAGGAAGAATGAGCGCGAGATAATACAGACCAATTAAAAAAAAAACAATGGAAAATTTGACGTTCATTGCGTAGGTGATGTAGATAGTCGCCACGTCTCCTACTCCTATACAAACTAACCGACAAGCAAAACTAACCTCGAAATATATTTAATATGTCAACTTTAGACGAGGAATTCCTCGTCTAGGATGTCAACGGCTTTACATCTCATCAAGTAACCTCAAATTATTTAGTTTTAGCCTCTGACATGGAGGTCACAATATTCGTTAGGCACCCTTTTTAGGTGTCATGTGCCCTGGCACACTAATTCTTCAAAGTGCCCAAGTGAAAGGGATAGAAATTCTGTCTCTTTTGAATCGAGAGGGCTATGGTTTCACTAATGTCCAGTTTTATAGACTCAAGTTAAAAAATGAGACGATCAAGCACCAAACCCGAGAACAGCTCCATCTCGGCCGACTCATAACGGTATCGGTCGGTCGTCTCGCTCGCGTAGTACTTTCCGTTTAACAATTTAGTTCGCGCTGTTTCAATCTCTCAGAAATTACTGATTGAATCTTTTAGATAGTTCGTTCGCGAACAACACATCTCTACTGCGAGTAGATGCAGATGTAATATCACGTGATACTCAAGCTAAACAAGCGCGTAGCGTTTACAGATCCCATGCGAGTCCAAATCAATTACCGAACGCCGAGCAGATACACCATGCACCCGAGGTCATAGACCTATGGATACTTTATAGGCAGATTTGCATTAACCAAACGCAGTAATAGTAGAACCTAAATTATTGATGGGATTGATCAAAAGTCAGTTGATTAACAGAAATATGAATTAACTGACTTCCGACTAATCATATCGAAAAAACCCTTTTTCTGTGACAAATCTGTCACTCGTCTGTCAAAGTCAAAATCTTCGGCTTCCGAGTCTTCCGACCCCTCATTCCCCGCTATTTCAGTTCAGCTTGCAAAAATTATTTTTACCAAAAATGGCAAGCGACCCCAAAAAACCAGCAGATAAGAAAGGTGGAAAGGCTCTGGATCCCCAAGAAATTTTAGCTGGTTTTCAAGCCTTACGAGCAGAGCAAAGAACTTACACCACAAAACTCTCTGAATTGGAATTAGACCAGAATGAACACAAGTGAGTACAAATAAGGTTTTTTTGGGTATTTTTAGTTTGATGTCCATTTTTTCCTTAACTTTCAAGTTGTATGTATTAAAAATATTGTAATTATTTAATCGCATCCCCCTTTTTCTGTTAAAAGTTATTTTAACCTCAAATTTTTAGAATGGTCATCGAGACACTAAAGAATGTGAACGAAGATCGAAGATGCTTTCGATTGGTGGGTGGTGTTTTAACGGAACGCAAAGTAAAGGACGTTTTACCAGTTTTGTTGACTAATCATGAAAGAGTTAAGGAATTCATTGAAAAACTAAATGAAAAGATTACAGAAAAAGGACAAGAAATAAATGAGTACAGAGAAAAATATAACATTAGGTTTAGGGGACTGGATAATCCAAAGCAGGAAGAGGCAGAAGAACAGCTAGCAGAATCATCAAGAGGAAATGTGCTGGTCTCTTAACAGTGTGTAATTTGTGTTGTACTTAGAAGACTAACTACTACTAAGATTTGCTTTTTTGAACTGAAGGAATATTAAGCGCAGGGAAGACAATATTATTTTTGCATTTTTATTAAATTTGGTTTGTTAATACTTAAAATTCAAACCATGGGATAAAAGATGCATTTCTATGTTTAATTTTTACTGTTTGATAATGGCTTTAACACATTTACTATTCACACTATTTATTAACTTAAATCTTTCATTAGGAACTTTTTTAAATTAATGAAAATGTAGGTATTGATTGCATCAAAATTATGTTTACAGTTGTATTTTTGGATAATACAAGTTATTTAACTATGGATATTTGTTTTAATTACCCTGCTGCAAATGGATGAAAACTGCAATTAAAAGAGGTTCACTGTCTAAATAAAATTAGCATAAGAAAATACCTTGAGCAATAATAGAATGATATAGCCGAGGATATAATTGAGGGGTATGCACAAAACCGCAAGATTTCACAGTTTGTTGCAAAGATTACACTGATTTCAAAATTATTACTTTTAGGATTTCACAAAGATTACACACTTGAAAGCACCATATTTTTTTAGAATACAATACTTAACATTGTTTAAAATTATATGTATACTTTAAGACGTGTAGTTTATAGAAGGTGCTTACCTACTTAATTAAATTTTAGGGTTAAGTGTAAGAATAGCTAACTGATTGCTGATTCAGCAAAAACTTCGCCCTCAGATATTTAATGCAATTTTTTGTTCAATTTTACGGTATGTTGCTAATAAAAGTCCATTTAATATTATTTTTTTAAATTTGAAAAATTTTAATTTTTTTTTATCGTTTTTTTTGTATTTTTAGATAAATATTCAGGTTATTTTTTTAAGAATAATTTAATCCTTTTTTTTGGGGGAAATTAAAAAAGACAATTTTTTCCCTCCAAATTTAGTCAGTTTTCTAGATATTACAAAAATGTATAAATCCTATACTTACACTACATAAGTCCAAAATTACCGTCAGTAATTCAGCACTTTTATATAGAATTAGAGGAAACAATCCCATTGTATTTTTTAAATTCTGATAGAACAGATAATTTATTTTCATGGATTTTTTTCCTCTGACTTCGTACAACCGCTGCTCTTCATATGAAAGTGATTCTATACCAATTTATGTAGGTATATAGCTAATAGCAATGCTGTAAGCGTGAAAAGAGAAGGGGCAATACCAGTGAAAAAATTGACATTTTTATGACAACTAGGGAAAAATGAAAAAAAAACTTTCCTCACAACATTTATCAGATTCGAAACCGGTAAACCATAAAAATATATTTGTGAGCAAGACTGTTTTTTTCATATTTCCTTTTAAAAAACTACTAACTCGCATAATGGGAAGCCTTCAAAACTTGTATCCTTATAATTTCGTCTGTTTTTTCGAGGTTTATATTCTCATCTTTATTTTCCACCATTTAAAGGACGATTTAATAGTTATTTTTCTGCTTCTGTTGTGTATATTAAAAGTTTTAAGGCCGATTATAGATATAGTAGAAAAATGGCGGTTGAAAATTATTTTTATCGCAGAAAACCAAGTACTATATAAATTGTAGGGGAAGACGGGGATCATTCGGCACCTAAGAGGATATTTTGAAATGGAGCAATTAATAACGTCTTAATATTTTTTTAATATATCGTATGACCAAATATGATACTTTCATTGACATTTTATGACGCTCAATTATGGAAAAAAGTGTCGTAAATGTAAAAAAATCATCATTTGTGTTTTGTTGATTTTTGGCCGAATGATCCCCTACGTGGTGTACATTCGCCCATCAGAGGGGGATGATTCGTCTACCCAGAAAAACACTAACAAAACTTGAAATATTTATTTAAGAATGCTATTTTGCTATTGAACAACTAAACTGCCAAAGTTATAATAAAAAGTAAAATACGACGAGGTTCTTGCTGTAGGTACCAGTTTTTGTAGGAGTGATTAGCTTTGCTACGATATCATCATTTGCTACATCTGAGACGTCATCAATTATTGGAAAATAAAACGTATTGGAACGTCCTTTTCTCCTGATGAGGAACTTGATTCTCTTAATAGTATCGCTACCGTACAAAATTTGGCCAATGAAGTGGATAATAGAACTTTTTACTTTGAAGCGCACTAACACAAAATCATTTTTAGCTACTTCTGATTTATCCTTGATTTTAGATATTTCTTCATATTCGTCACTTAGATCTTCCCCTGAATCATCATGGAGCGAAAGATCACCACTGTCATCTGATGACTCGGAAAAGTGTGTGACCGACATTTTGATTTTTTTAGGTTGTTGACCGTTTTCCCGAATAAGTTCCTTGTTGCTTCTTTTTTGCTTCTTAATTTCCTTCTTTATTTCTTTTTCTGTTTCAATTTCTTCTAATAGGTTTTTCTCTGGAGTATCAGTGTAAATTTTAGAACCACCTAACTTCCTGTTACCCTTTCTTTTTCTCTCGCCTGCTTTATGATATGGTCTTATATATTTATATTTTCAGGAGTAATTTTTAACTTTTTGGGGAATCTTATGTTAATACCACTATAAATATGACAGTGTGTGTGTAATGGTTTCTAATGGGCTTAGAACATCCTTGGTAAAAATTGATGTAAGTATACCTATAGGATCTGAGATTAAAAAAACATTTGACCTGACAGATTTCAATCTTAGAGTCATATATCTTCGCGTAAAATATACAACGTGTAAATTTAGTTCCTTTGTTATCTTTCTCAAGTTATAATGATCTCACCGCTCTGTGATTGGTCAGTTTCATATCCTAACAAGAAGGGATATAAAATTGTACAGCCCATTTGGTTATACAGACAATATTCATGTGTGAGTAGAGAAAATATTTATCCCTCCAATCCCTTCCTATTTTTTAGGTAAATTTATCTGATGTTTACTGCCACAAAAGTATACTCAGTTAGTAAAGAGCACCGATCTGTGCAAAACATCAATTTACCTTCTAACACTATTGCCGACCACTCTTCTCTTCCTTACCAAACCGAAATAAATATATAGGCCTATTCTCCCGAACCGAAATTTGTGTCTATGTTCCTTAACTGAAGATGAACTGGATAAAGACAAAACATATACGACGTGCTCCATAAGCTACGCTCATCAAGACGAAGAGTTTGTTGTGGAATACCTGCTTCCAGAGTTGGAACATGGAGAAACTGCATGGAAAGTATGTATTCATGTTAGAGATTGGCTTGCAGGGGAGTTAATAACGACACAGGTAATAGGTATAAGTTCTATAACGGAATCGCAGAGAATTCTTGTATAGTGTTGCGTGTGGGATAAGCATGAAATTTCGCATATAGCTCATGCTAAAGCTAAATCCGAAGGTAAGGCCAGAATTATAGTGGTTATTTATGATGACCTAAAGGAGGAGAAGTTGGAGTTGGACAACGAATTAAAGGGCTACCTTAAATCTAATACCTACGTTAAATGGGGAGAGACATATTTGTGGAATAAAATAAAGTATTCTTTGATTCATTCTAACGCTAAGTTACCTTAGCAAAATCAGATATACAAGACAGTGTATCAAATTCTCACGAACAACTATCGGAGGTACTACACTAGTACTCAAACTTTAACCCAGAAACATCAACTAAAACACTCAGAGTTAAGTGATGGTTATTAAGAATGGGTGTTGATAACTTTAACATATTTTTGTTATGTTGATGTTTCGCATTGTGAACTATAATGAATAAAAGTGTATATTATAGAAGGCCCTCAGTATATTATAGGATTAATATTAATGTTATTATAGTATAGCCTGAATATCGGCGCTTATTACATATATTTTTAACTATAATACTCGAGATGGAGGACTGGATACGGAATTTGAGCAGTTCACATAATTTTGTAGACCATATAAGTAAATACTGAACAGGGCCAATAGAGGAGAGTTAGAAATTACACAGCACATATAAATGGTATTATATCTACCACAGTACTTTATACAGACTAACTAAATAATTGTCCTAAATAGTTTTTTTTTGGAATAATATTAACACAACAGTTAAAAATCATTTGGCGAAAGCTTGGCTGCATACCATTCTTTTCTCAAATATCTTAATATTTAATTGTTAAAAAATGTTGAAAGGATATTTAATATCAACTATAGGGATAAATTCGAGTTCATTTTGTCTATGATTAAACTGAATAACAAACGAGATACCATTGGATGAGCATTAAATTTGGAACATATATACGCGAGTAAGGTGAGTAGGGGTAAATGTAATAATGGGGTAATTGTAATATTGCCTAATAAATAATAAAATAATGAGTTCAGATACTAGCGCCACCTAGTAGTGACTCAATTGGATACTTTTACTGGCAGCTGCTCATAAATGAAATCTATTTTACCGACCGTCAGCATGCGCCATGCATTCTTGCAGAATATGTCCAAACAGGTGGCCGCACGAGTTCACAGGGAAATAGTCCAGCAACAATAGCCAGCGCGTTTTTGCAAGTAAGTCCTCAAAATATTACTTTAATTTGTTATTTAGTATTTCTCTTTTATGTACAAAATGCAATTGGATCTTTTAGCTATATATTAACTATAATTTGGGTTATGTTACATTTCCCCCAGGAATTTGTTACCTGGGGTAAATGTAATAAAATCACTGGGGCAATTGTATTATATATATTACATTTACCCCTTTGTTTTAGGTCTTTTACAATGGTTCGCCATTATATAAAAAAAAATACTGCAGAGCCTAAATACAGCCAAGAAAATTTAAAAACAGCCTTGCAAGAGATTACAGCAGGTAGATTAACTATTTATTCAGCTTCAAAAAGGTATGGCATTCCATATCCAACCCTTTATACACGCAAAACAGGTACACGGGGAAAAATATGTAAAAGCAAGGGTCGCCCGACCGAAGTGCCTCTAGCGGCAGAAATTGATTTGGCAAATGGAATAAAGGTCCTAGAAAAATGGGGGTTTGGACTCTCCCGCAAGGAAGTTTTAGAACGGGTAGGCCTGTATGTTCAACAGAACAATATTGAAACTTCATTTAAAAACGGTGTCCCAGGAGAAGACTGGTTTATGGGATTTAAGAAAAGACATGGATTAAGCCTGAAAGTACCACAAAACGTGGAATATTGCAGAAAAAAAGCCGTGGATCCATTTTTAATCTACGGTTATTTTGAACTTTTAAAAGAGACTCTCACCGACCTGAATCTACTCGACAAGCCAGAACGTATCTGGAATTTAGACGAGTCCAGTTTTTCAGTTGATCCCAGAAAAAGTAAAATTGTTGGAGGAGTCGGTTTTCCAGCATCGAGAACTACAAGTACCTCTGGCAGAGATAATACGACGGTATTGGTAATGTGTAATGCTGCAGGAGGAAAAGCCCCACCTTTGATAGTATTTAAAGGTGTCAACATATGGGACCAATGGGTGGCTTCAGAGGAAAAAACATTTGAAGGTACTGTTTATGCAGCTACGAAAAATGGTTGGATGGACTCGGAAGTCTTTCCGAATTACTTTGTAAATTCAGTAATTCCTGCAGTAGGAAACGATCGCCCTGTTTTAATTATATATGACGGTCATGGATCACATGTAGACGTTCGTTTAATACAAACTGCCATGAGCGAACAAATCACAATAATGAAACTACCTCCCCATTCAACACATTTGCTACAACCCCTAGATTTAAGCGTGTTTAAATCGCTAAAAATTAAATGGGATGACAAGCTAATTGTATGGCAGCGACAACATCTTGGTCTAAAATTACCCAAGAGAATATTTTCTGAGTTTTTCTGCCAAGTCTGGAAGGAACTTAAGATAGACGTTATTACAAACGGCTTTAGAAAGGCCGGGATATTTCCCCTTGATGCTGAAGTTGTTTCAAGAGAACAGTTTTCCCCGGAAGCTATAAAAAGATGGGACCTTTTTCAAGAAGAAAAAAGGAATGTCACTAGGAGAAGTGCACTAAACTCCCAAAACAACAAGCAAGACTCGTCCAACATCGATAAAGAAACTTTTTCAGGTGGCCAAGAGGGTGGCTCATCCATTCATAAAGAAAGTATCTCTAGGGATGTACAAGAAGCTGGCCCATCCAACATTCATAAAGAAAGTATCTCTAGGGGTGTACAAGAAGCTGGCCCATCAGGCATATCCAGTTGTAATGATGAAAATATTGACAATGAAGAAGTTAATATAAACGAGAAGCCAATTACATTCACCGAATTGCTGCTAAGAACCATCAAGCAGAAGTCATCACTCGAAAAATGTAAGAGAACCAAAGTTGGACTTGGCTCTGAAGTTCTTACAAGTAAAGAAGTATTACAGCGTCTTGAAGAAAAGTCAGACCTGAAAAAGAAGAAACCCACGAAAAATAAGAAGACTGTGCAAGCCATCAGTAGTGATGAGGAATGCGAAAGCCCCGAATATATGGAATCCGATGATGATAATTGTCTAGAGTTTCTTGAAGAGGAAAGCGACTCGGAAATCTCTTCGGTTGTTGAAATGAATTCCTGGGTCCTAGTTCAATATGCATCAAAAAAATTTGTTAAACATTACGTTGGTCAAGTTATGGATAAGGACAAGGAGGAAGATGCCTGGCATGTCAAATTTTTAAAATGGAAAAAATACCTCTTCATTTGGCCTGTTATTGAGGACACAGATTCAATTCGTTCCAATGACATTATACAAATTTTGCCAAAACCGATTACAACCAGACGGGGACACCTTAAGTTTAATGTGAAATTTGAAGGCTTTAACCTCAAATAATTACCTAAATAAATATAGTTACTTACATTTTTTTTGTTCGAGAATTTTAAAATTATTTAGTTAATTTGTTCTTGCTTTGTTGCAGATTAAAGCCTGCTTTTTATATTTTATTTTTTCTAAATAAATTTGAAAGTTAGTATATAAAAGTTTGTAACTTTTTTATTTGTGATCTAAAATAAGCGCTTGAAGCCGCAAAAAAAAGGCTAAAATGCTAAAGATTTACATTTACCCCGACCAATATTATCAAGTGTTCTAATATAAACCTGACCTGCCACTATCACATTTACCCCATTTTACGGGGCAAATGTAATATAAGGACATCGATTTAAAAAAAATACCATAGTTTTTTTCTTATTGGATATCTAGAAAATCTATCTGTCCCATACTGTCAGGAACTATATGCCAAGTACTGTCAATTTTTTGGGAATTTTATTACCAAAAAATGTGTTCGATACAAACCGTTTTTCAGGAACTATTAAAATTTTATATTACTTTTACCCCTACTCACCTTACTGTATTATAAACATAGAGCCGAAATTTGGACGTTTTTACAAAAACGGCTTACCATATACTACTAAAAGTTTTGTGTCTTGTAAAACACAATATTTTAGGTTCAAATATTGTGTCCAAGGTACGCGCCGTGTCGGCATCGGCAGTCCAATTTTTTAAAAACGTCCAAATTTCCGCTTTATGATTATAAAGGAAAAATTCTAAGAAAGCAAAAAATTTTTGCCTTCCATGTCGTATATACAAAGTACTGACGGACAATATACCTAAATTCCCAATATTTATTATGATTGATGTTCTTATCATTATACATAATTATTATGAATTTATATTTAACACAAAAAGTTGTTCAAAAAGGATTATTTCTCGGCCATCATTAAAAAAATAACCATTAATATTTTTTTTTAAATCTGGGAATTTTGAATGCAGCATAGCTAATTAAAAAGAAGATAAGCTAATAAACCCAACAGAGTTAAATATCAGGGTCAGAGCCGGACTTGAAAATAGAAAAAGTTAATCTTGAATAAAGGTTTATTGTGTTATACAGGGGTAACATAAATAAAGAAAATCGAGTAGTGAAGGTAGATATCATTGAGATTTCGTTAGGAATGTCATTTGTAATTGCATTAAACACTTTTTTAATGAAATGTTTTATTCAGCCTCTTTCTTATTCATTCATGTTCTTGACTAAAAAGTATTTTTTGTGAATAAACTAATAAGGTAATGAGTGAGGATGATGGACAGTGCTTATATGTAAAAATATAAATAAAATAGATACAAGGTCACGGTCTAACATAATGCCCGACCTCAACAAAAATTGTTACCCCATGCCTTTAGTTGATAAACTATTGGAAAATCGCAAGAATCGGCCAAATACACAAAAAAAGCAAATAGAGTCGCAATCAACACTCAACATTCCGTATGTCAAAGGAGTATCTGAGAGAATTGGAAGACTATAGGATAACAATACAACATCAATACGGTATTCAGCTCGAAAGACACTTTAAGAAGCCACCTGACGAAGACGAAACCAACAAGTCAAAAAGACAGAAAATAACTGTGTCTACCAGATTCCCTGCGAATGTGGCCGATCTTACATTGGCGAGACTCTAAAGGCCACTTCAAACTAGGATCAAGGAACACAGAATAAACAACACGCTTAAAGGAGAAATCAAAAAATCAGGTGCAGCTGATCATGCCTGGACACACGGTCGATACATCAAGTGGACAGATGCTCAAACCCTACATAAAAAACCACATTGGAGGAAGTTCTAAACTTAAAATACCGCACACTAACTAAACGCATGACTCTCAGTTATACTCCAATGCATCTAGCTAGTATAAATAGAGCTGTAGTTACTTTACTTATTTAGTATTCAGTTGAAGACGACTGACAATACTTACCAGTTGAAAGGTTGTGATGTAAAACAAATAAAGACAATGCAAGTTCAAAACTCTTCTATCATTCAAGAAACATCATTGTCTCCAACCTTCAATCAGATTCTTTATTTCTGTTATGCAATGTACAAACATTTTTTTAAATTCCAATCTTACATTTAAAACAAGCAAAACTTTTTATGAAGAATACCTTTTCCTGGTAAAATTTAAATTAAAAAGTTTCCCAAATTTCGGTAACCAAATCTACACGTAAAAGACGTCATAATAGTTTCGGTTATATCGAAAGTAGCTGTCGAGGGCGGTAGCTCAGTGGTAAGACCTGCATTGGACCGTGGCGGTCCGAGTTCGATTCTCGAAGTGGGCGCAATAAAAAAATACGTTGGAATTTTAGTAGGCTTAAGAATTTAGTAAAGAGTGACAAATGTACTATTGTCCAACCCACGCCGGTAACCAGGCCGGATAAGATCGGATATTTTGTGGTTCGAAACAGACGTTCAGCTGTAGGTCTACTTGGGAATGGCCCTGGCAGCGAACACAGAAGAAAAAAGCCTAATTCGAAAGAAGGGCAAGAAACGACAACAACTTTGTTGTTTTAAATAGGGTGTAATTATTTTTATTGCATTTTTCTGCTAAATGTATTAATTATAATAGAGGTCAAGCGATGACCTGACACAATGATATATTACTTGTCATCTGATGAAGCTCCAGTGTTTGCGAAACATGTATTTTTAATAATAATATAGTGGAAAATTAGTATCGGTCGAATTCATTAATATAAGGTTACTTTTAACTGACCAAACAAAATATTTTTATTCATGTAGGTCATGGATTACAAAAAGTTTACTGCTTTTTATTATCGAACAATACATATTTTTGGCAACGATGTAGGAAATGATGTCGTTATTGGACGTTGCTATATGCAATTATCAACATTATTTTTTTATAGAAATAAATGAAATTAAGCACAATACTAGATACATTTATATAATATGATGTATATTAGTTAGTATAGGCACCTGTTTCCCGCATTTTAATACACAATAACAAAGTTTCATAAATATTGCTTGATGTTCTTAATACCGCTCTGGGCTGGGCGATGACGTACCTGCTTATCTGATCTGTGTTAGTCGTCTTGCAGGAAAAATTACCGATACGTCGAGAGAGAAGCAAAATACCGACTACGCGCGTTAAAACGACAAGAACACTCTAACCGTACGTCGCCATTGAACAGAAAACAAACAACACATTCCTGCAGACGGGAGTACGACTTTGTACGCATGAGATTTTTAATGTCGTAAGTCGGACTTTACGAAATAATCCTGCAAAGGGACAGTTTTTTAATTAGGGGAAAGTTGTTCAAAGTGTTTGTGATAAGTTAGAACTATGTGAACAAAATAGTGTAGTGTAAAGGCATTGTATCCTGCTAAAAAAGAGTTAATAAAATATGAAACAATATGGTGGATTTAGTGTAATACACAAACATTTTTTGTATCAAATCGAAAATACGAGGAACTAAGAAACTGGTTAGTATTGTACCTACATATGTATGTAGTTAAATGAAGATAAAATTTTATTATTTTTTTGTTTCAAGTTTTACATAACTATTAAATAGATGGATGGTTTTTAAATAAATTTAGATTTAAAAAGATATATTACTGGTGTAGGTGGTGATTAATTAGTAATGAGGATAATTTCTGTTATTAATTGTTGAACATAAAGGGAGGTGGTTGTGAAACATGAATTGATAATGATAATAATTTCGCAGTTCGGAGAAATAATCTGACGATTTTTTTGTTAGTTTTGCGATTAGACTCTGTTAGAGCATGATCGGCATGATGCTAAAAAGTGTTATTGTCACTCGTTGTTACCTAAAACAAACGTATACGATAATAAAAAAGTAGTTTATTGATATAGGTAGGTACATATGGACGATCGAAAAAAAAAGATCGGATTAAAATACTTTTATAATGGCAGTTAAATTTTCATTTTGGTAAGAACCCCATTTCCGGACCCCTCCATATAATAGGGAGCCCATCCTACAGGATCATCCATATTATGACAGTCCTGAGTGATATCAATCCTTTCGTCATTCTCACATCAGTCTTGCTTCATTCAAATCGTACCCTACATGATCATTATTAATAACACCGAATAATACTAATACTGTAATAATTGGAGACTCTGCACAATCATGAAGACTGACAGTCCTAAATGCTATCAATCACATTAGTCTGGCCATCAATCCTTGAAATTTGTCCTTACATGATCGCAGGGCCGGATTAGCGATTGTTGAGGCCCTAGGCTAAAAATTACTTAGGGCCCCTCCTCCTCTCCCTATCCAGAACATTCAGCATATTTTATGGTACCTAGGGTAGAAATTTTTTTTTGATGAAGTAAAATGTGAAACAAAAATTGATAGGTTCAAAGGTGTTTATTAAAATAATATCTTGATTAAAAAAAATTTTACTCCAAAAAAATACATAAAAAATCAAGGAATATCTAAAAAAAAAATAACCTAAAACATTTTGGCTAAAAAAAAGAATATATTATGTAATTAGGTGTTAGGTGGTGGTGTGTACGTGTGTACTCAAATAAATGCTCGTTTCCGTGATTTTAGGATTGCAAAACTCAATAATATTTTCGGTAGGAATTTTATTGAGAATATCGTGTTCTATAGCCAATAAAGAAAGTTGATTAGTTTTTTCATCACCTAATGAATTTCTTTTATAACTTTTTACCCTTTCTAAGGTAGACAATGATCTCTCCCCACTACAGTTAGTTACTGCCATGGATAAAAATATCCTTAATGCAATATCTACGTTTGGAAAACTACAAGTTAATTTTTTTTGTCTTATAAACTTTAACATTTCCCTTGGATTGCTAATTCCCGAATTAATTTCTGAAATGAAATATTTAAAGCGAATACATTCGGCTCCTAAACTTTGGTCTAAATCGTTTGGATAGTGCTCCTGGAGCAAATTTGCTTGTAGTATAATATTCTTATCTGAATAATTTTCTAAATATAAAAACCCAAACTTATTTGAAACGTTAAGATAAGCAGTTTGTCGACTCTTGAGTTCCGCAAGAATGTTATCGATTATAACATAGAAAGTATTTATGAGCATATTATCTCTACCACTGAATTCAACTTCACCCTCTTTATTGTCGTCAAATTGTAGTTTTCTGCTTTTTTTTCTTTTATTATCGGATTTATATGTGGAACAGTTTGTAAGTTCATTGCCACATTTTTCGTAATATGCAAAACGTTCGCGATGTTGTGAAACATGTCTAATAAGTGAATCATACAATTTAACTGCTAAAGAAACATCGATTTCAGTAGCTTGTAATGACTTGCTAACCTTATTGAACTCTGTTAAAATATCGTCCCATAATTTTAACAAAATCCCAACTTCCAATTCTTCGAACCGATTTTTAATTCCTTTTCCTTGAACTTTTGTACTATTTGGCTGTGTAATATCATTTTCGATTACTGCTAATGACTCTTTAAACGCAGAAAACCCTAAAATAATTGCTTTACAGGAAGCCGCGCGAGCAGACCATCGAGTAACAGATAATTTTTTTGGAACGAGAGCATTGGGAATTTTATTGAGTTCTTCTGTCATTATTTGCCACCTATGTGTCGAATCTGAAAAAAAATTATATATTTCTTCCAAGAACATAAAAAATGAAGTGGCCATATTACAACACTCAGCTGCACAAGTTCCTACCAAATTAAGAGAGTGGGCCGCACAGGGGACAAATAAGGCTAGAGGATTCCTTTTTTTAATGAGAGCTTGCAATCCTGAATATTGACCGGACATATTATTGGCATTGTCATAAGACTGCCCCCTACATTCTTGAATATTTAACTGTAACTCGTCTAATATCTTAAGAACCGCAGTTTCCATGTCAACTGCCTTATGGCCAGTATTACTAATAAAGGTAATAAAACGTTCTATAGGAGAGCCATCACATATGACATATCTAAGAATAAAAGTAAGCTGGTCCAGGTGACTAACATCAGGCGTTGAATCCACGGAAATAGAAAAATATTTCGCCGATCTGGCTTCACTACTAATAAAATTACGAACGTGCTTTGATAAAACTCCAATAAACTCGTCACAAATAGAAGATGATAAATATGAGACATTACCGCGTCCCAGATTTCCATATTTTTGTAAGTGATTGTCCAAGAATGGATCAAATTGAGCTATTAACTCTAAAAGTCCTAAATAATTGCCGTTGTCATTTCTCCCAAACTTCTCTGTGGTACCCCTCAATGCCATACCTCGACTTGCTAAAAATTTAATTGTAGACAATACACGATGGAGAATTTTTATCCAGTAGTTTTTTTCCTCTAAATATTTTTTTTCAATTTCTGTATCTATTTTGCCTAAAGTATTGGAACGAGTTAGAAATATTTTTGTGTTATTTAAATGTTCTTGCGAAGCCTCATGCTTTTCAATTCTAATAATATTTTTCCAGTCATTAAATCCTTTAACAAAAGATTTTTCACGATCCTTGCTAAACAACATACACGGCAAACAGAAAACTGAATTCTTCGACACAGAATATAAGAGCCACTCTCGCCGAACTTCCTCACCATTTCGAAGTTTGGAAAAAAATATTTTTTTAGATGCGTAGCGTGATTGTAGGCCTTCATACACTCTCTTTGAGTTTTCAAAATCAAAACTGTTTAAATCCTGTATTATCGGATTTTTTATTAGTGAGTCAATCGTCTCTGAGTTAATGTTAACTGATATTTTTGCAAGATCGCCAAAATCACTATCACTTGTATCAACTTCGTCAGTGTCATTCTCATTTTTTTTTTCATTTTCATTAGCGGTGAGCAAAGAATCTAAAAACAAAATATGCGCTTGCTTTTGATTTAAAACATAGAATAAAATAAATACCGGAGTTCAGAATTTTTTACGAAAAACAAAGAAGCCTATGGTTGGTTGGTGGTTTAGAATAAAAAAAGAATGTCAGAAGAAATAAATGGAACCTTTATGTTATATACAGTGTGTACACTGGATTCTACGTGAAAATATCTATCTAGGTATAGCAGTTTTCACCTTTTTTCTATCTTACAGGGTGTCCGAAATATGAATAATATGATAGCACCCCAAAAAGGGCAAAATTTTTACTTGACCCTGTATCTCGGGAGTCTCGGGACCGAAACAAGGTGGCATACTTAATTCTGTTTGCGGCATTCAAAGTTTCGTAAAAAGCTGATACAGGGTCGCAGAAACCGCAAAGCTCTATCTCTGCTGGTTACCGAGAAACCCTGTGATGATTACAAGCAATTTGGGATACAGTATAAATAGGTACCTTCCAAATTTGTTCTTGAAGTTCCTGGTAAAGCATCATGTGACAAATGAATTAAATTAGAGTTCTGTGACTGCCCACTATCAATATGTGGTTTTTTAAAAAACGTGTTTATTTTTGGCACATTTTCTATAGCTTCCGCCTGCCTTACAGCTTTTTCTTTAGCTATTTTACGTTTTTTTGCCCCACTTGGATAGTTATTCATTTTAGTCACACACACACAGTCAGTATCACTACGTCTACACTATGCACTAATTTTGTTTTTTAATACAAAATACTTTTGTGATTATATAACGTTTTAATTTTAACGAACGAACATATCTTAACCTTAAAAAATGCGTGTGGATTTTAGTGATTTTACTAGACGGAATGACGCACGCAGCGCAAGCTCGGGTATTCTTCGGGGATGCACCGGATCCAGCGCAGTGTGCAGTAGCGTCCGTCGGTCGGTCTATCTTAAATCGCGATAAAAACTGACATTAGCATTAGCGGGTCGTGCCGTGCCGCGGCCAGATTTAGTATAAATAATGATAATTATTATTATTATTTTTGTTATTATTACATCATGGTCAACGTATTATAGTAAATAGATGTTGTATACCGTTTAACTTTTTTTTATTTTTGCAGAGAGCTGCTTACGAGCTAAACGTCTTTTCAATCTAACGTCTGGATTGTGAATGATCTTGGTCTGTGTAATATGTTTTCTTTTATGTTGTGCAGTTGAAGCTTGAGTGTTGGACAGCATATTCAGTGGACGATTGAAGCAAAAACCCATATTTATAATATTTTTTTCAATTCCACTTTAACTATAATTTTTTCACCTTGAAAATTTATCAGATCACCGTTATCATCCAAGATGCGTAGAGTAATGTTGTCTATTGACTGACGTCCCTCGGGCATTATCGGCATATAAATAATATTTTGAGGTTCTTTTGAAATTTTGTAACCTGGCTCAACATCAACATCGAATTCGAATAATGTGTGGCTTTGTCTTGAGTTCAAATATGCTCCTGAAGTTATGTTACAATCCACCCTTATAATACGCACTTTCATTATGTCCACATTACTAGTTGATTTATGTAGTTTTCCGCTTTTTAACACAACCGGTCCAAAGCCTAATAATCCACCAATAGTGTTTTTTCCTCTGAAATCAATGTTGAGCGACGACTTGAGTTCACATTTTAATGTATTATTGTTGGCCTCCAATGAAAATAATATATCACATTTGTCTTGTTTGCAGGATTGCTTTAAACTTGTGTGCATCGCTTTGGAAATTTCATTAATTTCGTATTGTACTGCCATTTATTTATCACGACTTTCGTTCTGAATGAATGTATATGATCTTTATAAGTACATGTATAGTACTGATATGATAAAAATATCCGACAGGTCGAAAAGATGACCTAATGAGATACGTTCGTTATACACGATTTGTATTACAGATTCAGCGATCTTAAAATAACTAAAGTAATACATTTCATTACTAAATACGATACAATAATAATGTTGTAGGTTGGTACTGTTGTTAGTACTGACAGCAAAATTGACCAGTAGTGGCGCCAGAAAAATTGTAAAGGGCGGACACGATATTTTTAGGGGCACAAAATTGCTATTCTGCATGGAGATTTTATAAAAAATAACTGATCTCCCTCCCGAAACTTCTCCTCCGATCAAAAGTGACTTCTAAAAAAAACTCCGGCGCAATATAATATATAATATGTTACGTTATCCCCTAAAAACAATTGGGTGGACACCCTTAGTTTCAGAGTAGGCCACTGCTCTCCTGCCTCCGCCACTGATACTGATGCTACACTGATCGTGAAGGTCCCTACAAGGAGTTGATACGTCACCAGTTCAGTTTTTACAAGAAAAATCATGGAAACAATGTTTGTGTACAAAAACATAGATAATTTATAAATTATTTGAGTGGCTACCTGTTACCTGTCTATACAAATATCATGTGTTTAACATCCGGTTCGCGTAAACACAGTTTAAAGACTACTGTGGCGTAACTACAAGGTTTGCCAATGATGTTGCTTTAAAAAATCTGACCACGACACGCAAGCTTGCATGTGGGGTCCCCAATTGTACATATTTAAAAAAAAAGTAGAGATACCACTCAGTGGCGTGTTTAGGGGGGAAGGGGGGGTGGCTGCCAGGCTGCAGCCCTCCCCCCCTCGAACCTAGGAGCTCGGGTCTAAAAGTCTAATTTCAACCTAAATTTTCGTCTCGCGCCTGGACTCTTAATTTAAATTTTTAAATAATGTATTCTTCTTTCGTAGAAAACGTTTAGTTTTTAAACTTTTTCTTCTAAAAGTCACGCATATCGTTTATTTAATTATTGATTTATGATGCAATTTTAAAGGAAAACGAGTAAAAAGAATAATATATTATAGTATTTTTCTATTATATATGTACTTGTCTGTTCCGTTTTCCCTTTTTTGGAGCTATTTTAAATCAACAAAAATATAACCCAATGCAATAAAATATTTTTACGACAAAAACAAAAAACAATTAAGTATTTATATATAAAGAGAAAAATTAAAGTAAAAATTTTAATTGAAACATTTTTTATGGAAGAAGTGTGATAATTTATAATACAAAAAATAGTGCGGGAAGAAACGAGAATACTTTATTATGAATATACATAACGGCACTTAAGAAGAAGTATTTCAAAACCTAAACATTTTCACCAAAAACTGCTCTTAGATCTACGCTCCTAAAATACATATGATTTCTGAAAAAATCATCAATATTGGCGTGGTGAGCGATATTTACTTTATTTTTAATCATGACTTTTTTTAATCATTATTTTTAATCATGAAAAACCGAGCCTGAAAAACGCTGGTTAGAGTCATACATATACATGTCTTCTGTTAAAATTTTGGATTGACACCAATATTCATATTTTTCACAAATATAAAACATCTTTTTTTTTTAATAAAGAGCCAGCTAGGAATACCAAAAAAAAACATTTACAAAAACAAATTATAATAATTTAATTTTCGAAATTTGATAGTATAGGTGAAACGAACTTTGGACGTGTCCCCCAAAATTTTTCGCCTGCAGAGCTTTTCCGCCTTCTTATGTTAAAATTTTGGATTGACACCATTATTCATATTTTTCACAAATGTTTTTTTCGAGGTTTTATTAAAATAAAGAGCCAGGAATAAAAAAAAACATTTACAAAAACAAATTTAATCCAACCATGCAAAAATTTAATAGTAGTTAGGTGAATTTTAAACGAACTTTGGGCGTGGCCCCGAAAATTTTTCGCCGCGCTTTTTCGCCTTCTTCACTAGGTACAATATTATGAAATACAAGTAATCCCGACTGGCTCTCTCTCCAGAAAAAAAATGTCCTACTTACGCCCACTGAGTCCCCCTGAGCATATTTTCTGGCTACGCCACTGCCGGGTAGTGTAGCTCACCTCTGCCACTTTTTGACTTCAGCAGTACAGAAACATGATATTTAAAAATTATGTTTAACACATAAAATCTGCGTTGGTTAACATGTTAAATAATTTCGTTTTAGTGAAGGTTTAGGGAAAAGGAAAGGTGATCAAATTTTTAAATGTATATTTTGGATTTGTTCGACTCACTGTAATATTCTGGGTTCAGCCATAAGTCACTTTTGATTAAATTCAATACTTATACAGGGTGATTCCTAAGTTGATACTTCTTTTTTAGCTGCGTATAGAAGGCATTAAAATAAACAACATTTTTAAATACCTTTTTTCAAAAAACTTAAAAATAGCCGAGTTACAGAAATTAAAAATCTAAGTGCGGGCCTGGTAATCAAAACGTAGCCCTTGCTTTTCTCCGTTTTTTGTATTGTTAGTCATGCATTTTACGGATCGGTCGTCAGTTATTTATTTTGGCTTTTCGCCGCGCGGTGTGGTTTTCTGAAGCAAATTAATTTTAATAAATTGGTGAAAATGGTAAAATTTTAAAACAATGAACTAATTATGGTGCTAATTTATTGTAAGTGTCGGAAAAGTGCGGATGTTTCTTTTCTACACCCAGATGTTTTCTTAATGTTATTCAACGGACAAGTTAGGCAGAACCGTATTTGATTTGTAGTGTAATAAATGAATGTAAGTACTTTATTTTTGGGTTTACTGAAAAAAGGTATTTGAAAATGTTGTTTATTTTAATAGACATAGAGTGCGACACGATAAGATGATTGAGATTATCCAGTAAGTAGGTATTGATGACAAAGACCTACGCATCATCAAAAACCTCTACTGGCGTCAAAGAGCTAATGTCAGGGTGGCCCAGAACGTCTCTGAGGATGTAGAGATACGAAGAGGGGTCCGGCAAGGGTGCATATTGTCGCCACTTCTTTTTAATTTGTACTCAGAGTTCATCTTCAGGAAAGCACTAGAAAACATTGATAGTGGAATCAAGGTTAATGGCGTAAACACAAATAACATAAGATACGCGGATGATACAGTGCTGCTTGCCAGTAGTCAAGAAGATCTACAGAGCCTAATCGACAGTGTAACCGACGTCTGTGAGGAATATGGACTAAAGCTTAACACCAAGAAGACTAAATACATGATAGTCAGCAAAGTACCTGTGCATCAAACAGTTATTACAGCATATAGAACTCCACTTGAAAGGGTCAACAATATCACCTATCTCGGATGCAATATAAACGACAACAACTGGGATATGAGCAAAGAGGTCAGAATCTGTATAGAGAAGGCCAGAGATGCGTTCTTTAAAATGAAAAAGGTACTTTGCGGTCGGAGTATTGGCAACAAACTGAAGATTAGACTGGTAAAGTGCTACATATTCCCAATACTGCTGTATGGATTCGAAGGTTGGACATTGACAGACACACTACTAAAGAAACTCGAAGCCTTCGAGATGTGGGTATACCGTAGAATACTACGCATTAGCTGGGTCGACAAGGTCCGAAATGAGGACGTTTTACTACGCATGGGCAAGGATACGGAAATAACGAAGACAATTAAGATACGTAAATTGGAATATTTTGCGCATGTGATGCGACATCCAGAAAGATACGGAATCCTTCACCTTATAATGCAAGGCAAAATCGTAGGAAGAAGAGGGCCAGGCCGAAGAAGAACATCCTGGTTAAAGAACCTCCGAGATTGGTTCCAGAAGTCCACCACATCCCTATTTCGTGCAGCAGCCAATAAGGTCATGATAGCCAGAATGTTAGCCAACGTCCGGTAACGGACACGGTACTCGAAGAAGAAGAAGTTTATTTTAATGCCTTCTATACGCAGCTAAAAAAGAAGTATCAACTTAGCAGCGGCGGCGCCAGGGGAACATAAGTGCCCACCCTGGTGCCCCCCCCCCCCAAAATTGATGGATTCAGTTTTGTAATGAAATTTTCGGAGGAAGAGGGACTTGGCTATGATAGTTTTTGCAAGTGTTATCAAGAGATCAATGACTTTTTTTTTTTTAGAAGTTACTTTTATTTTGGGTAGTGCCCACTCAAAAATCACCGAGCCCATTTGTGCCCTCCCATCCCAAAAACCCTGTGGCCGCCACTGCAACTTAGGAATCACCCTGTATTTTGATGTAAAAATAAAAAAATAGATATAGATATCAAACACCGCCCTATTAGGTAATATCAATTAAAAACTTTTCGTTTTTCATTAAAAGGTTAAAATTTATTAATGCAAAGAAATCATACTTCCCATACAATTTCTCGTTATCCATGATAGGACGCCGGCATAAACACACTGAGTAATTATTTTTTGGCAATGTCATGATAATATTATCATGGATTATTAGATATTTTATAGCAGGTTGTAAATCAAGTTTCATGCAGTTTTATTAAGGTAGGTATTCATTTTGTATGTTTTGATTAATATTATAAAAAAAACTTTACTACTCTAATAATTGGTAATTACAGTTGTGTAATAACAAAGGAAGATCATGTCGTGGTAAAGAATTAATAAGAGCCAACGTGAACTGCAAGACAACCAGTGGCGGATCCAGGATTTTGCTGAGGGGCGGGGGGAGAGGGCGACTAAAAAAAAGTTACTTAAAAAAAGAGCGTATCCCGGCTCTAAAAATCTTTCTACTTTCAAAAATGACTTCTGAAAAAAAATTCCGTCCCTTAAGGCTAACGGTAAAAAACATCCATTTGGAAGGCTCAGGGTGGGGGAGAAACTGCCTTCGCCCCCCCCCCCCTGTATCCGCGGCTGAAGACTATGTAACTTAGTCTAATAAACATTTTATTGGCCTTAAAAGCTCCTCAATGGCCTTATCAGTAATAAATTAATATCACCATGTTAAACTCGACCAGTGGACAATATTTCTGATTGATAGTAGCCGAAGCGCCGATACAGCTTCGCTCTGTTCTTATTATCACTTTAAAAAGGTATAGCACAAAATCGTACTCAAGGTCCTGGCATTAGCCACTAGCCTCTACATTGATCTACTATCGCAAGTAAAATTATAACGAAAAGTATTGAGTCAAAAATTAATACTAGCGTATTTTTTATTTTACTATTTACTTAATATATTTACGGGCAATTTTTGATAATGTTTTAAATATTATATTTATTAATTTAGGCAAGTGAGGAGCTGACTTTCAAAAAGTGTTAATGTCCATTATTTGCTCTCTCTAGGCCTTAACGCCTCTTGAAAATCGGCTCCTCAAGTAATACAATTTTTTATAATTTACATTAGTATTAATTTTTGACTTAACTAATTACAAAATATAATAAAGATCCAAATCTCGCCTTCTTCGCATTTTTTGCTGGAGTTTTTTTTATACAGAAGACAGAAATGTAAACAATAATGGTATATTTGTGGCGCTTACTTTACATACATATGTGTAGTAAATGTCCTCTATATTACCCTCGCTATTAGAAATTAAACTATTATATTTTTACTAATTTTTGAGGATATCTCCAAAATGCATGACTTATAAATTCGCATCGAAAACTAGCTATGAAAATTGGCCACGATGTGACTCACGTTTCTTTATTTTGGTAAGAGCACCCGAACAATAATTTTAAATTCTTCTCCAGCAAATTATATATTAAAAATATTCCTTGACCCGAATGGTTGGTAATGTTTATTATTGGATTTTTTAAAACTTTTTAAATTTGGACTTACAGATATTGAAGAGTGTGAGAAAGTTATTTTAAAAAAAATTAAATATTTTTAGCTTTGCAATGAAATTAAACAATAATTTTAATAGTTTTCATTGACTTACATATTTTCCTGAATTTTTTTTGCATGAATGTAACTTTCTCACGCCCACCTAGAGGCCACCTTTCCATCGGTAAAAAACAGAAATTCAATATCCTGCTTAGTTTTTTCGTAATTTGGGTAATAAATGCCGCTATTTTACATAGCAAATTTCAACGCAATCTGATCACATACCGTGTATTCAGTTGGCACTATTGCTAACTTTCTTATTATAAAAGATACGACTTCTGTTAAGCTAGTAAAGAGTTGTAGTTTTATATGCTGATGATTATGGTGATGTTAAAAAAACAATTGAACATTAAAATCACATAATATTAACAAATAACATTTTTTTTTAAATAGAAGCTGCTAGGTTATAACGATTTGATAGAGAGTGATATTCTAAGCAAACTTTTTTTACATATATTGCTAAACTCAATAATAACGGAGATATTTACATTGAAACGCATTTCCATTAAAAATCGCGAATTTTTTTGTTAATATAACGTGATTGTGATGTTCAATTGTATTTTGGACATCACCATAATCATCAGCACAACTCTTACTAATTCCATTGCGGCAGGGGGCGCGCGACATAAAGAAGGAGCCGCCACTGAAAGTAAAATATCCTAAAAATAATTTTAATCAGTACCTTTTAAGTATATGTTATGAAAAAATATTGCATTTCTAGAAAATCAATTAGATGAATTGGCAACAGTATCTACGTTTCTATTGGCTGTAAAAATCCCTGCCGTAATCAGGTTATTCGTTTTATTATTTTTCTTCGCGTTCAAGGTAATAAATAACATGCATGGGGCAAAATAAAATCCAAATGTATTACGGTCGTTCTTGGGACTTTGCTGAAAACAAGTTTAATAAATGAGAAGGTTAAAGAACCAAACAAAATATAAAGTCATTTATTTTTCAAATTCTACAATTTTATGTGACCGGTTCCACAGCATCAGCAATATCAGTATATAAAACAGCTAAAGACATATACAACAGGAGAAGGGCTCCAGGGCGTATATAGCATCTTTCTATGGAGAGTGGGGGTACATTGACAATTCTTTAGGGGGCAGCCACTTTAGTACTACATACTACATACAGCATACAGGCGAACATCGCCGCAGTCAGAAAATTTCCGCTCGGCCAAATTTTGACAGATTTGGTTAATAATTTACAGTAAGGTAAGAATACTATGAGTGAATCGACGTTAAAGAACAGTATAAGTTTAAAGAAAGGGTGTTTTAACTTTAGATAATCAAGAGTTCAGGTTTCGGCGACCAATACAGGACATGTGTTTTAATGGTCTCCTTTAAGACAGTCTTGATCTTTATGGCTGCTTGGCCCCATATAAAACCATGTCCTGTATTGGTTGGATAAAAAGTTTTTCTCACGGATGGATAATCGTCCGGCAAGGGAGTGTTTCTTTTGCGTCTCAATCCAAACGACACCCATACTAGGTGGAATGACCTTAAGTACCCTCAAACAATAATATATGGAGGATTTCCCAAATTTTATTTATTTATTTATTTATACACATTAGTACAATAAACATTGTTGTAAAATAAACATTTTGATATATGTAATCAAATATAGGTAACACTAAAACATAAGTAGATAAAAAAAGTAAAACACTAAATAGCAAGAACAGTTATTAAAGGCTTGAATAACCAAGAACAAATTAAACTATTAAATCAGTCTAAACTAGGTTCATGAATCTGAATTGCCTATTGAAAGAAGAGTAGTTACTGCCAAAGAAGATAATGTTTTGATTTAGGTTGGCCATTCTTGTAGCCCTTAAAATAAAGTTGTTAAATCCATAGTTTGTCCTGTGAAATGGTTGAGCGAATGGTACCGCTGATCTGGTATTTCTTGTAGAAACTTGAAGTCCTATTCGTGATAGGAGTTCGCTACAGTCAACCAGAGAATTAACAATCCTGAATAAAAGTCTTAAGTCTTCCAGCTTCCGTCTGTTTATCATTGGTTCAATATTAAACAGTAAATACAGATTATTATAGTTGAACACAAAATCTTCGGGTTGGGGAATATTGGCTTTTAACGCCAGATATCTCGCAAACTTGCGTTGCACCTGCTCAATACTGTGAATATGTCTAGCATAGAAAGGACTCCATACAGAAGAGCAATATTCCAAGTGTGGTCTGACAAGTGCACAGTAAAGAAGTCTTATGGACGAGATATTAAAAAAATTACGAGTGCAACGCTTTAGAAAGCCCAACATTTTCAGTGACTTAGAAACTATATCTGTTATATGGGGAATAAATGACAGTGTTGAGTCAAAGATAACACCCAATTATCTGATCTCAGTCACTGATGACAATAATTGGCTATCGTTCTGGTAATAGTTCCAGATTGCGTCCCTTTGAGAAACAGGCTACCGTACATTTAGCAGCGTTAAGCTTCATGCCATTAGCTACACAGTACACACCATTCGACCAACCTATTTAGGTCCTCTTGTATGTTTAGACAGTCTTCCATATTAGAAACCCTTCCAAAAAACTTAAGATCATCAGCAACTGAAGAGGAAACATGAAGATATGTCGTTTATGAAAATATTACATAGTAGTGGACCCAAGTGAGAGCCCTGGGGCACCCCTGATAGTACTTCAATACTTATCGAATAACAATTATTCACCCTCACGATTTGAGATCGATTAATTAAATAGCTTCTGAACCAGGCCAAAAGAGCACCCGTCACTCCAAACCCTTGCAGTTTCGATAGAATTCACTCTATCAAAGGACTTGGAAAAGTCGGTATATACAGAATGGACCATGTGGCCTCCCTTGGTTTATTTTAGAACAATATATTTATCATTCTTTATTTTCTTAGTATTGTCGGATCGGCACAAGTCATTAATGGTTTGCAAAAATGTTTGCCAACGGCACATATTTATCTCTCAGATTGGTACCACTTATTGTTAGAGTTGCTTCTTTTTTAGCATTAAATGGCGTATCGGTAGAGCGCCGACTAAGACGGGGAATACGTGGCCGCTCAGCTGGCCGGCACCGTAATTTAATTTAGTATAAGATGATGTCATTGATACCAAAAAATAATAATTAAAATTATTTATCCATAATCAGACCTTTTTTTTTTATACTACACATAGCCGTTTCAGTATATAACTTCCAGGAAATATGCGGTGACAATTTTTTTATTTTTAGTTTTACTTACAGTACCTACATACATATTCCAAATCAGCGCTTAATGTAACCACAAAATAATGTTTATTGTCTTGACGAAAATAATTCGAAATAGTAGATAAGGACAATTCTGTTGTACTAAAAGGCGGAGAGGGTGCGATCGAAAAGTTAAGCCCATTCCTGAAAGGTCGATACTTATATAATACAGTAAAATACACTCATCGGGACACAGCACAAGTACTAGGCTAGCCTTGTCTTTACGGATGACAGGGAAAAGCCCTTTTAGGGAATAACATTTTGGCCATATCGTATCGCAGACCATGAAACCAATGCCAAATTATGCAGGATATCAAAAAAGTCTTGAGAATTTCAAAAACAACTAAATATAATTTTATATTATTTTATTGTAAAAAAATTAAGTTGGGTTATATTTCGCCCCTTTAAGGGGTTTAAAAAAAACAGTTATATATATATTTTTTTGGAAAAATAACAACCTACTGAAAAAAATATATTTCCATAATAATTAAGTTTTATCATGCTACTACTTAATAAAATCAAGATTTTAATTTTATTTATAACTAAATAGAAATCAGTTAGAGAGTAAAAATTCTCCTTACGGATTTCAAAGTTCCGGCAGTTTAGTTAAAAGTCTAGGAAGAATTATTAAAAAAATAATAACTTTTTTTTTTAAATTAAACATCCTGTATATTTGAAATGGTCCAATAAAAGAACACAAATTTAACGATATAGGGTTTGAAGAATTTATTCTTTGATATGACATAGGAACACAAATTTGGAGATTGCCCCTTTGACACGGCCCCTTTTGAGTACGTCCCTGCTATTTTGTGAATTATTTTATTCTATTCCTACGAGCACGATGCCAATTTTCCATGTAGAAAATGAATGCCCAAATAAATCTTGTTCATTCTGTTCTATAAATTGTGTTTACTCTAGCACGTAGGCGAAATGTTCATAAACTTTAATCTTAACTCAACCGGTAAACTCGGGTAAACCGGTAATATTAATATGTAAAAAAAGATAATAATTTCTTATTTCACTTAACAGTGCCAGTGATAGAGGGTTATTCCGAAAGTCCAAAGCGGTCATAAAAGAAATAATAACATCAGGGATTAATTTATTTAAATCTTAATTAGGACCGGTAAAACATCTTGAATTACCAGCAAAATTCCTCCTCTACGTGCTAACAATAATAATAAATAAGCTACCAATAATGTACTGGAATTTCCAACCATTAATTATCTATTTAGTCTATACGAAAATATGCAAATTCGATACCTGGCATAATGTGCCAACCATTTAAGAGACAGAAATATTGAGAAGCCCCATTGTATAAAAAAATGTTTTGCATATACTGAAATAACAAAAAAATTGCCATGTAATGGTATATCTTAGGATCATAATTAAAAATGAAAACCATCTCTTCTGAAATTTATTTTAATTTAAAAAATATGTGTACACAATAAAGTTCCCAGTATTCCAGCGCTTGTTACTCCAGAACTAGATGGTGAAATTTAAGCTGTGCCATTGTTTAGCATGTATAACAAAGATTCTGTCTTCTGTCTAACTCGATCTAAACTATTCAGCGACTTTTTAATGGTTAAGTTGTAAATAGTTCTCAACAAGGACTAAGGTCGCCCACTTTGAGCCCTTTTTTCTAATATAAAACCTTTCCTAATATCAAAAGAGGCCGCTCTTTTGATATTAGGAAAGGTCTCTGAGGCGGTGGAGAGCCTTTTTTACAGAACTGAAAATAACACGGCAAATAAAAATTGTATCCAAAATTAACTTTAAAAACTCAATATAAGATTTAAGCGCTTCTCAAAAGAGGCCGCTCTTTTGATATTAGGAAAGGTCTCTGAGGCGGTGGAGAGCCTTTTTTACAGAACTGAAAATAACACGGCAAATAAAAATTGTATCCAAAATTAACTTTAAAAACTCAATATAAGATTTAAGCGCTTCTCAAAAGAGGCCGCTCTTTGGATATTAGGAAAGGTCTCTGAGGCGGTGGAGAGCCTTTTTTACAGAACTGAAAATAACACGGCAAATAAAAATTGTATCCAAAATTAACTTTGAAAACTCAATATAAGATTTAAGCGCTTCTCAAAAGAGGCCGCTCTTTTGATATTAGGAAAGGTCTCTGAGGCGGTGGAGAGCCTTTTTTACAGAACTGAAAATAACACGGCAAATAAAAATTGTATCCAAAATTAACTTTAAAAACTCAATATAAGATTTAAGCGCTTCTCGAAATTTGTGAATTACAACTGGATAAATGAGATTTTACAATCAATAATTATTTCACATTTAGTAAGTCCTCTAGGACTGTGCGGGATCATTCAACGAGGACTAAACAAGGGTTTATTTTTTGAGTTTCCCTGTATTTTTATTAAAACCCATATAGCCATATTGTTTATCTTGGACCGTAGAATCTATAATTGCTATTTAAATAGCGACTTGGCTTAAAACAAAGGAACTAACTAAGGTAAAGTTTTTAAAGGAACACCCTGTATATTTTTCATTTTTATGAAAGGTCTTTCTTTCCTGTTACAAAAATATATAGATTGTCTATATTAATTCAATTAGTTTCTAAGATATGAACGATCAAATTTCTAAAAACTCTACGTGTAATATCTCTAGAATGTCTTTAGACAAGTAAAATCTCCGTAATGGCGATCCATTAAAATAATCATAGGAGGTGTTGGAAAATAAACTTTAGATCAAATTGAGAAATCCATGCATACAGTAATAACAGCGTTATGGTGGCCATTATTAAACTTTTTAAGGTATAGGTATTAAATTAGAATGAAGACAGCTTTTTCAAAATTTGATCGCTCATATAAAAAAAACGGTTTGAGAGCCAAATTATTTATTTTTGGATTCAAGAAAGATATTTTATAATAATAAAAATATACAGGGTTTTCCATTTAAAAACAACAACTACAATATACAAGAAAACTCAAAAAAGCACCCCTGTTTAGTTTTGGTTGGATTCCCTTTGTACCTTGTGAAACTCCATAATTAAATATTTTGGGTGAACTAAGATTTTCACGAATTTTACCATGATGTAGTCTGTCGTATGAATAGTTTTTAAATAAGGTTAATATTTGACCACAAAATCCAAATTTTTCTAATTTTTTAAAAATAATTTCATGACTGACAGTAGCAAAGACTTCAGCTAAATCTAAAAATATACATGTAATAATATAATATATACTGATTATTTTATTAGCTATTGTATTATTAAACACTAAAAATACATAAATACAAACATTACTTATTTTTAGGACATTTTTACATGTTTTTTTTTCAAGTTCCATATAAGTTTCAGTCTAATCAACATTTTATGACGAATACGTTAATATGAGCGTAGACTCTTATACTGTAAAGAATCAGGTGGATAGAGAAAATAAGCTAAATTGAGAGTGGTCTCCCAAACCTCACCCCTTGCAGTCTTGCAGCAATTAGTAGTTATAAAGGCAATAAAAATTGCACCTCGTTTTGCAGCGTGCCATAACTTGCCAAAATAGTAGGTGACGTACCAAGGGCCAACCTTTAAAAATAAAAAGACATTTGGTTCGGACTTACCCGCGCTTATTTGTGCATTTATTTTAACGTAACAGCATTACAGAACACAAAAGCAAACCTTGTACATTGCAAGTACAGGAAGGGTTTTATCTTTCATAGGTGTGTCGTATTTATTAACTAAGTATATGGAGTTTATTGTCGGGTTTCAAATTTAAAAATAAATAACTAACCAGCAAGTTTGACTGTGACATACATGACATTGGCAAACAAATTTTTCTCACAATCATACTGGCTCCGAGCTCGGTTATCTTAATTTTTAATTTACTAATAGCAGCTTTGATTGTGAGCACAAAATGCCTGTCAAAGTCATTTATGTCACAGTCAAACTTGTTGATTAGTTAATTATTGTTAAATATTTTTTTGTAGAACGCAACATTACTGTTTCTAATATAAAAATTTGAGCTTGTATTAACCTTTCTTGTAAAATAAACAAAGGTTTACGAGAATACCTAGATCTTGCTCTTTTTTGCAAAGAACGTCCATGATTCCACAGAGTACCTATTTTTTTTTATTTCGGTTTTAACACGTTTATCAATAGAAACTATCGAATTCCCAGTATTTCTGCCATAAATTATTTTGCAACAATTAGATATAATCACATTCAATTATGAATTATTTTAATTGTATGCCTGTCTACTTATTTAATACCCACCATTAATATGGGTTTATTAAGGCTTTACCAGGTAGGGGAAAATTTGACAGCCCCCTCTTGGCACCTTATCGGCAAAGACAGAAAATTACAAATTTGTAAAAATAAAATAATTGATTATGTTTAGTCTCAGCTGCAAAGTGAGTTGGAATGGAACTGAAAACATTATAATTAAAGGTGTAATTTCCTAGTGTGTGAAAATATTTTTTTTCTTTACGTGATTAATTTGGTAAGATATTTGAAATATTTATTATTAACATTACTTCTATTTGGGTATTCGTACATGTACTGTAGCCAGAAAAAAAATTACCTGATTCACAGTCTAACAGTATACAATAACGTATTCATTATAAAATATTGATTAGACTGTAACTTATATGGAACTTGTTTCTACCATATCTGCAAGTAATGAAAAAATCCTGTAAAGATATTATAAATAAATAATAATATTTTAAGTACAGTGTCGGAAAAATTTGCACCTTTTGGGAAATTTTTCTATGCATTTGTTTTTTGAAAATCTGTTCACGGCATTAGATTCTGAATAGTATAGTGGCTGTTTTGAATGAGTTGTTTAAATCCTTCTGCAGTGTACGTCGCACTAACCATCAGAGATCTGATGAAGGTGGGTTCTACGGAATACGTGTGGTATCACAGGTGGTAGGCAGCTTGGCTGCTCCTGAGTTCTAGTTAAGGCTGATTAAGCATTCTCTTTCGATCAAATTGGACCTGATAGGACTACGTAAGACTGTTTGGTCAGAGCCAAAGGTCTGCCACTCTAACTTAACCTAGGTTCTGCGTGACCCAGAACAAAAAAAAAAAGTTTAACATTTTTCATTTCTGACGCATCTCAATGTCCATTTGAAAATTTCAAACTGGTAAAAGTGTCATTTTTTTAGAGATACTAGAGAAAGTTATAAGAAAATATTGTTTCTCATCATATTTTAAAACTATGTAGATACAAATTTTAGTTTAACATTTTTTTTATAAATTAAACTTTTTGTATTACTTTTTTTAAAAAATATTTGTGGGTCAATTTATTTAAAATATTTATTTTGAATCATATTTACGGCATTGTGAAATTTATTTATCAAATAAACCGATTTTATAACAAGAAAATATTTTTTTTCAAGAATTTTGAGACGCTAAATTTGTCATTTATACAAATTATACATTTTAAAAAAAAAATATTTTTTCACATTCCGGTTAGTCTTATTTTAAATAAATATTTCAAATAAACTGACACAAAAAATTTTAAATAAATAAATGAATGAAAAAAGTTTAGTTTCTAAAATATTTAAAAATATATAAAAATCGTTTTTCTTTCAACAAAAAATTGAATTGTGTCTCAAAATATGAGAAACGACATTTTCTTATGGCTTTTTCTTATTGCTAAAAAATACCCTTTCGAACAAACCCGAACAAATGCTCTTGAAAAGGTTTCCCATATGCTGCAAACTTTTCCGAGGACACTTATAAAGTTGTTCATACCGTTAATTTGTAGTGCTGTGAAACTAAATATAAAGTATTTACAGTACGCGCGCTACAGGTAGCTTTGTTAACCCATCCGCATGGGATTATATGACAATTGAACATTTAGTTATGTAGAGGTGAACAAATATTAAGCCTATATTATTAAATTCCATTTACACCGAGGCAAACACGCATGGGCTGATACAGAATCAGATTTTCTCGTGCTCTTATTGGCAACGGTGTATTTCCCTCGGCGGAAATGGAATCTGAATAACATATAGATATCTCAAAAATCTAAGACAGAAACGAAATGTATAGCTTATAAATAAACATCAATCTACAAACTATACTACACTACAGATTTATTCTACTATTCAAAATTAAAACAGGTACATGGTCATCCAACCAGGAAGGAACACAGGGGCTTATATTTTGAGTTTCCCTGTATTTTTATAAAAACCAATTTAGCCATCTTGTTTATTTTTGACCACAGAATCTAGAATTGCTAAGTCTAGGCTGCATGACCCTGTACATCACACAAAACTATCCGTTTATGTGTATATAAGGATATGGTTCCCTAGAACAAAATACTGTATTTTTGATATAACTTTATTTAGCATATTATTATCGATACAAATCCGATTATCTTTTTAATCATAGATCAAACGAGTAGGTAAATTTAAGAACTTAAAAAATAATTTTCAGTTTAACAAACGGTTCCTGAGATCTGGCGTTCTTACTTATTTGGCCACTCGGTACAAAAATTATTGACTTTGCATTCAAAACTATTTTCAGGCATGAATTGTTTTCCATTCTTGTGTGACGGTATTTTATAAATATATTTGTTTTAAATATACAAATCCACTCCACGAAAGTTATATTTTTGTTTTGTTCCAGATAACTGATGATGGATAGCTTCTCTATAAGAACGCTCTACATAGTTTTAGTCTTATTTATATTTTTGTCGTCCAGTGGATCTCACTCCCTACAATGCATCCGTTCAGAAAACTGCCTCTGCTTTGAATATGAAAATATTGAATTTCAGTGTCCGAGAAATGACCCCAATGGCCCGGAAATATCAGTAAAAGTAACACCAAAAAACCATGTGGAAATTCAATGTCTAAAAACACCCATCTTTAATGTAAGTCTTTTACCAGAAATAGACGCCAAAGATGCTGTACTTTTCAAAATGGAATATTGTTATTTGAATACTACTTTTACTGACATTTTAAGAAGGTTGAAGATCAAAAATCTAAAATATTTATCATTCGAGACGACGGCTCAAGAAAACAATACTATGATTATAGATATTTCCAAAGAAATGTTTGAATCCATGAATAGTTTGGAAAACATGGCTTTAGATTATAGCACAATCAATCTAAACGATAATTTTTTGGAGAACACTCCTAACTTGCTCAAACTGTCCCTTTCAAGAGATGGTCTATATAACATTGGCGACTACTTTAAACATGTACCTAAACTAGAAATCCTAGACCTATCACGAAATCAGATAGGTTTTCTACAAGATAACGTTTTCGTAGAACTCGGTAATTTGACGAAACTATATATCTGGAACAACAACTTAACGGGTCTAACGAAAAATATGTTTGCTGGATTAAATAAACTACAAGTACTAGAGCTAAGTAGTAACCATATTAAAAAGTTAGCTGAAGATACGTTTTCACCTCTACACAAGTTAGTTAACATTAGTCTTCGAAACAATGACATAGAACGAGCCCATCGCAATCTGTTTATAAATAATCCGTTACTGGAAAACGTAAGGCTAAACTGGAATAGAAAGTTAGTTTTAACAGATTTTGTATTCAGTAACTTATCGTTATTGCACACTGTTGAATTATCTTACAATAACATGATCGAAATTCCTGAAAATGTATTCAAAGGCTGTGGGAATTTGCATTATGTAACGTTGAAGGGAAATCGACTGACAGTAGTTCCAGAAAAAACATTCAGTGGCTTAAGTCGGTTAGAAAAATTAGACATGTCCAATAATATGTTAAGTAATCTCGAAAGCGACATGTTTTCATCGCTTGACAGTTTGAAAGATCTCGATCTGAGTAACAACCAACTAAAAAATATATCGGGTTTCCTGTTCAAAAAACTGTTTAAATTAAAGAGACTCAATTTAAGTAAAAATAAGATTTCTTTCATAGATCTTCTTGCATTCAGAGGTTTGCAAAACAGTTTAACTTATTTGGATCTTTCGTTTAATCAGTGGAACGGCATTTCGAATCCTATAATTGACGCAACGCCTTTGAATGACTGCTTACAAGTAGAAGAACTGATCCTTAACCACAACCTAATTAGCCAATATCCAGATGTTCAGGCATTGCTTAAGCTGAAAAAGTTAGACCTTAGCAATAATCTTATTAAGGAGCTTCTGGTGAGTACTATTGTTTTATTTACAAACTTATATTTAGTTATCCCCGTCGAATTATTCAAAAAAGCTGTTTTTATTGTCACAGTCAATGTTGCTGGTTAGTTAATTCTGGTTAAAAATCTTTGTGCAACCCAACATAAAAGTTGTGTTTATTTCGCACATATAAAATAATGACCTGTATTAATAAACAAATGGTGAAATTGCAGTAAAGTGGCTAGTCCTAGAGAGCCCAAAGCTACCCTGAGAGCGTTTTCACACGGCACCATATATCGCGCGCGACAAATGGTCGCAATATCGCTTTTACACCAAATTATGTGTTCTCTAATATCGCTTGTGTGTGAAAATGGCTCATTAGAAAACACATAACTTGGTGTAAAAGCAATATTGCGACCATTTGTCGCGCGCGATATATGGTGCCGTGTGAAAACGCTCTAACTTAAAATTGTAGATGTATTGTTTTTACATTTTTTTGTTAGTTAATAATTTAAATAAAATTGCAACTAAACAAACCATAGGCAACAATTAGCACCCAAAGTTTATAAATACGTACCTGCACTTTATTTAGGTATACTAACCTATGAAATGTCATTTTCGCCGTTGTCTTCTTATCCACGGTATTTCTGTTGGAACAATTCCACACGGCACAAGAAACAATAATTATCAATCACACAGTAGTAATAGTTTTATATAAAAATTGAAAAACTTCTCATGAAATCTAAAATCACCTCGATTATGACAGCTCGAATAGCTGATTACACGAATGACACTTTGAACCACGTGATGTCGCCTCCTGTTTGATTATATCTCGATGCGTGCCAAATATTAAAAAATTCGGATGAACATGATTTTTACACTTTTTCTAACCTGTTATTTCTTTAGCCCGTTGGAAATTATCGAAACCTCAATAAAATCATTTAAATTTATTTCTTATACATGAGTATTTCCTACTTAATAATATTTTGAACCTATATTTTTCCGAAAAAAACATAAAAGCGTCAATACAAATATGTCATACTTGATATAAAGTTGATTATTTAGTACAAAATTCGTTGGGAAAATTGGGATTATTTTAATAATCGTGTACTCGGTACTCGAGTGATATGAATAATCAAATGATTTTTCACTCGAATTATCGATGACTATTGCTTGCATGCTGCATAAGAAAACGAGCGAGACGACTGATTCCGAGTGATAATATCGAGCGACGTTTTCGAGTGATTATTAGAAACTGGGGATTTATTAATTTTATTTAGATTTATTAGCCGCCTAAAGTCAATGTCAGGTATAAGATAATTCCTCGATTTTTCACTCATATTATAACTTGAGTACTCGTGTCAATAATCGAGTGAAGTCGATTATTTTAATAATCGAGTATTCGAGTGAAAATTCACTCGAATGGTCCTAAAATTACAAAACTCACCTCAATTGGCTGTATTAGTGTGTAAAAAGATCACAGACTTAATTTTTAAATTCAGCATATTTAATTAACTCGTTCACACAAGCTATTTTTGTTTATAACTCTAATAAAATTCGTATAATATAATATAACTTACACCATGTAACAATTCTTTCAATATATCTAATATGTTTCTTTTTCTTTTAGGTTAATCAGTTTGCCCATTCTAATGCATTTACCTTAAATGTCGATCTTACAAGTAATACCATTGAACACGTCAATTTTTATCTGGCAGAAAGTTTTGCTATGCTAAACACACAAACGTATGATGCTGTACATTACAACGACGGGCATAGCACTGTCATAACGCTGGATAACAATCCTGTCCTTTGCGATTGCTCCAACTACGACTTGATCCGTTATAATAACGACGAATTGGAGGTTATCAAGACCCTGGTAGAATTACGACAAGACAAATTGACCTGTTCAAACTATAACCAAACCTTAGTCAGAAACTTGAAGCCTTACCACATTGACTGCCCTGTTATCAAAGGTTGCCCTTCGCCCTGCACCTGTTCTTATAAACCTTATCAAACTGCTGTCATTGTTGATTGCTCATTTAATAATTTAACTGAGTATCCAGAGTTTTACTTCAATGTAACTAGTCATCAACAAACAATACTGAACTTAAGTGGTAATTACTTGGAAGATGGACCAGTTGATGGTCTGAACTATGACAACGTTACTTATTTGGATTTGTCTCTGAATCAGATCACTGAAATAAGTTGGATTCCTCCTCAAATTAAGGTAAACGGCTAGGTTATATATTGTTATCATTAATTGACTTATTTCGTTAATACAATACAATTTTTTTAGTGTAATATGTTGGAATAGATAGTTTTTGACCACCCTTTTTCTTTTTCGACATATTTTAAAAATGCACGAAAAATAATTTTTGAAATTGGGCAGGATGTCTCAAATTATAGCTGCAAAATTAAGTGCCTTATAATATCGTGAAAAAAAATTCTTTTTGATTTACAAATTTTTTAAAAAACAGAAATTTTTAAATGTTTTCATTTATTTGCTAAATGAATTTTGAAAATAACAGAACAATGCATAACATGATTAAGGCAACCTTTGCTACTATAGTCATTAACCGCATTTCTTCATTTGTCAATCAAATAATAATATTAGATCGTGGTTATTTAAAAGATTTTAGTTCAGCATTATTGTGTAAATGCGGATCTGTATTTGTATTTAATTTTTTAGAAAGTCCTTTTAGTCTTCAATATAACCATGTTAAAATTTTTATACCAGACACGTGAAAAACATTTTTACATAAATCCATCCCTGGTATCAATCATGTTATCGTACTATAACTATAATATGATAATCAAATGCTGTGACGTCATTGGTGAGTAAGTAACCCTAGAAACATATGGTTATTTTTATTGTGTTTCCCTGGTTAAGAGCAAACAGTAGTTAATGAGTCATCACGAACAAATAGTGCATTTCCACCACATCGCGCATAATGTACCTGTGTCTGGCGATGATAATAAAATATTTCTTTATATATATAAAATGTTATAAAAACTAATTTCACGAGAATTAAGTGGCACGGCGTGAATGGATATTTTAAAGATAATATCGGGGCATCGTTTGTAATTTTAATGGAAAATAGGAAATTGACATGAACAGCTCCAATATTTATATTTTTATGTTCTGCATGGCGGATGATTAATTTGAACCTATATAATTGAAACTTTAAAATACATTTTCAATTTTTTTTTTTTGGAAAAAAATAAGGTATCATCTGCTAAACTATAAGCTGAACCCCTAGTAAAATTGTTGTATTAAATTTTCAATTAGACAAGCCAGGAAGCGACGCCGCGTTTCACGCTGGTATGGAAGGCTCTTAAGAATAGAAATTTCACAGCCTTTGAATATCATATTCTTAGTTTATGTATCATGTATTTTCGTCATCATAACTCCAGAACAGTATTTGATAAGATGTTGCTAAAAAATACACAGCCTAAAAATTGTATTCAGATTTTACTTACTTCATTTTTTTTAGGAACTTAATTTAAATGACAACAATCTAAAAAAACTCAACAGCGACGTCATCAAAATGTTTAAAAACAGAACATCTCTTGAACAACTATATTTAAATGGAAATTCATGGGAATGTGACTGTGGTGCCTTGGATTTGCAGAAATATCTTATGGAATTTTATCGAAAGGTAAGTGACAATTCCTCAAGTGAACGAAGTTCAACTTTACATAACTCTTACATAAAAATAAAATAAGTACAATTAAATTGTGCCTTTCTGATATCTCTATATTTATTGATCATAAATTCTTTATAAAAATACCGAGATCTAACTAAGTCTTATAGGAAATTACGCATTTCGGTCGATGACTTCTATCAAAAGTTCTAAATGCTGGCAGATGACGCTTTTCAAAGAAAGAACATATGTTTGGAGATAGTTTGTGCGTAGGGTCATTTCTGCGGGACTCCATGAAATATAACCGGTAGCTGTGCGTACAAATCACATTGTACAACATAGTGTCACATGATACAATAAACAGAATAATTACATTAAGTATGGTTTGTTATTGTTCTATGAGATCTTTGTAATTTTATAGGTGTTTGTTTGGCTAAAAAAACGCGTTAAGCTATTACAACTTAGAATGTGGACAATAGCCAAAGAAATTTGTTGAAAATATTAAAGTTTTTCTAACCACGACAGTGAATGTAAACAAAGTCTACATTCTTTTAAAAGATCGCATACAGATATACATATTTCCGCATGAGGATAATAAATAAAGTCCTAAATGATAAGTTTTTAGCTGAAAACGCAAGTAAAAAAAAACTACTAACATGATAAATATTTCATTTATAAATTAGAGATTGGTCTATTTGTTAGCTATTTATGATTTTACATTGCTATTGTGAGATTAATAAGGTTCTTTCTGTTTAAGACGCTAATTTTAAAATACATTCTTCATCTAAAAAAGAGAAGTTTTGCTTCATTGCTTAAACTAATATGCATTTCAGAATGAAGTAGATTGTGTTTGTATTTAAAAAGTGATTGATTCCTTTTTTTTTATTTACTAAAATACCGATACGGATTGCCGCGTTAATAAATTTATCTGCTATTTTTTAAAAAAACATTTTTTTGCCGTTCTTTTCTCCCTATTATTTAGGGTTTTTTGATATGAACCAGAATCTTTAAAGCAAGGCGTAATGAAGGAAACGTATCGGGTCTTAGTTTCCATTAATCTTTTGATAATTCCAATATTTTCTCTTTCGGCAAATTATTATCGTCTGAAAAATAGTTAGAGCATAGTTTGGCAGTCTTATGAATTTATATTTTTATGAATCCATTTCTTACACATTTTTTTGTTTTGGGAAATGAAAAATATCAACTCGTTTTTTTGTTAACACTACAATAACCAAATATAGCACAATGCATGACGGGGCGAACTAAACCGAACTACATACAATAGCCGTTATAACGCTTAGAATATTTTGTTACAGAATATTTATACTTCTGTAAAAACGATAAACAATTTAATATGTTGTTTCGCTGCCTACGCGCCATGTCATAACGAAATGTTCTAGGTTCGATCGGCCGGTTATGCAATTCAGTCCACAAGGTGACGTTGCATGCGGTTGCAATCGACGCGTGGGTTTATCTTATAATGTTTATAGTCTTAATATCAGGATGCAAAACGATCCCGACATGCTTCTGAGTCGGGCCGGCGGACTTTGCGTCTAGTAGGGTGGAAATGTTATCGATCACCACGAAATGCGACCGAACCGAGTTGGAGTGCGGAGTTCTTTTATTGTTCGTTATGGATATTATTCGTTGGTAAATTCAAAACTTTACTTTCGAAATTTTCATTGACTCTGACTTTAAGATAAGAGGAAAAATGTATATTGTGCTTTTTTGCAAATATTTTATCAACAGAGGAAAACGAGCCCGTGTGATATAGTTAGATTTTATTAGAATTTTTTCTACCAAAGTAGGTGTACCTATATACTATTACATACTACCGGCCAATGCTAAAAAAAGGGTATGGTTCAAGGTAGATAAATAGAAAATCAAATTTATCTTTTTATCATGGAAAAGGTAACAGTTCACTGTGTAATAACTAGGAGTAGATTCATTTTTTTACTTAAAAAGCATTTTTTTCTAGGTGAATTCATCCGATGTCTACTGCAACAAGAGCCATGCCTACCTAGTCAACATCAGAGATTTATGCAAAGTATCTCCTTACCTTACGGTGGTTCTACCGATCGCCCTGTCAGTTCTACTGTGCTTCGCTGTAGCTTTTGCACTCTACTACCGCTACCAAACTGAAATAAAAATATACCTGTACGCCAAACACTTGTGTCTGTGGTTCGTGACTGAAGAAGAACTCGATAGAGACAAAACGTATGATGTCTTTATAAGCTACGCCCATCAAGACGAGAAGTTTATTGTGGAACATCTTCTCCCTGAATTGGAACACGGGGAAACTCCTTTTAAAGTGTGCGTGCATGTTAGAGATTGGATTCCAGGGGAATTTATTGCTAAACAAGTTGTTACTTCTGTTAAAGATTCGCGCAGGACTCTTGTAGTTCTGTCCAATGACTTTGTCGATAGCGTGTGGGGTAAATTGGAATTTCGTACTGCTCACACAGAGGCTGTATCCGAGGGTAGAGCCAGGGTTATAGTTGTCATTCTCGGCGATCTCGATGAGGATAAATTGGACGACGAATTGAAAAGCTATCTTAAAACCAACACCTACGTAAAGTGGGGTGATAAATACTTCTGGAATAAACTAAAGTACGCATTACCTCATTCTAAAAACAACTTTTACGAAAGAAATACTAAACATAGTAAAATGATGCTTAAAATAGACGATAAGTTTGATCTGATCAAGAATCCTCCCAGTCCCACGAATACTAGTACACCGCCTATAACCCTAGATCCTTCCTTATTAGAGAAAAGTCAAATTAGAATAGATATTCCTAATAAAGTAGAAGGAGAAGATCCGATTTTGATGTAAAATAGTTAACGTGTGTTTTGTTCTCACTATGTGCCAAAACTGTGATTTTTTTTATTATTTAATAAGTTTATTTTATGTTTTTTACTGTAAAATTTTATAACATAATAGAACAAAAGTTGTTTTCAGAAAAACCACAAATCTGGTCTTAATACTATATTTAAATTTATATGTGGGTCAACCAGTGCCGGTTTTGGATATAAATTGCCGCTAGGCCTAGGTACACTTTTTTGTTCCGTCCCCCCTTCTTTCTTTTTTTTTCTTTCAAAATAACTTTCAACTGTTTGTGTTACATAGTTTCCCCCTTGATGACTATATCTTATATTATTATTTCTATGCTTGATATCTGTTTAGAGAGGTGGTGGTTTTGCCAGGCCTAGTCAGAAAACAGGCGTTGAAGGCGACAAAAGTCATTGATAGTCCTATAAATGTGCTGTTTATAAGAAAACAACGCACAAATAATTATCAAAATGTGTTAATTGGTTCGAATTTTATTTTCACTAAACATTTTTGTAGACATTTGCGACGGCTATTTTGCAGAAAACTGTTAAATATATTTTAAATACAATCTTTGCCTCAAGTGGCATGTCAAGATTATCTAACGAAAAATAATGAGAGAAAACTTCTACTTACGAATTGTTCTATTTCGGCCTCTGAAATATTTGGTTGTCACCTGATTGGGTTATATAATCAGTATCATGCCATTTTAAAGAGATATTAATTAGTGGTAGTCCGTGCCAGTGCGTAAAGAAAATACATTACTTATTGGGTTGCGCTCATACTATGGTCATAGAAAAAAAAAATAATTTTCTACTCTGGGCGTGACTGCCGTTTACATCCTATGATTTATCACACTCGCCGTTGCAAATTTGATCCTCATAATATTATTTAAAATAAAAATTACAACAAATAGTACCTTATAATCTTTAAAAAAGTAAAATATTAATTGTTTCATCAATCAACACCTAACAATAATATTGTTACTTTGTGCCAGTATTTTATATTGTTATTTGACAATCGACTATTATTTTTATTGTCTTATCTCTTTCGACTGCAAAGTACTAATTAAAGGCATCACAAGTAAGACTTTTAAATTTTTTTAATACTCCTTATCAGGAAAATGTCCCCATTTGTACATACAAAAAGAAAGTGTCCCTGTTGTAGCTTTAATTTGTGAATTTAAAGAGATTGAATCAAAGCTTCAACAGTGACTACTAGAAAGTTTGAACCATATAAGTATTTTTTTTTTAAATTTTGAATCCGTTAAAACAATAATAATAGTTATCAAATACGGTGAAACTCTGATGGTATACGAGGAGCAGTCAAAAATTTAAAATTACCTTAAGAGTAAAGTAGGTACCCTCATTTTTCACTTTAGAAAAATATATTAGAAAAAGTTGTTTGCATTTTAAATACACAAATTTGAAAAATTTCAAAAATATTACGGCGAATTTTATTTATTGAGGAATCAAAAATATTTCACCTAACAAAATTTTTGTCATACACTCAAAATACTAAAAAATCTCAAATCTTTTATGAACGACTATAACTTCTTGATTAATTTCTATTTTTTATCCACAGTAAAGGGGATATTTAATATTTTGTTATAACTTTGAAATTAAATTAACGTTCCTACTTTATTTAATTTCCAATTATTTACTGTTCCTCGGAAACCATAAGATTTTCACTGGATTTGATGGGTGTTATTTTACCGTTCAGAACTGTTTTGAAATAAAATAAATTTAATAAAATGAAATTCTCATATGCTCTACACTTTCTGGTGCTTAGGCACAATTTTATAAAGCCCTCTAAATTTAAACCTAGGAAACTGATGGACCTCGGTTTAAATCATTTAGATGTTCTTTTGTCCAATTTTATAAAGTTTATTTAAACCGAGGTTTAAATCGAAGAAATGTTTAAAATGATAAGTTTATAATGTGGGATTGACAGAAACGTTTGAGTTAAACGAGATTTACCTGATTATAACTTAATATAATGTACACATATAACATAACAAGTTATGACCAGGTTGGTTACTCTTAAATTGAACTTTGCTGTCAATCTTACATTATAAATCAACCATTTCAGAAATTTCTACAATTTTAGAATTATTATTCGGTTTAAATCTAGGTTTAAACTTAGTAAAATTGGGCCTCACTGTTTAATAAATAATAATAAAAAAATAAGGCAAATTTTGTTCAGATTTTACTTTGACGCTGAGATTTTATTTTTTAATACTTTTTAAATTAAGATAGTGTTTAAGTACGATACGTATAATATTTTTGAAATGTTAGATAATTTACTGATAATAATAGTTTGGTTCTTTTACGTACACTATTAGCTAAGTCCAGTTAATTTAGTTTTTTTTTTGCTCAAAATTATGTTTTTGTTTTCTCTCTTAAATTATATTATTTTCTTGACATTTTCTTAAAGGGAAACAACATATTATAACCAGGTATGAAATTCGTCGTATGAATGACGTCTTTCTGTGAGTAAAATTTCTATTCGTAACCATGTGGAACACAATGAAATTTACCATATGTTTTTTTTTCATTGAATCAACCAAATTAAACCGTGTATTTTCGCCTTAACACAGTTTAAGTCAAATTTTCCATAATACAGAAAAATTAAAGAAATATTTATTAAAAGGAAATCTGTTTCCGGCAAAAAATAAATTATGTAAAAAACGTGTATACTGTTATATTTCGTCCAATTTCATTGTTGGTCACATTTTAAAAAGATATATTGTATAAGTTTTATATTTTCTAGCCAAATAAGTACAAATATAATGTTTTAATATAACCTTTTTATTGTTTCATTTTATGTCTATATAGGTATAAGAAATAAAAGCATCATCATCATTATTATCATCAATTTTCACATAGATATTGTACGCCGAAAGTGAATAGATTGGGCGGGACTAGGCTAGACACATCTATAAAAAAACTGTATTCCTTCCACCTTCATAATGGGCCTAGAAAGTTTTTTGTAAATTAAATAATATCTCTTAGCCTGATAAATTAATTCTGATTTAAGGCTTGACCTAGAAGTCGTCTATATAGTCATCTTTTGCAACGTTCCCGAAACGATTAATTTTTTGCAAAAATTCGGAAGTTTCGCGAAAAATCAAACTGAAAGCGTTATTAGGTTGCCAAGGGATTGTTTACATGTCATTATTTTGTTTCACCCATTAGTTTTGATTATGTCATCGAATGCTAGATTTAGAATTTCCGTTTAACAACTTGTCAAAATGTGTTCACTATAAAACATTTTTTTACGTCAAAATACGTTGTTAATATTGGCCGAAATATGAAAGAGTGAAATAATCTAAATAGATATCGTCGTATTCCGGAGAAAATCGCGTAACTCCATCTAATGAAATTTTACAGTGGTATCTAACAGTATTTTAGTGTCTGTCATCTGTTAGATGTAAAATTTCATTAGATAGAGTTACGTGATTTCATTTAAAAATCTGGTGACTCCAAATAATGCCCGGTAGCGGTGACGTATATAACAAAAAATCTTAAATGTAACTATAGGATATAAGCTCTAATAGTGGTTTTCATGAAGTTGTGTTGAGAATTCCTTCCTTTTTGATACCAAATACTTAATAATCATATTTTAAAGGCAGAACTAAAGGGAACATAAAGAATGTGTTTTTATATATACCGATGGGTCTAAAACAGAATTAGGCCGGTGCAGCTATATATATACCTCAACTCAACAATGAATTTAAGTTTAAAGTGGAGAAACGTTTGTAGTATTTTTACTACAGAGGCCCTAGCTATTTGTAAAGCTTTTAATTTTGCACTCGAATACGACAATCAATATTTTGCTATTCTGCCTGATTCTATGTCTCTTCTAAAAGCATTAAATAATATACAACCTTGGTCCTACAAAATTAATCCTATATTTTGGCACATTCGAAAATTATTACGTCATATCACTTGCAAAAAAAGCATATAACATTTATTTGGGTCAAAGCATACACTGGAATACCAGAGATGAATGATACCCTAGCCAAGGATAGTATTCGTAATGGAACACTTATTAGCTTTTGTCTCACTCTTACCGATACGCATGTCCTTCTAAAAATACAAATACTGGATAAATGGCAAACCTATATTGTAACCAGAGCTGTGAGTAACTTAAGTAACTAGATACTTAGTAACTTAGTTCTTTTTTGAATCATTCCAAAAGTAACTGTAACTTCGTTACTTTTAAAAAGTAACTTGTATCTAGTTACTTTTTAGGAGTAACTATACACTTAAAAAGTAACTAGATACTTTTAAAGTAACTAAGTTCCTTTTAAAGTAACTAAGTTACTTTTAAAGTAACTAAGTTAGGTACTTTTAAAGTTCCTCTAGGATACCAATTATGCCCACGTGCCGTCCATCAGATGATGGCCAAGGGACGATCGGCGGCGTTAATCCGATTTTCACGAAGGGACGAGTCGCGAGTGTCAAACAGCAAACTGGTTGGAACGTGAAATTTTTTGGAAAGCATTTTATTCTACTTGATCGTTGTTCGAATTAACACTTCTTAGTTTAGTTTTCTGATGGTAATAGTGGTAGTGTGTACAGGAAAATGAGTTATCACTACCTGGTAAATTTATGGTATCTAGTTCAAAAGCATCTTAGTAACTTTTAGAGTTTCGTAGTTACAATTAAAATAACTAGTTACTCAAAAGTATCTTAGTTACTTTTAGTAACTAGTTACAATCAAAGTAACTAGTTACTTTAAAAGTATCTTAGTTACTTTTAAATTATCGTAGTTACAATCAATGTAACTATTCCTTATAAGTATCTAGATTGTGCTATTGTGCAAAAGTATCAAAAACGTAACTAGTTACTTTTCTGAAGTAACTTTCACAGCTCTGATCTTCAACAAGATATTCACTTACTGTAAAAAGTATTCCTAATAAATACTGGCATAAGGATTTGATAGTTCCCAGACGATTTATAACAACCATTATTCGACTAAAATTGAGCCATGCTTGTTATCCAGCCCACCAATATAAAATACGTATTGTTCCCTTTGACAAATGTGATTTGTGCGATATAAAATGTATAAATAATATACTTAAATCATGTCTCTTGGAGAAAATGGACAGCTTTTTCGGATATAAAATGTGATTTAGACCACTTATTCTTGGAGTGTAGAAAGTATGACAATGATGTTAATAGCCTATTTGAACAATTAATTCAAGAATGTAAAGTCGAGTGCCCATTTAATATCCTAAATCTCTTATCCCTGGAAAATGTTAAAATTTATAATGTACTGGTAAGCTACTTATACAAAACCAATTTAAAACTGTAAGTCCTACCTGCCCTAGTCTTTCCCTATGTGTTTTCCCCTTTTTTTAGTGGTCTTTATCCCTTGTATGTCTTAAAAGAAAGTCGCCCTGACAGACCCCAGTGGCGTGAAGCGTGTATCCCTGCTTGATTGTTTGTAAAAAAAAAGTTTTTTTCTCCTTCTCTACTTTGTGACTGGCTGTATGGCTAATTAGCCAAATGACGTAAAAAAAGCTCTAAAACAAGATCAAGTTTGTTAAATTTGAAAAGTTACATCTTATATTGCAAATAATAAGACACTTATTTATTTACAGAACGTTATTTGACACAAATTATCTATAAAAATCCAATAATCTTAAAATAATATCCAACGATTTCTCTTGGTCGATAGCTATTATCTTAAGGAAAACTCTGTATACAGTTACAATATGAAGAGGGGTATTCATGAGTTGGTTGTACCAACAGTATATAGGGACCCTATTTTAGGATATTACAGGGGCGGATTTAGTCAGATGTGGGTTAAGCGCTCTGTATACAGGGTGTCCCACCGGGAACCGAATCGATCTATATATAGAAAACTATACATAGGAAAATTTTGAAAATTTAATAGTGTACTGATGCTGATGAGGGCGACCGGGCTAAAATATGTTCATAATGGTGGCACTTCCGGTTATACCGGAAGTAGTGTCAACTTGCTTATTTTAAATGAGACACCCTATATATTATTACATTTTTGCATTCTACGCAAGATTGTAGGCAGATTTTGTATACCATGGCCTATACCTATGTCTAAACGTTTTTGACATATTTGAATTTTTATGTCAAAAATGACGTTTGCAAGCCTTAGAATAATTATCAATTTTTTCTATAAAGAAGCCTTATTTATTTAATTTAAGTGGGATTCCTTGTTATAAAGGACCTGCTTTAATAGATTTTTTATAATATTTTGATAATTATTAATACAGGGTGTTTAAAAAATAAGATTAAAAATGAAATTGAAAAAACTACAAAAAGTCTAGATTTTCAATTAGAAATACACAAACTTTATAATTATTTCTTATTTAGCATTAAAAATAAGGGTAAGTTTGTGTAAAATTGTATATCTCAAAAATTTTTAGTTTTCGAAATATTGCCAATTTAGTATTTTTATATGGCGATCTTGCAGCAGATTTTAAGTTCAGTTGCTCCTAGTTGGCTATGACGGCATTGAAGCTGTCACTTGCCATTTAACAATAATAAATAATCATGCCAGGATGCTTAAATTGTACAGAGTCATAGCCAACTAGGAGTGACTGAACTTAAAATCCGCTGCAAGATCGCCATATAAAAATACTAAATTGGCAATATTTCGAAAACAAAAAATTTTGAGATATACAACCTTACACAAACTTACCCTTATTTTTAATGCTAAATAAGAAATAATTATAAAATTTGGGTGATTCCATTTGAAAATCTAGACTTGTTGCAGTTTTTTCAAGTTCATTTTTAATCTTATTTTTTAAACACCCTGTATTAAAAGTTATCAAAATATTATAAAAAATCTATTAAACAGGTCCTTTATAACAAGGAATTCCACTTAAATTAAATAAATAAGGCTTCTTTATAGAAAAAATTGATAATTATTCTAAGCTTGCAAACGTCATTTTTGACATAGGTATAGGACATGGTATACAAAATCTGCCTAGAATCTTGCGTAAAATGCAAAAATGTAATAATATATAGGGTATCCCATTTAAAATAAGCAAGTTGACACTTACTTGCGGTATAACCGGAAGTGCCACCATTATGAAAATATTTTAGCCCGGTCGCCCCCATCAGCATCAGCATACTGTCAAATTTAAAAAAAATTTCTATGTATAGTTTTCTATATATAGATCGATTCGGTTCTCGGTGGGACATCCTGTATATACCGAAAACAAAGCGTTTTAGGATAAACGTTTAGGTAAATAAACTTTTCACTTTAAAATTGGTCAAAGAATCACCCATTAAAATAAGTACATACCATTATATAGATATTAAGAAATGTCACCAAGGAACAGTGAAGAGAAAGCTTGTAATAATTGACGGACAAGTGAATTTCCATATAATACAATGCCTGTCAGGCCATACTGTCAGAGGAGTAGTTGTTTTAGGGTTTTGTTTAGAGTTTAGACTGATAAAGATGCTGTGCTCCAAAAAATTGTATGCAATACTACTATACAGTAGGTATACCTATTGACAAAAATGTTTATTAATTTAAGTGTTTTATTACTTACATGTTTTCAGGACTTAAAAGTACAGTCTTAAACGTTTCTCGTTCTAAAATAAAAATTTAAAATTTGGCCAATTTGGAGATAAGAAAACGTGATGTATTTCAAAATCCCTAGAAAAATTATAGAATTTTTCAAAATATTTCTATAGGCCGCTTAACAGTATTACAGTTTGCAATTGTTCTTTCACGCAAGAAAAGATTAGTGATCAGCTGGCGCAATTTGTATTGCTTGCAAGAAATATAACTCCGACCCTATTTTTATTGCAATTGCAAGTGTAATTCTGGGAATTTTTTCGTTATTTATGAGACACTAACCTAAATATGAAAATCCCTGTCATTTGTTTATGTTCTTTCTAACCTATAGTGGGTACGTTTCGTTTTTGTTGGTTTGCTTTTATGTGCCGTAATGCTTATATGTTAAAATGAATGCACAAAAAAGCGCCGGCAAGTCCTAACCTAATGTCTTTTTATTTTAAAGGTTGGCAAGTGGTACATCACCTACGACCTTGGCAAATCATTGCACTCTATAAAACGGCTTCAAATTTTTATTGCCAAAATATGAATTGCTGCAAGACAACTGGCATGACAGAAAAATTGTAAAGCGGCCTAATAAACGCATAATTTTTTTCGGGGGTTTGTTCAAACGTTTAATAAATATATCATCCATTACCATTGCCATCCAAATATTTGATCCTTTAATTTTGATTCAACATTTATATTTAAAATGTATTTGCAATTCTTTTTGATTCTGTTAAAATTTAGGATAAAGTTCTTTCTACTGGACGCCATGAAATAGAGCAAACTCTAGACTCGTTAAATAAAGATTTCTATATGAACGACTGTAAGTAGAATTTCAGAGCAGCCATTCAATATAATTAAGAGTATATTAACAAAAACATTTACGGCTAATAAATATTTTACCTCTCCCACAAAATGGCGTAAAATAATGGTTTAGAGAAAGCCTATAATAAAGTATGCCCCGTAATGACATAAGTTAGTCAGTTTTACACCTACTTTCAAATTACTTAAACTAGCAATTGTTAAATTCTATGCCATTTAAGTTAAAAAAAAAGTTTATCACGACTGTACCGCGATACCACATAATTTTGGAAATAATAGACAACCGTATATTTTGGCACGTTTTAGAAAAGTCATGATTGTCGCTTTGGCAAATTGTTTTCGCATTTATTGATATGCAGATCTTATGGGTGCATACAGGTATGCAGTAGCGACGCTGTTTTAAATTTGCCGATGTGTTCAATCCACAAAAATTCAACACAATTTATAATCTTAATTCATTCCTATCCCAAGAAAATTCCACTTCTACAATATATTTAAGGTACCTAAATGAATAAATTTTTTTTAAAAATGTTCTCCTACGTAGGCAATTTAACTCTTAGCGGATTCTAGCGATTTTAAGATAACAATCCAACGACGAAATGCGAGGTGGAGTGTTGGGAATACATACTAAAACGTATTGTCGGCTGAAGAAAAAGTATATGATAGCTAATTAGCATCGTCTATATTTATCTCTTTGCTGAACCTGCTGATATGTCTCCCATTCAAAATAACCATTCTGATAAACCAAAGAAGCCAATAAGGTCTTTAAATCATTAAGTACTTGTCCTCGGTCTGCGCCATTAGCCGACTGTTGGTATATATAGCATCATCTTCTTAACCCTGTCCGCGGTCAAGGGCGAGCACCTGCGATCGCCATGCCAGTCCGGTTGAATCAGCAGGAAAATCTCCTGCTGACCGATAGCAATGAAGTGATTGTTAGTGGTGCCACTAACCGTCTTATCTATTAAAAAAAACACTTTTTGGATTAACGATGGTATATATCAATATTTTATTTTATCGAGTTTAACATTTTAAAATTACTTGACAATTAAAGAACATGCCTAGTACGTCAGCGGGACCTTGCGTAATGCCAAAAAATGTAATAAAGAAAGTTTGGAATCTTGAATTGGATTAGTATGCTGCACACAATGAATGAAACAATCAATAAAAGCTTGAAGTAACTAAATCAATATAAAAAAGCAGTAATAAACAACAATTATTGAATCATTTCTCAACTGGGATGCTTTGCTGTCACAGCCCTTTCTTGATAACATGATAAACATTTTTTACGATGTTGTTTATTCAATTATTCATGCTGTCGTGTCTCAAAAAAAGGTATCCCGGTGCAATTTTCCAAGGTGGTTTTCACCACATTTAAAACATTTAACCATACTGAAAAAACAGGCATATAAAACCTTTAAAAAATTAGTAGGTAGTTGATAAGATTATAACAAATTTGCTACAGTACGATCTCAGTGCAAATCTTTATCTGGGAAGTGTTATCAAATTTTTATAGAAAATTCTGAACGCGCTTTTCTAACCCAAAAAAATATCGTAACTTTCTGGAATTTTGTAAACCCTAAGCGTAGAAATAACGATTTATTCTCACATATGTTTCATAACGAAGAAATCCTTCTGCGGTGTACGCCGCACTTACCATCAAAGATCTGATGAAGCTGGGTTCTACGGAACACGTGTGGTATCACAACGGACCTAATAGGACTACGTAAGACTGATTGGAGAGCCAAAGGTTTGCCACTCTAACCTAACCTAACGACGAACGCTGGCAGCTTGGCCCCGATCTTCCTAACCTATTTGCTGAGTATTTTCAATCAGGTAACTATTCTATCCCCATTTTCAATGTTTGTTGTGTCTTGAAATCTTATAGTTTTTTAAGTTGTTGGCTAGCTACCTTTCACACCAGGCACAAATTGTAAAGATTACCAACTTTAGTTTACAGGAAATTCAAATTCCATCATAGGTACCTACCCCAGTGATTCTACTTGAGGCTCCTTCTGTTGAATATTTTTATGAACGACATAGTCACCTGCTTCCATAACTCACAATTTGTATGTTTTGTAGACGACCTAAAATTTTACTTAGCTGTGTCATCAGCGGATGACTGTCAAAAATTACAAGCGGACCTCAACAGACTTGTCACTTAGTGCAAGCAGAATGATATGAACCTTAATGCCTTAAAATGTAATGCCTCAAAATGTCTCTCAAGGAGTCGTACTCCTGTACACTTTGACTATGAAATCAGTGATACCATCTTATTAAAAACTTCATCAATTTAAGAACCTGTCTGCCATCTGCTTGCTATATAATAGTCTTGTCAGACCTCACCTAGAGTATGCTTCCTTTGTCTGGAATCCCTGCCTTCTTGCCATTCATAAACTCGAGCAAGTTGAGCGAAGATTTTTGAGATATTTGAGATTTAAGAAAAATATCAACCCAATCGATTACACTTTTGACTTCAATATGCTTCAGGAAACATTCTCTTTAAACACTTGAAAAAAGAGAAAAGATTATATGAATCTTAAACTTATATACAAGTTCACTAATGCTCATGTCGATTGTCCGACTTTCTTAAGCTCAATTGGGTTAGCAGTTCCTGCAAGAAATTCGCGATTCTACAGAGGTTTTCATCAACCCCTTTATCATACCAATTTTACTTGAAATTATTTTTTTCTCCGTGTTACCAAACTTGCAAATCGACATCCTGAAGCAATGGATTATTTTGGTGCATACCGAAGTTTTATTTGTCAGCTGCGATATCTAGAACTAACTGATATTACAACTAATTTTTGCATCTGCAAGTTGATCTGCAGGCTACTGACGCATCGTCGCATCTCCTCTTCCTGCTGGAAGCAGCCTTAATAATATAATCAAAGCCCTAACGCATCTTTTCATCATCTAATAGCCTGTTTTTGGCAACCAGCAAATTCGAATTTTGAATTCCTTAACTCCTGAAATCTGTTTTCGGTTCGCTAGAAACTGAATATGAAACAGATTTTTACCAACATTTTTATGTAGTTTCACAGAAATTCGTGTTTGAAATATTGTTGCTGGATTTTGGTGACTAGCAAAAACTGCTCTAATATGTTTACAAAATTTCCTAAAATTTAATTACGATATCATGCCAAATTGAGAGTTCCTTAAAAAAATCGGTGAAATTAACCTTAATTTCAATTTGGCCGCCCACACACCTATTTTCTGAAAATATTGTTGTTAGTCTTTGCACTGTCGTCAGATTACTAAAAGAAAATTAATTTTGCAAGTCTTAAAATATATTTGACATTAAACAACTGAGATCAAATACATATTTTTTTGAGTTAAAAGGCTCTATAAGATTATTATTATAACTATAGCAAGCCTGAGGAATAAGCAATTTCTTTAATCTTATAGCGATTATAAAAAAGTTAAAAAAAAACTCTTTGGTTGGTATTAACAGGTAGTAAGGTAGTAAGATGGGAAATTGCAAACCGTTTTTCTCTAAGGCGCACCGTTCCAATGCCTGTCGGTCAAATGTTGAGTCCATAGGTGAGGATGGAGGGAGGGAGGAGGGGGCGGCAAATGTGGCTTTTGTCCCGTTCCCCTAGCCCGGGGCTTTTAGTCATTTTTGGTATACGAGCCCTTCCCGCCTATCTGGACATGGAAGAGGTATCAGCCCGCCGAGGAACTTTTTATTTTCTACATATTATGGGTCTTTTTTTAGTAATTTTGGATCAGGTTGCATATAGAGCGTTATGCAAGCCCTTGCAAAGAACATTAATATTATCAAAACTTTCACAACAGACGTATGTATGATAGTTGACTCTTTAGAGTCCGATTTTATTAAAAAAAAAATTTAAGGTAGGTCCTTACCTTAGTACATCCAATACTCCGTAGTCATAGCATGGCATAGCATTTTTAGGCATTTAACGTCACAAATCAATATTAAATTAAGTTCAGTGACCACAATCATCCTTTCTCTAACAGATTTTAAAAGCCGTTTCCTTGTTTGATTTAAACATATATCTTTTGTTTTCTTTCACCAATAATCTGTCTTACTTTGTTTATACATATTACCACTTGGTTATCGCATACTTCACAGTTATGAAATGAACTAGAAAGCAAATTGCATTTTGATGATCGAAATGTTGGTGTACTTAAGTTCCTAAAAACAAAAACGGTTTGACAAGAATAAATGTGTATGGGTAATATAATTTGATTGAATACTATATTATTTAATAAAATAATTAATACCTTTTCCAGTTGTTACTTTTTCAATAAATAAATTTAAATAAGGAATAACTTATTGAAATTTAAAAACCAAATACTCCTATTCCCAAAATGAACACCCCTTATCTGCCTTATCAGCTACAAAATATACTTTATTCCCTATAAATAAATAAATTTGCCATTTTCCATGTGGATATTATTTCGGATTAGCCTGGTCAATTCTGCATAAAAATGGTCTCTTGCGTTTTCTCCTCAGGCACACCGTTCTTTATAGGAGAAAAACGCAAAAGACCATTTTTATGCAGAATTGACTGGGCTAATCAGAAATAATATCCACATGGAAAAATATCAGTGGCGTCCCACCTTTTTTTCTAAAAAATATTCTTTATTTAAAATTTTAAAAATTATTCTATTCGCGATAACGCTGAAACGAACGGAGATATCGAGCTGCGGTTTAAATATTTTTTCTAGCCAATTTTAACTAATTTTCAATTATGGTATCATAATTATACCGTATGATTTATTTTTTCGGAGTAAAATCAAAAAATGTGTTATTACAAATCGCGCCCTCTAGCATTTTTTTAGAACTATTATGGACAACTAAATACGATTGGTGAAAGTGCATACATTTCTCTTCCAAACAGTCTTTAGTTTGCTAAAATCGGTAAGTTGGTACGCCAATGAGCATTGTTACGCCTTCTTACGTTAAAATGCGGAACTTAAAAATTATTTCCAGGATTTTCTCATGGCCACTTTAGTTATAATTTTTTTTTCCTGAATTTCTATACCCAGTAGTTTCCGAGATATGGCCGCTCGTCACCCTTAATGAATCACCCAGTACAAGTAAGATCCTAATTTAAAATAAAAGTACATGGTATATGTAAACCCTCCCCTGACTAATAATGATAGATAGAACCGAAATTTATAAGTTTTTATAAAAACGTATTGCTGGTGAGGCTTATACTACTGAAAAAAATTCTGTCGCGTAAATCCATATAGTACGATTTTTTAAAAACGTCCAAATTTCCTCTCTATGCCGTAATATTGAAATCCGGTCTGTTCATAGCACAGAAAATAACTGTGTAGAGTTCCTCAGCCAAAATCCTTTGATGGTTTCCGACCACCAGCAAAAAGTCCGGCGGTCTATCGGCATTTGATATAAGTATTTGATAAAATGATCGGTCAGTAATTTGGAGAATAGATTATATAATTTTAAATATCAAGCGATATTATTTTAATTATTATGATCCATTTGGATTAATGCATATAAGTATTAAACAAATTATTTTTTCCCAAAAGCTATAAGAAAAGATGATAAGAAGTACATTCAAGTTCATCTGCTGCACATAGAGTTTTTTTAATACAAAAGAGAGCACTTGTGAGCACAAGTGAATCTATACTAACATTGCCCAGTCTATACATTCTGGGAATTTTGAAATTTGTTAAACTCAATCTAAATAAATTTACATCGCAGAATGTTTTTCGCAACTATAATAGAAGATTTGGCAATGATCTTCAATATGATCAACGTAGATTAGAATTATATAAGCAAAGTCCTTTTTACATGGGTGCTGTTCTTTTTAATAAAATTCCCCCTAATATTAGAAATTTAAAGTCAATAATAATAAATAATGCTTTTTATTCCATTGAGGAATTTTTAAACCATAATTTTAAAGCCCTATAACCTTTTGTAGTTAGGTTTTTGTTACTTTTTTTACTAATTGTAGTTACTTTAGTAATAAGTTTACCTGTCCTATATCCTTATTGTGATCTTTGTATTAATATACTTCATTTCATTTCATATGAAATGGTTTACATTTATATTTAATGAAAAATATATAACAAAAACTCAAAATAACTAATAAGTATGTAGATTATAAACACAAATACAAAATGGCACATAGGCAGTTGCCTATGTGCCCTAGTAGCTAGTTAGCTGAAGTAAAAATGCATTAAAAAAATGTAGAGAGAAATAATGATTCGCAAAATAGAAAAAAATTTACCACACTTTTCAACTTATTTTATCGCTTGCATATTGTCGCCCAGGAAACGTTCTTAAAAGAAAAACCCTTTCTTTAATGCTTAGATAGTTGTTCCTATAAATACAAAATTTTAAAAAGTTACAGTATAAAACAAATTAAAGTAAGGCAAGACAAATTACCTAATTTATTTTAAATTTATATTCACCACCGAATTTCTGTACTTTGACATAACCATCATGCCATTAAAAATATTTTTACATTAAATACAAAGGCTTGCAGAAAAAAATATTTTTGAAATTTAATATACAGGGTGCAACGCAGGATTCCATAGCATCTCAACTACGCAACTTTTTATTAATTTTTAAAAACAAAATTATAAGAAGGCATCTGATTTACATTTTAAATTTATTTTAAATTATACAGGGTATCCCAAATAGTCAGTGCATATCCAAAATACTTTTTTTTTAATAGAATGCCCTATATATTATATTATTTTCTAATTCCCTATAAAATTTCAAGTATAATTTGTATAAAAAGACATTATGTCTAAATATAATTATTTTTAAAATATTGACGTTTAAAATATGGCATATTCAGACTTTGACAAGCGCATCCTAGAGAAAAATGGTGATCACCTCCCTATCTTAGTTTTTTATTCTCTATCTAAAAATTACAACCATACCAAAAATTAAACCATTTTTTTGGTTTAACATGAGTTAAATCGGAAGTTGCTTTCTGGATAGAAAAAAACAAAGTAAGATGCGCCGTTCCAAAGTTACAATCGGTCAAAGTCTAAATATATCATATATTAAACGTCAATATCTCAAAAATAATTGACTTTTTTTTTCAAAATATACCGGGAATTTTATAGGGAAATAGAAAATAATATAATATGTAGAGTGTTCCATTTAAAAAAAAGTATGTTGGATATGCCCTGACTATTTGCGACTTAATAATTTGGGAAAACAATTTTAAACTGTATATTTATTACTAAAGTTTATTGTATTATACAAAATATTGATTTTTTTATAGAAATAACTTTCTGACACTTTCCAAAATCTATACCGACCAAATTTAAAATGTTTTAAAAAATCCAATAATAAACATGGTCAGGATTCGGGCCAAGAGAAAGCAATATTTTATAATTTAAATATATGGATATAATTTCGCAAGGAACTGGTAAACTTGGAGAAGAATAAGTATTTAATTAAATAAGTACAGGGTTGCCGTTTGGGAGAGTCAGGGTGGATCGTTCAACCCCCTTCCCTCTGAAATTCAGGCTATAAATACTCACTACTTAATACAACATCCCACGACCAGCCACAAGACAAACTCAAAGAGAAAATTACCAGACAAGCAGCATCACGGACAGATACAAACCATTTCAATTTATCTTTCAGAAGATGTCATAACGACTTTTTTTATATCAGAACTACCTACATCCTAAAAAAATGGATAAAAAAAATGTTAACAAAAAGAGGATTTCTACGAAAACTTTATAGAACAAGTATAGAAACTTGGATGGAAATGCGGGAAAACAAAACGAGAACCTAGAATTTGCAGATCTATACTCGATTGCAAATTTTGAATTCTTTCCTTTAAGTAAAAAATCTATAAATAATAAAATAAAATAGTGGAATTTAGTGTCCGTTAAAATATATAAAGAAAAGAAGCTTAGCGGCAAGCGGACAGAGTAGTGCATCTATCTTTTGCATTAAAGTACACAGGGACGCCAAAGGTAATGGGTTCCCTTTCTTAAAAACGCCTTGAAAAGAACAGTCTCGCTGTATTGGGAGTTGCTTACAGGTTATGACTTTCTGATGAATTCTAACAAGAACGAAACAGCCTGTCATTGTCTACCTATGCCCCAGGGAACCCATTACCTTTGGCGTCCCTGTGTACTTTAATGCAAAAGATAGACGCACTACTCTGTCCGCTTGCCGCTAAGCTTATTTTCTTTAAATAATATAATATTATTCTCAAAATAGATGCCTATTCATTTTTTTGTAGTCTCCTACAAATTATTCAGAAATTTCAATACTGCCATAAAATTCTCTAATATAAGGGCGTTTGCGTCCATAGAATATATTTTAACGAAAAGGGCAACCTCCTATCAAAAGTGATTTCTAAAAAAAAAGAGTCGCCGGCATTTATAAAACTTCAATCAAAAGCGATATCCTTGCCCAGGACGCAGAGAAAGGTATGCCATTTTACGGTTATATATGCTTATTAGATATTAATTAATTTCTTGGAACCAAGAATTCAAATATTGAAAATACATAATTAAAACGAATTGCAATGCATCTATTCCTCTTTAAAATTCCTAACAATCTAACTGGGTCAAATCAATAGACACATAACACTATAAAGCGACAAGTAATTCGTGTTAATCATTTTCCCACGCAACAAGGAAAAAATCGCCGTAAAACACAATCGACACCATCACCAAAGTGTATACAGACTCCATCACCATCATGCAACCAAATCGAAATTACCTTCGCCAGAAGAGTTCTAAAACGACTGGGCTAAAGTGAAGACGAAGAAGAAGACGCTCCTGAAGAGCTGCAGCAGAAGAAACCAGTGAGTGACATTGACTCCGCGAAGAAACACACGTAAACTGTAACCTGTCGCGAAAAAGTTTGTTAGCCCCGACTGAGAGTGACTGACGCTGAGAAAATTGGATTTTGGAAAACGCTTACCGGTGGAAAAAACTACTAGTATTTTAATTAGGTAAGTTTTATCATTTATTTATACATTTGCGGATAAAGTTGTTTTTTTTTCATGATTTTGACAGCACGAACCGAAGGCGAGAGCAATCTAATTAATATAGAATTTTGACGTTTTAAAAGCTTATATTGCGACTGGAGCTCAATACATAAATTCATCTTAATTAAATAGTGCCCTTTTATATGTCACATTCGCATACTTTTAACTGGTGTTTCACTCTCATCTCGCATTTATCTCATCTCGTCTCGTTCTCGCGAGACGAGACGAGAACGAAAGTTTTTTATGTGAGAATCTCACGAGGCGAGAACAAGAAATCTCGCAAATAATCTCATTCACATCAATGCAGTGACTAGAAATTACTAAATTTTGTAATTTTACAAAAGTATTTCAGAAAACTGGAATTTTTAGCATTATACGTTTACCTATGTGAAATAATTCACTTTTTGATTAAAATTTTTACTAGCGGCGTTATTTTATTCGTAACTTTAATTTGTGAATGTTAAGCACCGTCGATTTTGTAATAGTATATTACGTATTAAGTGTAGTAAAAAGCATATTACGCACGAAAGGAAAAATTGCGAACGAGCCGGGTAGCGGCGAGTGCTGTAATTAGATGAGTGGTAATTGCTTTACAACACGCAATACGTAGTATACTTTGTCTACGACTCTTACTAATAAATTAAGGATCGGTTTATAATTTAAAAAGTATCGATTTGAACTTCAAATATCACATAATGACAATTTCATTGCCAAATATTCAAAACGCAACATAGATAAATGTCACGATTTGAGCGGTTTTATTTTTTATGCATGGTTGTGCGTAAGAATGGATTTACTATAGAGTGACCTATACGTAAAACAATGTTTACTAATATAGGAGTAGAAAATAGTAGTTTGTACAACAAGAGTGGATATAATGTCCATATTGCACGAGGAAGTAAATTGAGCACGACGCCGTAGGCGGAGTGCTCAAACTTCCGAGAAACGTAAACCGAGACGAAAATTTTCGTAAATCTCGTCTCACTATAACATCTCACAAGATGTTTTCTCGTCTCGTCTCGCGAGGGTCTCGCAATTTCTCGTTCTCGCAATATGAAGTCATAATGGAACTTAAAAATTTGAAAAAAATATAATTCTAATTTAAATTTTACACACACAATTTGCTACAAGCTTTTTCTTCATCGAGGTAGACGTCTGCAAGGTAGGGGGGTAGAACTGGGTCGGTGAGGGTAGCCTAAGTGCAAGATTTCTCGTCTCGTGAAACAATACTTTTAACTAACTTTAGACCATTGCTAAATGTAGACTTTTTAGATGATAATGACACTTGCCATTACATGGTTTTACTTAATTTCATGAATTATGACAAAATCGACGATAAAACGTATTAGTTCACAAAATATAATACTGGATATTCAGCAAACACAACACTAACTTCAACAACTAAAATACATTGCCCGAATGCAATGCGGATTATTTCAAAAATAGCGGCTTGAAAAAGTCGCGTACTTATAAAAAGGTGCACTTTTTTATTAAGAGTGTTTCAGGTTTCGAGCGCATGAACTGCCTAGTTATAATTTATATTACAATAGTTACGTGGTTTTATTAAATCATGAAAAACACTTTTTTTTTAACTTATAATACAAGAAGTATTTTATTTATTTGTAATGGCAGAAAAGTGGTTTATTCTGTAGGAGTTAGAGCTAGAGACAATGTCCATTATTGTTAAAAAATGAGCGCGTCTTTCACTACACGAAGATTTACGTCTCACCTGCTTTGAGAAATAAGGGTGCTCTAGATGAAGAACAATCAATACAACCATTAAGAAACAACCACTGATTATTCTTATTTTCACTTGCACGCTCGTTACCAGCTCCATGCGAAATTATATCTATATATTAAATTAGACCAAATTCATTGCGTTCTCTTTTTCTTGGCCTTAGAGAGTCTTAACATTGGACTCTATAGATATTTTAGAGTGACAGAAAGTTATTTTTATTAAAGAGAAAATCATTTTTATTATTTTTTACAATACAGTCAACTTTAGTAATTATTTGTAGAATTTTCATTGGCTTAGATCTTTTTCTACCACCACTGTTTGTGGCTCCTAAGTGTCCATTATTGAAAATGGATATTTTGGAAAAAATTACCTTCTTATCGCCTTTGAAATTTGGTGCTTTTTCACATAAAATATTTGATTTTAATTTTTTTTGCTGTTACTTTTTTAATAGTTTACAACTTGCCGTTTTATTATTAACTGCTTTAAATATCGCCATTTTGTTATGTTGTTTAATGTTGTTGTAAGTCAGTTTCCGCGAATAAAGAAACATACTTACCCACTTACTGACAAATTGCCGCGAAAAGTTTGTTGGCCCCAATAACGATCCATATTTTTGTTGACGATGACGCAAATTCGTATGCGAGCAAGACACTTTTTTGGACCAATCTGTATACTGGGTGTCCCATTATGGATGGCCACCGGCCGTATCTTGGAAACTACTGGGCATAGAAACTCAGGAAAAAAAAATGTAACTAAAGTGGCCATGAAAAAATCCTGGAAATAATTTTTAAGTTCCGCATTTTGCCGCAAGAGGACGTAATTGAAAAGTAAATTTTAAAATTGTACATACCTCCGAAAATTCCACATTAAGGTATATCTTTGGTAACACCATTAAAAAGCTTGGATAATTATGCATCATTTTGGTCTTATGCTCATTGGCCGACTGTAATAAGAGAGGGGGGAAAGCTGTTGATTTAAATCGCTGTAACTTATAAACGACTTATCCGACTTTAGCAAACTAAAGACTGTTTGGAAGAGAAATGTATGCACTTTCACCAATCGTATTTAGTTGTCCATAATAGTTCTAAAAAAAATGCTAGAGGGCGCAATTTGTAATAACACATTTTTTGATTTTACTCCGAAAAAATAAATCATACGGTATAATTATAATACCATAATCGAAAAGTAGATGAAATTTGCTAGAAAAAATATTAAAACCGCAGCTCGATATATCTCCGTTCGTTTCAGCGTTATCGCCAATAGAATAATTTTTAAAACTTTAAATGAAGAAGTGGTTATATATTTTTTAGAAAAAAAGTGGGACGCCTCTGATATTTTTCCATGTGGTTATTATTTCGGATTACCCTGGTCAATACTGTATAAAAATGGTCTCTTGTGTTTTTCTTCTCAGGCACACCGTGCTTTATTAAAATAATTAAATTAAATTAGCTCTACTATTGTTAATGACAAATTTTGTTTTATAAAAATTGTTGAAAATTACCACCTTCACTTAATAGGCATACTTCCGCCCGTCTAATTTCAGTCAGTACGCCAATGAGCATAAGACCAAAATGATGCATAATTGTCCAAGCTTTTCAATGGTGTTACCAAAGATATACCTCAATGTGAAATTTTCGGAGATATGTAAAATTTACTTGTCAATTACGCCCTCTTGCGGCAAAATGCGGAACTTAAAAATTATTTCCAGGATTTTCTCATGGCCACTTTAGTTATCATTTTTTTCCTGGAGTTTCTATGCCCAGTAGTTTCCGGGAACAGACCATCCATAATAGGACACCCGGTATATCAAAATATTTTTCCGAAATGCACGAATGCATCCTACGATACAGTATAAGTCAGCATATAAATGAAATTCCCAACTTTATTCGTACAGGAGCTATGGAAGCCTGACTCACTATTACAGGACCCCTGTATAAGTAAATTTGATTATATTATTAGCTCTTAATTTGGCAGTCGAATCTTCGCATGTAAATTGGGTATTTATTGATGTTGGGATTAACATTTCTGGTACTTAGTTAAAAGCCACTCCTTTGACAAATATTTGGATGCCGATTATCAGATTAGTGAGATTAGGACTAGCAGCCATTATTTTTTAAAAACATCCGCCATTTACAGGAAGCAATTTGTAATGTGGACAACTTAAATGTTTTTGTTTTAATCTATATTTCATGTTTGCGGTATTTTCTGAAAGTATAATGTTCCCGGTGCGTTTACCAAAATTACAACATCCTAATGACATATTGCTCGCAGTAACATCACGCCATTAAATATACTGACTGCCAAACATTTTATGAGACCATTAAAACTGATTTAGGTGATAAACCTGTAGTAAAGTTAAAATGCTCGATTGCCTCAATAGAGGGGATATTAAGATAAAAATAATAAAAATTACTAATATTAGAAATACTTTTCTTGCAATGATTCTATTTTTCTATCAAAAGCCAGTGCCGGATTTATATTTTTTATGAGTGTAGGCCACTTTTTTCCGCCGCCCCATGTACATTCCTTTCTAAAATAATAATTTTCCATTTGTAGTTTACTACATTTAGAATGCCTTAAAGTTAAATAAACAAATGGATTAGTCATTAAGAAACAGTGCAAACAAGAAACAAGATTTAAATTTTTTTACGGGACTTTTTAATAGCAAAATCATCTATAATATCATCATAGTTTATGGTATTCATTAGCTCTGCTTCTATGTAGAGAAGAGCTAGAGAATTAATTTTTTCTTGAGACAGTGAAGACCTTTGATAAATTTTCACGCGTTTTAAACAGGAAAAACTCCTTTCCCCAGAACAATTTGTAGCCGGAGTGGAAAGTGCAATGCGGAGAGCTATATCCAAGTCAGGATAAACAGAAACTCGGCTTTTTCTATAACTCTTTGTGTTAAAAGTTCAGTCATTTTGGTTAAAAATAAAAAAATTTCTTTAAAGTTCAAGTAAGCAATATGCCTTCTCTGTATTTCAGCTCTCAGTCTATCAAGGATGACCAAAACGATGTTCACTCTGAAATAATCTCTGGAGCCGGAGGCTATTTCAGGTTCTTCATTCGCTGTTTCATCCGTCATTTTTTTCTTTTAGGTTGTCTTTTTATTTCACCTTGATATTGCTTAAGTGTGCTCATCTCAATTGCTTTTTTTTGTGTGAAATCGAGTGACCGTCCTCTGAAATCTGCCGCCCCTAGGACGCTGCCGCCCCTAGGCCGCGGCCTATACGGCCTAATTATAAATCCGGGACTGTCAAAAGCTCTTTCACAATTCTTATATTTAGTAATTTTGGAATTTAAATTGCTAAGTCGGTGCTATAATAGGAGTTTATCATCAATAAAACTATTGCTAGATCATAGCATAAACTTTTTGCAGCTCATTGAAAATATGCACAATTTCTATGACTCAATGACGTCGATCCGATAAAAATTTATAGTGAGCATCGTTACCGATCTTTCACTTGTCATAATAACTTATTTTAAGACAAAATATAGATAACATTTTTATCATTACGAGAAGAAGTAAAAAATCCTATTGTAATTTGCAATGAAACAGCATATAGGTAGCAAAATACGTATTCGCTAAAACAATGAAAATACAGGGTAAATGAAGATAAAGAAACAGATCAGGCCTTTATGTAGAATGCCTCCCACTTCGATCAAGAATCGCTCAGACCGGTCAAATTTATATTTTCGAAATGCAATTTTTTTTTGGGGAAAATTATTTTATACCGGTTGGATCATACACAAGCTACGTGTATAAACTTTACTTTTACAATAAATTCTGGACATTTTTTATAAATGACCTTTTTACCTATCTTCAACCGTTTACGAAATATTAACTTTTAAAACAAAATAGACAAACGAAAACGTATGAAAAGAAACTTCTTTATGTTGATGTCCTCCACCAACTCTTCTGCAATAGATCAATCGATCCAAAAATTCAAATTGTACATTTTGTACTTGTAGAGAAATTTTTCGTATTATTCGTCAAATTGACTAAAGTTGGGATTAGATTTCTAAACTAAATTTTTGACGTAGAGCCACAAAAAAAAAATCTGTGGGTTAAAATCGGGCGATCTGGGTGGCCACTCTATTGACCATCGTCTACTTATCCATCGCCCTGGAAAAAATGTATTTAAGTTCTCCCTTTTATGAGCAGAGTAATGCACCTTCACTTTGAAACCATAAAGTTAAACCCTATTTTTAACAATGCCGGCCCAGACATTAACCTGTTTATAATGCTGGGTGTGATTTTCTATATAAACCAGTGAGGATTCTCCTGTGCCCAGTATCTGCAGTTGTGTTTATTAACCTGACCATTTAAAGAAAACGTTTCATCTGAAAAACAAATTCTTTGGTCAATTGCTGCATGATTATCTGTGAGCTCAATCATTTGGGTATTTTTTATTAAACATATCACGTAGTTCCCTATGACTTCTGCTTTTATTTCCGCAGTCCCACATGTTCAAAATTTCTATGCGTTCATTTTCAGCGTAATATTAGCAGAGCAAAATTCAAATGTTATTATAGAATAGAAATAATGTAAAAATATATATTATAATTTAATTATTTATACATTATTCAATTACTAATACACGTAGCACTTTATGATCCACCCTGTATAATATTTTTTTTCTAAAAAAAATGCATTTCAAAAAAATTAATTTGTCGGGTTCGCGTCTGTTTAAGTGGGCGGTATTCTATATAAAATGCTGATCCGTTTCTTAATCATAACCCTTGGTAGCAAACGAATAATTTGCTAAAACCATGAAAATACAGGGTGGAATTTCTAACTGAAATAAATCCAGTATATATTAGAAAGTCTTTTTATTTGCTGTAAGCAAAATTCATTCTTGATATTATATACCATATCCGAGTTTATTTGGCAAGTTTCGTGTACCTACAAGTCGTTTCCTGGTTTTGTTACTTAAACTTTGGTTTTTAGGTGACCTTAAAGGTTTTCTAGATTACGGAAATGCAAAAGAAAATAGTGGGTTTTATTCTTTTTCCAACGAGCGATCACAATACATACCTTTACATTAAAAAAAAAAGTTAGGGGTTAGAGGGGTAACTTTCATGAAGATTCGAAAAAAGTATACTTATGCCAAACTAAAAATAAAGAAGCTGCCTTATACTGAATTTATTCCAGTTAAAAATCCCACTCTGTATTCAGGAATTATTACCAAAGATTTTTGTTGGCCAGTATAAATCAATTATTGTAAATTTGACCATTGTCCACTGCAAAATAACCGTTAATACCTAGAGTATATTCTTATTAGCATACTTGAGAGATGTCTGCAGGCAACATTTGTAGGCATTATATATTTTCGTACATGTCTGTTTACACATATAAATCGGTACCTAGAAACCCAGATTTGGATTTTTTAACCACAATCACGATCATGCACTGTAAGTGGTTGTCTCATATATTACCATTTTCGCAGTTGTAATATTAGATTGTTGTCCGTGTCTAATTTATACACTACAAAAAAAACTTGGTAAAATTCAGTTATTTTACGATGATCACAAATGGATCCAAGTACAGGACAGAAACATCTCAATCTTATTTTCTTACATATATTTAATAAAATTCAATAATATATTATGGTTGCACAATATATTGCCATATACAAACGGGTGTTGCCACATACAAACAACAAATTGATGCTCAGACATAGTGTCCTATTTTTGAAGTATTATATGCATATTAAATCCCTTCATTTGTTGGCATTTAAATTTTTCAATAAAGTTCCGCTAGATTTGCAAAATATTTCGTTACAAATTTTATAATCATTTTTTGCAGTGTATGTTTAAATGAAGAGGGCCGACGGCAACATGTTTAATGTATTGGACAATAGTGTTCCCACTTAATAATTAGTTGTCTGACACCAGTCCTAAATGATTTGTGATAGTCATTAATTATAGGAAGTGCCTATATACAAGCGGTTATTTATAAGATATACTACTGTGTGTATCTAGATTTGATCAGTCATTGTCGTTCTTGAATTTCCCCATATTAAATGCTATATTCTCGTTAATTAAAGAGCAGTTGTCTCAAAAATATATGTAAATAGAACGCGATAATTTTGGTTTCAAAGAAGTGTAATTTATTAATTATTTAATTTAAGAGTTTTTTACTTTTCCCTATGAAGAAATAAGTATTGTTATCGTATATAATATGATAAGGGAGAAAATTTTGCCGATACAAAATTTTCTCTCGAATGATATTCGTCAAAACTATTTCACGAGCAAACAATAAAAACATACTGCTTATTTAGCAAACTAGAAACGTTATCTATTTATTACTAATATGAAACGCACAGTTGTTATAAGTAATAGTTTCTCCATTCTTTTCTATCAAAGCATGGTTTTGGGTATGATTGACTTGCATTTGAGAAGTCGAAAGTCCAGAACATGCTTCATTTGTTGTTCTGATATTTTCGATGAGCTTCAAGTGATGACTAGGATCTAGCTGCAGATATGGTTTTAGGGAATTTGCGTTTAAGTGGAATGTTAACTTAATCAACTCTTGTTCCCCACACCTTGTTTAAATCGGGCAAACGCAGTGGAAGATCGATGAGAATGATTTGTTATTTTATACTTCTTCGGATCAATTCCAATTCTTTCCGCTGAAGTTTTGGTCCACTTAGATACTTCATGTATTTATTCCTAGTGGAGCCTTTTGGAACTAACATCCCTTCTGCCAGTTTGGATGAACGGAGATAAATAGTCTGTCTGTGGAAGTGTTTGATTTTTTTTCCAATAATTTTAAAAATAATCTTATGATGAATTTCTTAGCCACAATTTGCTTTTTGCCAATCCTTTTGACCCACCTTGGAAAATATGCTGTTATATTCAACCGTCCAGTAAATTATCCCATGGTATCAAACTGCGTTTGAAAATATTTAATTTTGCAATTTACGGTTCCATTGCCTCTCCAAGCTAGTTCAAATGGGCAGAGATGGAAAAACGTTTTTTGTGCTTCATCGGGGTTTTCTTTATTGTAGCTTCGCATTATTGTTAATAAATTTTTGGTGGATAATGGTTTTACTTACTTCCCTCTTTTCCTGACAACTTTGGAGTTGCTTTCTCTTGCCATTCGCGCATTTTTAAAGGAAATATCTGTAAAAGGGTCAATCTTTATTTCTTATTCTGTAAATTACATTTTTGCTGTAGTGTTCCATATAGCCTTTACAAAAGATTCTTTATAGTCTTCGCCATTACCTTTTACATATTAGATTTTCAATTTTCATTATATTGGGTTGATGTTGATGTGGAGATAAAAGTAGTCGTAAATACCCAAAGCGCCCGCCTATTAGCTAATGTAAAAAACTGTAGTTCAAAAAAATGAATTTGACGGGTTGGAGTTGATTAACTGAACGGTTTTTTACATAAAAATTTTTTATAAAAAAATATAATTCTTTTTACTTTGAGTTTAATTTTAATTTAATCGCTGATTGTGGGTCATTTGAGATAAAAATGGATGATTTTCTGTTATTATGTTCCAAAAAAATGTAGATGCCTCCTCTTGTGTTTGATTCTTGTGTCTTAAAAATTATGATATTACTAAAAAATATAAACTAAGTTTACCCCCACTTCCTTTTCTTGTGTGTTAAAGACCGTCCGCCTTCAATTCTCTGTGAGGGCGGAGACGAACACTAATTTATTTTACATAAAAATCCACGTTGGGAAAACTTTTTATGGAAAAGTGACTATATTATTTAATATTTTAAACGAAAATCGCGGATACGGGGGTCGCCCTTATGGCCCCCTAAACGATACGCCACTGTATCTGGGCACAAAAAATCCGTTAGTTATTGGTGGAGTGTCAAGGGCCAAATGTTAATGCCCTTCGCAAATTTATAAAATGATTTAATATAATTTCATGAGCTGTAGCCCATGAAATTACGACAAAATTATATGCCATTAAAAAAAGATTGCAAAGCTGAATTTAATGTTAATGTGGGTTTGCTCCTCATATATTTACATTAATATAATTTTTGTTATACTAACCTTAATTGCCGTGAAGCGACATGAGATACAAATGAAAAAATTATCTTCGTCTTTGAGCTTCAAGAAAAAATTGGCTGAAAAAGAATCCAATTACATGTAATTACTACTCTTACAAAACAGTAAGTCATGAACTAGAGTTACTGCAATTAGTTGAGCCAGTAAGGTATTTACCTGTAAAATGTTACTATAATTATTACAGTGCAAATTGGAAATTGTTTAGTTGAGAAATATTCTAATTACTAATATTGAAAGAGCATTTAAAGTCTTTTTATATTAAAGGTTATATTTCCTTTTAACCTTTGCAAAGGCAGGCCCGTCAACAAGGGGATTTAGTAAATTTAGAACAGCAGATCTTGGGTATTGTCCAAACAGTCTTAAGTATGAGGTTCGTTGTGGTATTACACTGAGATCTCTGATGGTTAGAGCAACATGTACGAATTCTGTACCCTCTAGATTCTGAACGCATCGGCACTATCAATACAGTGCCCATAGACCACATCACAATGATTAAAGTGAGACAAAACAAGACTATCACAATGAAGTTTTTTAATTGGTGGTTAGATAGTGTCGATGATTATAAATAAGTTTAAGGGTACAAAATGCCCCCTTTACTTTAGACTTTACATGTTGCCTGAAACGAAGGTCAGAATCCACCATCAATCCCAAGCTTTTGGATACATTTTTGTTTACATTATCAATGGTGATATTCAAGAGCTCCTGTGCGTGATTTCTCATTTCGTTACCAAATAAAGTAATACTTGATTTAGATAGATTAATTTTAAGCTGATGATCCTTAGAAATATTAATTATACTTTGTAGATCAGAGTTAATATTGGTGTTAACAGCGTCGAGGTCCGAGTTATCAAAAGAATAATATAATTGCGTGTCATGAGTCACCAAGTTGTAAGTTGCTTACTTCCTCCAGGCTAATAAAGAAAATTCTTCTTCTGTACTTATTGTTTTTCGGTTAAATAAACCGATGTGAGTTAGCGCTGCCTAGCAGGACTCCTGTAATTGTGACGACGAATGTCTTACAGGTGATTTCCTCTTAACATTATTTACCTATTTCTATAGGTTTGTTAGAGGTGCTGGTATGTTCAAGAGTGTCTAACAACGACACAGATGGCGCTCCGTGCCACATCTTACCGGTGTGTCCCACCAAGTGCTGCATAAGTAGTTTTGGGTTCTCCTTTCTTTTTGACGGATCTTAGCTTCACTGATGAGTCATGATATGACGAAACGAAAGGAAATTCTTCTTCTATAATAAAGAATTGTTTACCCAAGAAGGCATTAAACCTTTTTCTTGCGAGGCCAGGATATCCACACAAGAAATGTTCCATACTCTCTTCTGCTTCTTCATCTCTACAGACGTATTTAGTTGGTATTTGCATACGTTCGGTCTGTCTACCGATAAGGCAATCTCCGGTAACTATGGCAGTAATATTTCCCAAGTCTTTCCGACGATTTTCTAATAAAGCTGCGGGTTTCTCTTGATCAAAATGGGGGCCTCAGTATTGTCTGCTAGCTTAGCTGACATGCCTGCACCTTTTGTTGCGAGCTAAGCGGCAGCTTTATTCCCATCTATATATTGGAATGACTAGGAACCCAGCACAGAGGCACCCTATGCTGAGCACCGGAGTGAGCAAACATTGTTGTGGCAACGCCTTACAAAATTTGATCTGAAGCTGCTAGAACAGATTGCCCTGATCGCCGCTTGACTTTCACTGTAAATTGGAATATTTACTCAGCTCCTTTCTAGCCAAGATGTTCCTGAAAATATTGACTGAAGCTTTTTAAACTTTAGTGTTAAATCCTGTTTTTTCCATTTTTTTTAATGGAAGGTCTACAAAATGACTCTCGGAAAATTGTTTATCATTCTCTTGTAATTTTCCCCGCCTAAGCCTGTAACATTTTCTCGTCCATAAGTCGGTTTAAAAAAAAAAATGGCGCGCTTTAAGCATTATTTAGTAAAACAGTCCGCCTATGCAACAACAAGACTGATCTATACCAAAGATATAATATTCATCACAGATGTAAAATAAACTAAATTTTCTGTAGACATATACACCAAAATGAAAGTTCGTTGATAATAATCGAGATAATGATTGATTAGAATGGCAGAAACTGTAAATGGCATATGATAATTTTAATTTTCTGTTCATATTGTACTACTAATACGACACAGAATATGCGTTCATTAGTTTTTTGATTTTTTTTTTGCTTCATTGAGAAACGCTTTTTAAAATATATTCGTGTCTCGTTGATGACCGGACTAGATAGTGAAACCCGGTCAATTAATTATATTATACAAGTGTGTAACTGTTAAAATAAATAAAGATGGAGCTTATCTTTACTTCCTCTCGACGAAGAACATAAAAAAGGGTACCTATAGTTTAATTAAATAACCTAATTCTTTTATAATATATTACTTTAAGAATATCTATTAATTAAAAGGTCTGAATTGAATATTGCAATTATGTATTTAAAAAAATAGTAGTTACAGTTACTTCTCTTGATCATTTACACATAATGTTTCTCATTTTTCACCCTAAAATACCATTTAACTCCCATATTTATCTTCAGTACCTGGTAGTACAATTTTCTCCGCTACTTCGATGTAAGCATTATTCTCTTCAAGTATTTAACTTCCTCAAAAGCTCTATGAGGGTGTCACTCACAATTTCCTTTACTATAACTATACTTCTCCTGAAGATGAACGTTTCTACGTTCGAAACATGTAGAACTAAGTAAATTTTTTCTTATAAAATATATCCTAGTGAAGGTTGACTTTGAGTATAATTTCTCCCTATTTAACTTCCACTTCACTTCAAGTATGGACTACTTCTTCAAATTGTTTCAATAATGTTATGACCTACACGGGAAAAAACCTAATCATTAACTTAACAATAAGCTAATAATTATTATAATTTAATATAAGTGTAATTTATTGGGTGTAAGAAAAGTTATTATTTCGATCAAGAACTTATAAGATATTGACTATCAAGAGGTATTTTCTTGTTTTGAAACGTTTGTATTTGAATTAAAACTCAAATTTAATATTCGTTTAAGATAAATGCTATATTTTATTCGATTTCTTCTTAATAAAAAAAAATCCTTATTCTTCGTTTAAGAACTAAGTACTTAGAATGGACTAATTATAGCATCCATATTTGTCTTTCAATAAAGTTTAGTATATTTATTTTTATAAATTGTTTCAACTCCAAATGAGAATAATAAATATGCATTAACTTTAATAGAAAGGAACCAACCAGTATAGGAAACATTTTTTGCGCTTTCCTATACATCTATGCGGTTTTATAGATTCAGATCTAGATAGCGCTGCAGTCGCCCACTGCCATGCTTGATTGATTTATAGTTCTATGTTTTTACGTTAGATGGCTCTTTTGCATTGAGTGGATTCCAACAGATACTAGGCTTTTATCATATATTTATTCTTAAAAATATCTTTAAATGTAATGGGAATTGCTTTCTGATAAGTCCCAATAAGGACGAAACAGCATGTCATTGTCTACCTGTGACCCAGGGAACCCATTATCCTCGGCGTCCCTGTGTACTTTAATGCAATTTTTACACTTACCATTCCGATGTAAGGTATGATGGACTAAGATAAAGTTTCTCACTATCAATAAGGAGGAGTGCAGCTCTATTCCTAAGAAGTTTTTTCTCCGTGCAAAGGCACATAAAAATGTAAACCGCTCCATTAGGAGGTATCAATGGAAAATTGTTTCTTACTGTTGTGCGAAATTTCGATATGTAATATATTTCTGCAAAAATAGTGATTTCGATAATGTTTTCGTATCGTCGAAAACATACGCGATAATAAATAAAGGTTGTGTACCGCTGAAGAACTGTAACATTTAGTATCACTAATGAATGTAGATCGTTGCTATGTATTTTTAATAATAAATTAGTATTTATCCTATGTCGATTTGAACAAGTTTCAAGCGAATGCTTGCTTTTAATGCCGAAATAAAAGCATCATTTTAAAATTTAACTTTTTAAACGTTTGTTTTATTCATACCACCCCCTATGAAACTTCAATTCATTAATATCGCCCATCGCTCAACAAAGACAAAACTTATGAAATGGTCTTCTCCTTGAGAGACATGTCAGAGATGCCTGATAATCAGGAAAAAATAAAATTTCTTGGCGTACAACTTGACAACAAACTCAAATTCGACCATCACATTGACTACGTCTGCGAAAAACTAAAAAAAGGAGCCTTTGCATTAAGAGCACTAAGCACTTCCGTATCCACCAGTACATTAAAAACTGCATATTATGCAGTAATACACTCCTTCCTCACTTATGCGATTATTGTGTGGGGTCACTCGTGCCATACTGACAGGGTCTTTGCAATGCAGAGAAGAGCTGTCAGAACGATAGCGGGGTTATCTTTCAGGGAGGACTGCAGGGATGCTTTTAAAGTCCATGGAATACTCACCTTTCCATCGGTCTACATACTTGAAACTCTGCTTTTCATGAAGGTCAATGCAGATAAATTTGAATCTCACTCCGAGTTGCATGACTACAATACGCGAAATAAAGAGAACTTAGCCATTGTTTATAAGAGGTTAAAAAGATGCCAGAGTGGACCAGACTTTCTGGGGATCAGGTTGTATAACAAGCTTCCCGTGGATCTGAAGCTTTTACCTATTAAAGCTTTTAAAAATAGGGTAAAGGCGTTTCTTGTGAAGGGCGCATTTTATTCGGTTGATGAATTTTTAAATTGTGATGTGCAAAATATTTAAGTGTTGATTTTAGAATGTTATATATGTAATGATTTTAGATTGTTTGTGACAGTATAAAACGTTTGTATTTTGTTACTTTTTCAATACTATTATTTTATTTTCATTTATATGACTTGTGTAAGTACTATGTACCTTGACATTAATAAATTATCTATCTATCTATCTATCTATCTATCTATTAAGATGATTTGTAATTAAATCATCTAGCCCCTCTTTATTATCGGGGTGAACTTCAAAGTTTTTCCCTACAAAAACTATTTCCAAAAATATTTGTAAATGCGCTTACAATAAAGTTTAAACGTTCTTAAATCAACCTAATCAACCTATTGGCTGTGACTTATACAAGAATAAACAGAAAAAAGAAGAACAACTTATTTCAAATTTGTAATTGATTTATAATTATATATATTCAATTTATTATTATTATTATTATTATTATTATTATTATTATTATTATTATTATTATTATTATATATTTCAAACCAATAAAATATAAACTTAATTGGTTTAATTATTTTAAGTGTTACAGTAAGAATACGGCATTATTTAATGTAAAATATATATTCATGTCTATTTTTATCCTAAAACAAATAGCTTAGTAATGTTACTATACATTATTTTTTATTCTTGGATTCAAGAAATCCTAATCTTGTTATTTAAGAATAAGCTACTATTGGAATCAAGTATTATTTTATTTGAGGAATAGAAAATCTAGCATAATACTTGAATTTATTTATCTTTATATTACTTTTTCGTTTGGATCTGCTAATTTTTAAAATTTATATTCAATAGTTTTTGAATATTCTTTCACACACCCTATATTGACAATTATCACGGTTACGATTTAGTGACTGTGTCAATAAAATTAGTATTCTTTTGACAACGCAATGACGATTCTGATATATTAATTTTTATTTGTTTGTTTAATTTCAACCTTTAAAACTAAACAAGTAATACCTAATTCCATTTTTCTTGTATGGGAATATTATTTTTAATTACTATTAAAATTTAAAAGTAGAATGCAAGTGCCTTGGATTATTTAATAGCGAATCTTATTATATCACTTTGTTTAGTATTGTGCAGCTTAGAATAGAATTACGATAGTAAAATTTTGCAACAAATTAATTGGATAGACGAGATAGATGAAACAATTTTTCCTCCAAAGGAAGAATTCCCAAACAATGAATTATTCTTAACAATATGCTGGTAAGTAAATGAAATATTTTCGTTTACGTACTTTTACCACGTGCAAGTAGGTTAACACATAGAAAGATACTCTAGCCTGTGCCCAATAATGAAAGAATGCTCAGTAATAAAACAATAATGTTCAATCACATTTATTGATTTAGCACGAAAAACATTTAACGAAATAAAGGATGAAAGTCAATAAAGAGCCATCAGTATGCGGATACGAATATGCTTGTCCATTAAATTTGAGAGTATAATAAAATCTTCCAATCACTTTTCATTATTTGCTTTTTAAATCCTCTCTGGGTTATGTCAAAATACTCACCTACTAGGATTAAAATCTTGCACCGACTGCAAACAACGGAACCTGCTAATAATATCTTCGCTACCGAAATAATTCGTCACTGTACGACATTTTTCATAAATGAAATTGGATACCCTACACAAACATTCAGTTAGACAGTTTTGATTAGGGAATGACAGTAATACTGATCATGTAAGAGCGAGGATACGATGGTAGCTCAGTGGTTGTTTTACCGGCATTCGGCTGTGGCGGTCCGAGTTTGATTCTCGGAGAAGGCACACGCCTAATAAACAAAGTATGTTCGGAATTTTAGTGGATAAAAGAATGCAGTATGCTACTAGTTATCCCTAATATCGAGACCAAGAGGGGTGTATGTCATGGACCTCTGAGGACGTAAAAAAGAGTAAACTAGTGCATACACATAATTCGAATCCCACGCTAAGCTGAAGATCCCGTCTGGCTGACCTTACCTAGACAATAGAGGATACAATGGGCCTAAATATACTAGCTCTTCCGCCAATCCCTTATTGTCAGACTGATGCGATTGATATCATTCATACCTGTCAGAATGACCAATTTTTGAAATGTAGGTATGTTGGTGTCTGTAAATAATTTTTAAATGAAAAGTGTTTTGCCGCAGTGCCGACAAATTGAAAGAGTTTTATGCCGCTGGGAATCGAACCCAGAACCTTTCGATTAGACCTCAAGCGCGCCTAATAGAAAAATGGATTTTAATGTTCAGTGGTAGTGAATCAGTTCCCTTTCCCCTTATAACACCCTCACCGGTCTGTGAATCGCAGGAGATTCCAGACATTTACTACTAACATAAAATTGAATAAGTTATATGACCGAAGTTGGTGAGAGAATATCAGGTCCCCCGTAGCGCAATTGGCAGCGCGCTTGAGGTCTAATCGAGAGGTTCTGGGTTAGATTCTCACACACTTTTCATTTAACAATTTTTGAGCACACGGCAAATTTCACGAAATATGCAGTTTCTTGAAACAAGACTTTGAATCTTTCACGGAATAAACCGAGTGGAAAACTGAATGGAAATGCGGACAAAATTGCGTGCCTTGTTTTGGAGATAATTTACGTTTAAAGTTTTGATTAGCGCTTTTGCAATATCTGTTTAACTGTAATAAGAGGGGAAATGACATTGTAACATTAACGTTAATTAACGCTATAACGCAGTGGCGGGTATTCGGAGGAAGAGAGGATGAAGGAGAAATGCCTATTCCCAAGAAAAAATGTGAAAAACAAGTAATTTATTTGTTTTTATTAATACTAATAAAGCATAACTAGTGCATACACGTGGTTCGGATTCCACGTTAAGCTGTAGGTCCCGTCTGGCTGACATTACCCAGACGATAGGGGATACAATGGGCCTTATAGACTTAAGTAGTATACTGGCTCTTCCGCCAACCCCAGCAAAAAAAAATACAATACCATTATATGTCACATGTTGCTTCATGTTGAATTGATGTAAATATTTTATATAAACAAAAGAAGCTTAGCGGCAAGCGGACAGAGTAGTGCGTCTATCTTTTGCATTAAAGTACACAAGGTTTCGTTCTTGTTAGAACTCATCAGAAAGTCATAACCCGTAAGCGACCCCCACTACTCTGTCCGCTTGCCGCTAAGCTTCTTTTGTTTATATATTTTAACGGACACGAAATTCTACTATTTTATTTATTTTTTTTACTTACACACGGCATTTACGGAATAGTGCTGCAAAACCAGTGGGACTGCAGCGCGATCTAGATCTGAATCCACAAAGCTGGAGATGTATGGAGAAGCGAAAAAATGTTTCCTATACTGGTGAAGTGGCCGTTCCGTGCTTGATTTATTTAGATTTATTTATATTTCTACGTTTTCAAGTTAGATGGCTATATCTTTTGCATTGAGTTGATTCCTTATGATGGCGTTACTGGGTTTTCATCGCGTTTTTATTTCTTAAAAACGCCTTGAAAGAACAGGCTCGCTGTACTGGGGGTCGCTTACGGGTTATGACTTTCTGATGAGTTCTAACAAGAACGAAACAGCCTGTCATTGTCTACCTGTGCCCCAGGGATTCCATTACCTTTAGAGTCCCTGTGTACTTTAATGCAAAAGATAGACGCACTACTCTGTCCGCTTGCCGCTAAGCTTCTTTTGTTTATATATTTTAACGGACACGAAATTCCACTATTTTATTTGTAAATATTTTATGTTGCTCCGGTAGAAGGTCATCTTTAACGAGATATCGTCTACCGGCACACTTAGTGGACACCCGGTATATCTTGTATATTTACATTTTTTTCGGATAATTCTCTAAACAAAAGCAGCAGCAATGAACCGGTACTTTGATTAAATTTTTCCACATGATCGAACTGACCGGTTCACTGGTATTGTAAATTATGAGACAGTGGATTCTGCTCTAGTTATCTATTAAAAGAGGAATAACCGAAAGCGCTTACACACGATGAAAACAAATCTAATTTTTTATTACTCCCAACGTTTTTATAAAAATACCGTTTTGTTTTATATTTTGATCACAGTTGGAGAATTGCCGTTATTACTTTGAGAAGAGCCAGTTAATAAATTGGGATAATCAATAATTTAATTGGTTTTTTAATCATTTATTGGATTTGTAACAAATTAGCTGAAACTGACTAAAACTGCTTCACTGACCTTGAATAAAAGGACCCAATAAGCACCTGATAGATAAATTTATGAACGTTGATAAACAAAGACCATGAAACATATTGTGTATACAAATATTTATTACCCTATAGCAAATTTTTAAAAATATTCTTAAAAACAGCATAATAGGCAAATTTGTTACATAAATACAAATTGTATCCCCTTAAGGCTGGGATTTAAAGAATTTCAGGCACCACACTAAATCTCCTGATATTTACAAATCTTATTTTCTCCTTTCTCCCAAAACTAATTTTTCATATTTTTTTCCGTTTTTTATTCCAGGTTTAACAACCAAGCTGGAATGTGGTTACGATTCATCTTTGTACTTGGAATATTGTTCACCGCTTCCCTTGCAACTGACGATGGCAATGAGACGGACACCGACACTTCCAGGAAAATACTGGGATCAAGGTATGTGAATAAAAAATAAGTAATTTAATATTCAGTAATAATTGATTATCATTGTTTATGCCTGAGGCCCGAACTAAAATTAGAAATATGTTTGCAGGGAACTTTCCCCGAAATTACAAACACATCGTCGGCGTCGGTCCCCTAACATAGTGGCGTATCTCAAAAAAATAAAATTTAAATCACGCCAGAATTATTATATTTATATTTATTTTTAAATACCTTTTCATGGGTCGAAGTGGCGTAACTATAGCTCTAATAATAGTCCATACTTAAAGTGGAGTGAAAATTTAGAAGGTAAGAAATAAGGACACAAAGTCTTCCTACACGTTATATTAAAGAAATATTTTAAGAAACTTCTCTACATGTTGCAAACGCAAAAGCATTCATCTTCAGGAGAATAAATAAAAAGAAGAAAAAACTAGTAGATATCACCCTAACTGAGCAACAAAATTGTAGGTTCGATGGAAAAATTAGTAGAAAGGTGACAAAATAGGTGAAAGAGAAAAATATGTGGGTTTGAGGCTTAGGGCACTATAAGAGTTTAAAAGTAGAATGAAAAGTTTGACATCTGTGTGTGGAAAAACTGTTGAAAGATATGAAGCTGAAGTAAATGGGAATAATCGTTTAAGAAAAAGAAAATTATTGGCTTGTTATTTGAGAAACCATGGAGAAGAAGTGGATGTAAGTGTGAGGAAGATGAATATTAAAATTGTATTAAAAATTAAGTGGTAGTCTTAGCCAGATGGAAACCTGAAAAAGATATATTTTAGGTTATATCAAGTGACCAATTATAGAAAAAATCTTACCTCATATTGGTTGTAAAATTGGATTATGAGTAAAGTTCATCCCAAAGTATATCGTCTTGATTTTACCCCTAATCAATCATTTATATAAACATACCCATTGTCTTAGGTGTTTAAATGTTATCATTACTATCTACCTGGCTACCCAAGGGTGGAATAGATAAAAAGGGTCGGTCGGTGTTATATGGTAATTTTAGGTAAAAATAAATAATGTTATTTGCAATAAAACTCAAGTTGAAAATAAATCACTTCTTTACATTTCCTTGAAGTCCACCTCTGACGCCTAAAGTAAAATACCTAGAAGGGACCCATTTTATTACCTGGGACGGATTATTGAGTTAAATAAAAGCAAAAGCCAAGACGATATACTTTGGGATATACTTTATATATTAGAAAAAATAAATCTTATTAGATTTATTTCTCATTAAAAAATTCATTTGGTAAATTAATTGGAATTTCTTGATTTTTTTTAAGTAGCAACCTATCTTTGTATTATTATAATAAAATCTGCATTTCTTTTTAATCTAACGGCGTATCACAAGTTAATAATTATTGATTAAGTACCTAATAGAAAAACAAGAAATATTATTATTATAAAAAATGTAATTTCTATCTAAGCTATCGAAATTATGGCATGCTGTGGAAAACAAAAATATTATTTCTGCTTTATTTAGACATGTATATAATATACACTATCTGTTATTTTCGGCTAAATACACCGTTTTAAAAAAATAAATAAATACTATTATTTCAAAGTAAACTGCTGTTAATGCACTTTCAATTGACAAAATCCTATAAAATCAATAGTTTTGGTGGAATTCAAGGTTGATTACTATATTCAAGGTAGGTATGAAGTAATAAGGGCAGTAAAAAGGGATTTAATAATAATATCATATCAGTTTTAGTAACTTTTCATGCCATGGAACACAGTTACGCTGCTGTCGTTTAATGTGTGGAATATCCTGTAAAAATATTAACAAAAAAAAAATATAAATTGGGCCCTATAACTACGTGCCAGCGTTTACATAACGGTAAAAAGGTTTAATTATAAAGTACCATTCAAAATATGACTTAAGAACCACCTGTTGCAGAAATATTAAAACAACCTACTTTTCATCGCGGTGTTACACTAAGTTATCGGAGACGAAATGCAAGATATCTATCTGACAGGTACCATGAGAATGCCATTGTTTAAAATACGCTAATGGCAATAGAACATCGGTTCCGTGTAAACGAAACTATTATTACAGACTTTACTGCCGTAGTGTGACTAATCAAAAATCAAATCAAATTTGAATATGAAATACATGTGTTTCAATCAGTGGCGGCTCGTCAGGTAAAGGGGTTCTTCACCAAAAAAAAAATAATATCAGGAGGAAATTTTTTCGACAATATTAAATATTAATGTACCAATACAGCTACCATTTTAGCCCTTAAAAAATAATTATGTTTGAATTAATAATATTAATTTAATCCGAATGTAGCTATGCATAATAGGGCCACGGTTAACTCCGATGGACAATAAATATAAACACTCGTGCATTTTGGCGCGCCCCAGCCGACCGCGTCCGTTAGCTCAAAGCAAGTAAAGACCCAACGCCCAACATGGCTTTGATATTCACCGTTGCTATGGTTACGTGACGTTAGTCACGCAAATAGCATATAACAATTTACATTATGATGAACGGCAAGTTAAAAATAGATCGCTCGTATGCACCATTGTTTTAGCATTGGTTCGCCTAACCTTAAAGTATTTATTTTTAGGCTTTGCGAAACTTACGGTTATAGATATCGTTTTTACGTGATTTACTGCGAGATTAAAAAGTTTTGTTTTTATTTTTCAGTTAATTCAGTAGTGTACGTACCTACTTATAGTTCTGTGTTTTAAAAATGAACCCAATTAATGACTGTTTGTAATTTGTTGGAAAGTCCATTCAGTCGTTGGACAGATGAGGATAAGAGAGACTTTTTGTTACACGGGTTTTTAGCTCTTTACCATTTTTTTAAGACCGTGAGCCGCCACTGTTTCCAATGACGGTGCTGACTATATGGATAAGGGGGTTAAGCTCATTGGTATAGTTAATAATAATAGTGATAATTAATACTAATATAATTATAATAATAGAAATAATATTAATACTAACAAATAATTTTGCAGCTATAGCCGATAGTGTTGTGTTGCATTAAAGTACAGAGCATCCAACTAGGACTGAACAGGGGCCTATTATTTAAGTTTCTCTGTATTTTTATTAAAACCAATATAGACATCTTGTTTATATTGGACCGTAGAATATAAAATGCATTTAAAAAGAGTTGGCTTAAAACAAGGGAACTGTGGTCTAAAGTTGTTGTTTTTTAATGGAACACCCTGTATATTTTTTAAGTATTTCTTTTCTGATTCCAAAAATATATAATTTGTCTATATTGTCTCAAGCCGTTTTTTACATATGAACGATCAAATTTTAAAAAAAAATCTTTTTATTCTAGTTTAATACGTCTAGAATGCCTTGGAAATTAAAATGTTCAATATATCCATAACGCTATCCCATTACTATGGACATGGTTTTGTTTTCCTAGGCACTCTACTTATCAAAACTTTATTTTCCAACACCTCCTAATGTTATTGTAATGCATCACCATTACGGACGTTTTACTCGTCCAAGGCGTTGTAGACATATTAAACTAAAATTGATAAAGCGTTTAAAAACATGTATTGCTCCTCATATCTTAAAAGCGGTTTGAGCTAAAATAGACAAATTATATATTTTTGGAACCGGGAAAGAAAGCCCTTTCATAAAAATAAAAAATATACAGGGTGTTTCATTGAAAAAACAACAACTTTACCCCACAGTTTCCTTGTTTTAAGCCAAATAGCTTTTTAAATGGCAATTTTAGATTCTACGCTAAAACATAAATAAGATTGCTGTATTAGTTTTAATAAAAATACAGAGAAAATCAAAAACTAGGCCCCTGTTCAGTCCTGGTTGGATGACCCTGTACACAGAGACGCCAAAACAGGCAACTTTTTCCTCTCTACACTGTTGCCTAGATATTTGGTACAACGTTTCGTTATTCTGTAATATGTATTATTCTCTAACTTAAATTTTTTTTAAACGGACAGGCATTTTTTATTTTATTTTTAAAAATCTCCTTAATTCAACTATGTATCACACTTCATAATTTTTAAACGTTTCGATTGTCATCTTTACATAATCAGGTGTGATAAATATTTTTTTTATTAAATACGGTTCTGGCATTTAATTAAGGTATAATTTGCATGCAATATAAGGGTAATTAAATAGACGCTGGGTCCATTAATTATGGAATAGCTAAAAAAGAATAGAAAGTTAAAAAAGTACTTGATTTTCAAAATTCCATATTTTCTTCAAAATTCCATCAATCCGTTCCCTTTTCCGTTTATTGGGTAGGCTGTCTCTTGGACAATGGTACAATGTGTGTGACTTCACTTTATGTCCTTTTTATACAGAATGATGGCTAAAATATGTTATGTTTATTTATGGATCGATTTTACTGATTTTTATCATTTTGAGAGGTGGCTCAAGGGAGACCGCTGATCTCATATTTTTGACATTTGTTGAAAAACAAAATGGCGGACACTTTAAAACTAGCTGGAACTTTTTTTGAATAGCACCGTTTATCTTTATGTGCAAAAAAACATAGTGAATCCATTTATTAACTATTAAGTTCCACAGCCATTTACATTCTTATATACGAGTATTACATTTGGTAAATATTGTTGAGTCACTAACACTAGGACCGTATTTATTAAAAAATAATTTCCTGACGATATGAGGATGACATCGAAACGTCAAGTAATTATTAAGTGTGATACATGGTTGAATTTAGGGGCTAAAGAGATTTCATAACATAAAATAAAAAATTCACGTTCATAATACTTCCACAACAACGAGACGTTGGTCCTGAAATTCTAAAAATACCAAAATGAAGAGAAAAAGTTATGTTTGTTTTTCTGTAGCGATTAAAATACACATAACCAATAAAATCAAAGAATAAAAACTTAAATTTTATTTTTTTTTCAAAAATTTTAAAAATTAGAAAAGATAGCTCAGATTCTTTTTACGATCTTACTAAGCATACAATTTCAAAACATTGCCACCATTTACCTCATGTTATATCTCTTCTAGCGTTCGAGATTCCTATGATGAGGTTCGAATTTGGAACACCCCGTTCTAAGAGGTCAAAATTTGAATTTTATATAAGAGTAAGTACCCTTAATATTAAAAAATACAAAAATATTACTAAGAAAAGCTGTTTTAATAACAAGTTATACTCAGATATTAAATTTCGGTCACATAATTATGATAAAAATAAAAAATTGACAGTAATTGGCTTTGTGGTATTGTCACTAATTGATATAATAAATTTTAATACTTTTAAATAAATAAGCCATTTAACTAAAATTATAACTTTTGTTTACAAAATTTAAATTAGGTAAAAATTTCAATATTAACTAAAACGTACATGAAGTTTGGAGCCAGACGATTGTTATTGTGTGAATATTTAAATGGGGAACACAGTTTAAAAAACAAAATAGCGATTATAATATTTATTATTGATATTAAATTAACAGTTTTTTAAATCAATAAATCCATTAATCAATTTTGAAATTCAATTACTGTCAAAATAAATGTTTATTTTTATGGTAGGTGGCCAAACTTTTATATCTACGTATAACTTTTGATTTTGAGTAACTTTTTTTGTAATATTTACATGTATTTTTAAAACTAAGGGTACCCACAATTCAAATTTTTGTCTCTATGAAAGCAGATTTTCAAAATATTTTAATTACTATATTTTGGTTTTAGAACATTCATAAGTTTTCTATCATATTTAAAACTTTCCTAACTCGTAATTAAATTGTTTTCCATATTATGGAACCACATCTCTTTGAATATATTAGCAAAAAACGTGGCGAGTGAAAGTTTTTGCAGATTTTTAAAAATAAATTAGATAGTTAGGTAATAGTTATAAAATATAAGTAAAATATATGTATCTTATTGATTTTAATAAACGCGGCAATTCTTTTTTGAAGCATTGCTGGGCCGATATTGTTAATCTTTTATACCTTGACAGCAAAAATTATTTGCATTAATGAAGGCCTTGCATCTAAGGATGTAATACTTAGCCGTATAGCTTAAATACCTGTTGGGTGTCAGTAACTACCTGAATTAATAATAATCAATCAGTTATTCCGTCATCTTTGACAGTCGTTACAAGTAATTTGATTCATTGCTAATTTTTCCAATGTCTTGAACAATTCACACAATGGGCTTTACGGAACAGCACAAAACATTCATGGTTGAAGCATATTTTCGAAACGGAGTTGGAGTAAATGGTGAGTGGCAAAACATTTTCTTAACGTTGCTTTTATTGCTGGGGATTTTCATCATTGCCTGAAAAGAACCGTGGCTGTGTTTAGGGAAACAGGTTCTATACAACACAAAAAAGGAGCAGAAAGACAATCTGTAAGAACAGAAAACTTGTTGCAAACGTTCGTGAAATAATGCAAAATACGCCAACAAATTGTATAAGACGCCTGTCCCAAAAAGTGGGAAGATCTTATGGAACGTGCAGGACTATTCTTAAGAAGCAGCTAAATTATTTCCTTATAAAGTGCAAGTATTCCAAGAAATAGAAGCCGCAGATTTTGAAAGACGCAGGAATTACTCTCAATGGTTTACCCAAAATTTTTCGGAAAGAAATGATTTATTAGACCTGACATTTTGTACCCTCAAAACATTGGTGTCTGGTTAGCTGTTTCCCGAAGAAGAATTGTTGGTCCCATTTTTTTCCATGACACAGTTAGGTACAGCACAGCGGTATAGAGACAATATTTTGAATCTATTTGTGGAACAATTACTTGACGACGAACTAAGTTTTAAATACGGTGCAACCGCCCATACAGTCGCCGAAACTATTAACTACTTTCGCAATTTTTTCGACGACAGATTGATCAGATATTGAATTCCCACCTAGATCACCTTGTTTAACGGTTATGGATTACTTCGATTTTCCTCATTTAAAGAACACTATTTTTAAAACACCAGTTGCAAATTTAGAACAATTACAAGAAAGGATTATCCAAGAATGTGCTAACATTTCTCCAGAGATGCTGGTCAACACTTTCGAAAATATGAAGAGACGTGTGAATTTATGCTTGGAGCATGGCGGTTGCCAATTTCAACAATTATTATTTTTCTTTTTGTTTCTCTATATTTTTACTTTGTTAATTTTTTAAACAACAAAAATAAATTTGTATTTGTCTACTTATTTTATTATACTCATTAGTTTGGTATATCATACCATAATATGAATTTAACAAAATTTTAACGTGGATTTGTGTAGATATATCGTTCCCATATCATTGTGATCTAAACCAAGCCCTACGTTTTTTAATCCAAGCCCTCTTTGATGTAAATAATTGTTGCTCGCAGGGTACAACCTTCTGATTGATTTAAAAACACGTAAACAAAAAAATGTCTTGAGACCGACACTTCGTATCGATTCTGTACTAATCTGGCATAATAAATATCTATTTTATTAGATAACCGTAGAAAAACTGTATTCTTTATAGACAATCGGATGTTTGTTTTAATGAGGCATGTGTAAGCTAACCTCATTAAGGATGGGAAGTAGTTAATAAGTGTCAAGAAATGTTGTTTAAATTACATTATATAAAGCGTCTAATTTTATATATTTCTGTAAAAAGCAAACTAGTTTTTACTTAATCCGTTATAAAATTTTGTGTCATGGTGCTAGCTTGTCTTGACGGTACTTTTGTTCTTTATCCGACCGGCCGGTCTTTTAATGAGAACTCGACTATTTTTAACACAATAAAAACTTTTTTATAAAAAACAAACACTAAATTGGAGTCAATCCAACATTTTCCATTATGAAGAGGTCGTGTCATACCTGGAAAAATCAAAGCATAGGTGTAAAATCGGTTAGATCGATCATTATTTCAAAGATCGATCATGATATAAAATTTCACCTTCTTTGCTTGCTAAAAATGACCAGAATTATAAAGTTTGTTTCCTTCGAATTCGGCTTTTCACCTATTCGTTTGCTGCCAGGGCCATTCCCGAGGGGACCAACAGCTTAACGTAGGTTTCGAACCATAATCCTCAGTTATTCGACACTCCACTCCAAGGGCTAACCCTCGTTTAGTTAATAATATTTATTTCAAAATTTTACCAAGTTGTTTGTAATAAGTTATGTCCTTTTAATAATTTTCGATTTACGGAAAAATAGTATGTATGCCTCGTAGAAAAAGCCACAGTCCTGTACTCCGTATTGTCAGTCTTGGCTTGCGCCTCGACATACAATCTTTACGGTCGTCCAGGAATGTTCAGCTTTTTCTACTAGGTATACAATATACTATTTTTCTTTAAATTTCAACACCTTATATCTCAGAAATAAGGCGATTGTAGACCTATGTTCATTTAAAGATTTCTTGTCTTATTGTGTCTTGTTTAAAATCGTGAAGCCGTATAGTATTATAAACTTCCTGTTCAAGCGAGTGTCCACGTGTATTCGTTTTCATTTCCTGCCAGTTGGAAATAAATAGACTAGAAACATATAAAAATAATATAAAATATGATACGCCTTTTTCATCCATAGATATAGTCTTAAATACCTGTTAAAAATGTATAGACATCACTAAACACTTCCTTTAAGATCCGCTAGATCCATCTCTTTGTGACTTTACCGACGAGATAATTTCCAAAGAACCCATTGTTGAGACAATTGTTTCCATATAGTTTATCTGGCTGACAAAGTTAACAGGATATTGATTTAGGGGACCTTAGACCCGTTATATCTATCTCCTGGTAACTTTACCAACCAGATAATTTTTATGGAAACAATAATTGTCTCAACAATGGTTAACAGATGGAAATATCGGACCTATATTTTTCTGATATATTCTTTATAACTCATAAGAGTGAAAAACGAATTTTACATTTATTTTTTTAATTTTGCAGAAGAAATAGTTTACAAATAGATTAGATCCGTTAGTTCCGTGTTTCCCTTTCGTAACCCTACAAATGCTAAATTATCATGTTTCTTATTATATTTCAGCGTGGTCACTTCAGTATCCGTGGTAATGGATACAGGAAATGGAAAGAAGACTGTCTATACCGATGCCGTAGGAAAGCCTCAATCCAAACCATCGAATCCATCAGAGTTGGCCAGTCCGATCGATCTACTAAATCCAGACCGATATGAATTTTACACGTTTGATGACAATGGAGACTTGGTAAAAAGACTTATGTCACTAGAAGAAATTAGAAGCATCATTGCAACGGGTGACAGTGATGCTTTCGATCTAGACTCGTTCACATCCCAAGGTTTCTTACCAGAAAAAAGAGTAAGCGATGTTGTTAACAACGTCCAAAGTGTCCTTAAGGAAGAAATGGAATTTCTTAAAGATCCAATATCTAAACCCATTTTTGACACGCCTGACGTAAGCGATTCGTGGAGTATGATTTTGCCTGCCATATTTGGAAATTCCGGCGAAGTGATCAAACCTGAAAAGCCTATTGCGCATGTCACTCCAGATACTATAATGCTAGAGCCGAATATGCAAGTATCTCATAACACGCCAGCTCCACAAAAAGTAGATCTTATTCTCAGTAGTAGCACGACAAACAAGAATGGTCCTCATACCTCTTCGACGTACAGACCTAGTATATCAACAGCTAGTTCTATTTTCGCTCAACCGATATATTATAGCAGTCAAGCTCTTTTAACAACCCAAAAGTTATCTTCATCAACGGAACCATCTATAAAAGTAGAAATATTTGCTAATAGCATGTCGACAACTGATACAAATCCCACTAATGAATCCAAAATAGATAAAGATCAACCACTTTGGAAGGATGAACCTGTGCCAACACGAGCACCAATTTTAAACATAACCAGACCTGGTCTTATTCGAAATACAACAGTCTCAAATCAATTTCCAACAACCATAAGTTCTACAGTATCTGCATCGTCACAGTCGATTACAGAAGAAGAACTACCAAGTAGTATAATGAGCAGCACTAGTACAAGTTCTAGACCAATAACTACCAGTGTAACTATAGAACAATTAAAAAACGAAACTGAAAGCCTAAATCCTACTACTTTACAATTTTCTAGCACGAGTTCTAGACCAACATCAGTGCAATTCACGACTTCTAATCATAAAACCACCCAAGGGTCTAGTAGTACTATGGTATGGCCAGTAAGCAATAGCTTTATATCATCAACAGAGAGTACTACAAAAAGACCTTTGTCAACAGCATCATCTTCAAAAATTCCTACTAATCCAGCATCAGTAGTTACTGCCTCTGTTTCGAAGCTTACAGTGAAACCACAACTTATTTCTTCTAATACTTTCAGCAATACTCATTCAACTAATATTCTAAGCGGTCCTGAATCAGAAGTTACTACTGCACATTTGTCATCTACGGTTCCTATATTGGTAACGAAGAACTCTGAACCGATAAGTATATCAGACCTAAGTACCAACGTTCCAACTCAGAACCCAAAAGTAACATCGCCATCTACTATTGAATTTATAAGTAATCAGCAGTCCAATTGGACGCCAAGCCTTAAGGATGCTGAGCTGTTCAATATATTTAAAGAAACTATAGCCAAAGGGACAACAGAACATCTTAAAGATATAAAACCTATTACCATAAGCAAAGTTGAAGAATATGACCTTGAAACTACAACTTTAAAAGGTGTCACGCCGCCAAATAAAATAGAATCAAATGATTTTGTTGAATTAAATAATGATGACTTAAGCACATTACCAAGTGAATACTTAAACCATAAAGTTATAACTAACTCTAATCAAGAAAGTGTAGGTCCAACAACGGTACTACCACCTTTGCTACATTCTTTAAGCGATAATCAGAAAATCTCCGCATCAGAACTGCTAGACCAACTTTTACTCACCACAAACATTTACGAAATTAACACTGAATTATCTTTAGGAAAACTAAATAGTTCTGATATGGATGTGAGATTTGCTAATACCGAGGATAACCAACCTTCTACTTCAGACAAAGACTTTGATCAGCAAACTACAACTACTGATCACGATGTTATATCTTATCCACCAACTACAGATATAACTCTAATGCAGAGTATAGAACAATTATTGTCGCAAGCTGTGGGAGACATTGGAACTACATTAAATCAAACTGTTGGAAGCATGACTTTAAAAGAAATACTGCAAGACTCTTTGAGGAAAAATATGACAGATTATATTAAAGAATCCGCGACCGTTGCATCAGAAATTACTATTGGTCAAAGCATTTCGGAGACAACCCAAGGATCCACTTTTACTACTGAAGTAAATCAGTCAGATACTGAATCCACAATTGCAAATAATGATAACCTTAGTAGCTCTGTCGATGCATTGTTATTGCAAGTATCTGATGATTCTGCATTATTAAATAAAGTCATGACTACGGGAAAACCCAATCTTGGTATTACTTATAGGAGAGTTGATGATGCAAATATTTCTACTGAAAGGTATGTAACAAATGCAGAAACGACTACTGAAGTAGTAAATGAAAATACAATGCTAAATTTATCAGATAACTTAACAACCGAAGAGAAACAAGCTGAACAAGAAACTAGTACTTATTACTTTGTGGTAAAGAAGGAATCGATTAAACCTTCTGTCACAGGTGAATCGTCTGATAGAATAAACTTAACAGTATTGGGATCAGATCAAATTAAAAATAGAACAAATCCTGCCAAAGCCGATTTAAGCTTAGAGCAAGAAATCATTGCTGAAGAAATGAAAAATATCTCATTACTTTTTAATAGTACCTCGCAGAGACCGTTAGAAGTAAACGAAACTTTAAACCTCAGTGAAACTAGTCATGCTCTAACAAATTTGTCTATTGTCGATAATGATGGAAATAGTGAAGGTACAGGCGATACAACAGTTATTAATAGTCTTACTACAACGGAGTCTTCTAATAAAGAAGAAGTTACGACAACTACGTCTGAACAAATCCAGTACAAAACCGAGGAGTATATTTCAAGTACTACTTCCGATATTGACACCACAACAAATAACGTACTCTTATTTACAGAATTAGGTACACCAGAATCAACAACAATCAAAAATGTTAAGGAAGAGAAAACTACCTTTAAAACCACTACAGAACATACACAAAAAACTAGAAGTCCACCAAAACCATCAATTGTTATTGCCATAAATAATAAAAATACATTGGTGACTGAGAATGGAAAACTTGTAGCTAATAAAACAATAATACCTCCATCGATAAAATTATCTGAGAAAAAGGAATCACTCACAAAAGACAACACAACCAGTACGATACAACCGTTAAAATTCATAGCTAAAAACTCAACGCAAGATCAGACATGGACTTTGGTGTCCACCGTGGCTCCACAACACTCCTCTAGCCAAAGAGTACCTGCACTGATACTTCCATATCAAGACGTCGTAAACCCACCAGCCCATGTTGATTTAGTGCCAAAACCAATGCAAGGGTTTGGACTTGAGGAAAGTACTGCCAGTTTAAGTACTGATGTCTACCAGTTCGCTCAATTATGTAATGAACTGGCGTTTGGTTTTTGGAAGACTTCTACTTCTGGATTGAGTTCTGCAAGAAGTGTTTTCGTATCACCTTTTGCAGCAATATCAATGTTAGCTATGGTGTTTTTGGGTGCCAAGGGTGCTACTTCAGAAGAAATGAATGAAATTTTGAAACTGGATGACATGGTTACATTTAATCCTCACTTGACGTTCAAAAATGTTTCGGAATCAATTACTGCTGAACCATATTCTGGCGTTGCCGTCACAACTATGATCAGAGAACTTTTTAGTGATAGAAGTAAAGGGAAACTATTAGATTTTTATAAAAATAGAGTTCGAGCATTCTATGATGGATATGTAGAGGAAGTTGGATATAGAGAAATTGGGGATGTTATTCGAAGGAGAACAAATCTATTAATTAAAAAGTATTCCAATGGAAAGTATCCTGAATTTTTAAGAGATAGTTCGATCACGGCAAGGCCTCCATTGAGCGGAGTAAGCGTTAATATATTTGAGGTAAGTGGTTATCTATTTAAGTGCATTACAAAATATTGACAACATTTTACCTGATACATGCAATAGTTCCGCTTTTACGCATTTTAATTATTTCTATTGGCACTGGAGTTAAAGGCGGATTGAACGGTATTTTATAATTTTCTACGAAATTGAATTTTTTGGGATAAGTGGGCACAAGTGGGCCCGATGATTTTTGAGTGGGCACTACCCAAATGAAAAGTGACTTCTAAAAAAAAAGGCCGCCGCCTCCCATACGCTCTAAAACGCCACAATTAGGGTATAACAAAACTCTTCTCTCTCTGTCCAAAGTGACGCTTTAAAAAAAAAGGTCAGCACCACGACTCTTTTCTCATCAAAGCTTCAAGGCATTCCATTATAAAACGAATCCATCAATTTTGGGTGGGCACCAGGGTGGGGCCTCATGTTTCTAGGGTGAGCCGGTGTCCACCCTGCCCCCCCCCCCCCCCTGACGCCGCCGCTGCAACTTAGCCCAGCTTTCAGTCGATATAAGGTTATCAGTAAAATTTTATACCCAATAAGGTAATTTTTAACTGGGTGATTATATAACCAAAATATGCTTTTAGACTGACTGTTCCCAAACATCCACGGAAGGCAGAGATGGTGAACTACACTTCGTAGTACTCCCGTCCATTCGGCAACGTCGCTTAGTACCTATACCCGCCGTAGTGTACAGGTCTGGGTTCCTAGCAGGTTACGAGCCCAGTTTGGATGCCACAGCAGTTTCGTTGGGTACCAAGGAACAAGTGGTCAGCACGATACTTGTTATTCCTGGCCAACAGGGTATAGCGGCTTTAGGAGACGGACTTGCTAGATTGGAAAAGAGACTTGTTGAGAGCTCCTTTAAGAAAGGTAAGTAAAGCTTTGATGTTTCTTTTATTATGGTTTATATTAGTAGTTGTGAAATAAAGTAGGGTCATTATTAGTTGTAAAAGAGCTGGTTTCCTGGATTGTCCGTTTTCAGGATTCCATATACGTATTATGTGCCAGTTCATCCATCAGCTTGTCAGAAAGGAAACATGTTTTTTTTTTATTGAAATTGATTGAAAATATAAAATTTAACATTCACTTAAACATACGACTCCAGCACGTAGAATATAAGGTTTACGGAAGAAAATGTTATTTGTTTCGTTAATTTGTATATATAGTCTTATAGTAATTCAAAAGAATGTGTCTAAGTACCTTCCTTAAGGATTTCAATTATTATCTCCAGGTGCCTGGTCGCGTTTACTCCGCAGCCTCATTCCTCGACCGGGCTTGGAGGTCCAAGTTCCCCGCTTCTCGCACCGTTCCATCATCAACGCAACCAACACTCTCCAGCGGATGGGACTTCATGAACTTTTCAATCCGGACAGCGCCGATCTGAGGGGTCTCAACGGAGCGGCCAATGAACTGCACTTGTCGGACGTGCTGCAAATTAACAGTTTCGCAACCTGTGGTGAAAAGAGGGTGGATGGAACGCATCATTCGGAGGTGTATCCTGCTACTACTCTAAGAGCGCGGTAAGCAGTGTTTTTCTATGAACGTAGAAAGCAAACTCATTTCTCAAACTACTGAACAGAGAATTTGGAACACCCTTAAAATTAAAAACACTGCGTCCCTTAATAATTATGTACCTAAATTTTCATCAAAATCGGATCAATCAATTCCATTTTCAGTTTTTAAGGTGTAAATCAATGAAGAGCAATGCAAAATTGATCAATAATAACAACTTCTAATCATGTAACGTGTTAAGGTTTGATTTATCATGTAACGTGTTAAGATTTGATTTATAACAAGTACAAAGCTGCAAGCGCGGTTGGCAAGCGTCGGTGGTCGACTATGTGAAACAAACAATATTCAATCGCTAATTTTTAAGATATGGCTCATTGAACTTTATTCAAAATTCTGGAAATATCGGATTGAAATAGTCCTCTTGCAAAGGCACATTCATCTGGATATATAAATTTTGGTTGGTTAGCCAGAACCGTAAATGAAGTTTTCATTGGTAATATCACAATTTTTGGAATTTAATTTTTTTCTAATTGACACAAACGACACTGTTCTATAATACGTATCTAACATAAAGCTGTAACCAACACGCTAATAAAATTCAATTTTCGTTGCTTTGCGTTTTAGAAACATGAATTTTAAAAGCAGCAAATTTTACATGGATTGATATTTTAGCCTCATCCTATATAAAAAAGACATCAACTATAGTTTAACATATTGTGCTGTAGTCCAAGAGACAGCCTACCTAATAAACTAAAAATTAAATGGATTGATTGAATTTTGATTAAAAAATAGGCGTTTGGAATTGAAGTATTTTTTACCTATCCCATAATTATTAATGGAAACAGTGTATATCCTTCAGCCATAATATTTTATTTTTAGACGGGTCAGATACCTCCACGATCCTCCTACCTTAGACATAGATAAGGAACCACGTGACTACCAAAGAGCTTTCCACGACCCCCTGCATGATCCGTCACTTTTAGCGTTACCATTGTCGCTCAGACCACGACAGGCAAGAATCCCCGAAATTCCTCGGCTACGTTTCGATAGACCGTTCCTATACTTCATCAGGCATAACCCCACTGGATTAATTGTACATATGGGTAGGTTTAATCCGCGGTTAATACCGTAATCGATGATATTAATGAATGCAGGTACTAGAAAACGTTATAAAAAAATTAAAATTTTAGATAGGAAATAAAACTCATGTATTATAAAAAGACTGGAAGAAAAACAGGTTTATATTGCTAAAAAGGGTAAAAAAGGCAAGTTTAGAGACGATAAGTTAAGAAATAATTTGTAATATGTACAAATAAATCTCGCAATAGATATTAAATACTATTAATATTGGCCTAGCGTATATACTATACAGTGTCTCCACAGATGGATACGTGTGAAATATATTATTATTATTTTTTTTTAAAAAGAAGTCATGCTTCATCATTTCTTTTGCTTATTATATAAATACACTTCGTATTAAAAAATTTAGATTTTGTTGTACAGGGTGTGCAAAAACTATAAAAATTTGTATTTTCAAAATAGTCGATTTTGATCACACCCGAACAGGTTATATTTTCTGATATAAAAACAAGTTTCAGAAAAATATTTTTAAATGGCAGCAACAGTAAACAAAAACCTAACCCCGAAACGCTCGATTCGGGGTTAGGTTATTTTCAGTCAGTTGAAAATAAATAAACTATTAGGGAATCCAAACCACGTGATTCAATATGGCGGTTGGCTGGTAAAAAGCATTGAGTCACCAGTTAAATGCCACCAGCAACATTATTTTAATGGTCACGTGCACCAATTACAAAGCAGTATTTGCCAGCCAGCCGCCATTTGGACACATCGTTGGATTGCCTAATTAGGCAATCCAACGATGTGTCAAAATGGCAGCTGGATGGCAAATACTGCTTTGTAATAATTGATACACGTGACCATAAAAATAATGTTGCTGGTGGCACTTAACTGGTGACTCAATGCTTTTTGCCATCCAACCGCCATATTGAATCACGTGGTTTGGATTCCCTAATAGTAAACTCGCATAAAATATACAGTATGTCCACGGATGGGAAATTGTTTTTGCTACCGCAGTACCAAATTATATTGAATCGCTGAAGGGCAGAATTATCCAGGCTGTCCAATCGATATCTCAGGAAGAAATCAGAAATTCTTTCACTTATTTGAGAAAGCAATTAGAAAAATGTGTCGAGTATGGGGGTGGAGTTTTTGAATTATGAAATCGTTATCGTATTCTTTTCATGTTAATAAAAATGTTCGTAATATTATTATAATTACTTCATTCAATAAAGACATTGACAACAAGTATCATCTATTCATTGTTCAAGCAAAAACGTTTACTAAGAGTGGATTTTTTTTCGTATCTTTCAATTGTTAGTCCATTTGTCGTCTTGTAAACCCCATCAGTGGACATACTGTATAACAATCTGATTCTATGACGGCAACTAAAAATAGTGACGTAATATGCTTGGCCAATATAAACATAGCGATGAATAGCAGAATAGTATTTAAGTAAAATAATGGGCTTTATTTGCTGTGGTAGTGTAGTTTAATGTAAGACCGAAGGAATACCATTACCTTAAATTATCACCTAACAGTTTTTTCGACCAATCACCAGTAAAACTAGTTTAACCATACTACTGCAGTTGAATACTCGCCATAGTCGTAGTTAATGTAATTTATAAAAAAATAAGTAACGATATTAATTTAATGTGATTGTATAATATTATGTGGCAAAATTTTTAGGTTAGTTATGTTAGAATAGTGGTTTTATTATGTGCAATTAATTGTAATTTATTTAAATATATTTTTAGAAAAATATTTGTCTTCTTATTTTTTGCCATCTCTTACAGTACAACGAGGGGCATCGGGGGGTAAGTGCTCGTTAAAATAAATATAAAAGACATGCAAATAATTAAAAAAAAAATTAAATCAATTTTTTTTTTGATAAACGCTATTAGTATACATAAAAGTCAAAATTACAGTTGTTAGTATATAACTGATAATACTGGAACCCGTGTATTTAATTTGTATCCCTTTTATTCACAAAATTAACACTTAATATTAAATACTTAATTAACTATTAATAATTGAAATAGTTGAATTTTGAAAATGTCAAAATGACAGCTAATAAAAGACAACTCTTTGTTTCATCACACAAATTGTTTGACAGACAAAGCCACAGTAACTGCCATCTCTTAAATATTTTTTCTACAATTATAAACTCAGTTTGCATACTCATACCAAATTTTGTTTAGAATGGATAAGTAGTTTACGAGGTAAATTCATTTAACGTGAGTATGCCAAATTTATGGATTGATTAGGTAATTTTTGAGTTGCTATAAAGGATCAATTTGTTAAGGCGGGCAAAATTACAGTTACTATTAACATCTTTACATACAAATACCAAATTTTGTTCACATCGGATAAGTAGTTTTCGAGGTAAATTTATTTTACATGCGTTTACCAAATTTTTGTTGTTTTAACAGCGGTCAACTTGACATGTGATACAAATAGTAACGTCATTGCGAACGAGAGCGCTGAAAAGTTCAAATTGGTTTAAGTCGAACAGCTGCCGACGCCAACGTGAACGCCAGCGAAGTTTATAAACCGTTCCATTATAATTTCAATGTTTTAACGTTTAGCGCCGACAAAAACTTCGAGTTTATAAATCAAAATTCATTCTCTGAAACCGACCATTAAATAAATAATAAAACGGGCGAGGAAATAAGAAACAACATATGTAGTACTATTGTAAATTTATTAATTTCATACCAGCAACTTTACAAAGCAATAATGATTTGTGAATATTAAAAACTACATTTTCGTACCAATCGAAATTCAATATCCTGTAACAAAAAAATGTAAGCCGTTGCCGACATATGTTCATATAGTCCGGGGAATTACTGGCTGGATGCACGTCACAACTCGCAAATACATAATCATAACGGAAACAAAAAAAAAGGTTTTATTAATTAATATAAAATTTTTGTTTTAACAAACTTCAATTCAAAGAACTTTATTTTATGTGATAAAAGTGATCTGAGAGCGAAAAATAGTTAAGTTATATTCTAAAAATGTCTTATTATTCAGCAAAAAAAGAAACACTCATTTTTAAGCCTATTTTAATCCTGACAGAATTGAAAATATATACAATTTAATCAACGACATGAGTCGAATCAAAAATTACGTCAGAAGCTGTGACGTGCATCCAGCCAGTAATTGGATGGACTACTACTAAATAAAAAAATAATTATGTGACAGCATATGCATAAACATAATTCAAGGGGAACACGTTCAGCTAAATGGATGAGATTAATCCTGTTTTAGCCTATGCCTTTTGAAAAACCCTCTGGCGATGACATATGCAAGCTGCAATAAAACGAAAATAAAAAGAAAATAGCTTTGTAGTTTAAACATAAAATAATTCGTTTTGATTGGGACCAGTGCGGCCCATTTATAATGCCTATTGGAAACATAAATATACTAATATTTTACTAAATTATTTGCATAGCGCAGATACATAAGGGGGGACGTAAATGAAACATTGAGATATAAAGACAATCTTCCTCTCAAAAGGCAAAGACAGACATGTGGCAACAAAAAGACAATAGCGACATCTGCTGATCACCATAATAGAGATAACAATAGAGTAAAAGGCATAATCAAAGACACAAGAAAGAAACAGTACATTTATCGATTTTTACTTCAATATATATCAAAAGTATAAAGTTTTTTCTTTTTCGCGTAAACAACACGCGGATAATAACAAATAAACAAATTTAATTAATTAAAATTCTTAAATATACAAATGCCATTTGTTTTAATTTCTCCTGTAGCGATGTAGCAAAATTACTCAATTTGAGAACTTTTAGTGCATGGATGTTAAAAATTTTATGTTGCGACGCGACGTTGCCACAATGGGGTTGGTAAATTTGACTTCTAATTAGAATTGTCATAAATTTTTCGACTTACACTCGGCTTGCCGGCTAAAAATGAGCCGCAAACAAAAAAAATTTCAAGATCCATTCACCATTTCGAAAAAACCGGCGTTTTAAAGTTTCTGGGTAAAGCAGCCGATTTGATTGTGTATTGCAATCAAAAATGGTCTAAAAGGATTTTTAAATTTATATGTCGCTTTCGTTCTCAAAGTGGGTTATTGGTTTGTAAAGTTGTTTATGTTTTGTTACTATTGACCTTTATTTCCTGACTTTATATATCTTTTAAAGAATTCGACAACGTTGCTGTCACTTGCCATTCAACAGGCCTTACGATTGGAGTTAATAAAAGTTTAATTTCGAGCGCAGCTAAAACATTTTTTCTACCAAAGATACTGGATATCCCGCAAATTTGTTTGGTGAAATTTACTATTTAAAATGTGTCCGTGATAATCAAAAAGAAATATTTTGTAAAAAAAATCAAAACCTCTAAACCAACCATTATTGCCTTGTACCTTTTTCGAATCCTAAAAAATAAGCACACATTTCGATAATATAAAAATTCTCTATAACATAATGCAATTCCTTACAGTTGTTAGACACTAACCTATTTCTTTTGCTTGTCTTCGGACTTCTCATCTTTCTTTTTATCTTTTAAGCTGCCGACCGCTTGACGAACCGCTTCGGATTGGGGATCTACCCCGGGCAGGTTTTCTAAGACACTCTGTAGGAATGCAGGGTCGTTCATCACCTCGGAGTAGTCTTCGTCGCCTTCCACTTCCATGGGCTCCTCCTTGCCGGGTACAGTTTCTTCTGAAATATTTTTTTCATTATTTTTTGAAAAAACAACTAAACATTTATAAGGTGAAGTGGGATAAGTGGGGATTAAAAATATAAAAGGTCGCCTTTGAAACCACATAACTTTTTTAAAAATCGAGTTACAGAGATGCGCTTTAGACAAGAAGTATTTAGTGATATTTACAATTACAACAATATTTATTTAATTATTTACCCAAGAATTTCATTTAAACAAAAAATTGTTACGAAAATGTACCCATAGAACGCACTTGCCCCAGGTACTGGGGTAAGTGGATTTTCAACTTATAAATCGCGTTTAAGTAATGTTATATTTAACTGGAGCAAATGGGTTAATATATTGTGACTTCACCAACAACAGGCTTTTTTCAGATTTAAAAAATTCCTAAAAATAAAGAAGTTGTTAGAGATTCCTTATTCTATAACTTTTTTTAAAACTACGTGATACGGTTTTTAAATTAAGTATTAACTTTATAGTTTTTGCAGATTACGCACAATCTCACTTTTCAACTTCTTAAAACTTTTCACTTTGAATTTTATTGATATAGAAAATTTAAATGGCACAAGTAGGAACTAATCCCCACTTACCCCACTAACAAAAAAAGCGGAGCAGTGGGAGTTATGGACCTAAATATGTAAAATGTAAAAACTTTGAACCTAAGTTTTAAATTAGTACAGATAAAAAAATTTAAAATTTTTTGCCGTAACTTGTATAGACGAAGTTCAAAAAAAATATGTTGGGGTCTATAAAAGTCCAAAAACCCATTTTATTGTAGTTTTAGTTTTTATAACTATTTTTTTAGAATTATTACAAAAAATCCACTTGCCCCAGATCCTCACTTACCCCACTTCACCTTACATTTTAATTGTTAGTTGTTAAAGAGAAAAAACTTTTTTATTAGTAGCTATAGAAGAAAAAGTAATTCTTTATAAAAATGTCTGCTTGTGCTAAAACTACAATTTCGAATATGAGATTTACTATACACGGTTCGTCAGAAAAAACATTTTTAGTTTTTTGGATTTTATTTAAAATAAATTTACGTAAAAACAAACATCTATTGTTGCCTTCTTACTTAGAATATGATTTTATATCTGGCCGAATAACGATTTTGTTGTAAGAAAACTATTTTTCGTTGTCTACTTTTGAAGTAGTAATACATATCATATTTCTTTAATTTATTCAATCATAAATTATAAAAATTTAAAAATGTTTTTTCTGTACAACCCTGTAAAGTAATCGCAAATCTGATATTCGAAATTGTAGTGTCAGAACAAGCAAAATTGATTTAATAAATCAAGGAATTGAAAATTAGAATTGAAAAAAAATTCAAAAAACTAAAAATGTTGTTTCTGCCGAACCCTGTATAGTAATCGCAAATTTGATATTCGAAATTGTAGTTGTGTGTGTGTATAATTTTCAATGGCACTGGAAAATTTCCAACAGGCCAGACATTTTTAAAAAAAAAAATATTTAGTATTGTCATTTTTGATCTTTATTTTTCCGTCTTGATTTATTTAATATTGATAATCAACTTAACCTAATATGTCTTATGGCTATCAACGAGTATTGTTAGCATGTTAAATATTTTTTTTTTTTTTTATTTTTTTTTGTTCTTGTTTTTTTTTTGTTTTTTATAGGTACGTAGTTTTTTTTTATACGTAGGTTTTTTTTTTTCTTTTTTCTTCTTTTTTTCAAAATTTATTTTTCTTAACACTGGGACACTGTGTAGGGATTTTGGTTTTCCGGTTGGCTGTCCCGGAAGGAGATACTAACAAGAGGCCAGTTTTTAGGGTTGGGTAGACATGAGGTGACACAGGATTCTTATAATTATTAATCCCCCCTTGGCCGAGTGTAGGGATGGTTAGCCTACCCTCCGTCAAAGAGAGGTTGTGATTTAATATAATGCTTATAAACTATGTTGAAATTTTTAACGTCGGTCAGTAGATTTGCGAGGTTAGAAGGAAGCAAAATTTTGCATTTTATTAGCTGTAAGAAAAAATCTTGAATATTATTTGTGTTTAATGAACATTTAAATAGAATATGTTGAGGGTCGGCTATTTCATTGCAGGTATTACAATTAGGGTTTTGACTTAGTCCTATTTTAAATTTATAGCTAGGGCAGATTATGTGGTTTGCACGTAGTCTCGCTATGACTTGTATAGCTTTTTTATTGGTTAGATTTGAAAACCATGGTTTTCTGGATAACATAGGTTTAATGTTACGGAAATAACATCCTTTAGTGGCTAATTGGTATTCAGATTGCCAATCTTGGTACATCTTATCTTTGATGGTCCTAAAGAAATCTGTTTTCGGAGTTTTGTAGTGATTATCTACATGTCCATTAGTAGCTGCGTCTTTTGCTAGTTTGTCCACAATTTCATTTTCATATATCCCAATATGTGCTTTTATCCATATTAGTTTAACTGTTTTAGTCTGGTTTGTTATCTCGTAATTTAATTTCAAAATGTCGGCTATCAGATGATTAATTTCTATTGTTGGTGAGGTTGATCTCAGTTTTTGAAGAGCACTTAGGCAGTCCGTAAATATTATGTAATGTTGATTATCATTTTCCAAGCATATTTTATATGCCTCTTTAATTGCATTTAGTTCGGCAGAGAAATTGGAAGAATGTTTAGGTAGTTTAATTTTGATGGAAATATTTTTTGTAGGGTAGAATACAGCGCTCCCTACATTTCCATTTATTCTAGAACCGTCTGTGTATATTATTTCATGGTTTGGCCATCTTTTATTTATTTCTGATTTGAAGGTGTTATTTCGGGAGGTTTCTGGTATATTTCTATAGTCTTCTATAGTGTCTGTGTCCACATTATGAAGAAAATGTTCGTATTGGTTTGTGAAGTTTGGTAATTTTTGGTTGGAATACATTTCCCTAGAAAATTCTGACACATATATAAACCCTTCTACGCATAGGGGGTTATTTTTATTAAACCAGTATCTATGGGTAAGGCATAATGTTGTAAGTTGACTGATTTTCTTTAGAAGGGGACTATCCTTTGAGTGCAGCTTAATGATGAATTTGTTTGCTAAATATTGTCTACGGAGTGTTAGAGGGGGTTCACATGCCTCTGCTTCTAGTGCTACGATTGGTGTACTTGGTAGCATTCCCATGCATATTCTAATGCACTTGTTTTTAATCATTTCGATTTTTTGGAGATGTGTCTTAGCTGCTGTACCGTAGAAGATGCTTCCATAGTCGAGAATGGATTTAACTAGACTTTTGTAAAATAGAAGTCCTATATTTGGGTCAGCTCCCCAGCTATGTCCACAGAAAGTTTTTAAAATGTTTATAGCATTTTCGGTTCTTTTTAGGGTGTAAAAAATGTGTTCTTTCCAGTTTAATTTTTGGTCCAGAATTATTCCTAAAAATTTAGTTGACATTTTATGAGGAAACCGGTATCCTGATAGATTTATGTAATCAGATGGTGGTATAAACCTCTTCCTCGTAAAAGTAACTATGACTGATTTGTTTTCAGATATTTCCAGTCCGTTTTTCCTTATCCAATTTTTCATTTTTGATATGGCTTCTTCAAGGAGTTCTTGACTTTTCGCTGTTGAGCTTGCCGACGTATATAAACATATATCGTCCGCAAACTGCAATACTTTTACGTTCTTGTCGAATATCATGTCAAAATCTGCAGCATATATCAAGTATAGTATGGGGCTTAGTATACTTCCTTGTGGTAGTCCTTGATAAGCTACTCTTGGTCCAAAGGTTCTGTCTTGAATTTTAACGTAAATGTTTCTCTGGTTGTACAAAGCCATTATGTTATTAACTATGTTAGAAGGAATTCCCAATCTTTTCATTTTTTCTGATAGGATGCCTAGGTTGACGTTATCATAGGCGCCCTTGATGTCTAGAAAAGCAGCAGATATTGAATGGTTTTTTGTGAATGCTAGATGTACGTCTGTAACGAAGTTAGCTAAGCTTTCTTGTGTAGAGCGACCTTTCCGAAAACCAAATTGGGTTTCTGGAAGTTTGTTATTTTTTTCCAGCCAGTGTTCCAGTCTGTTTTTGATAAGTCTTTCATATGTTTTTAATACACATGAGGCTAAGGCTATAGGTCTATAAGAGTCTGCAGAGTTCGGTGGTTTTTGTGGTTTTAAGATAGGAATAATGGAGTAATCTTTCCAGTCAGCTGGGATATTTATTTTACTTTTCCAGATATTGTTATATAAATTTAGTAATGTTATTTTTGCGTTTGTAGACAGATTTGAAAGCATTGAATAATGAATATTATCCATACCTGGGGCTGAGTTGTTGTTGCTTTTTAGGGCTCTTTTTAGCTCTGTCCGGGTAAATGGTTTGGATAAGTATGTATACCTTAATGTGGGCGTAGCCTGTATTTCGGGTTTGAGCATTTCTGCCCAACATGGAGCAATTTTTTGATGGAAGTTATCCACCCATTCGCAACTATTTAGGTCAAACGGAATTCTATTATTTTGCTTTCTATTTTTGTATCTATTGACCTTATTCCATACTTCTTTTATGTTTGTATTTTTGTTTAGGGATGAACAATAATTTCGCCAACTATTTGTCTTTTCCTTTTTGATTGTTAACTTTGCTTGTGCGTCTGATTTTCTGTAGTTTAGTAGGTTTTCTAGACTAGGGTTTGTCCTGTATGTTAAATAATCTTCTTTCCGTTGGTTTACGGCCGTTTGACATCGATCAGTCCACCATGGTTTAGATTTTGTTCGGTTGCCCTTTGATTTTGTTTCTGGTATATTGTGTGATGTTATCATGTTTAGGTCGCTTATAAAATTTAAATAGTTTTCTGATGATTCTTCCTTTGAGATATTATTCGATTCTTGTGTATAGGTTATCCAATCAGCTTTATTAATGTTCCACTTTTTTCTGTTATATTGTAAATGAGTTTGCGGGGCAATATTATAGTTTATTATTATTGGTAGGTGATCTGATCCACAAGGATCTAAAAGTGTATCCCATTGACAGCTATTGGCTATGTCCGGGGTTGCTATTGTAATGTCTATGGCTGAGTTTTTACAATTTAATCTACCTATATATGTGGGTTTACCGGTGTTTAAAAAAATTAGGTTATCTCTGTGTAAAGCTTCCAAAAGGTTATTACCAGCTATATCATTAGAATCACAGCCCCATGCCAGGTTATGGGCATTGAAATCCCCTCCCAGGATAAAGGGTTTAGGGATAGAGTTAAAAAAATGTAGCCATTGGTTAATCGTTATCTTAGTGTTAGGTTTAACATATATAGAGACTAAAGTTACTGATGTTAAATTATTAATTTTTAAATTTATACCGACCACTTCTATCCCTACTCCCATGGGCGGTAGATTGATCACATTATAGATTAGGTTAGATTTAATTAATATTGCTGTACCGCCTTTTCCATCAGGACGGTCGCAGCGTTCAGAGTTATAACCTGAAAAATTTATATATTTTTGGGGTTTAAACCAAGTTTCGGATAGCATTGCTAGTCCGATATTTTGTGTAGTTAACAGATGTTCTAAATTACCTTTATTTGAAATAGCCGATCTGCAATTCCACTGTCCGATAATTAACCTATCCATCGTTATTAATTAAATCAAGATCAAATTTTTTTTTAATAACTTCTACTAAATCTAATTTTTGGATATCAAAACTTTTTTTTTCCTTTAGAGAGCTTACCACAAACATGACAATATCCAGTATTTTGTATGTAAATGCCTCTTCAGCAGAGAGGGTCTGGAGACCAGACCTATAGATAGAATCATTTAGGATTCCTCCTTTTTGATTAGGGAGAGTGTAATTTTTGATTAATTGATCATATTCCATTCTTGTCATATCTGGGCCTGAAGGGCGGGGTCTTTTATTATTATTTGTTTTAGCAGAGAAGGTGAATGAACTTTTTGAAGGGGGGTTGGTCACTGTGGAGGTACTAGGGGCCGGGTTATCATAAACATTGAAATTTACCGAGTCTTTATTTTGTGTTGTTTCTGTATTATACCTGCTTAGTTCAGGGGTTCTATTTTCTTTCTCATTATTTGAATTTATAGCATCAGCATATGACTTTTTTGGAACTTTTCCACTAGCGTCTCTGTAAGATAAGTTTTCCAGTGCCATTGTTTCCTTAATAAGTTTTTGTCTTTTGAATTCCTGACAGCTTTTAAAGTCCGATGTCTGGTGAGAGCCTTTACATCCGAAACATTTAGCAGTTGATTGTATGTCAGTACAGTCTTTTGTCTTATGAGCTTCTGTGCATTTTTCACACCGCGGTGCGCTTTTGCATTGTTTTGCCTGGTGGCCATATCTATAGCAATTATAACATAAAATTACTTTTTGTATATATGTTTCCACTTGGTATCTTACGTGACCTATAGCTACATATTTCGGCAGCTGTTGAGTTTTGAACGTAACGATAATTGTACGGGAGGGAACTCGTTTATTTTGTCCGTTTTCATCAATTATGGGTTTTTTGTTTTCATCTAGTTCTTTAAAAGTAATTCTTTGCACTTCTTTTACCGTAAATATTGAGTGCATATCAAATGGTTTTATTTGGGTTTTTAGAAATTCTTCAGTAAATTCTGTGTCGATCTTTTTTATGACCCCTGTACGCAGTAGTATAAAACTTGGTATATATAGATTTAATTTATGGTTTTCTTTTAAATATGTAGATTTAATTAATATGTTTGCTGATTTATGGTCTGAAAATATGACTCGAATTTTTTTCTTACCGATAGACTCTATTTCTTTTATTTTACCATCAATTTCGGGGTGATATGAGTAGATTAGCATATTTATTTTAATTGGGTTTAATTTGCCTGCAAAATTAGGATCTGAAGGTTCAACGTATACTTGATAAGGAGCGACATTCCTTTCATTGTAAAGAAATATTTCTTGTTTTTTTTGTTTGTTCATGTTTATCACTGTTTTGTAAATTTAAATTCCTATCCGGGGTTTCCGTATTTTGATTGTTGGGTAATGGGGTATCTACATTTGTTTTTGTACTTACAATCTGGTTGGCATCAAAATTAATTAAATTATTTACATTACTTTTTATACCACCTGTTTTTTTTAAAACTCGGGAAACTTTATTTTTTGCCTCACGCATTTCTTGGTCATCAAAACCACAAAATTCATTGTTTGGGTCGGGGGGATGACCCCCCGGGTCAACATTCATTTTTTAATCACGGCAGTTCCGCACGTCTATTCGTAAGTTTTTGTATATTCTTATCAGTCACCGTTAACAATTCGTACGCTTGATCGAGCACAATCCGACCTTCTCGGGCGATAACCAATCGATCACTGAAATTGTAGTTTCAGCACAAGCAGGCGTCTTTATAAAAAATGACTTTTTCTCCTATAGGTACTAATAAAAATGTTTTTCCTTTTCCAAACTCTATCCGGGGACACACTGTATAGAAAATTGAACCTATAAAGTTAGCAATAAACAACTTTGTAACGTATGAGATTTTAGTATAAAATAATATAAAAATAACCCTTTTTTTAACATAAAAGGTTACCCGTTTATTAATTGTATGTCCTCTACAAATTTACAAAAATACTAAATAAATGCGAGTAAAATCACATATCCAATCAGTTTATTGCTAATGGTATGCAACCAAGCGATCGCCAAATGAGTATCCTATGTAGGTCGGCTTCGGATCCTTGAGCGTGCACAATATGTAGTATAAACAAAATATTTTAATCAGCTCACACCCCCAACGCGACCATAACTGGATCTCATTGCTTTCTGTGATTATTTTTGTGGGATTTTTAAGTGTCGTATTGTTTTAATTGCAAAAAATACTATTTAAGACATTTTAGGTGCCATGATAAACTACTGTGGTGGATATAGTGCCTTTTACGTGGCGTGTAATTTATAACCCTCCTTTACCGGCCCTGTTCAATATTTACATGATCCACAAAATGACGTGAACTGTGCAAATTCTGAATCCCGGTTTAGTCATTCATCTCCGGATCACAAGTCTGGTGCACATGCCATTAGCAATATACTAATAATGCAACCTGCACAATATAGACTTACGTGCATCTTGCATCGACATTTGCATAGCGAAGGCAATTTGTTCATCCTCAGTCATATTAGCGAAGTCGACTGGCACTCTAGCAACTGGAGTAGCTGCAACGGGGGCGCCACCATCTTCCATTGACATAGCGAGAGCACGTTCGAGCATGGCTTCTTCACTAGGTTCTATAACACGGAATGGAATATAAAAAAAGGTTATTATTTTTATGTGTAGACGGCAAGGGTCCCATAGAAATGAAAGATAAATATGTAACTTTTAGTTACAGAATGAACAATCAAACGCGTGAGTGAAATGAATGAATTAATTAACAATCTAGTAGATTTCCCAAGTATTTTTATTTCGGATTTATCTGCGGAAGATGAACTACAATATGCCTTGAAACCATAAATAATTTGTTTTTAGCTTAGTTTATTAAATTTTCAATTGTAATGTTTATTATGTTTTTAATTTTAAGTCTGATAACTTTATAAGCTTATATAATAAACATTAGGAAATGTGATGAAACTGTGACTTTATATTTTGATTTTATTTATAAAGAAAAAAGTATACTAACCTATTGAAAATGTATTTTTCATGCTTTCTTAAATACTAACCTATATTTGTAATCAAATAAAATAAATACGAATGGGGGATATAAAATTCAGCAAAAATATTATACCAAACCGGAAAAATGGAATAAAAATATTGAAAAGTACCTTCTTTAATAGTCTCAGTTTTGGCACCCGTTTCAGTCCCAGATGCTTCTCTGGCTCTTCTGGCTTCATCCTCTTGGCGATGACGTTGCTCTTCCATAGAAACACGTAAAGCCTTAAATATAAACGTTATTTATTATAGACAATGGTGTGTTTAAGCCAACTTATTTTAAATTGAACGTTTTACGATGACGTAGACAATAAAAACGTTTATCTTATGGACAACTACTGTCAACTGAAGGTAGTGTTTTATTAATTCTTACCAAGGCCAATTCTGGATCTTCATTGGGATCGACACCAAATTCGAAGCCTGACCCGCCGAGGCCTGCAGCCCCAGTGCCGTCTTCTCCCTGGATGATCGGTGAAGAGATCAACGCGTCAGATAGATGGGGACCGGGAGGAACGGTTACCAAGTGACTGCTGGTACCATCCTATTTTCAAGTGAAAAAGGTATATTTTGGACTGATAAAAAAAATTATTTTTCACTTTTAAAGAATGATTAAGTGTTGAAAATCCTCTCAAAAAAAAAATGGCTAGAGGCTTGCGTAAATTAACATAAATCCTATACCGGGTGCCCGCGGAAGGTGGCCCGTCCCTATAACTTTTTTGTTTTTAAAGATAATGAAGTTAAATTTGAAGGATTTGTATACGACATAAAACTGAATTTTTTGATTAGTAGGTCATTTTCGTCATCAAAATTGTTTTTCAAATTTTTTTTAATTTAGAGTGTTATGAATGCTACAATGATGATGATGATGATGATGATGATGCAACATTTTGTAATGAATTATGGTCCAAAATTATATAACTTAAATGCATGAGAACTTAACCAAACAAAAGACAGTGTAAAAAACAGTTTAACAACTACTACCTATTTGAAAATATTGTTGACTTTTTTTCGGGTATTCTAATAGTTTGATAAGTTTTTAATTTTTTTTTTCATTCTCTCATATTCTTTTTATTATTATTTTAATAGTTTTTATCCTTTTAGTGTGTGACGTGTTTGTCTTACTTTCATAAGATTGTTTTTCTTGTAACTAGGTTAACCAAAACCCAGACAGGTGTTTCACACTTAATTGTTATAGAAAATATCATGAAATATGAACGCCAAACATTGTTGATGTAAATACATTATATTACTTAAATAGAAAATCAGCTGTTGGTCATAGGCTACTGGCATTTAAATTTTATTTTATCCTCAAAAGATGCTCAAGTCTATAACTTATTTGCCTTTGGAAGTACAAAAATAAAAGTTGGAAATTATATTTATAATAAATATCTGCGTAATAATAAATAACTTTTTTATTAGAAGAGTTTCCTTTCATTTTGTCAGCTCCATCTAGATGCGTTTCACCATATCGTGGCTCATCAGTAGTGTCGCTAACGCCAATTAAATTATAATACACGTCAAAATAATAATACACATTCCATTTGACACACTTTTAAACACAATGGAACATATTTTAAAAAACATATAAGAGCGTGTCTAACTATCCGGTAAAACCCAAAATATCGCCCTAAACTTTATACTTCTACTTAAAGCTAACATTAATATAATATTTTAACATTCCATTGCATACGTATCAGGAACTAATGTAATATAAACTTGAAGTAATAGTCCATACTTTAAGTAGAGTAGAAATTTAGAAGGAAAAAAATAAGAACACAGTCTTCCTCCACTGTTATATTTTTGATTTAAAATCAAAATCCTCTACATGTTTCGAACGCAGAAGCATTCATCTTCAGAATAAATGAAAAAAGAAGAAACCAGCAGATATCACCTTAACGAAGCATTAAGATTGTAAGGTTAGATGAAAAACGGTTCAATGAGTAGAACGGTGAGGAAATACGCACGTTACACTGTGAAAAAGAAAAATATGTAGGTTTGGGCCTTAGGGCACTATAAGAAGTTAAATGTAGAAAGAAAGATTTAACAACTGTGTGTGAGAAGAGCTGTTGATAGATATGAAATTAAAGTCAATGGGAACATGAAGAATTTTTTAAGAAAAGAAAATTGTGGGCTTGTCATTTTAGAAACTATGGAAAAAGAAGTAAATGTAAGTGTGAGGAAGATAAATGTTAATAAAACGTATTAAAAATTATGTGGTAGTTAAGAAGTTGAAGTAGATGGAAACCTGAAAAAGAGACATCTTTTAGGTTACATCGAGTAAACAATTATTGTAAAAACTTACATCATATTGGTAGTGAATTTCAATTATTAAGAGTATATAAAGTGGAAAATGTAAATCTTTTTAGATTTATTTAACATTTTATTAATTTGATATTTATGAACTTTTGGTTTCTGTCTTTTTGGAAACGTGGTAGAGTTTCGAGCTAATTTTTAAGTTAAACCAAAAGTTCATTAATAAAATGTTAAATACTCTTAATTGAAATTCACTACCAATGTGATGTAAGTTTTTACAATAATTTTTCACTCGATGTAACCTAAAAAATGTCTCTTTCAGGTCTATCTACTTCAACTTCTTAACTACCACATAATTTTTAATACGTTTAATTAACATTTACATGACAAGCCCACAATTTTCTTTTCTTAAATAATTCTTGACGTTTCCATTCATTTTAATTTCATATCTATGAACAGTTCTTCTGACACACAGTTGTTAAATCTTTCATTCTACATTTAAATTCTTATAGTGCCCTAAGCCTAAAACCTACATATTTTTCTTTTCTTTTTTTTATATTGATTTTCTCACCGTTCTACTCATTGAACCATTTTTTCATCTAGCCTTACAATCTTACTGCTCCGTTAAGGTGATATCTGCTAGTTTCTTCTTTTTCATTTATTCTCCTGAAGATGAATGCTTCTGCGTTCGAAACATGTAGAGAATTTTTATTTTAAACCAAAAATATTTGATTAATATAACAGTGAAGGAAGACTTTGTGTTCTTATTTCTTTCCTTCTAATGTAATATAATTTTTTATAATCTAAGCTTATCCACAAAAATGTGTTCTTTTACGCGTATATAGTACGATCTGCTCATCAAATTTTAAAATTTCCGAAAGCTGTACGCTTACGCACCCGGTACAGTTAAATTAGGATAAGTCCATTTTAAGAATACATATGATACAACTCAAATAATTAATATTTTGGGCACACTTTCCATTCTACTTACTTTCGCCTCACCTACCTTTCCATTCAAGGTATTAATAAAAGTCATTAGGACATCGGAGTTTTCAGCGTCTTCACCGAAACTGACCACGTCTACGTTAACTTTTTCTTTTTTAAGTTTCTTAGCCAATTTGACCAGTTCCTTTTCCTCGCTAGCTACTGGACTGCCCACGAATGCAACGATTCGCATTTTGTGGTTTTTACCTTGACGATGTTTTAAAGCCAACTGAAAACATTAATAAACATATATTTTTCAAATTCAATCATAAACGACGAAGAAAAATTTTATGAAAATTCAAAAAGGGAAAGAATACACTAAGATGTAATAAAAATGTATTAAAGCTTAATGATCAAATTGTTTGTTAAATTATTTGAGAAAAGGCTTTCAAATAATTTGACAAATATCAACTCAAACGTTCAAATAAAATATATCAAATTTTATTTAGTATTCTAGCTTTCGCAGAGGCGTGATGCTGTTGTCCCCAAAAGCATTTTTGGCAATGGCGAATACGGATAAAGTATTTCTTGCATTGACTTTATCTTTGTGTATAAAAAATAAAAGAACAAGGCGGGGGTCGAGTTTAGTTAGTTAGTTTAAAAATGTCTTTATTCATTTATTTTATATACTACATATCAGTTTCGTATACTTATGTGAATGATAATGATACTAATTACATAGATAACATTACAGACTCCATTAATGACATATGCACACGTGACATAGATACAACAGCGAGGCAACGCCTTGCCGGAGCTGGTGTTTGCTCTGTATACGAAGCTCTGACTTGGTCTTTTTGTAGACGGCAAGTTCCAGTAATCTTTTACTGCCATGAAAGATAGGTTTTGTTTTATGCACACTTAAAATTATTAAACGATTTATTGCTTGCTTAATGAGATTTGGTTTGGTTTACTGGGAAAACAGGCGAAAAACCCAGTTTTATTTTGGCAGGTACGGAGTAGCATACTAGTTTGCTTAACGCTTGAAACTAGAACTCGGGGGGTCGAGAGAATGGTTTAAATTAAGAGATTAATTTACCCATGAAAATTTGCTTAAGTGAATCCAAACAATATTTCGAAATTCTTCTCTAAAATTACCAGCTCCTTGCAAAATTATATATATTTAAAACAAAAATAGAATTTTTTTATCTAGTTATAATATTTATGAAATTCAACTTTGTTTCGACTATTTTTCTTCAATTTGATTCATACGAATTTAATGACGTATAAGTTATGCCGAACGGGTAATCATTCACGGAGGCTACTGTATGTCACTGTTTTTGTCGGAGTGCAAAATAAGCCTATTTGTAGCAATTTTTTTTTGAAGAATTATCAATTTTGTTAGGTTATGAAACATATGTGATGATGCTGGAGAAGGTCTGGTAGTCCAATTACCTATCAATTAATGCTGATTTCAGAATGTATTGGATTAAACCAAGCAAATCAAAATAGGCGATTATGCAAAATGAGACAATTTTCCTGATTTTATCAATTAAAATTTGTTAAATCTGCAGTATGTAGGTCATAATGGGCTTTTCACTGTAATCGATTTATTTTTATAATTAAAATCTCCCTAGAGCATCAAAAACCTTTTCTAGAAACAATATAAAACACGGCGCGAAAGCTGAAAGTTTTAAAACATGAGACGAGAAGAGATTTTAAAGCCTATTAACCGCGGAATCCTTTTATATGCGAGTCGTGTGACCGATAACATTGCTATCGTCATTTCGATAATTTAAATAGAAAAAACATTAGAAACAGAACACCAGCTTCAAGAAAGCATTCAGGTCGGAGCGTGTCGAATGAAGGCTGTCCCGGGCTGTCCAATTGCCGGATTTGTTGTGACTTCGGTACGTTGTCCCGCGTGTTTTATTAAACGAGCGTATTTTGTTTATTTTCTCAGTAAATAATTAAAGAATTTAAAAACTGAAACCGCAAACATTTTTATTTTTTCTTGCTTTATTATAGTAGGGTCAAAATCAAATTTTAGTGAAAAAGCCTATTGGGCCTTCTTAACGTGTTCGGTCGTTTCTTGCTCAGATTAAATATTTTGCGTTTTTTGAATAAAACGAAATCTTCATAACAAAAGTGATACTTGGATCTCTTTGCTTCTGATCCCTTAAACTATAGAAAATAATTAAACTTACATGTGCAATTCTTATTCCTGTATGAAGATTAATATCACCGTTTGGTTGAACTTGATGTAATTTTGACAAAATTCGACCTACATCACTTGTAAGGGTTGCTAAAACTTCCACGCTAAAAAAATATATTTTATTTTTCCTTGGCGTAATAAAAACAAAGTTTTATATGTATAAAAATTAACGTTAAAACTTACATTAATCAAACAGTTAACCCCTATAAAAGAAAAATTAAAAATAGGGAAGGAAACAACTATACATCATTGGCAAACTCGAATCTAGGGTGTCGATATAAACGCATCAGACGGAGATTATTAGTAGCGTTTAATACGTTAAACAGAGAACACGCTATCCCCTACCTCCCACCTTCCATTTTTTAGAACACGCGGTCGAAGTAGCCACGGGAGCAATCGATACGTCGACTCGGTCACACCACACACATATATTCCCCTTTCAGTCAGAATGTAGGAGTGGTTATGTGTCTCTTTTTACCTGAAGGTTTTGCCCATATGTGCCTTCTCTCTTGGTTACATTAGAGCTTTCGCACCCCAGATTCGAGTTTGCCAATAGTGTATACTGTACTTGGTGGTTATTAATATACGCCAGCGTGTGAAATAGATTCTTAATTCTCTACTTTATATAATAAATATTGTTGTAATGGAATTGGTTTGATAGTAAGTGTGCTATTTTAACATGGAGACCAGGAAGGGTAAGATGTTAAAACTTAAAACAGTAAGTTCCTGGCTTCGTGGCAGACCTGCCAAAACCAAAAAAAAAGTTATCTATCTCCTATAAATACAATTTTTATTTTTTGATGATACTCCTATTCTAAAATTTGGTCCCCATTAGATAAGTCTGCTGCTAGTGTTTATCAAGATATAAAGATATGAAAAAAAAAACGTTTCAAGCAATCTAGAAAAATTATGGCTTCACAGAAAAATTTTGAAATTCTAGGTTTTTTCATTTTCACAATTCTTAATTCTTCATTTTAATCAATAGTCAGTATCATTAAAAGTTAAAATTTCTTTACTTTTAAGCACAGTTAGGAAATATAAAAATTCATTAACATGAAGACAAACATTTTATTAAGGTTTAAAGTGGAAAAATATACTTGGAGCTACTTAGCAACAGCCAAAAATTCTTATTGGTAGAGGACAAAAATGTAGGTATAAGCATTAAGAATTAAAAGTTAACAATTATTAGGAAATTAGATAAACCAGGCCTTAGTTTTAAAGATTTTTTAGACTATGTTAATATATATGTTCCTTTGTAAGTGGCCATTACACTATATTGACATTCTGATTAAATCAATGAGACCGATGGATTTTAAAATTGCCTAAAATCCATTTGTCAATCCATTAATTGTGACCTTAGTGTCAACTCAATTGATAGTGTAAGGGCCAACCAACCAAAAAAACGATTTTACCATTTAACACGATAAACTGGATGTTGCAACTTTTAGACATACAATAAAAACTAAACTAAAAAGGCGAAAACTATTTTTTTCTAAGAGGAACCTTTTCAATGTTACAGCTTGTCGATTTCTGAAAACGCTAAACTTTAAACATCAATATCAATTGAATTTAGACATGACTTTATTTACAAAATAAGCATAGAATTATATGGGGAATTAGAAAAATAATATAATACTTACATATGGTTTAAAAAAAGTATGTCTGATATGCCCTGACTACTTGGGAAACCCTGCATAATTTAAAATAATTTGAAATTGTAAAAGTAATGCCTCCCTATAACTTCGATTTCAAAAAATATTAGAAAGTTAAGAAGCTTAGATCCTAAGAAATCCTGTGGTTAGAGTGGGCCACCCTGTATATTGATATATTGAATAACAGATACACTAACTAAGTCTACTCTGATTCTGCGGTTGGTTCCTTGTAAAACATTCATATACCTAATAACTTTGGTGTGAGAATTTTTTTCAATTTCCGTAATTCTATTAATGGATTATATTTTACAAGTTTCAGCTTATTATGCCTTTTTCAAGATAATTTCAGCACAATAAAAGGTCAGTAGTAAAAGGCCTAATAAGTCAAAACACATTATTTGTTTAATAAAATAAGTATAATATAAAGTATTAAAAAGTGATTTTTTCTCACAAAAAGCAAAGTGCATTTTAAGACATATTTTTGTAGTATTGGACAGCAATCAGCAATTTTTTAAATAAAAAAATATTTACTTGGCGAGAGTGAGCAGTCCAACATTGTTTTCAGGATTAGATCTTGTCTTAGAATGGCAGACCAAATTTACGGCATCTTGTTGAGCTTGAAGCCTTGTTGGTAAAAAGTCACCATTTCTCATATAGTCACTGTTATCAACACTAAAAAAAGACATTTATATAACTTATAAAAATTATTAAAGAAAAAAAAGGGGATTTCTATTAGCTAAATTAGTTTATTCCCTAAAACAATAAAGAAAATTGTTTAGTCATCCAAAAGGTTAGGTTAAGACTTTCTAAATTAGTTCAAATTTGTTTAAACTTACCAAATCATAGTACTTTCAAGAACCATTTCGAACAAACTAATATAATTCTTTAACCTGGAAAAATATTAAATAATGAATTGGGAATTTAAAGTTCCTTTTCACAACTTTTTTATACTTTCAAAAAATCTGACAGCACAAAACAAGTAATAAAACACAGAAAAAAAGGTTAAACGAGTGCAACCAACTGGCATATATGGTTGCCTATCAGTATAACTATAGCGAGATCGACGACCTATTATTCCTCTGTGGCCCAACTAGCATTACAGAGGAATTATAGCTCGTCATTATCACAGGAACACCAAAGGTACATACAGACACTATCCGAGGGTAGTGATCCAGGCCCTTCTTGCCCATCCTTGGACCTTAAACCACGCTATCCGCCTGATATGCGCAGTATGCCTGCCATTAGGCTGAGACATAGACGCGAGTGTGCAATTGGCTGGTTTACTATAACGAAATCACTCTTGGAATCGCGGCTTGTATCCTGGATGTATTCTTGCACAAGAACAGCGTCGTGGATCAAGATTTCTAAATGTGGATCATTACCCTCTGTTCCAACTCTGTTCTTTTGAGCACTACCCTCGGAAGAACATTCCGAGGGTAGGGCGTGGATTCTGACGGAAAAAGCGGACATAGCGGAACTTAGAAAGCGGAAGCGATTGGTCAAAATCAGCTATTTGACATTGATTCTGTCAATTAGTTGACTGATCAATGATCAATCACATCCATATTACCGCGGTAGTAGCTCAGAGGTGAGTTAACTGGCATATTCGACCGTGTCGACCCGGGTTCGATTCCCGGAGTGGGTACAATAAAAAAAAGTATGTCCGAACTCAGTGGATTTAAGAATGCAGTATGTTACGGTATAGTGATTCCTAATATCGGGACCGAGAGTGGCATTATGGACCTCTGTGGGCGTAAAAAGGATAACTAGTGCATACACTTGGGTTCGGATTACACGTTAAGCTGTAGGTCCCGTCTGGCTAACATTACCCAGACGACAGGGGATACAATGGGCCTAAGTATACTGGCTCTTCCGCCAACCCCAGAAAAAAAAATCACATCCATAACTTAGGTGTACCGCTATGTTTGCTTTTTCCGCCCGTGCATATTCTTAGTAGAAGTGATAAATTAATCGAATTACACTTCTTTTTGGAGGGAGTAACATAGGAGTTCTGACAAAAGGACGCAAAACTCTCTGCAATAATTTCGAATATTCGAATAATTGTGTTTTCATAGGACATAGTATTTAGTAGGCTATGACAATTTTTTTTTATCATTAATAAAATCTTTTTAATTTGTCTTTTCTTTTCAACACGTGAACGATATAATTTATAGGAATGTTTATGTCACTCTTAATAGCTTGGCACAAATTTTAAAATCTTTCTAATAGAGTGGATCTTGTTATCCTATATCTTTCCTAGGTGCCGAAACTTAACAACTTTGATCTCAAACCTATAATTCCTCTGTGCGAAGCACGTGGATCAAAAATATTCAAAAGAATTTAACCTTACTTACTTTTATTTTTTTTCCTTAAATTTTTTACATGATCGAATTCCAATTTCTGGTATTCTAGTCTTTATTTTACCAGACTGTGGCCTATTTATTATTCGATGAAGGCCTGGAGGGTTTCAAACCTTGACGCACTCCCCCAGGAGGGGTCCCTAAGCAACTCTTGCTGAGGAGCGTGTCGCCCCGTCAATGGGGCGATATATTTCTCTTTACCCTGTTTTATGACAACCCCTGCAATATCACAAATACCGCAATGTTAAACATCAATTATTGGTATTAAATTAGAACTATTATAAATGATCCAGTACTAGTAGTTACTTACACTTGTTTAATCAAATTAAGTATAAAAGCTTTCTTTTTAACTGTACATCTATTGTTTTGATATATTTTTGTAGTAAAGTGAGGTTTAAGACAGCTTAGAACTTTGTCTTGAAGAAATTCTAATCTAAATTATCCAATATTACCGCTTAGGATAGCAAATAAAAAAGCTCCTAGTAATCTAAAATGGAAGAAAGCATTATTGTTTGTTATTTTAATTTTTAACAAAAAACATTGATTTGGTTGCTATTTTTTAAAATCTTTATGGGCAAACTTCAATATTATAACATACAGGTTTTCAATTTCAAAAACAGTTTTTCACCTGTGAAGTCAATTAACAATAAATCCTAATTTGTAATTAAAAAAACATTTACCACAAACGGTACGTAGGTATTCTGTGTAAACTTATAGATTAATTTGAACATAAATTAAAATTCAGTTATTTTTTTTATTTTACAATTTTTATTGTAACCATTTACAAATAAGGTTCAGAAAAGTCAAAGATATTGTAACTAATTACAAATAAGGTTCAGGAAACTCAAAGGTCACTTCCCTTCCAGTTAACTTCTTGTAGACAGAGGCAAATGTGTCCACTTTGTGTTCAATTGTGGTCTGCTGATTCTTATCCAAGTGAACTTTTATAAGCTGAGATCCATCAAGTTTGACCCGGATTCTCTTTCCCACTATTTCGGCTGGATACACCAAGTCTTCTAAAATCGCATCATATACAGCTGTTAATGTTCTAGAACGGGGACGCTTTTGTTTGTTCTTCATTCTAGTCTTACGGGTTGGCTTGGGAAGAATTTTTCTTTCTCCAACGAATACAACATGCTTGCCATTAAATTTCTTCTCTAGTTCACGTACTAATCTAGTCTGAACTTTTTGGAATTGTTTAAGTTTAGGCATGGGAACATAGATGATAATAGACTTTTTATTGTTAAGCTCAATTTCCCTGGCCTTGGTGATGTGCAACTCTCTTAGCTGAGCTTTTAAATCAGAATTCATCTCTAACTCCAGAAGAGCTTGAGCAACTTGAGTCTCAAAAGTATCCGGGTCGGCGCCGCCTGCTTTGATTATCTTCGAAGACATCTTCGATACTTTGAAAGAAAACTGTTCAGAAACAATCGGTAGATATAAAAATCGCACTCTTAAAACCGTGGGGAGGATTTATTACTGGGATCACTAATTTAATTCAATTTAAAGAAATATCATGATCGCACTCGTCCACGCGGCGATGAAAAAGGCCTGTCAAAATTTCTGACGTATACGTCAAAATTTCAGTACTACCAACAAACAAAGATATATGGAGCTCAGCCACAGAGAAATGATACATTTGTCGCCACAGAAGAAAAAAAGGGTGTAATACAATTTTCCAAAAAGTTGTACAAATAACGAGTATTATTAATAAAACCAAACTTTTAGTGTAAAAAAACATAAATTCCTAGTTAATGTCCCTCTCACCCCACTGACTTCTCCTGCCGGCTAATTCGTCGTTGTCATTGGCTTGTATATTAATGACACCCCCGTGTTCGTCGCTGTCTAACAAACGCTATCTTAGGACAATATCCTTCCTCTGTGTAGAAGAGAACCGCACAGAGGGATGATAGGACGTCGCTAGAACCGTATACACAAAGAAAAAAGGGTTTATGTATATATTATATATATGCTGATTCTTTGTTAAAGTTAAACATTTTTATTTTTTACTTACACAACACCGACGTTGGGTTACACAAAGATTTTTAATTTTAAAGTTTGACTGTGACATGGCATGCATAATTACTCACAATCCATAAATGTACCAACTTTAAAAAAAAGAGTATAGGAGTAACAATTTTTTATTGCATTTACCAATTCTTACCTTAATATTGTTACTTTACTATTGTAAAACTTGATTCCCTTTTGGGCACTGAGCTAAATGTAACCTTGTATGTTTGTTTTAACACCACGCAAAAAAGACTAAAGGCCTGGCTAAATCATTTTCCCCATTGCACGCATTCGCTTTATTTGACTTTAACCCACTAACAGTTCTTGTATTTTATCTACAAAAATTGTGATTTGTTTTATTATCAAAAAAAAAACACTAAAAAAGAAAATTTTTAAGTTTTTTTGATAAAGTTAGTCGTAAGGCCCAGTTGCACAACCAGAAAATCGGCTTGCGAGGGAGCAAAATCTAGGTCGCAGCCAATCAACTACATTAGCAAGATTACTAATCTAGATTAGTTAGTATAGATTACAGAACATAGGTATGAAATTGAAAGGTAACCTAGCTAGCATTAAACATTTATAACAGCACCGCAAGCAATATTTTTCAAATTAGTAAAAAGTTTACGTCAATCTGTAACGGTAATAAAAATAGCATTTTCGAAATATTTAGGTATACTTAATTTTTTTTTACTTCAAAAAGATGTTCGGGGAAATGGGGGTTGAATACCCCTCCATAAGATCCATCTATCTATAGTCAAACTTCTTGTAGAATATGTTGACACCGTAACGGTATTTTTTTAATAATTATAATTTTTTGGCCATACAAACCAGTGGCGGCTCTTGGTCAATTTAGTAGGGTGGTCAATACAGGGAAAAAATGCGCCGCAGGCAAAATTTTTTTGGATGCCACGCCCTTTTTTGTTCATATTTCTTGTATTTATTTAATTAAACAACAAACTAATTAAATATTACTGAAATTACATTCCATTCGTAATTGGAGCCACGCGCTCGACAAAACACTGCCACCCAATGTTGCCAGGTCAAAAAATTAAAAATCACCAGACCCTTGCTTTAAAAGTTGCCAGAAATCACCAGATTCTTAATTTCTTCGCATTATCACATACAACACCATATAATTAATGTAAAATGAAATAATAATGCTGTGATTTCTAAAAAAAAAAAAGGTCATACCTCGACATACCTCTCATTTAAGCTTTTGACGCCAGGGTGGGCACTCATGTTTGTTTAAGCTATAAACATGAGTGCGCACTCCGGTGCCAAGACCTTAAATCAGATGTATGTTATTTCCGAGGTACGACCTTTTTTTTTTTTTAGAAATCACTATATAAAAAACAGTATATATAAAACAGTAACAGATACAAATTCTGTAAATCCCTCGCTACTAAGAAATATTCGGCGCAGAGAAGTAGAGAGTTTCCAGACAAAGACAAACGCTTTTCGCTTTTGAAACCAATAAGTTTTTGCATCGATGTCACCATTTTTAACAAAGAAGAATAAAACACAATCAAGCCATTTTTCTCTCGTTTTTTTTAAGATATAAGCTTATCATCAGTGTCGAAAAATCACCAGAAATTAGACTTTTTTAAAAAGTTTTCACCAGATCACCAGATGGGGTTCAAAATCACCAAATCTGGTGAAAAATCACCAGACCTGGCAACATTGCTGCCACCGACAATTTGCAGATGAAATAATAATCAATTTCACAAATTAATAACCGATGGACGTCAGCCTTTTGTCAATCTGCATCAGAGATCGAAGAGAGACACGCACCGGTGCATAGGTCGGAGGTTAGACTATACATGACATGTGACCTATCGCATGGAACCAGTGAGCTCGCGGTCAATGCCTGGAGTAGCAGTTTTTCTCGATTTAACGCGTTGATTTATTCTATGATTCTTTCTCGCTCTAAGAAATCACCGGCCGCTATGCAAATAGAATTTTACATTTAAATAAGCAGGCTATATTTGGTCAAAATTAAGTTTTGACCGGGGTATAATATGAACGACATTTAAGATGTTGTAGCGTAAAAATTGAAGATTTCAGATGTTCAATATACTATTTTAGATATTTTTGGATGGGTTAAATGTTAATTTTAGAGTTTTTAACTGTCATTTTGACTTATTATTTATGGGAGGTCAATGACCATTTGACCCTATTGTTAAGCCGCCAGTGATACAAACATCCCCCTCCCCTAATTCGGATGCCCATGGTCACAGCGACGCAATAACCCATTTGTCATATTTACATTTCTGAAAAATAGAAATAAAATAAAAATGCACAACTAACTTGGGGTAAAGATTAGATTACCATTAACTATATTTAATTTACACAAAAAAGATAAGGACACATGTACCTATTGGATGTCAACAATTTTATAAAATTATTTTATCATCCATATAAGGGTTTATTCTAATTTACATATATCTATATTAATTAGGAATATTATTAAAGAAAAATAAAAGTGAAAATACATAACACAACATAAATACAAAAATATATATACCTACTAAGAAACTATGAAAACATTATCAATTTTCACACGACATCCCAACTTGGTAACATTCTAATCTCAGGGCATTTAAGAAAAATCAGGGTTCTGTACAAGAAGCAGGAATGAATTACATGGTTACCACTTGATATTTTATACATTCAGCGTTGCCTAACTAAAAAAAATATTCGCATATAATACTGGGTCAGTATTACTGGATTTGTAAGGATTAGGTGTATGTTGAAACTGAAAACTATCAGGAATCGGGATAATCCCATACTTCTTAAATTTTGATCTTGTATAATAATAATTAAATAAAATATTTATTTATATTATAGTTTTGGATTTTGCTCAACATTCTAAACACTGTCTGTTTGAAGATTGGAGACAATGATGTTTCTTGAATGATGGACGAGTTTTGGACTTGCATTGTGTCTGTTTTAAAATAAAAAGTTTCAACTGATAAGTATCTCCTGTCGTCTTCAGGTGAATAAGTAAAGTACTACTACAGATCTATTTATACTGTATGTATTATCGTTCAGCCCTAATTATGTGTACGTCCAGCAACTACAGTACTAATGTCGCATACGAGATGACTGCAAATACACGTTTAAAACATGGTGCCAAATATTCATAATAACTAGGAGTAAAAACTCACTCTGTACACATCCTCGAATGAACAGAACATAAAATGCTATCAAGGAACTTAAATAAAAGTGTCCTATGTTACCAAGCTTAGGGTGAAGTAAGGTATGTTCGTGATAATTATAGTTTTTTCGTCAGAAAGTAAAGTAAATGACATGCTTTGTTGCTATAATTGTCGGAGACCTAAGACCTAACAGTATGCCTTTAGATTTTGGTATTTTTTTTATATAAAACTCAACAACAACACGAAAAAAAACTTTCAAAGTAGCCCTAGTCGAGGAGAGTTAATTTCGTGATAGGATATCTAATTTCGTGATATAGGGTAGGTATATTCGTGAGACAACCTTTAATGCTAAAAATTATTTTTATTATCGGTTACAAGTTACAAATTATTAGTCTGAATCATCGCTGCTACTACCGGTGCATCGATCACACATAAAAACCTTGTCTTCATCCGATGATTGACATTTTAGGTGATATAAAAGCTGCAAATAAAAATAACAATAGGTAACTTCCTGATACTAGGTAAGTTTGTGATATGCTCAATAACGTCTTGGTTAGGTTTGTGTTCAAACATAAATTTAACATAACCATAGAATACAGGATGCATACGAAATGCATAAATACGAGATGCATACGAAATGCATAAATACGAGATGCATACGAAATGCATAAATACGAGATGCATACGAAAAAAGATATTTAATATTAAACAACCCTTGAATTTTTATATCTTGAACACGTGTCAGAAATCATAAAAAATTAGTTCCACGGACTAAGCAATTACGGTAAAACTAAGCCAGAATTTGTTAATCGCATTTGACAAGAAGCTTCCCCATCTCAAATACTATAATTAATATAAATTTCAAAAGCCTACCTTTGGGTTAATCCTATTAACACAACAAATTACTTTTTAATTACAAAACCCGCGAAATACCACGACGAAATAAGCACCACATGGAAACAAAGTTTTCTTATGTCCAGTATGTTCGTGATATCGCAACGCAACAGGTAGTGCCATCTAGTAGGATCAAATGCCTTCTAATAGCCAAGAAATCATCCATCTAAAGCAATAGGCAACTTGCTGCCAAATATTTATAATTCTATCACGAACTTACCTATGCCACGAAATTACCTTACTTCACCCTATAGGGAGAGGGTGAATCTTGAATAAAATTATTAATATTATGGATATGGCATCCAATTTATCAATATATCCTATTCTTTCGTAACAATCTAAAAAAAAAGTTAAGTGCATGTTTTTTCCAATAACAACACACTTCGACTGAACAATAATTGATCATGTACGACATTAACACGGCTCGGCTGGCCGAGCCTCGTTTCACGGGACAAAATTCCTACCCTCAAAATTTTGGCTGTTTGATGGTCTACAATTTTTTTATTTTTAATCTGATTCTCAAGATTCTTTAACCAGTTTGTAAATACATTTATTGAGATTACTTTTTATTAATTTAATAAATGACATTTTTCTGTTTAAGTAATATTATATAGGGATAAATAAAAATGTTAAGGGGTCGGAAATTTGTACAGAGTTAAGTTGGCCGATAGCTCAGTCGAAGTAATTTATTCTTGGAGAATCAAATGTACTTAACAAATTGTTTGATTTGTACGGTAGCATTATTATATCACCTAACATAATTTTCATAAGATTTAAAGATAAGGGATTTATACATAAGGTATTTATTTTAACCAGGACCTGTCCTTTTATTAACAGAATCACTATTATTAGATCACTTTTAGTCTATTCTAATATAGTATATATTGCGAAGTCAAGTATTTATGTTACTCATAATAAATTATTACCAGTTTCTAAATTATGTTTGCCGAAATTTCAAGTTTCAAGTAATAATAATTTGATTAGATTCTTCATTTGGTGAGTTTTTACTAATTTAACCCACACCGTATTCTTGTGTAGGACACCGAATATACAAGATAACCATTCTAAACGAGAATTTCCACAAAGTTAATTAAACTAGAGAAAATATACCTCTTTTGAAGAACTTTTAAGATCCAGTAACTGCGTTGCTGAATTGTATTTGATTTATAAGATACAAAATAAAAATCTAACAAAAATAAAATAGAATTAATAAACTTGAAACAAGAGGGGCTACTATATCCTAATTCTTAGTCCACAGTTTTTTAAATATTTTTTAAAATTCTAGATATATCTGTAAATAAAAGGACATTTCCAGTAAAACTTGGCAATGTAGATCAGTCATTCAATTTTTAACAAAGATAAATTTAAGATCTTGTCGTCGTACATTTTCAATATTGTGCATCTCACTTGATTTTGGCAGATTTATATTGATAATCATTGATATAGAGAAATCTAGGGATTATTATTTTTTAAATGTAACTATTATATATACTATATCTAAAAAAATGGAAATAAAATTATTACAGCGGAATTTTTTAAATCCTATATTCCTTTGTTAAAAAAGGGGAAAAGTTGAGGTTCTTTTTTTAACCATTTTTTTCTAATATGTATGAATTTCCTGAACCTCCCCCAAGAAAATGGCATAAGAAGAAAGACCCATTAATTTATTATTTATCCGTCAGACGTATATTCAATTTTTCACTTGCAGCAAACGTTTGTACATTAACATACATAGATAAACAAAAATGCCCATCGATTTGAGTAATCTTTCTTTCTAGAAGTTGGTAATAAATTTTTGGTAGCGTTATTACCTACGCCACTTGCTTCCGTAAATTGCCACCATCCGCGATGCATCTCCACGTCAACAGACCGCTGACTTGCGTGGACGAAACATCATGAAAACTGTAAATGCGGGTAGCTACGGAATTCTCTTAATAAAAATCTTTATGAAATTAGACATTGTTTTGACAATTTTTCTTCGATTTGATTCATACGATTTTAATGACGTTAAAGTTATGACGCAGGGGCAAAGAATCACCGGGATTACTGTAGGTCGAAGAGTTTCAAATCGTTTTTTTCTTTCTCGTTGCTAAAAAAATATTTTTCTATTTGGTTACGTCTTTAACGACAGTTCCAAAACAATGCTCGTTCCTAATTAAGACTCGGTTGAATAGTTCGTAAATCGTTTAAATATTGTCCTGAATTTAAACCAGGGCAAGGCAGAATTTAAATAGCGATTAATTACGCAAAATGACAATTTCCGAATTCTTGAAGAACCATATTGACAAATAACCCGAATTAACTCACCAAATTCCCTATTTTAAAAATATTTACGAACATTAAATCAGCCAGCCAGATAGTAATCAGGTAATTTTGTAAATAAACTAAAACGGGTAGATTTAACACTGGTTTCTTAAAGATTAGCTTGATTTATAATAATTAGTTTTAATGAAACAAGACATTAAACTATAATAACTTATATCATAGCGTTACTTAACCTAAACTTAAACATTATGTGGTATTTCATGCTATACACTCATACAAACTTAATACAGGGTGATTCCTAAGTTGATACTTCTTTTTTAACTGTGTATAGAAGGCATTAAAATAAACAACATTTTTAATGAATGTAAGTATTATATTTATATTATATATTATTTTTGAGTTTTTTTTGAAAAAGGTCTTTGAAAATGTTGTTTATTTTAATGCCTTCTAAAAAAGAAGTATCAACTTAGGAACCACCCTGTATATTACAAATGTTATTAGGTCGGGCTAAAATAAAGCTATTCCAACGCAAATCCCGATAACAAAAAAAAATATTTTGGAACTTGACAGGACCGGCTTATGTTTCTAGATTTGACAATAATTGACGTGGGCCTGTTTTTTGTGTTGTACACAGGCGTCAAATGAGAGATTCTAGTGCTAGCTACAGTGCCAACTACAATGTAATCAAAACAATGACGCATATTCACGATGTTTTTAACAAATCATTCTGTACCCAATAAATAAAAAAAAATCGGTAACGTAGTTGATATTAAAAAATCTTTTAAAATGGCACAGCAGTGTTCCAAAAACATAGGCGTTGATTTGTAACAAAACTACCTGCTCTAAATATGACTGCGTTATACTCTGAAATAGTGTTTCATATTTTATTTTTTATTTGATATTGTATCTATACAAATATCGATATACCGGGTGACAACGAATGTTGTTACCCCCCCCCCCCCCCCTATTTTTTCCGTAGTTTTATTGATACAAATTTTAAAACTTCGGGAAATTCTAAGTGTATATTTTGTTAGTTTTTAGTAAAGTCATACTTTTAAAATCACTTCCGGTTTGACCGGAAGTGGTATCAACTCTTTTATTTTAAATAGAAACCTATTATTTTTATTCGATATTTGAATTCTACCGCAAATTTCCTTTAAAATGACATATTACACATTATCATTTGTTTTTAAAATGGCCAGGAAAAATTTTCAAGGAAATCCTTAGATGGTCATGGACTCGCTAATATAACATGACTTTTTGAGAGTGGGCCATGAAAGTTTAAAAGTGGTCTATTTTAACCCGTTTTATGTTAAACAATAACATTCTTTGCAAAAGATGCTTCTGTGAAAAATATTTTAGATATGTCATATTTTTTTAAACAATGAGAAAGAATTACTCAATATTTTTAAATGGCAACAAGCCATTCGTTTATGGCCAAAAATAGCTTATTGAATTATCTTTTTAAAAATGTTTCATAAGTATGGTATTATACTTAAAGGAGAGAAAAATCGAGACATGTCATATTTCAAAAAAAAAAATGGAGTTCTTTAATTTTTGTTACAAACACTTTTGTCATTTTACAGAATATTTCATAGCCTACTTGTTTAACATAAAACAGATTAAAATAAACCACTTTAAAACGTCCAAGGCTCAATCTCAAAAAGTCACGTTATATTAGCGAGTCCATGGCCATCTAAGGATTTCCTTGAAAATTTTTCCTGGAAGCCATTTTAAAAACAAATGATAATGGGTGTTATGTCATTTTAAAGGAAATTTGCGGTAGAATTCAAATATCGAATAAAAATAATAGGTTTCTATTTAAAATAAAAGAGTTGATACCACTTCCGGTCAAACCGGAAGTGATTTTTAAAGTATGACTTTACTAAAAACTAACAAAATATACACTTAGAATCTCCTGAAATTTTAAATATTTTATTAATAAAACTACGGAAAAAATAGGGGGGTAACAACATTCGTTGTCACCCGGTATAAAATTTTTGGCCACCCCTAGTTAATTCCAGTCGTTCAAAGAAAGAATTTGGTGGGACCACCACATCGATTTGTTTAAGTCATCTTTCAACTTGACAACTTGTCTGTCTATACTGGCCAAAGGACATACATTTTTCACTGGATTGTATCAATTTAGAAGATCCTTATTATTAAACAGAAAATCCCTAGTAACTATAAATATTGCTGCAACCTGCCCCTAGTGTCAGTTCTAACAAAAGTAAAATTAACAATTTGGAATTACTACGTTTCACTAAGTCAGTACATTTTCATGGATTCTATGGCAAAAGATATATCTAATGGTTATTATTTAACTTGTGAAAAAGTATCTACCACACGTGTTTGGAAAATACAATTTTCACACGACTAAAAACACACAATTTTGTTCTGGAAGTGAATTTTAACAAAACAAAAATAAATAAAACAACCGGTTATTCCTTATTTCACTTTGAGTGTCCGACGAAATTATCTACCGTAAAACTGAGAAAAATAATTATTTATCGGACTCAAATGAGAGCGGAAAAATATTTAAATATTTTGAGCCCGTCTGCTACATTAAGAAAATGGTAAGAAAAATCCTAATTTCCTATAAAACAATCCGTTGTCCACATAAACAAAGAACATTCTTTATTTTTAAAATTTAATATAAAATCTCCTTAAACGTTTCTTTACTGCACCTGTCGTTCAATTGTAAATGGATAGTCGTATTCCTTCAGAATCTGGTGCGAAGTTTTGCTCTTAATTTTGAGAATCTGCAACTAATAAGAACCAGCGTTAAAATTAATTTTACCTTACTTTCCTCGCAAGAATAATACCTTGACGTTTTAAATTTTTACTACATCTAAGAAGTTCGTCGCAAATTTATTCATTAAATTCAAAAAATTTGGAATCTACAGATACTGGAGAGGATGTCAGAAAGTTATTTACTTTTTACAATATAATGAACTTTAGTAATTATTACTTTATGGGTTTTAATTGGCTTATATCATTTTCTTCGATATTCTTTCCTGAATGAAAATAAGTTTCCCACACCCATTTAATTACCACCTTTCCATTGGTAAACAAAAAAACTTAATAACTTGTTTAGTGTTTTGTAATTCGGGTCAAGAAGAACCGAATTTTGGCACGGCATATCCACTTAAGTTATTCTTGAACTACGCCGTGAAGTTGGTAGTTTTTAGATTGTGCATCAGCTGATTAAATTTGTTTGTCAAATTTGAATGTTTCGGACCATTTAACCAACATAATATAGGTTTTTCACAACTCATTACAATAACTGATTATAAAACAGACAAATGGCTAAATTTTATTTATATCAAACCGAAGAATAAGTTTAAAAAACAATATTTATTTAAAATGCTAAAAAAATATAAGGTTTGTGGCATAAGATTTGTTAGAAAAATATTATTTGTTCCAGTTTGTCAATAAATTATTGACATCATTATCACAAGTATGACAGCTTTAGGGTTGATAAAAAATTCGGCAAACATCGTACCCTACCCACGTTTATACCGGGTGACCATAGATTACTGGTCTGCGTGCCAATTTTATACGAAATAATAATATATCGATTTGAAATGTTGGGAAGTCGTACTTATGGTTGTGGATTTTAAACATCCTATTGTCATTTCCGGTTCAAATATTATACTTTGAATTTTACGTATTATTCATTATTTAAATAATATATGTTTCGTTTAATACCAAAGGCGAGTACTGACCAGTAATTTCGTGGTCATTCGGTATATATTTTTACCGGTTTAAATTATATATTATAGACCAACATTTTTGAAATGTAAAAAATACAAAACTTAATAATGCTTTTTCCAAAAAAAAAAATGTAAACCCAAAAAAGGTATTTTTTAATTCTCCTTCAGAAGACCTTACTTTGCCAACGGTAAACAACTAAAAGAAAAGTTTATACCTATTTTGACGCAAACATGAATGATTTTTTGAAAAAAATACACTCTACTGAATTGGTAAAATAAAAAGTACTGTCACTTACCCTATTGTCTCCGGAACCGGAAAACTTCGAATTCACGACAAACGGCACGCCTTCTAATCCGTAATAAGCGCCGCTTCCCAATGTGTGCGTCGACATTTGATGTTGCATGGGAGGGTGCACGGGGGTGACCGGAGCAGGGGGTTTCGGGGCGGGTCTGACGGGACCAGAAGGACCATAACCCGGTCCGGGTCTCAGAATTTCGTAATCGTTATCGCTATCACCTAGAAACAATATTGGGGTAGATTTGTAGTAGAGCACGTACGTAAGGATGATTTCCTTATTTCTTTTTTGGTCTTTTCAGGATTTTTATGCCTAAAGATGATCCTAAGCGTTTAAAATACCGTCTCTTCGCGAAATGCTGAGTTTTAAAAACGGCGGATCGTGTAGAGGAAATGAATTGATGATGAGTTTGTACCCACAGTAGACAATCAGGATTCTGCGCAAGAGACTGGGATTTCTGGGTGTTTGGATTGGTTAGAGAACTGTCAAACTGTCGGTAACTTGTCCGTGATTGCTTGTGGGAACAGACCTTCTGTGACCAAAAGTTTCAGGTTTTTCACGAAACGCCGAGGCAGACTGCGAAACAATATTTTTTTACACTATATATGCCGAAGTTTCATGAAATGCCTAGAAAAATGACGGATATCACTATAAAACTAGGACATCTACAGAGTGTCCTTGAAATGACTGTACAACGCTTCACCACAAATTCTTTAACCAAAAATAAGGCAATCTAGGCAAACTTACCTATATGCAATATTGCTTTGTTTTACCGCTACATTTGTTTTACCGCTACAGGACGCTAAAGTTTTCAAATAAATATCGGTTTTTCGGAATTTCTAAACGCCTTTATCGATTTCCACTTATTTTGGAACTAAGAATGACCACTATTAAAAGCGTGTGTTGACGTGTGCGCCATCTTTTTTTAATACCTGCAAATTTAAAAATAGCGTGTGATTGGTAAATAAAAGTTTGTCTTTTTATTACCCCCCGTATAAATGACTAATTATTTCTCTGAGACTAGCCGACTTCATGTTGAAACTTTTTTGTCTCTCTCTGTCAGACATGCAGTTTTATTCATTCATCATTGCAGTTCTGAATGAACAGCAATGATGAATTACAAGGTACCGTAAATAATTTTCTTGTAGAAAAACTGCATGTCTGGCTAAAATTTTCAACATGAAGTCAGCTAGTGTCAGAGAAATAATTAAAGTTATTTATACAGGGGGTAACAAAAAGATAAACTTTTATTTACCAATCACACGCCATTTTTAAATTTGCAGGTATTAAAAATTGAGTGTACACCAAAACACACAATTAGGGAATTATTGAAAGCCCTATAAGGTAAAGGCCTTATTATGGTCATTCTTAAAATGACAGCTAAGCATGCGCACTAAAAAATATTTAATATGGGAACCATAATAAAATACTGCCTTCCCCTATTTGCGACTAGTTACCGTAAGTAAAATAACGTTTCCTTATTTCCCTTATTCGAAAAACCAAATGTTAAAAAACAGATGGTTGCATTATAATCTTATAATTGGTGAACTTTATGTTTTGTGTCGGTTATTTTTTAAATACAATCACTTAACAAAGGTACCAAACGGAATTCACAACACAAAAATAAATAGGTTAAAAATAACGCTGTCGTAAAAACGAAAGCGTTCCAATAAGTCTTTATTTTTTAGAGAAATAAGGTTAAGACTAGGGGTGCGCAAAATAATCGATTAATCGTGTAATAATCGATTAATCGATTAATCGATTATTCGATTAAGGATATATTTTTAATCGAAAAATCGATTAATTGATTATTAATCGAAAATTATTCGATTTTTCGATTATTCGATTAATCGAAAAATCGAAATGTTTTCGATTAATCGATTAATAGAAAAATCGAAACAACTATTTCGATTTTTCGATCATCGCTATAATTTCGATTAAAATATGTCTTTTTCGATTAATCGGAATAATAACAATTTTTAGATTAATAAAAATATTTTGCGACAAAATCAACAATATAACTTGAGGCTTCTATTACGTATTATCCTCAAGTTTGCCTTGTCAAAATTAATAATAATTATGATTTAGATATTATTTCAATGTTATTTAAGTATATAATGAAAAAAATCGATAATTATTTTCGATTATTTGATTTTTTTATATTAACTGATTGTTTTCAATAAGGCGATTCGAAAAAAAAACGATTAATCGATTATTTCGATTAGTCGATTATTTTGATTAATCGATTATTTTGATTAATCGATTATTTCGATTAATCGATTATTTTCGATTAATCAATTATTTTCGAATAATCGATTAATCGAAAATAATCGATTCATTCATGTAATCGAAAATCGATTATTTTTTTTGATAATCGCCCAGCCCTAGTTAAGACCTTATTAAAATAGGGCGTTCCCTTATTAGTACTGACGTAAAAAATATCTTTTCAATAATTCCCTATTATTCCGAAAAAGCGATATTAATTTGAAACCTGAACCACAGAATATATAGCTACGCAAGCTATATATTCTGTGCCTGAACGAAGCAACATTGCATACAGGTAAGTTTGCCCAAATAGCCTTATTTTTGGTTAAGGAATTTGTGGTGAAGCGTTGTACAGTCATTTCAAGGACACACATATCTGGTAAAATACTTTTACAATCAGGCGTCTAATGAGCAGAAAAGAGAGCGTAATATACTAGCTATAAATTAAATAAAGAGATTGCTCTCTCGTTCTACCAGCTTCTTGTAGCAGCCAGCCCAGCATTACAATCTGCTTCTCTTTATTTAATTCATGGCTGGTATATTACGTTCTCTTTTCTGCCCGTTAGGCGCCTGATAGTAAAATCATTTTACCAGACAAGTATATTAAATTAGATTAAAACCATTGCGTTCTCTTGGCGCAAATCCTGGTCATGTTTATTAATGAATTATCAAAAATTCTTTAAATTCAGAGTGTCAGAAAGTTATTTTTATTAATAAAAAATAATTTTCAATATTTTCTTCTATACACTGACATTTAGTAATTGTTTTTAGGGAATTCATTGGCTTATATTTTTTCCAATTCTTTTACTGCATGAAAATAACTTTCCCACACCCATTTTTCCATTGGTGAAAAAAACTCAATAAGTTGCTTGGTGGTTTTGTAATTCAGCCAATAAGAATAGCAATTTAACACGGCAAATTTTAGCGCAGTCGAATCCACTTAAAACTCTCGCGCTATACTCACCTAGGGAGGGGTAAACATTATTACTAGTTGGAGAGAGAGGTTTTGGCCCATGCGCTTGTTCAGGTACCTGTCCTGATTCGGTGTTTCCCATTTTGTAGCAAAGTGTTACACCGTTGACTTCACTAAAATATGAAAAAAACAGGTACTACAAAATAATAAATACATTTTCATGTCATTCAAAAAAAATGTCAGTATTGAAGAAAGACAAACAATATAATAAAGTTGGTAACGTGAAAGTAAGTAGCAAAAAAAGGGTTGTAAAAAAAGTAAATGTTAATACAGATTTAAGAAAACGTATAAATTTACCAGAATCTTAGTTTTTTTTTATATGAGAGACACTAGAGAAGTAACGGATAAAATAAAAGGAAATATTTCTCTTTAATTACCACCTTATCTTAGGTGGTCTGCTTCTAATTTTTTACAATTCTCTGGCAATATGGCTTTTTATTTTTAAATAAACCTAAGATTAATGGTCAAAACAATGCTACCAATTATTTGAGCTGGGCTACATTCTAGATGAAACGAAATCTCCATTGTGGAAAATAAAATATTTCACAGTTTCGATCTTTGTCAGATCGAAACAAGTGTCAGGAAACTGAATTAAACTGTGAAATATAATAAGTAACTACTGTTTTATTGTTTACTATAGTCTATTTCAGAAAGGTGTAGAGTAATAAAATGGGAAATTCCGTCCAGATCGGCTCAATTAAGGGGTCGGCCATAGGACATGCATTGTGTGCATTAAATTATTTATGATAACTAACCAAAGAAAAAAAAGGAGATAATTTAATAAAGAAGGAACTATTAGCTATAGCAAATTTACACAAACATCGTTTTATGAGAAATATGCCGTGAAAGATATAGCTGAAAAACATAGTGTAAGTGTGCTGCGCACACCGCCATATCATTGCGAACTAAATCCTAAAGAACTTATATGGGCGATAGTGAAAGGATTTGTAGCAAGACACAACACGACATTCAAAATGAAAGACGTTAAGGTACTGTTTGATCAAGCCATTAAGGAAGTGACACCAGAGAACCGACGAAAAGCAGTCCATCATTTCATTAAAGAAGAGGAAAAAATGTGGGATCTTGACCACCTGAGCGATCGCACCGTCGACCCGTTAATTATACCGTCAAAAGGAGATGACAGTTCCTCAGATGACGAAGAATATTATGATTTTTTATAATTTAATTTCTGTATAATGTATTTTTGGTATTATGTATTTTTTTTTATAATCTTTAATAAAAAATAAGGGTACCTAATACTATGTACATAATGCACGCCTTTGTCACACCATTTTCCCATAAAATGACCCAAACCAGGGTGGTACAAATTATGAAAGTGGCTTAAATATTCGTTGGGTCACTCTGTAGTCCCTTTGCATATCTAATAAGCTTTTATTACTCTACACCTTTCTGAAATATACTATAGTAATACTTTATTTAACAATTACAAATTTTTTAATTTCGCATCATTCTACAGGGTGCTAAAAATTCCTGTACGTACACGGGGATCTCGAGAACGGTTGAGACAAAGTTGCCTATTTTAGGGCTAGGTGAAAGAAAAATATGAATATTCCGAATACCTTTGGAGATCGAAAAAAAAAATCAGTTTTGGTTTTTAATTTTTTGCGCCATAATTTTTGACTTGGGAGAAAAACAAAAAACACTTTTTCCCAAATGTTTTTTATATTCTACAAGACGTTACTAGTTTCAAAATTCGACGTTTAATTCTTTGGATACCACCGTCAAGTAACATTTTTTACATTCAGACCTGAAATTTTAAATACAGTTTTAGGAACTTTTAAGCTTTAAAAATTTAAAACAATTTAAAGGTTTTTTAAATTTTAGGGGTATCTCATTAAATAACACATTATTATTTTATATTCGTTATAATAATTTTTAGGGTTACTTAAAAATTATGTCACAGTCTGATTTTACGGGACATTACCCAAATTCCATAGAACCCTGTATATATTTCAGTAAATCTGAAAATCAATTAGATGCACTTACCCGGCAAAAGTAAAACCAGCTGGAGCCTTTCTTAATCGACTACAAACTATGATATCGGTAATGGCAGTTTTCGCTTCTCTCTGGTTAACCAGTCGATAGCAGATCTGTTTCTTTTTCCAAGCTCTCTGACCGCTATCAGCTGTTCTGTTTAGTAGACTGAATCCTTTGGGGGGGTTGGTTTTTTCGGTCAGTAAAATTAATTCTTGTACAACAAAATTAGGGATTCCTGAAAGTACATACAAATTGCTATATTTAATTACTTTTGTTTTACGGTATGGAAGATGTAAGTAAAAGATCTTTACAAAAACCGATCACACATTGCTTATATTAGAATAAGCCAATTTAAATAAACTTTTAATTAGTACCGGGTGGTCAAAAAATAATGGACGCCGGCCATATTTTGTAATTTAAAATGCATAAAAAATCGACAAAGAGAAACCGCTGGAATTGACTAAAAAGATTATCGGATTTCTATCGATAATATAAATTTATGTAAAAATTAAGTGTTTTATTCTTTGGAATATACGCTATAACTTAGTTAAAAATAGATTAAAAATAAAGAAAATTGGTGAAAACTGCATGCAATATCTTAATCTAAGCCGAAGATACAAGAGACAATATTATGAAATCGACTGCACGGAATCGATATATTCATAAAATATGTATTGCAGGTTTATGAACATAAATGTGGTTTAAATAAGGTCATTTATAGTTATTATTAATATTTAGGTTTACCCCTAGGAAGAATTTTGCCGCCATAATAAAATTAACACCCTAATTCTTTCTCATTTAATTCCTGATCAAGCATCAATAGTGGGGATGCCACTAGTAATAAAAAGTTATTGCAAATTAAAACTTAATATTTTTTTTGTCGGTTTTTACATAAATTACTTTATTTTGATGTAAAGGATATGTAGTAGGTTTTTGTAAATACCTTTTACAAACATATGTGTATTACGACCAAAAACTATTTTCATTCTAAGCCCCTGTTGAACTACTGTCTATGAGAAAAAGCACATAAACCCTTATTTTTTGCATTAGCTTGTTCACTAATGATTGATATGCAGACCATGTAACTTGAGGAAATTTCATTATCATTTTCATCAGGATTTTCATTGTTGTCATTTATATGGTCATCCAGACTTATGGTCATTTCAGTACATCTGTTGATGATACTACTAACTATTATCCATACGAAATCTTCAAATATGCTTCAATCCATGGAAGATGCTGGCCCACCCGGCATCGCCCGGTGAGATACCATTGCATCAGTTTACGCGGCGTGAAGTTGCTCTTTGAGTTAACGTTTCGTCGCTGTGCTGATGTTTCCGGTTTCCAGGGTGGGGCCGTATAAAAGAAGCATGATGGAAGCTCCAAGATCAAAATATTCCGGAGGTAAACTCGCCCCCCGATCGGATCTCCGGGTGGGGGCTGGTCCTGTGGCTTCATCAAGCGAAATTAATGAATTATCCACCATTTCCGATAATTTACTGGGTTCCTCCAACAACACTCAACGAGGAAATGGTGTGGCGCATGCAGTTGCTAACAGACCCAAAAGTAACAACTTCAAAATTGATTTCTGCAATATTAGAGGGCTTAACACTAACATCAATTCAGTCCACCAGCACTTACAATCTTCCAAGCCTCATGTGCTTGCACTGACTGAGACAAAAGTCAGAGCGTCAACGAACACCGTCAGCTATTTATATCCTGGATATGATTTTCACTTCCGTTTTAGACGCAACTTTGGGGTCTGTCTGTTCATTCGAGATGATCTTTGCTGTCAACGGGAGGAAATACTGGAACCGAAAGACTTTGATGTAATGTGGTTTAAAATATCTTCACAAAAAATCACTAAGTTTATATGCTGCCTTTACCGTCCTCCAAGCGACATGCATTACAGGGCCCTCTTCTCATCACTAGCCAACACAATCGACTTCTTGCAAACCAATCATCCGAATGCCGAAGTTGCTATCTTTGGCGACTTTAACGTCCACAATGTCAACTGGCTTAAATACTCAAACACCAACGATGAGCAAGGCCGCGAGGCCGAATCTTTTGCGATCAGTTCTGGTCTAACTCAACTCGTAGAAGAACCAACGCGGGTTCCAGACCGAGCTGGGGATTTTGCTAGTCTTTTAGATCTCTTTTTAACTTCAAATCCAGACCTATATACGGTCACCGTACAACCACCATTGGGCTCTTCCGATCACAAACTTATTTCAACCCTAAGCGAGCTGCCAATTAGTTCTGAACAACCTCCTAAACCCCGTAAGATTTGGCACTATACATCAGCTAAGTGGGAAGACCTAAAGGACCATTTTCGCAACTTTCCCTGGCTAAGCGTATGCTTTTCTTCGGATGATCCATCTGTCTGTGCAAAGGAGGTCTCCGACGTCATTCTAACTAGCATGGAGGCCTTTATTACTTTCTCCAAAAAGCGCCCTTCTAACGGCAAGCCCTGGTTTAGCAAGAATTGCGAGCGTGCTGTCAGATCTAAAAACCTGGCTTACCGACAGTGGCGTAAAAACCCTACTCCTGAAAATCGCGCCATCTTTGTTACCACCCGAAACCAATGTAAGCAAATTATAGACCAAAGCAAAGAAGTTCATAACGAGAGAATCAAAAACAAACTTCTTGCCAGTCCTAACGGATCAAGGTCCTTTTGGTCAGTCGCTAAGGCCGTCAGCCAAAACTTTACAAAGTCAACTATTCCACCTCTAACACGTTCCGACGGCACAATAGCAACCACAGCCGGGGATAAAGCAAACCTACTTGCTGAACTGTTTTCCTCGCATTCCACTGTAGACTTTCAGGGAAAACCACCACCCAACATTCCTTCAGTTCAATCGCAAATGTCTGAAATCGTGTTCCGACAGCGTCTTGTTAAACGGATCCTTAAAGGACTCGACGTCAATAAAGCTTCTGGTCCAGACGAAATTCCTATCATTGTTCTCAAGACATGCGCCGATGAACTTACACCAGTATTTTGTAGACTTTTCAACTTATCCTACAAAAAAGGAATATTTCCATCCTGCTGGAAGTCGGCGCGTGTCCAGCCCATTCCAAAGAAAGGTAAAAAGACCCTGCCAAGCAACTACCGACCCGTCGCATTGCTTTCAGTAATTTCAAAAGTAATGGAGAAAGCTATTAACCAACAACTCCTAAAGTATCTGGAAGGGCTTAACATTATCAGCGACCATCAATACGGTTTTCGTAAGTCCAGATCAACAGGTGACCTTCTGGCATATGTCACCCATCTTTGGAGCAACACCATCGAACATCATGGAGAATCCCGGGCTGTTGCACTGGACATCTCTAGGGCTTTTGATCGTGTTTGGCACGATGGGCTTCTAAGTAAATTGCGATCCTACGGTATGCCTAATGGATTCTGGTTATGGTTAACCAGCTTCCTTAAGAACCGTTCTCTGCAAGTGGCGATTGACGGGTTTCTCTCAGACACCTTCACCATCAATGCCGGTGTTCCTCATGGGTCCATATTGTCGCCTACCCTCTTTTTACTGTATATTAACGACCTTCTAGTGAAAACCCAAAATCCAATTTATAGCTTTGCTGATGACAGCACACTTGTCTCATCTTTTACCTTGACTCCCCAAACATCCGCTGCCGACGCACATCTTCGCAGGCAGCATGAAGTATTGCGCCTCAACAAAGACCTGGAAGAAATTTTGGCTTGGGGTGACAGTAACCAATTCGAATTTAATGCTAAGAAAACCCAGGCAGCAGTCTTCTCCAAAAAGGTTAACATTGCAGAACCGGATATAGTCATGGCAGGACACGCAATTCCCCTGGCACCGTCTATTAATTTGCTGAGGGTCAATCTGGGAGGTAATATGTCTTGGCATGATCACGTTGCCGCAATTGCCAAGGCAGCTGCACAGAAACTTGGTGTACTTTTCCGCACCAAAAGGTTGTACACACCTCATCAACTTTTGACACTCTACAAAGCCCAGATTCGACCATAGTAGAGGGAGATGGGGGTTTCTGCATCCTCCATTTACTCCAAGGCTTCTGCGCATGCCCAGGTTTAGCTGTTTTTAAACAGGGCTGTTTTTTAAACAGGGCTGTTTTAGCTGTTTTTAACAGGGCTGTTTTTAAACAGGGCTGTTTTAGCTGTTTTTAAACAGCCCTGTTTAAAAACAGCCCTGTTTAAAAACAGCCCTGTTAAAAACAGCTAAAACAGCCCTGTTTAAAAAACAGCTAAAACAGCCCTGTTTAAAAAACAGCCCTGTTTAAAAACAGCTAAACCTGGGCATGCGCAGAAGCCTTGGAGTAAATGGAGGATGCAGAAACCCCCATCTATCTCTACTGACCATCATTAGAATATTGCTCTCATGTCTGGAGCTCTGCACCCAAGCATACCCTTCGGCTACTGGATTCCATTCAAAGGAGAGCCATTCGTCTGATCGGCGACCCCGAGCTGACCAAGACCCTCGATGGCCTGGAGCATCGAAGACAGGTTGGTGATTTGGCTCTCTTTTACAGATATTTCCATGGCAGGTGTTCGACTGACATTGCCCACTTGATTCCAACTAGAGCAATTCAAAACAGAAATACACGGCAAACCACTGCCGCTCATCCATATGTTGTTCAGCTTAGTACTCCTCGAACTTCATTGTTCAAGAATTCTTTCATCTGGAGAACGTCATCTTTGTGGAATGATCTTCCTGAGGTCGTGTTTCCCAATGAATACAATCTTCAACGTTTCAAGACCAACATTAATCGCTTTTTTCGCACTCGCACCGCTCCCAGAGCGCCTTAAAGGATTTTTCCTACAGTGCAGGTGTTTTATCATAAAAAAAAAATCCATCATTTCCCGATTTCTCTCTTTATTATCAACACTCAGCTGAACTTTAGGCACACTAACTGTCTGGGAACTTGAAATGCTACAGTGGGAAAGTTCAATGAGAGACTTTGAAATTCTCGAGTGAACGATGACTCTGAGAGTACAAAATAGTTCTCCCTACAACCAGGTCTGGTGGTATGTATATTGCTTTCATAGACCTAACAACGCAATCTGAGTTTCCAGTCTAAGGACTTTAACTTACTCAATAGAAGTTTCTAAACTGAATTAGAAATTTGCTTCTTGCTCCTAAATGAACAGTAAGTCTCGCAGCTACCTGCAATGGCATATCTCATCTATTTCGAACTTTTTTATCAATCGCTGTTGATGCCTGGCGAGGTGCCATCATTCGCATATTAACATTTGGAGACTATTTAAGCCTTGTTTGACGATTAAGTATCATTCTTATTGTGACATTTCATATTCATGTGGCCGTGGTTGCATCACTTAAAAAAATAAGGAACTTGTTCAACAACTCCTGTACTGTAGGAGTTGTTGACTTGCTTCGGAATGACTTCCATGTCTACTTTCTTAAGGGACCCACTGAAGGTCCATTTCCCAGATTTAATAACAGCAGTTCAAGACTTACATCAACTGTAGGCTTTTACGATACACGTTGTGGTTCGTTCACTCTCGTCAGTTTACTGAAAATAACACCAACACTTTCGAGTTCTTCTTCTCACAGTTTCTTAATTTATTTTTTAGACTTTATTTGTAATTCTCAAACTTCATTATTCAATGCTATGCTACGTGACGTTACCATTATAAACAAAAGCTACTGAGACTGGATATATGAACTCTATGTCAGGTGCATGCTCATGTATTATAGAAGTATCACGCTTAGATTGATATTTGTGTCTTAAGGCTCTACCACGTGCAAATTTGGAGGATGAAAAACACCGTTTCGCTACTGCAGGATTCTGCAAAGGCTATTTGAAATATTTGTCGGGACAATTTAAAATTTAATAAAGGAATGTTTGTATTTCTAAGGTACAAAGCCCTTTTTTGAAAAAAATAAGAATATGTATAAGAAAATGCCCACTAAAGGTGCGTATTTTTAGGCACTTTTCCAAGGTTAATATCGTAGCTAAGAATTTTTTTTTCAAAAAAATAGCCATGTACCTTAGAACTTCCATGTCTTATCTTTAAGACTTCAAAAATTGAGACAAAACAATGTCGTAATAAGTCCGTTATCTTGCAGCGCGCAACTCATGTTTTAGGTAAATTTTGTTGTCATGTTATAGAAGTTGCCTATATACAGCTGAATTTATTCTCGGCTGACGTGAAACAATTTACATCCAGAGAGAATAATGATACACTGAAAAAAATTATAGGTGGTCGAACAAGAAGTAATTTCGGGGGTAATTTTGGGCTAAATTTTATGTTTTCCTTTTTGAATTGTCTGTGCCAATAACAGAATATCTAAGCGTTAATATTAAAAAGACGTAACTAGTAGTTGTGTTATTAACTTCGGGTTACCATACATTTTTCGGCTTAGACCGGGATGGTTTATAATGCGCCGCAAGGCAAAATGTTCAAGGCGCGTTCACCATTTTGTCAAAACTGGTGTTTGGGCTTTCAAAAATGGGCTATATTGAATTTTTTGTTTCGTTTTTTATCGAAATGGGTTATTCTCTTGATAGTGAACAAAATATACTAAGGTAAATAGCTTATCGGTATTAGAGGCCCAAACTGGGTCACCGGGAACTTACGACAAATCCCAGGATGTATGGTAACCCTGGTATATTAACTTTTAGATCTAAAATTAAAGTTTAATTTGTCTTGGTAAAGGGTGATAGGTGCATTAAAATAAAGCCATTTATAAAGGTTCTTAGTGAGTAAAGAAACCAACTGTTGCATAATGAATCTATTTCTATTCGATTGTTTTTTATATTTTATGCTTATTATACAGGCTCTATATATTGTTTATACAGTGAGCTTCTGTCTAAACCTGTTAAAATATAAATTCATTTTAAAGGTGAAATGTGTTTATTATTTTATCCATGGTTTAACGATTTAAAAGTAGTTGTCAGGCACGAATTTGGCGTTGGTCACAAGACATTTATCTGTTCATGTTATTGGCTCGCAGCTACAATTTGGTGCAGCGAGACTACTGTATAGTGACAATGCTTCTAAGAAGCTAGGTAGGTAATAAATAAAAATTGGACAGTATGCCACGCAGAGTAATAAAATACAATTTTTTGTTAGGCATGGGCGTCCATAAAGAGGGCAGTTGCCCCTGTCTCTTGACCAAGGGAGAGCGGGGGGGGGGGGGGGGTAAATATACTTTTTACTAACTTTTGTTAGGGGGAGTTTATGAAACGACTGCGACATTTTTTTTTGTAGGAATCACTTTTGATAGAAGTTCTTAAAAACGCAAAGTTTTGTTTTTTTTGTAGTCACTTTTGAACGGTGGAAAAAGTGTAGAAAAGGCTGCGAAGTATTTTATTTTATAGAATTAAGTTTTGAGAACTTACACGTTTTTTTGGCTACCCCCCTATCACTTTATGTTTATAAGAAACATTAATACCGTGATTTTGTATCGGATTGGCGCGACGATACGGTACTACCTCCTGTTGTTTCTGTGTTACTAAAAAAAAATCTAGGTACTAACTTTTTTTTCTTTTGAAGGTGCAGCGCAACTAATCGTCAAAAACATACCACTTTTAAAAAAAATTAATTATAATGGCACGGAACGCGACGGACAAAATACTGCGCGAGTTAGTAACCACAGTCAACAAATCCTGGAACCAGCGGGACTTATCTTTTGTTTTATAAATAAACATGGTGAAAAATTTGTAATATAAGAAAATTTTGATTGAAAAACTATTGACCTTACGAAGTATTTGATAACCAATGCTGAAAACCTTTAGTTTCAGGGTAGGCCTGTGCCTCCCAATTTTGAAAATTTGACAGTATATGCTAGTGCTGATGGGGGCGATCGGGCTAAAATATATTTATAATGCTGGCACTTCCCGTTATACCGGAAGTAAGTGTCAACTTGCTTAATTTAAATAGAATACTCTATATATTAGTACATTTTTGCATTTTACGCAAGAATTTAGGCATATCTTGTATACCATGTCCTATACCTATGTCTAAGCGTTTTAGATATTTTTAATAGATTTTTTATAATATTTTGATAACTATTAATACAGGGTGTTTAAACAATACGATTAAAAATTAAATTAAAAAACTGCAAAAAGACTAGATTTTCAAATGGAAATACACAAATTTTATAATTATTTCTTATTTAGCATTAAAAATAAGGGTAAGTTTGTATATTCCAAAAAATTTTACTTTTAGAAACATTGCCAACTTAATATTTTTATATGGCGATTTTGCTGCAGATTTTAAGTTTAGTTACTTTTAGTTGGCTATAACGGCGTTGAAAAACAATCAAATGCGAGAAAAATTTATGATGCTGTCACTTACCATTTAAAATTTAAATCATTAATTATCATGCCTGTGCGCTTAAATTGTACATACAAACGAAGATTATTTAAATTTATTTATTATTTATGGAGAATGTGTTAAAGTTATATCAAGAACATGGGACACATTTGCCAATCGATATCCGCAAAACAGAAGCCATCACAATGTGCTTATTAATAATGTTCAACATTTTTGGGATATACAAACTTACCCTTTTTTAATGCTAAACTAAAAGTAATTATAAAATTTGGGTGTTTCCCTTTGAAAATTTAGACTTTTAGCAGTTTTTTCAATCTTATTGTTTAAACACCCTGAATTAATAGTTATCAAAATATTATAAAAAACTAATAAAGCAGGTCCTTTATAACAAGGAATCCCGCTTAAATTAAATAAATATAAAGCTTCTTTATAGAAAAAATTGATAATTATTTAAAGGCTTGCAAACGTCATTCTTAACAGAAAAATTCAAATATGTCAAAAACGCTTAGATATTTATAGGTATAGGTATACAGGATAGGGACTTTAACTGGAATAAATTCGATATTATTAAACCTGCTGAAGTTGCGCCTACAAAATTTGGTATGTGGGGGTTTTAGAGCATGCGGAATTGGATTATGATGTCGGCGCAGTTGCCAGATTTCTCAGCTTTGCGCTACACGTAGTAATTTTGTTATTTTTAATAGAATGCCCTATTTATTTTTATTGCAGTGAATTGGTAGTGTCAAATTTAGTAAGATCTCAAATTTACAAAATTCTATCTTCACTAGTTTCTGAGCTATGGCAACACTGAAGTTCCCTCAAAAAAGTACCGGGACGCTTGTCTACCTCCATAGTTACTAAGTTATTGACAAGATTCAAGAAAAGTTCTTGTCTTTTCAAAATGGCCTATTTAACTTAAACTTTAAAAATAGAAATTCTCATGGTACTTTTTAATGGAATTACAGTATTGCCATAGCTCAGCAATTAGTGAAGATAGAATTTTGTTAATTTGGCATCTTATTAAATTGGACACGCCCAATGCACTGCAATAAAAATAAATAGGGCATTCCATTTAAAATATTAAAATTACTACGTGTAGCGCAAAGCTGAGAAATCTGGCAACTGCGCCGACATTATAATTCAATTCCGCGTGCTTCAAAACCATACATACTAAATTTTGTAGGCGTAACTTCAGCAGTTTTAATAATATCGAATTTATTCCAATTAAAGTCCCCACCCTGTACAAAATCTGCCTAGAATCTTACGTAAAATGCAAAAATGTAATAATATATAGGATGTTCTATTTAAAATAAACACGCTGACACTAGGGTTGCCAACCCTCCCGATTTAGTCGGGATGCTCCCGCTTTTTTACTTAACCTCCCGTCTCCCACGCACTTAAACAAAACTCCCGCTTTTCCAATAACACGACGGACGCCTAATAACTGTACAGCTGCCTTAGAGAGGGGCGACCTTTTTTTTTAGAAAGCACGTTTGATGATAGGAGGAAAAAAAATATAAAAGGCACGCCACAGCGTAAGGTCATCAATATAATTATTTTAAGCACCTCAAAAAAAACTTGTCCTCCAGGCACTATCCACTTCTTGCTTTTCAATTTTTAAAATCTGGTTACCCTAGCTGACACTATCTTCCGGTGTAACCGGAAGTACCACCATCCCGGGCTGTTGCACTGGACATCTCTAGGGCTTTTGATCGTGTTTGGCACGATGGGCTTTTAAGTAAACTGCGATCCTACGGTATGTCTAATGGATTTTGTTTATGGTTAACCAGCTTCCTTAAGAACCGTTCTCTGCAAGTGGCGATTGACGGGTTTCTCTCAGACACCTTCACCATCAATGCCGGTGTTCCTCAAGGGTCCATATTGTCGCCTACCCTCTTTTTACTGTATATTAACGACCTTTTAGTGAAAACCCAAAATCCAATTTATAGCTTTGCTGATGACAGCACACTTGTCTCATCTTTTACCTTGACTCCCCAAACATCCGCTGCCGACGCACATCTTCGCAGGCAGCATGAAGTATTGCGCCTCAACAAGGACCTGGAAGAAATTTTGGCTTGGGGTGACAGTAACCAAGTCGAATTTAATGCTAAGAAAACCCAGGCAGCAGTCTTCTCTAAAAAGGTTAACATTGCAGAACCGGATATAGTCATGGCAGGACACGCAATTCCCCTGGCACCGTCTATTAATTTGCTGGGGGTCAATCTGGGAGGTAATATGTCTTGGCAAGATCACGTTGCCGCAATTGCCAAAACAGCTGCACAGAAACTTGGTGTACTTTTCCGCACCAAAAGGTTGTACACACCTCATCAACTTTTGACACTCTACAAAGCCCAGATTCGACCATCATTAGAATATTGCTCTCATGTCTGGAGCTCTGCACCCAAGCACACCCTTCGGCTACTGGATTCCATTCAAAGGAGAGCCGTTCGTCTGATCGGCGACCCCGAGCTGACCAAGACCCTCGATAGCCTGGAGCATCGAAGACAGGTTGGTGATTTGGCTCTCTTTTACAGATATTTCCATGGCAGGTGTTCGACTGACATTGCCCACTTGATTCCACCTAGAGCAATGCAAAACAGAAATACACGGCAAACCACTGCCGCTCATCCATATGTTGTTCAGCTTAGTACTCCTCGAACTTCATTGTTCAAGAATTCTTTCATCTGGAGAACGTCATCTTTGTGGAATGATCTTCCTGAGGTCGTGTTTCCCAATGAATACAATCTTCAACGTTTCAAGACCAACGTTAATCGCTTTTTTCGCACTCGCACCGCTCCCAGAGCGCCTTAAAGGATTTTTCCTACAGTGCAGGTGTTTTATCATAAAAAAAAAAAAAAAAAAAAAAATTATGAATTTTTTTTAGTCCGGTCGTCCCCATCAGCATTATCACGATGGCAAATTTTGAAAATTTTCCTATGTATAGTTTTCCATATATAGTTCAAAGCGGTTCCCGGTGGAACACCAACACCCTGTTTGCAGGTGCTTTTATACCAAACAACAACAAACTCACAAACAAAACCTTCCTCTTTTCTAAGTGATGTCTAAAAAAAAAAGGTCATCGTTCTCTTCAAAATACCATACAACCACTCATCAAAACTTTTATAGCTAAGTCCCTTACACAACGGATTCATTAATTTTGGGGGGGCACCAGGGTGGGCACTCATGTTTCTAGGGTGGGCCAGTGGCCCCCCCTGGCGCCGCCGCTGTTTTATACCTATTATTAATTAACACTTCAAACTTTCTGCTCTACCTAATTTTATTTTTTGTAAATATTCTATAGCTTTAATAATAAAATAAGACAAAATTTAAAAGATATATCCGTATAACGATTAGGTACATTATTTTAACTAAGAATACAATAACAAGTACTTATTTTCCACAAACAAATTTCTCGTCTCCGAAATAAAATCAACCAAAACTCATTAGCATAATAAAGAACCTACCGCCTTGCATCGTGCTTTCAGTGTGTGTCGATGTTTACGGAATATTTTTCACCACGTCATAAGCTCGCTAGTATGCCCACTTCGGGCGAGACTCTCTTGCAAATATATTTCTTGCTGCACAAAGTTCCGCCTTAAGACATTTACTACAATTTGTTTTATCATTATTTATTACATTTGATGTATCTTCAATGGGCATCTAATGCAGTCACTTATTGTTTTGATTGGTTTATTATAAAATTCAGTAAAAACCTGAGACTTAAGAGTCCACCATGCTGCTTTTCTAATAGTGTCAATACTGAGGCCTGCTCGAAACGCGGCCGAAGTGGCTCTTGAAAATATTTGTGGCTATTCCACTCTTTTTTAATACGGTTTTTATCCAACGACTGATCGAAGCAGGATGCATTGGTTTTTTAAAAGTTAGAAGTAGTTGCTAATTAGCGGCTGTTCTGACGGATGTAGTGACTTCGAGGTAGCGCAGCAACCTAGAGGCCATACATAGTTCTGGCTTCGCAGTAAAGAACGGAAATGAAACGACGGGTTGTTTTTGATTAGGTGCTAAGGTTTTTAGAATGGTAATAATGAATAATCTATCCTTTCTTTTTCATAAACTTTAATGTCGTGTATCTTGATATTGGTTAAAGTTTGTACTCTCTGCGCTAATGTAAGAGCAAGAAGATTTGTTAATTTTATTGTGAGCGCAGGAACAGGTAGAGAAAAAGTCAGCTGACTTTTCTAAAAATGATAAAACAGTATTTGGGTCACACGTAAATTCGTATTTTGGAAATACCGGCTTATTTTTAAAGACACCCTTTAAAAATCTTTTGACCAGAGTGTTTTGTTTAACTGGAAGGGAGAATAAGAGACATAATGCGGAACGATTAGTATTAAGTGATGTATACGAAGTACCGTTTTCGAGTTCTGTCTGCAAAAACTCAATTACGTTAGTGATGGAAGGTTGAAAATGATAAGATATAAGGCTTGTGAGGGCCAATATGGCGCCAGAACCAACACTGTTGCTTTATGACGCATTATCTTATTTAGTACTTTTGGTACTAACCAGAAAGACGGAAAAGCATAAAAAACATGCCTTGCCATGATATGGTGAATGCGTCTACAGCAAAAGAATCAGAGTCCTTATGCTATGATATGTACTTGGGACATTTTGCATTTAATTTTGATGCAAAAAATCTACTTCTGTCATGCCAAATTTAGTAATGATCATATTTAATGCTCTGTTAGTTAGACAAAATTCTGTTTCTTTGGTTGTAGACCGTGATTCTCTATCAGCTTCGACATTTTCTTGGGTACTTATATATGATGCAACAGTCTGGTTTCCTTATTCTTCCCAGGTTTATCTATTAATTCATTGAAAATTTGGCCAAAGGCTGTTAGCCCTTTTCCCAGGGTAATTTGAATTTTTGATAAATAAGCATCGGAAGTCTTTTGTTTATTTGACAATAAAACTTGAACCCCGGGGTTAACATGCGGGGCTTGGAGTAAAGCTTCATTACATGGAAGTAAATATTTTTAAACAAGCTCTTTTAGATACTCCTTATCTATCCCTTCCTTTAGTTATGTAGGTAGACCTTCGCGATAAAAATTGATCATGTAAGGGAGGGCCCACTGACCCCTCCCCCTCTGGGTTAGAACCCAAAAGTTCACTTAAACCGGGTTCCTCTATAACAGGCGGACCCGGTCTGATATTATCAGCTATAAATGAGTTACCGGAAAAAACTTGTGTGGTGGACTCGAGTCACCTGAAAATGTAGAAACACAATTTTCAGGGTAGTGCAATTGTTCAAAGTTACACATATTATTTTATTTTGTCATGGAGTTTATTTTCTTTTTTTTGATTAATTTAAATTAACTTTAGAGTTTAAAATTAAACTAATTAATATCATTATTATTTAAATATAATTTAGCTTTTTCTATCCAACTTGATTGTTTTCGGTAATGTTTAAAATTAATAATTTTACCGCACAACGTTAATCGACTCACAGCACGCCAGTGAGATACGAGGACGGAGAGTTCGAATCTAAACGTGGTACAGCCCGTACGGCGTCTTTTATCCACATACTAAATACACTAAAATTTTCCGTTAAACCATGAGTGGATCACACAGAAGAATTTCTTTTCCGTGTATCAAGTTATTGAGTTGTGTTGAAGAGACCCTGAAGGCCCTCAGAAGACGCGCAATCCAGGCGTAACTAGAAGTCCGGTGAGTGCTAGTTTTATGGCGTTGTGCGAATCGAGTTAATTATTTAATCTACAGTCCGCTCTCTTAAATTTTTTAATGTCTAGCTACAGCAATAATAGGATAAAACTAATACTATTATTGGCTCTCTCTATATATCAGAATTAAAAGATTTATGATATAAAAGAAATATAATACTCTACGATTGAGCGATGACAATTCGGCTAATTTTTGTTTAAAAATTTTAATTCTAAATCAGCAAAAGATAAACTAAAAAGTTAACATGGGTGCGTAACATTCTGTTAATCTGTGCCACATAAAATAGTGTAGTCATTAAAGCAGTAGGAACGTTGCCTTATGTAACCCACATAAAGTAGAGTTACTGTGTACCACCTTTATACTTTCATTTTCTTTTAAAATCAATCCAGAATCTGGGTGTGAAAGACAAATTAAAAAAATTTATATATTATATATATTAGGATTTACTTACTTTCAGTAGAACTTAAAGGCATATTTCGCAGAAGCCGTTGCACTATATATTTATTTTTAGGCTTTTTTGCCTTTTTGGAAGACCTAGAATGGTGTCTTTCTCGCTTCCGTTTTGGCATTTTTAATCACTAACAAAGAACGTGTGAACACTTTCGCACAACGATGAATAATGAGTAATGGAGTAAAGGAAAGGTGACGCAACCTAGACTCTAGACTCGGTCTGGATGACTATACAGAGGGGAAAAAATAAAATCTTTTAACGTTGTGGACATCGCACTGACGTGAATATTGTGTTATATATTGGAAACCAAAGGTGAAATATAATGTATTCAGTATGTTGTAAGTGCCGATACGTGTAAATACTACAGTTTGAAGAAATGCGTTTCGGTATTTTATCTCGGCCGCTACCGACATATCAGTATCAACAAAAAAATAGCGTAGCGGTCGAACCCTACCGGATAATGCAAGAACTAAATAGAATTTTTCTGATCTGAAATAGTTTTAACAAGTTTAACAGTTAAACCATAAGTTGGTTTTTTAAATAAAGAGAGAAAAACTAAGACAAAAGTGCAAGCGATTTTTTCTCCAAGTTGTACAATAAATAAACTGTAGGCTGTTAGTGTAAAAAATGTTATTTTTCAAATGTCAGCATCTTGTTAACGGCGCGTTTTTTCTTATGGAAAACAATATTCCAAATTTACATGGTTTGATTCTCAGAATCAAAAATGTAGGGTGTTCGGTCTAAAAAAGCAATACATTTTTCGTCCAATGTTTTTGTGTCACCCTGTAGAATAATAGTTTTTGAATATTTTTTAGAACAACGCAGCTGTATACCTGTGTTCGTTAAAAGTATACAATATGGTTAATCTAGGCAATAATACTTAAATTAAATTAAAAACAAATGATTTTTTTTTCTGAGACTCACCGCAGCAAGCCCAACCTATACCAGGTTTTGAGCAGGGATCTGATCCCAATACAAAATGTCGGACAGATAGACGGAGAAACAGATGCAAATAGGAAAATATGTTTTTTGTTATCTAACCCTAAAATGATGTTTTCTGAAATTTTGTTTTGAACAATTACAATAATTTCCCTTTCCAGGAAAGTAATAAAAATATAAAAAACTTATCAATGTATACCTGATAATTGACATTAAAGTATTAAGGTTCATTTACAAAACATTTATTATTCTTATTTTAATACCAATATTGATTATCAATTTTAACCTTTGGATAAAGATAACAAAATATTTCCACCTCATAACAAAACCAGACCAAAATATTTTTTTTTTAAATATTTGTTTAAAGCAGAACCAACATGATCAATCGGACTAAGAGTCCTGAATGATATCAATCCTACGTTATTCTCGCATAAACATTTTCTAATGAGAATTTAGACGATCAGGTTTACTGTCGTTCTCTTTGTCAGTCTGACTGTTTGGGTAGGATCTGAATATTACCTGCCGATTTTTCTAAAAACTATTACTATAACATAAGTGTCTGTACCTATTTGATTTTTACAATGAAAATGTTTTCTGGCGTACAGAGATGATTAAAACTGAACAAGTTTAATGTCATCGCTGGGAATCGAACCCAGATCCTCTCGATACGGGGTGCAACAAGTTTGTGTGCGTACACGGGGAAAACCAAACGTTTTATTAAGTTTAATTTTCTGTGCCTTCATTTTTTAACTTGGGAATATAACAAAAATACTTTCTCATAGCCGTTTTTTATGTTCTACTTCATAGACGGAAAAAGTTTTTCAATTCGACGTTTCGTTCTTTAGATCCCAATCTCAAGTCAATTTTTTTAAACACGGACCTGGCATTTCAAATACAATTTTAGGGACTTCTAAGCTTTAGAAATCCAATACAATTTAAAGATTTTTGAAATTCTAACGGTTAGTCATCTAATAACACGTTTTTTCAAATTATCTGTTTATATCATTACGGTCCTGAACATTTAAAGCCAAACTAAAAAATATCATTCTGATTGGAAGAATCCGTCCATTTTTACTTATAGAGAAGAAGAGATATTTGATATTTTGTAAGAAAAAGACTCTGTATCTGTTTAATTTTATTACGTGTTTCACCTGAAACTAGCATCAGGTCTTATAAACAATGTATATTCAATTTTTTGAGGTCTGCATGTAAAACACTGAGCGCTTTCCTATATATTTATATTAAAATTATGCTCTCTACACCAATGTACAGGGACATTATTTTAAGTGTCTCACCCGATTGGCGACTTTGCTATCGACCACAATAAAAAAACAATTATGTATTCCCTAACAGTTTTTAGTGAAGAAGCCAAATTTGAAGTAAAAAAAATCTATGTTTACAAATTTGACAGATACGACGCCATATTGGATTTTCTTAAATGGCAACCCTACCTTATAGTAAGCCAGCTGCATTCGCCTATTTGTTCCAACATTAAAAATGTATAATTGTCAATATTTATTTTCAGCCGTTCCGGAGATACGAGGCTTCGAAGTTGATGATTTTGTTATCATCGAATTAACAGAAGCTTTGAGATTAGAAACTCAATTTTTTCTGAAGTTACCTAATTTCTTATAGCGGAGCCACCCATGCTATTATCATATATGTCAGATGTCAGAAAATGACAGTTACGATGCCATTTTGAATTTCTTTAAATGGCAACCCACATTTATAACTACGTCAGTGTATGGCATTTCGTGATCTGATTTCAAAAATATATAGTTGTCGGTATTTATTTCCAACCCTTACCGAAATACGACCGTATCAAAAACTGGATCGTACGATTATGTGTTTTAAGTATCTCACCCCATAAAAAATAGAAGCGTTGTGATTAAAAAATCAATTTTTTCTGGAGATACGTAATTTCTTATGGTGGATCCATCCATGCTATTGTCACATATGTCAGATGTCAAAAAATGACAAATACGACGCCATTTTGAAATTTATTTTTTAATCACAAAGCTTCTATTTTTTAATGGGGTGAGATACTTAAAACACATAATCATACGATGCAGTTTTTGATTCGGTCGTATTTCGGTAAGGGTTGGAAATAAATATCGACAACTCTATATTTTTGAAATCTGACCGCGAAATGCCATACACTGACGTAAATATAAATGTGGGTTGCCATTTAAAAAAATTCAAAATGGCATCGTAACTGTAATTTTTTGACATCTGACATATATGAAAATAGTATGGGTGGCTCCGCCATAAGAAATTACGTATCTCCAGAAAAAATTGGGTTTCTAATCTCAAAGCTTCTGTTAATTCGATGATAACAAAATCACCATTTTTGAAGCCTCGTATCTCCGGAACGGCTGAAAATAAATATTGACAATTATACATTTTTAATGTTGGAACAATAAGCAAATGCAGCTGGTTTACTATAAGGTAGGGTTGCCATTTAAGAAAATCCAATATGGCGTCGTATCTGTCAAATTTGTAAACATAGATTTTTTTTGACATCAAATTTGGCTTCTTCACTAAAAACTGTTAGGGAATACATAATTGTTTTTTTATTGTGGTTGATAGCAAAGTCGCTAATCGGGTGAGACACTTAAAATAATGTCCCTGTACAACCAAATTCAAATCACTTTGCAGGATCCTTGCATCAAATTCACTTCTAATAGTATAAAAGAGTTTCTAATCATCAGCAAAAATAAGCCCTCTGCTAAAATTAATGCTCGTTCCAATTTTATGACTACTATGAACAGAAGTAGTCCAAGGTTTGAACCCTGGGGCACTCCTGATGTGGGTGAAAATGTTTGTGATGTGTAGCCCTTAATTTCAACAAATAATAATCTTTGAAGAAAATATGATAATAAAAGTAAAATATTATTTTGGTCTACTGAGAAGTCTTGAAGAGCTGTAATGATCTATAATTTTTGTTGTCATTTCTATTACCACATTTAAAACTCCTCCTGTGAAGTAGTTGCATTAATAATCTTGAACATTTTCAAATCATCTGCGTAAATCAGTACCTCCCTATTTTGAAACCAGACTATGACATCATTAATGAAGATATTAAATAATAATGGTACCAATATACAGACTTAAAAAATACAAGTTAAAGCCCTTAGATTATTATTAGCTTTTTTTGTTCTTAAACATCATAGACTGTTCGACAAGTATAAATAATTTATTCTAATTTAGGTCTGGAAAATAATTCGACTTTCCAGTAATCATAATGAACTTTACAGCTCTTGCATCATAAATTTAAGATGTATATTCTTCACTACCTAGTTATTAAATAAACCTCAATTAGCGTCCTAAATAATTAGTAATAAAGACTTAAGTGTTATTAAACCTCTTGGACTCTTGGAAAATTTGACCCAATTTTACAGTATATTTTAGAAATATGTAAGTACTTATACAGATTACAATCAGTTACAGTGTTAAAGAACAAATATAGTCTTTTAAATTGTTTTCTTTAGTTGTAAGACATCATTTTTGAATTTATAACTCCCTGAATAGTGTTCTTTTGACTTTGTCTTGCTTAAAATATTCTAAGTTCGAAATATAACTTTAAAGTGTACTTTTACATACCTTCTGTTTTTGAGAGACACAGGTATCTTCCAGTGCTGCTCTTAAATATTGATTTTTCTCCTAAATCTGCATCTGAATCCTGATCATATGTCTTATTGATTGCATAAAAATTTCTTGGGCACTGATCCAAATTTTCCACTATCTAAAACATAAATATGACAAATCTATAGGCATCTTTTCAATTCCAGTGTTTACTTCGTAGGAGTAGGTCAGTACCGATATTTTTTAGCAAACGATTTGCTTGTTATAGAAAATTGCCCTTTAATGCAATAATGTGCCAATGCTCTAAACTTCCACCGGGCTCAATAATATTACGTAATTAACAAGCTGTATAAGTAGTCATTAAAAGAACATTATAAATTATTATCAAACACAATATGTCCAAACCTCACTTTTGGGGAAAATGGTAATTTAATTTAAAATACCCTAAAGTAAAATTAAACATTATTTTAAATATACTTATTTTTATAAGGATTGAAATGGGGTACATTTGTCATCTGCAGAAATGTATGAGAGATATTCAGATATATGGCTGGCACACTACTTGGTCTGACCATATATTTGATACCACTTGAAGCAAGTGAATTAAATAACTAAAATCTGATTTGGGCTTTTTCTTTCTCACCTTACTTGTAGGTACTTGGTACGGCTGTTTACTATTTGTATCTCTCGATTTACGCACCACTCGAGGTACTTGGCTATTTACTGTTTTCACCTCTTGATTTACACATCCACTCAAAGTACTTAAGGGTAAGCAATTAATAATTGCAAATAATTCTATATCGAAACTTACCTGTATTGCAGTAATGGGTCGATCATCAGGCAGTGTTTGTAAAATTTTACTTTGAACAAAAGATTTTAACATGATAATCAGTCTTTAGCAAATCTGAAAACAGAAATAGGAACGCATAAGAATGTTTAATCCTGTGATGTGATAATGATAAGTGATAACAATTTTTTTTGTGTGTTTATCTAATTAAAAATATACCTGTCATATCGTATTACTAGGGTAAATACAATTTCACAAAATCTAAATATAAACTGGGTTATTAAAATAAGATGACTAATAATTTCTTCAGAAGAAAAACCCAACAAATTTTTCGGACTACAGTTCTTCGTAATAACTTTAAACTAGTACGTCAAAATCTAAAAACAAACCTTCAAAAACCTTGAAAGTAAACTCTATTGACCTTTCTTCTACAAAATGGCACCAGAATCACAAACTAAGGATATAAAAAAATCAACAACAAAAATACATTTTAACTAAATGTAATGACTGGAACATAATAATACGGCTTATCATTTTTATTTATAAATTAAAATGTTATAAAAATAAATAAAACATTACTTACACCACAGCCAGAAAAACACTTCTTCACATCACAAGTCACAATGATGTTTTATTAATTAATTTGTTGAGCTATGATTCATTTTAATCCAATCGGCCTGTCATAGAATTAATTTATTTAATTTAAAACATAAATTTACATCAAAATTACTATATAACTTTCGAAAGAGTCAAAAAACTTGTAAAATTTTTTTTATTATTCAAATAACTTAAGAATGTATTTTCAATTTTAAAATTCCCGGTTAAATTTTCCTATTGTCTCTGTTTAATCTTGGCAACAATATCGTAGCAATAAGACAATTTCGTGATTCTGGCTGGAGACTGTAAAGCTCGAAAAATTTATAAATTGAATTTTTAATAGGAATAAACCCGTACAATAGCCACGATACAACTATCCTGGGTATGATATCAAAAGGAGGCGCAGTGGATCGTGACGTCACCTTGTGGGAAATGTTTGAATTGAACGCGCCGAATTATACGGCAACGCGAAGTAAACGCTATTAAAAGGCAATTTTATATGATATTTTTAATAAATTTATGATAAATCATATTACCTTTAGAATTTATACTGCGAATGAAATCTTGAAACATACATTTTATATAGATATATTGATTATTGTCAAGATTTAAAACTTAATATACTACCTTATTACCTTCCTTTTAACTCAAACTTGTAAATGTGATTATGTTGGAAGGAAAATTAAAGTATTTAGGAATTCGTTTAGACCAAAATTATACATATAATTTTAAACTCTAACTTAAAAACGGAGAATATCGCAATATGGCGGTTTTTGGGCACAAGTGACGTCACGAAAACCTGCGCGGTATCATATCTTCTTTAGTTGTATCATGTACACTAGCAAGCTGGCGAATCTTGGAGACAATGGGACAACAACAATCCCGTCACACATTTTTTTCTTCTGTGGTAGCACATTTTGCACTTCCCTACAAGCTGCAGTGCCAAGTTCTGTGCTGTATGCCGATTTGAAAAACTTTCTAAAATATGCAGAATTTGAGCAACAAAAGATCTAATGAAAGATTTAACGAAAACTACTTAAATTGAATAGGTAATTCTTCATTTTTTATATAATCTTTAAGAATGTCCAATGTCCTAGATAATACCTCTAGTGCAATCGTCTAAATATTTGAATTAACATTTATCTTTTTTGGTATTTTTTTTTGAGGAGTTTCTTGGGTTTGAAGGAGGCGATGAGTTTATTTTTTAGAAATCACTTTTGATCAGGGGCAAGTACCTACCTTATATATATTTTCAGGTTACTTCCAAGAAAACCGCTAGGCTAGTCTTGATCGCTATGGAATTTATCTGCTAACATTGCTTACAAGTCAACAACCTATCATTCCTCTGTGCTACAACCTACAACTGACAACTGACAGAAGATAAAGATAAAAAAATAAATACGTTTTATTTGGGAATTGGGAAAGCTTCTAACTATTTTTCATTAAAAAATAATTAAGCTAATTTCTTAATTTCAGGCAAACTTTAGAATACTTAGTACTCGTAAAATTAAATTATTGTTTACTTCCTACTTTGTTAATACAATGGGTTCAAAAAAGCATCGCAAAAGAGACAGTTCTTCCTCATCGGATAGCGATTCTTCCGATTCTTCAAATGATTCCCGGAAGAAACGCTCCAAAAGACACCACTCAGAAGAAAAGGATACAGCTAAATTAAAAGAAATCAAAAAGAGCCACGTCGAAACCTACAGGTTTGTATTAAACGGGTATATTTTTTATATCTCTCTTAAGCAAAGAAAATCTAAAGTTTTCTTTATTTTCTAGGAAGTTAATTTTAATTGAATAATATTTTGAATGTTGCTCGCAAACTCCTTTAAAGCTAAAACATGAAACATGCATTTGCAGAGCAAAAAGACGGAGTTCAGAAGAAAAAGGATCATCTAAACAGGATGAAAGATATCACAGGAGATCAAGCTCCTATGACAGAAAGGGTCATAAGGAAAGATCCCGATCTAGGGAATACTCTAGAAGAGAGGTGGACAAGGAAAGTGGAAGAAGTGGTGGTTCCAAAGGAACAAGAGACTATGATAGAGATGGAACAAGAGGTGCTAGAGACTATGAAAAAGATAAAAGACATGAATCTAAAGATTATCGATATGACCCAAGGGATCGTTATGATGATAAGAAAAAGGATACTTTTAGAAATAATGACAGAGCAGATAGAAATGACTGGAAAAATAATAGAGATAAGAGGTAGGAAATGAATATGTGGGTATCACCATAGATATGAACAAGTTTAGGGTAATTAAAACTGGAAGAAAAATGTTTTTTTAACAATTAAGTAAATGTTTTTTTAAATTTGTACTTTTCAGTTATAACTAGAAAGTTGTTTTAAGTTAATAAACATTACTCAACTCATCATTCACTCAACTATTTCACAGGACAAACTATGGACTTACCAACTTTATCTCAAGGGCTACAAAATGGCCTACCTAAACAAAAACATTCATTTCTTAGGCAATAACTACTCTTTTTTCAATAGGCAAGTCAGATCCATGAACTTAGCTTAAACTGATTTGATAGCCTTAATTTGTTCTGGGGGTATTTTAGCCTTTAATAACTGTTCTTGCTATTTAGTGTTTTACTTTTTTTTATCTACTTATGTTTTAGTATTACATATTGATAACCTATATCAACAATTGTTTATACAACAATGTTTATTGTAATGTTTACAAAATGGGCTTGCCCCTGAATAAATAAATATATACCTAATTTATTAACTACACTTTTTTAGGGATAATAGACGTAGAAGTAGAAGCAAATCTTTTGATCATGCTAGTGCAAAGTGGGGCAAAAACATTGATAGCGAATCCAAAGATAACAAGAAAGATGTTCAGGAAAAACAAAAACCTAATTTTGCACTTTCTGGAAAGCTGACTGAAGAAACTAATACCTATAAAGGAGTTGTCATTAAGTACAGGTAAAATTAACATTTTTTTAAATAGGTACTCTAAAAATAGACAGTGTGGGGATTTTAAATGGAATACTGCTAATAGCGACTCTGGGAATAAGATCAATCAATCAATAATAAACTTTATCAGGCACTTGGGCCCAAATAGCTAACCACCGCATGCATTATACAAATAAAAAATATATAATAATATTAGACTACAAATGTTACTACAGCTACTACCTACATTCAAAATCATTTTTTATATAACTACTTACTTAATGTTCTTTATTAAACTGTACTTCAATATAAAAATACAATTATTTATAACTACATATTATTATTATTATATTATGAAGGTACCTATAAATATTGACATTAAATATATAAACCTTTAAAAATATGTACACAAATTAAGCTAATTACTGTAAAAATATTATTTCATGAGGGATTCATATAGAGTTTGTGATGGAAATTTTCTTTTGAATTATATGTTTGGGTTTCTAAGGTAGATCGGTGGATGTATGGCGTTTAAATTGTGCTGCTTTTTGACAAATTTTATGTTTAAAGTGTGAAAACGTTCTTTCTCCAATTTCTATATTGTAAAGCGTCGGTTTTCTTGCATTGCACAGCAGTAGTCTTGAGGCTTCACTGTTGGGTTCCTTGGAGGCACAGGAGATGGCCAAAAAATGCTTTGCTTCCAACAGACTGCTTTTAAATGAGAGCAAGACAGAGAGAATAGTGTTTGCACTGAGAGAGGTTGGGACTGTGAATGACTCAGTTGGTCAAGTTAAATTTCTTGGGGTTTTGCTGGACCCAAAAGCACAATGGGATATACATGTTGAGGCTGTAACCTTAAAACAATAAAACTATATATCTGCTGCGTCGCCTTGCAGAGAATGTATTCTATGAAGTACTTAGAACAGCATATTTTGCGACCTTTCACTCACAGCTCTCGTATGCCCTTCTTGTGTGGGGCCATGCCTCGGGTGCCCAACATTTGTTTGGTCTTCAAAGGAGGGCGGTTAGGGTGGTGAGCGGTCTTGGTTACAGGGATGATTGTAAAGCAAGCTTCAAGAGGCTTGGTATACTTATGTTACCATCTCTGTACATTTTTGAGAATTTGCTCTTTGTCAAGAAAAATATCCATTTATTTGCAACCCATCAAGACGTGCCTGCCTATTCTACCAGGAACAAAGGCAACTTAGTGCCAGCTTACTGGCGACTAAAGAGGTGTCAGAATGGCCCAGGATACTGGGCTATAAAATATTTTAATGTGTTACAAATGGACGTGAGGGAACTACCATTTCATAGATTTAGGGAAAAAATAGAACAAATTTTAATCTCAAATCCATTTTATTCAAATAAGGAATTTATTTATTTATTTATAGTATCAACAACTTATACAAGTTGATTATAGATACATACATAAACCTAATTCTAAAAGCTTATAAGCTATAGGAATTTAATATTAATTACTGTAATTGCCTAATTAACTCAGTTCTTAATTTTAATTTAAATCTTTCAAACTTTGTATTGAATATGTCAATATCTCCACAATATTTATTGAAATGACAGCATAGTCTTACAAGCGGAGAGTTTCTATACAAATTTGTCCTCGGTGCAGAAACATAAAACATTTGTAAAGATCGAGTATTAATTATGCCTATCTTAAATGGGCGCTGTTCTAAAAACTCTTTGTTATCTATCATATTTAGAATTAATTTATATAGGAAAACAATACCCGTCTCCACACGCAACAGCCTCAAAGATGGAACGTCAAACAGACTACACAAAAGCTTTTGATCAGTACCTCTTGGTGGATAAGTTGAAAATGACTTATAATGCAAGAATTTTAAAAATTTTCGCTGAACACACTCCAAGAGACTAATTTTATTTGCATACTGTGGATCCCAAATAGTACATGTATACTGAAGTTTTGTAACTACCATCGACTTATATAATGTGATTATAGCATTACTATTTTCGATTTCGGCGTTCAACCTTGCTAGAGGTCGGATCGAATGCGCTGAGTTAGTAGAGTTTATCTTAATAAATTAATTAATTAATTAGAAGAAAATGAGTGACAGTGAAAAAGAAGACGGAGGTGACATGGAATGGCTTTTAACTGAGTATAGGAAAAGAAAAAGAAAGAAAAACGATCCAAATATGCTAAGTAGAGAAGACATCTCAGAAATAGTCGGACATTCAACCCAACACGCCAAAAACGACCAAGATAAGGTAGGAGATTCCAACTCCCAAAAAAACACATTAAATATACAAACAAAAACCATTCACCCAAAATGCAAGAAATAATCCATAAAGAATACAAACATCTTTTTTATATTAGTACCGCTGATAACATAAATAGAATTGATATATCGAATGCCTGGGAGCAGGAATTCCCCAACAATAGAGATACAATTTTAAAAACAAAAAAAGGATTTCTAATAAAATCTGACACAGAAAAATACAACTTACTGGGAAAACTAGCCAAACTAACGGGAAGTAAAACTATTACTGCATACAAAGAAACAACACCGTACACAACAACGACACGCAAAGACCCAGAAACAACATATTCGGTAGTAATAGCCAGTGTTGAAAAATACATCCAAGATGAAAAAATAAGCCAACACTTGGAAAAAATCCAAATCGTACAGAGATACTGCAAAAGAATAATATCACGAACAACCGGACAAGCAACTTCATTAAACCGCATAATTACATCGTGTCAGAAATCCTTTGAAAACTTAATTAACAACGGATTATTCTACAAAAATAGACACTATGCTATTTACCCAAATGCTCCCCCAACACCCGCCCCAATTCCATGCAAAAAATGCAGTCAATTTACACACAAAACGGAAGACTGCAATAATCAAATAATCTGCGAAAAATGTAAAGGAAACCATCAGACCCATAAATGTTCTACATCACTACCAGCTAAATGCTTAGCTTGTGGTAAGGAGGATCACCGGGCTTGGTCATTTAAATGTCCAAACAGACCAACTAAACCAATCGAGGGAATCCCGAATGCGAAAATTCGAATGCTCAACAAGAAAAGTAAGGAAATACCACCTGAAAAGACACAAAATAATAGAATCCACTCACAGATCACAATCCATGACCTCATTGTAAACACCTATGTAAACAAACTAAACAAACCCAAAAACATCAATCGGGAAGAACTGATTCAAAAATTAAGGTCAAGATTTATAGATAACTATAATTTAGATACTACAGCAGTATTTTCGGGAAACAGAATCTATATACTTATGTTCGACTTACAACAACCGAACAGCATTTCACCAACAGAACCATTAAACAGCGAGAACAACAGTCAACACCATGTCAGTTAACCTTCTGTATGGAAACATCAATGGATATACGAGCAAAAAAACTCAACTATATAACTTTATAACAAACAACAATATTGACTTATTGCTACTAGTAGAAACAAAAAACAAAATCGACTCCAAAACTAACTATCAAGACTGGAAAAACATACAAAAACTACCCAAGAGGTGGCAGCATGATACAAACAAACCCCAAAATCGAAGTTAAAAAGGAAAATCCTCCAGTCATCAACAATCTACTAAATGAGTGTTTGCATTTCAGTCTACCATACCAAGAAGACAGAATTCATATATTTTTAATTTATATACATCCGACAGCAAAAATTGAAGAAAGTATATTTATCAAGGCTTCAATATACAAGTATGCAATAATTATTGGAGATTGGAACTTTAACAAACGAAAAGAAAAACAACTAAAAGAGTTCCTAAAAAACGCAGATTTTGAAAAGGTTATCACTCCTCCCACATTCCTCATGCCCAATAATATTGACTCGACCCCGGATGCATTAATATATACAAAGTCTGTCAAAAAATGCATAAAAAACACTAAATTAATATCAGATGTTGGTTCCGATCATCAATTCATACAAGTAGAACTAGATATAAAGCAAACACCCACGGAAAAAATACAGACAAGATGGAACTATGCTAAATCAAATATGGAAAAAATAAACGAGAAACTAGAAGAATACATACAAGAACAAGAACATACAATAAACGAAGATTATATTTCTCAATTTAATAAAAAATTACAAACACTTATAGAACAACACACACCAAAATCGACACAAGCCCCATTTGCATACCCGCTCCCACCCTATATTGTGTCCTTAATTAAACAAAAAAGACGCATGTACAGAGACTATTATGCATCACCAGACCCAGACGTTAAAGAAAAAATCAACAAGTTCAACAAAAACATACAGAAACCAATTTTTGAATATAAGAAACATACGTGGCTGAGTACATGTAAGGAAATTAATGATGATCATGGCAGAAACTTTTACGGAAAAATCAAAAAATTATCTAGATACAAATCAACAAACACAATTCCTGATTTGGAAGAAAATGACATTATATATAGTTTAGACCATGAGAAAGCCATACTATTTCAGAAGCACTACAAAGAACACTTTAGAGAATCAAACCTCCCATATTTCAATGCACAACATAAAGAGAATATTCACCACTGGAATCAAAACTACTTTGAAAATCCTGCAGAGTCACCAAACCTTGTCCTCAATCCAGAAGAATATTATGTAATTTTACACGGTCAAAAAAACAGTGCACCAGGCTCCGACAATATTCCATGGTATGTCGTAAAACAACTATCCACACGCACATATCATCAAAATATTTGAATATTGCATAAACAACCTGATCTTCCCTAGCGTCTGGAAAGAGGGAACAATAATTAACATTCCCAAACCTCACAGCGACCACAAACTACCAGAGAACTACAGGCCAATTACATTACTTCTGGTATTGGGAAAGCTTTATGAAAAGATTATTAGAAATAGACTACTGGAATGTATACAAAACAAGATTCCAAAATGCCAGTTTGGATTTAGAGAGGGCTGCTCCACAATCCATCCACTAACAATCCTATGCTCAAACGTACAAACAGCCAAACACCAAAACCTTAAAACAGCTGTTCTTCTCTTAGACATCAAAAAAGCATTTGACAGTGTCTGGCACGAGGGACTTATGTACAAACTACACCAGCTGGAGGTGCCCAAATACTTAATCTGCATAATAAGGAAATTCCTAAATACGCGCACATTACGGGTTAAAATTAATGGCACAGTGTCCGAAGAATTTACCCCCGAACAAGGAGTGCCACAGGGTTCCCCACTCTCGCCTACCCTATACAATATATACTGCTATGATATGGGCACGGACATGGACAACGATAAAAACTGTTACTTACTACAATTTGCAGACGATACAGGTATTATAGCTCACAAGAACTCCACTTGGAAAGCCACAGAAGAACTACAGGAGGCAGTATCAACAATGGAAGAATGGTTTAGAAAATGGAGAATAACACCAAACCCAAAAAAAACTCAACTCCTTCTCTTCAACCATAATATTACAGACCACTCGCTGCAGATACTACTAGGCAATCAACAAATTAAGCCAGATAAGACTGCAAAATACCTAGGAGTACAACTAGACGCTAAACTTAATTTTAACAAACACACCTCTGCCATTAAAAACAAAGTCAAAACTCGAGCTAAGTACTTTAGATCTCTGACTTTTAAGAATGAGGGTATTAACACCAAAACGGCAGCAAAAATATACAAGTCAATTTGCAGGCCACTTCTAGAGTATGGACACGTACTGCTGAGTAATGCCAGACCACCAGCCTTAAAACCCCTCAAAGTAGCAGAAACATCAGCTTTGAGAACCATGACAAAAATACGACACCCAGAAAACCCTCTTCACAACCCCAGCAACCGACAACTTTACCAAAAAACCAATATACAACCCATTGATCTAAGACTAACTGAATTAACTAGCAAATTCAAAGCCAAACCCGACAATCTGAATCTCATCGAAGAACTGTGCCTAACAAGAGATAATCAAGAATCTAGATATAGATACCCAGAACAAACCATATTGGAGATTTTAAGGAACCATGCAGCTAGATAGCAAAACTATTAATCAAATTAATCTGACTTGTTTTAGTTTTTTTTTTGTTGCTCTTATTTATAAATTACATTTAATCATTTTATATTTGCAAATACTACATACTGTTAATATTAAGAATTAATTAATGTACTGTGGCTGAAGGACTTCGGTCGATGGCCATTTGGGAAACCAATAAAAAACATAATAATAATAATAATAATAATAATAATATTTTTAAAGAATTTACAGGTTCTAATAATGAATCCTAACATTTTTAGAGCGCTGGCAGTTATGTTATCAATATGCCCAACAAAACTTAACTTAGGGTCAAAATAGATTCCAAGATCCTTGTGTAAATCAGTTCGTTTTAGAGGTATATCATCGATGCAGTATGTAAATTCAATCTTTTGAGTTCTACATGTAAAAGACATTACAGCGCACTTTCCTATATTTATATTTAAATTATGCTCTCTACACTAACGCACAACCAAATTCAAATCACTTTGCAGGATCTCTGCATCAAATTTATTTTTAATAATATGAAAGAGAGTATAATCATCAGCAAAAATAAGCCCTCTGGTGAAATTAATGCTAGGAATATTTTAATTATTTCAGTCCATAGTATACTTTAAGAAGTTGTACGCCAAGAAATTTTATTTTTTCCTGATTATCAGGCATCTCGGACATGTCTCTCAAGGAGAAGACCATTTCATAAGTTTTGTCTTTGTTGAGCAAACGTTTATTGGCCTATTCCCGGAGCCGCTATAAGCAGCGTTCCATCTTAAATCCCCACCCGTAGTTCAGTTATAATTATGGCATATCAGATAATCAACTATTTTAAGATCTATCCTACATTAAGTGTGATATTTACCTGACTGTATTTTAAATGGAATTAGTTTGAAATGTGTTATCGATGGTTGTACCTATTAATTTATTTTAAATAACATTTATATATAAGTGAGTGAAAAAAATTACACACAGTCTACTAGTTTATTAGAAGGTTTTCTATTCAGAAAAACCTCATTGAATAGAAAACCTAGTGGAGCAGACTGTGTGTAATTTTTGTCCCTCACTTATAATATCACTCCACTGAGAGATGGGCTACTGCTACAAAATTTATATATAACTATTTTACTTCCTTGTTTAGATAAAGTGGTAAAACCTGTTGCAAATGTTTTGTACTAACTACACAAAATTTTTAGATAATAGTTACAATTACCAAAAAATGCAATTGCGAAGCAACCTTTTCTAAATTAGTACATTTATCTATTTGGGCAAATGATGCAGTTTAGTAGTATTGTATTATTGAATTTAGTGAACCCCCCGAAGCAAGAAAACCTAGAAGAAGATGGAGGTTATATCCGTTCAAAGGAGACAAAGCCCTCCAAACTTTATATATTCATAGAGAAAGCGCCTATTTGATAGGCAGAGATCGGAAGGTTGTCGACCTGGCTGTTGACCATCCTTCTTGTTCTAAGCAACATGCAGCTTTGCAGTACAGATTAGTGCCTTTTACCAGGGACAACGGCTCTGTTGGTAAGTGACAGGTTAAAATATGATTACATTTATTTTTTTATTGACAAAGTGGCTACTGATATTAATGTTAAACTTTTTTTAGTAAGATTTAATTATGTCATTTCGATATGTTAAAAACTTTAACAACTTATGTAATAATACTTTATTAGAAACAATGAGTTTTTGTCTATAACCTAATTTATCATGTGTCTGTTTAAAGGTTGGAGACAATGACGTTTCTTGAACGGCAGTAGAGTTTTGGACTTGCATTGTCTTTATTTGTTTAGAATCACTACGTTTCAACTGGTAAGTATCTCCAGTCGTCTTTAGGTGAATACTGAATAAGTACGGTAACTACAGCTCTATTTATACTAGGCAGGTGCTGTCATCAGGAGCAGACTTGAGGAAGACTTGACCCTACAAGAAAGAACACCGCTACCTACAAATGCCATCATGGAACTATTGGAATGCTGCCTTAACAATTCTTATTTTCAAGAAAAAGATAGATTCTTTAGCCAAGAGGACGGACTACCAATGGGCTCATCTCTCTCGCCCATAATCGCCAACATTTATATGGAATGGTTCGAATCCGAAGCAATAAAACAAGCAAAGAAGAAACCAAAAATATGGCTTAGATATGTGGATGACACCTTCATTATTTGGAACGGAAACGAGGACGAACTCAGAGAATTCTTACATCACATTAATAACTTTGCACCGACAATTAAATTCACCATGGAAAAAGAAGAGAGCAACCAATTACCTTTTATAGACGTCAATGTAGAGAAAAATGGCAACACCTTCCTAACCTCAGTGTACAGAAAACCTACACATACAGGGCAATATCTCAATTATACATCAAACCACTCAAACACCACAAAACATGGCATAGTAAGAAACCTTGTGGATAGAGCAATTACTCTCTGTAACTCAAACGAAGCTCTCAAAAGAGAAACTAACCACATCAAGACCGACCTCAACAAGAATGGCTATCCCATGAAACTGATTGACACAATATTGGAAAATCGCAAGAATCGGCCAAACACACGTAAAGCAGAGAAAGAGATACAACCAATACTCAATATTCCGTATGTCAAAGGAGTATCGGAGAAAATAAGAAGACTAGGAAAACGATACAACATCGAAACAGTATTCAGCTCTAGAGACACTTTAAGAAGCCACCTAACGAAGACGAGACCAGTAAGCCAGAAAGACAAGAAAAATTGTCTCTACCAGATCCCCTGCGAATGCGGCCAGTCTTACATTGGTGAGACACTAAGACCACTAGAAGTAAGGATTAAAGAACATCGGAATAATACCCGAAAAGGAGAGACCGAAAAATCAGGTGCAGCTGACCACGCCTGGACGCACGGCCATCATATCATGTGGACAAAAGCGGAAATCCTGCAAAAAGAACCGCACTGGAGGAAGAGGAAGTTTAAGGAAGCTGCTACCATACACCAAAATCCAGGTTGCTTTAGTAAGCCTTCATTAGACATGAGAAACGTCTGGAAACCCTTGTTAAGTAAATGTAATCTTAGAATAAGACCACCCAAGAGTTAAACGCATGATTCATCGAGCATGACGTCATCGAGCATGACTCATCAAGCATGACTCATCCAGTTATGCGTCATCACCTAGCAACACGCATGACTCCGCCCACTAGTCATGCGTCACAGCACCTGCCTAGTATAAATAGAGCTGTAGTTACCGTACTTATTCAGTATTCACCTGAAGACGACTGGAGATACTTACCAGTTGAAACGTAGTGATTCTAAACAAATAAAGACAATGCAAGTCCAAAACTCTACTGCCGTTCTAATTTATCATATTGATCTGTGACATATTGAATTGAATATTTATTAATGAATGTACATACATAATATATAAGTATATTTTCACAAGTCAATTATATATATTTATACATACAGGGACCTTCACCTCACCTCCCGTCTTCTATTGCTAACTTATTAATTAAGTTAGGATTTTGATATTTAGCAGACTTTACCTGTATCTTAGGACGCATTTCAAAAAAAATGTTTTTGTTTATATAGGGTGTTCTAAAAAAGTGTGACGTCATAAGGATCTATTTTTTACATTACATGCTATATAATATATTCTTGTTTATTTGGATGCCTCTTATAGTTGCCTTCATACCCCCCAAAATTTTAATGAAATCGGTTCAGTATCATAGGCGAAAAAAAAAATACTAAGAAAAAGCAGCTTTGCACCACTGGTTTTAAAAATTAATAAAAAATAAAAATACTGCCTTGGTATTAACATTATACAAAGGTACTGATTAAATAATGTTTAACAGTCTCGTTAACCAAGTTTGATTAATACGAATTGTACAGGGTGTCCCAAGTTTAGTTTCAAACTTTGCAAATTTTAAATCAATTTATTTTTCTTCTTTCAAATTTGAACCCATCTAGGTATATTATTATGTCATTCGATGCAATATTAAAAATCAAACATTTGTCCTAATTGCCACCTAATTATTTGCAGAAAACTCATTTTATCAACTAATAGATATTCAGAGACATTTTGTAAGTATTAAGTTATTTTTAATTTAACCATGAGCTTAGATATGGGTAACCTTCTTAGAATTTTCGCCCAAAAAATGGCACACCACTGACCTTGGGACGCTACTGACTCTTTTAAAGCATTAAAGGGTAAGCCAGGTAAGAAATACACAAAAGGTGTCGCTTGAAAATTTTTAATAGGATGAACCATTTTCGTGAAAATTTTCTAAATCGGTTTTTATGCACGCCTATGGACAAATTTAAGTGCGAGTTAAAATTGCTCAGAACTTGACAAAAAAAATTACGAGATTAAAAAAAATATGACTTAATACTTGTAAAATGTAGTCTCTAAATATCTATTAGTATATTCTGTTTCAATGAACTAGCTGACACCATTGAAAAAATATATGGAAAAATCTTAAATAAGTTTATAAGTTTTTTAACTACTCCTAATTCTCTTCAACATCGATATACCTCATTGTTAAATTTTCCTTATTATATTCTATAGTAATAGTAGTGTTAAATTCTACATGACCCAAGTTATTGAGCAGATCAGGCGTTGTGTTAACAAAATAATTATTAAAATTATTCGCGGCAGAGTATATATCTCCATTTACTTTGATCGAAGGCTTGACATATTTTTACCCCTAATCTGATTAACAACAAACCATGTAGTTTTTGTGTTGTTATCAGAGTTCTTTATTTTATTTGCAAAATACCTTTTTTTAGACTCGTTAACAAACTATTATTTTCTTTTTAACACTGTATTGATTACTTCTATTTTTTAACACATATAACTTACCACTTATCATCACTTACCTCAGGATTATTCTCTTTATACTTAGATTTATTATAGTTTCTTTGTGGAACTTTTTTTGAAATAAGCTGATAAAACAAGCCACTGTTCATTTACTTACTAGCTGTTCTTCTACAGTATACACGGGCTGCCAATGAGTATGGTGAAGAATATTTTTTAATTTTAATTTATAACTTTCACCAAATGATTTTGAACGTATCAAAAAATTATTGACCTAGGGATCATTGTTGATAAACATTTAAAATGAGACCAACATATTCTTAACTTGTGAAAAATTTATTTATATCCAAGAGAAATCTTCGGTAAGAAGCTTTTATTTGCGGTTTATAAAGTTATTATCGAATACTTAATAAAGCATGGCATAATTGTGTGGGACGGCATTTACAATAATGCCCTAAAACGCAAAATTATGATCTCAAAGTACTTTATACCGGGTGACGCAGGATTTCATAGCAGTTAAAGGGAGGCATTAGTTACAATCTAAAATTATTTTAAATTATACAAGGTGTAAAGTCAGGGCATATCAAACATATTTTTTTTAAAATGGAATACCCTATATTTTATATTATTTTCTAATTCCTCACAAAATTCTACGCCTATTTTGCCCAAAATGTCAAATGTCTACATTCAGTGATTTTTGAAATATTGACGTTTAAAATGCTACATTTTCATACTTTGACAGGCTGTAACATTGGAAAGGTTTATCTTAGAGAAAACTGATTTTCACCTCCCATCATGATTTTTTTTCTCTATCTAAAAGTTATATAGCTTCCAGTTTAACATGTTTAACTAAAATTCTGATTTTTTGTTTAACATGTTAAGCCGGAAGTTGTAACTTTTAGATAAACAGGGTGTAACACTGAAATGGTTAATCTTGGAGGAAAAGAGTTTTCACCTCTCCATCTTAGTTTTTCATTCTCTATATAAAAGTTACAACTTTCGGTTGAACATTTTCAACTAAAAAAAAACGGTGAAAACTATATTTCCGAGTATTTTTCTCTAAGATCAACCATTTCAATGTTACAGCCTGTCAAAGTCTGAAAATGCCATATATTAAACGTCATTGTCTAAAAAAACAATAGGTATAATTTTGTGGGAAATTACAAAATAATATATAGGGTGTTTCATTTAAAAAAAGTATGTTTGCTATGCCCTGACTATTTGGGATACCCTGTATAATTCTAGATGGTAGAACTAATGTCTTCCTATAACTGTGTTTTTGAAAAAAAATATAAAAAAGTTAAATAGTTCAGACGCTATGAAATCCTGCGTTGAGAGTGGGCCACCTTGTATTTTCATCAAAAGTTAGATTTTGAGTATGGACCGTAATTAATTAAGAAACTTCTATATTGCTACTAAAACAGAGTAAATGTGGTTAATATTTTAGGTAAACGCGTAAGACCTTACCTAATAGACCTGGAATCTGCAAATGGCACTTTCATCAACAACAAAAAAATTGACTCAAAAAAGTACGTTGAACTTCTAGAAAAAGATGTAGTTAAGTTTGGGTTCAGCTCAAGAGAATATGTCCTCCTGCATGAGAACAGCAAAGATGAAGCTATGGACGATGATGTGAAATTAGAAGATGAAGAGATAAAAGAAGAAATCGATATAAAGGAAGAAAGGCCGTAGGTCTGATAGGTAGTTTTCCTATAATTACGTTGTAGGCGTCTGGTCTTAAAACGCGGTAAGTGACAATTATACTGATTTTCACTCTTTGGTAAAAAAGCTCAGTAATAATCGTTTTTGATTCTCTAGTTCAAGGGGTTGCGAGTGTCATGCAGTGTTTTTTTCCAAAAAAATTGTATTATGGTTTACCATGTTTTATGACCTCCCGCCACATTTTTTTTAAATACCTATAAATAAATAGGTACGTAGAGTGTATTGAGTTTTGATGTAATATTAAAATAAATATGGACAGCTTTTCAAGTTTCCAAGTACATTTTAACAGCAAGTAAGTTCAATGTAAAAAATTATTAAAATATGAATCTATAAAATGTTTTTTTTTACCAAATTGGAAAGAACCTAAAATTAAACTCAATATTCCAATATCGTTTTATCCAAAAAGCAACCAAATACCTATCTTTGGGACCCAAATATTTACGGTTTTAAGTTTTAAAAATAATGATTTATCAATTAATAATAACAAGAAAAGTAATATGAACAAATTTGACCATATTTTGTTTTTATTAACTTATAAATCAAAACGCCAGAGGTAGATTATTGTACTCGACAGACCGGTATTTGACCGATTTTTTAATGAAATAAAAAAGTAATGATAAACAGGGTGCTACAAATTCGTATTTTTACAACCATGTAAAAATATTAATTTACAGTGTCAAAAATAAAGTAAAAAAACGTCCTCGCACGAATTTGTAGTACCCTGTAGTGTTTAAACCCTAAACTTAGGTAGGCATGGATAACACCTTACATTTTTGCATGTCCATAGAATGACATCGATACTGCTTATGGTATCAACAATCTGTCAGCACAATTGCGCCATGGCACACGTTACGAATGTAAGTTTGTTTATGTATCACCAGTGGGGTATTTAGGCTGCAGCACGCCCCCCCCCCCCCCCCCCCCCCCCGACCCCTCCGAGTTTAGGAGCTCGGGTCTAAAAGTCTAATTGCAACCTAATTTTATGTCTCACTGTCGGACTCTTAATTTAAATCTTTAAATAATGTATTCTTGGCTTAGATTACAAAGGCCTTGTAGGAAATGTTTAGATTTTAAACTTTTCCTTCTAAAAGCCCTGTTTTATATAGAGATTAAGGTTTCGGACGCATATCGTTTTAGTTATTGATTTATGATGCAATTTTATAGGAAAACAAGTAAAAAGAATATTTTATAGTATTTTTCTATTATATACTTGTCTGTTCCGTTTTCCCTTTTTTAGAGCTATTTTAAATTAACAAAAATATAACCCAATGCAATAAAATATTTTTACAACAAAAACAAAAACCAATTAGGTATTTATTTTTAAAGAGAAATATTAAAGTAAAAATTTTAATTTACACATTTTTTATGGAAGAAACTGTATGATAATTTATAATAAAAAAAATAGTGCGGGAAGAAACGAGAATGCTTTATTATAAATATACAAAACGCATTTAAAAAGGAGTATTTCAAAACCTAAGCATTTGCACCAAAAACTGCTAGATCTACGCTCCTAAAATACATGATTTCTGAAAAAATCATCAATTTTGGCGTGGTGACCGATATTTACTTTATTTTTAATCATGAAAAACCGATCCCGAAAAACGCTGGTTAGAGTCATACCTACATACGTCTTATGTTAAAATTTTGGATTTACACCAATAATCATATTTTTTAACTATATAAATGTTTTTTGTTTAAATAAAGAACCAGCTAGGAAATAAAAAAAAACATTTAAAAAAACAAATTTTAATAATTTAATTTTCGAAATTTGATAGTAGTTAGGTGAATTTTAAACGAACTTTGGGCGTGGCTCCACCTTTTTCACTAGGTGCAATATCATGAAATACATGTAGTCCCCATTGTCCCTTTGTGTCATTGCATCATAGAAGTCATCGACGCGGTTTTAACACATGTGGCACACAGGAAGGTGTTAACAACACAGTGTTACCCATGCCTACTCTTAGGTAGACTTTTGTGAGATTAGATGTGTGTCAGTTATAGTCCTTTTCCACGGTAACTTTTTAATATGGAGAGTTGAAATTTGGCATATAGTTGCTTTTCGGTCCTAAGTTATTTTTCATAAATAAAAAGAACAAGAGTCCAACCAAAATGTGTATTTTCAGCTAAATTAATATTATTTAGAATATTTTGCAATCCTTCAATAATATTATTGCATACTTTTTAGAGAATTTTTGAAGTAGTTTTTATTTTTCCATAATTTTAAGTGAACTGGCGAAAAATATTTTTACTAAAACTGAACTTGGAAGCTTGTAAAATTCCGAAAATATCTATTGAACCTTCAAAAAAGTTTTGAATCGACAAAAGTTATAAATTTTATTATTATGATTTGAACTATGGGTTATCCTATTTTAAAAATTATTTTGATGGAATTGACAAAAAAAATTGTTTAGTAATTATTGTCTCTGATGTCTGCATTAAAGTTATTTATGTATATTAATTAGCATTTTAAGGAAACAATATACAGATTCTCAAGTTTATTGATAAAATTTGTACAAACAACTTACAAATATGGGTTTATTTATAAAATAAATAGCAAATTAAAAAAATTCCCATTTTCGTTTTAATTAAAATGGAAACAATATCTAACTACTAATAAGCATCACATCACGATATTCATTTCTATTTACAATCAAATGTACATAAGTTTTTCTAATAAATACAAGCTAACTACTCTTCTTAATATTTTATATAGGGCGTCCCTTAATGACGTGCTCATAATTTAGTGTGTGATTCCTCAGGTCATTTATGAAGAAGTTTATATTAACATATGTCATCAACGGCTGACATTTTTACAGGGTATTGATTTATTATTTCTCCACGGCCATTACTGAATGCAATAATTCCAAAATCATTTTTGATATAGAATGTAAAAATTATCGCTCTTGAGTTGGAATATTTATTCTGAAACACTTGCTTCTTATGCGTTTTGCGTGTATTTTAATTCCACAACGAGATACGGAATGAATATTCTGTAATTGATCTAAACGACATAGGTTGCCATGAATTTCGAAACTGTCAATGTCAGCAGACAAATTTTACTGCAAGTCAAAATATGAGTGAAAAATCGGATGAATCAGATATGGAACTGGATAATACTCCACCTGAAATTACAAATATTGCGAATAGTATTTTTGGTCGTGGAGAAAATATAGTCTGCTACTCGGTTAGAATGAAAATTCGATACTCGTGGTTCTCCACTCTCATCAAATGTTCATTCCAACCTCGTTGCAGAATCTACTATTCTTAAAGCGTTTTTTTGTAATATTTTCGATTCTATTTTCAATTTTGGTATGTGGTAATAGGATCTAAAAATATTTCTTCTACCTAAGCCAATCTTTGAGTTTCGATTTTTATTGAATTATTTCAATCAAGAAACTGACAAAAAAACTAACCGTTTTCATGTAGAATAGAAGATATTATAAAATACCACTTTACAAAAAAAATAAATCAGCACTTTATAGCCGTTGCGGATTATATTCATATTATACACTTTTATTCATAAAATGATACTTGCAACCACACCCTAAAATATTAGCACGTCATTAAGGAACATCCTGTATATCTCTGGAAAATAGGAGAATCGAATTTTTGATGGTACTAAAAACTTTGTTATTTCAACAATAAGCCAAAATCAAACAAATTGTGCGCTTTCGAATAATAAAATTAGACGGGGAAGTAAAACTTAAAGTTTGCTGCACTTGTTTAATAAAGACCTTAAGAGGAAAGAAAAAAAATGTATATAAAATATTTTAGAAATTAAACAAGGAATATTGAAAAGTCCTTTTCGTTTGTCATAATATGTATTATATTTTATATATTATGTATATTTAAATCCTTTATTTTTTAATTTAGGAACTTTATATTATTTCCAATAATTTATAATTACATATTCTAAACATCATTTATTAAAATAGTTTTTCAAATCTATCTCAGTCACCCACTGATGCTCTCTCTTTGTAACATCAGTGGAAAACTCTACTCTCTACTTCCGTGGACGAAACATCATGAAAACTGTAAATGCTGGTAGCTACGGAATCCTATTAAGACTAAGAACTATTTCAAAAATGTTGATTCGAAACTTTGTCAAAAACTATAACCTTAGGAAATTGTGCTCTAAAGCCAGCTGTTTGGCCAATTTTTGGATAAAACTAAAAAGTAACGAAATACTGATTAAAAAACAAAATGGTGTAGTGGACAACGAATATGGAAAGGCCTAGACCGTAGGTATGCAAAATTAACCGCATACGAAAATATTGTGTTTTCTACTTTTCGTTCACTAACTTGTGTCTTAACTATAGATCAGGCAACGGTCTGCCCAGTTCTTTTAAAAATTGCCTTTAATAGACTACCAACACTATTGACATTCATGTTAAACGCTTGCAGCATCGTCTCCCGCGAAAATACATACGTAAGCACTACTTACGCTAAAACAGCTAAAGAAATTGACTGATTGCCATTTTAACGCGAAAAAATTGCTATCTGTAGCGGCAATGTTTTAGCCACGAGTATAGCCGGATATCGCTGATCTTACTCGAGAGTCATGGTAAGGAGGATGCAAATTTTTCGCGGCCCGTGGATTATCCAGGAGCGCGAGGAGAGTTGGAATAATATTAAAATTATAATAAAATTTGTTCAGGGAGAAGCCGCTACTGAAATGGCGAATACACGACTAGTCTTAAATTAGGTTTACTCAACTGTAGTGTGCTTTTATTTATCGATGTTTTGTAGAGCATTTGCATAATTATTAAAAATAAATTTTTTCAGAAGTTTTTCAATTAAAAAAAATTACCAACCAAGCAAAAAATACACAAGTTCCTTGATTTCGGCTTTACAATATTCATAATTACACGGTAAAAATCGAGTCAAGGTATGTATTTTTCTTGTCTGTAATACGTAAAAAATAAGATATTTTAAGCTGCAAAATACTGTACAGGGTCATCTAACCAGGACTGAACTGGGGCTTATTTTTTGAGTTTCCCTGTATTTTTATTAAAACCCATATTGTTTATCTTGGACCGTAGAATCTATAAATGCCATTTAAAAAGCGATTTGGTTTAAAACAAAGAAACTGTGGTGTAAAAACAATTTTAATAGACTACCCTGTATATTTTTAATTTTTATAAAAGGTCTTTCTTTCCTGATTTTATTTTATTTATTTAGCTCAAACAATTTTTAAGATATAAGTGTTGTAACTGTATCAATTCTAGTTTAAGGCGTCTAGAATGCATTGAAGGAGTAAAATCTCCGTAATGGCGATGCAATAAAATAACATCTTGTTGGATAAAGTTTCGATATGTCTAGAGTGTCTTGGAAAATAAAACCACGTAAATAGTAATAGAATAGCGTTATGGGGGCCATATTGAATTTTAATTCTAAGGCACTCTCGACTTATTAAACTAGACTGAATACAGCTTTTTAAAATTTGATCGCTCATATCTTAAAAACGCCACAGGTCTTTTGTTTTAAGCCAAGTCGCTTTTTAAATAGCGCTTTTAGATTCTACGGTCCAATATTAACAAGATAATAAATACAGGGAAACTCGAAAATAGGCCCTGTTCAGTCCAGGTTGGACGACCCAGTACTTAAGGCACATTGCATTTTTGTATTCTTTTATGAAAATACTGCATATTGTATTTTGAGCAAAATGTATTAAATTAGACTTAAGGACATCGGCTACATTTTTACAGATATCAGATTTATGCTCTTATTATGACTATTTTCAAAAACTGGCTATAATATATTTATTTGTACACAATATGTTTTATATGACATTTGGATCTTAATGAAAAAAGCCAAAAATTATTTTTTGACATTTTTATTAAGTTTTCCGAATTATCTAAACTCATGGACAAAATTAACGCGACATATCAGTTTGCCACATATTTGCATCTATATTTTTTCTAAACCTATAATAAATAAGGTTCTCTGACAATGTCATCATTTTCACTCTATGCAATAAACATTTAATTTTCGTTTTATACCGGATGTAATAAAAATGTTTAGTTTTTTTTTTCAAAAATTCTATCTAGAATACTAGCAACCGAAGCATAGAGCAGTTAAAATTAGTATGTAGCTCCATCTGATATACTTCTATTTGATTCATTTCGTTAGCTCTGTTATTAGAGGAGATACATCCTTTTAAAGCTCGGCATGTTTTTATAAACTTTATTATTGCTTTTTTGGGAACGAATAGAATTATTTATTATATATATAACGTTCGTCCCCATGGAATTAGATAAGTTATAGCGGAATGGGACGTTTTAACGCAGCCGGTTTGACGCGGCCGTTCCGACGCGGCCGTTTCGACGCGAGGACGTTTCGACGCCGGTCATTTTGACGCCGAGTCGTTTTGACGCCAAAAATACTTAACTTAATTTTTTTACATTTTATTTAGGATTTTATTGTTATTTTTGAGGTAGGTAACTCATTAATATTTCCATAATCCCTAACTGTTAATGTTATCATTATCATCAAATTTCTATGAAAAGAAATAAAGAATTAAATTATGTTAATCTCATTCTGGAAAATCATCATTTAAATACCACATATTAATAAGAATTTGGGATTAAGAAATGGTAATCTAGTTCAGGTAGGTAGTTAATTAACCCATTTTAGGTAGGTACCTCAAGGGTATAAAGACTAATTTTTCTTTTCATATCCTCAGTATAAAACAAGTTCTTGTTCTTAATCATTGTGTCCTGATTTGTTCTATTTTACTTAATTTTATTTTCTACAACATGGAAATTACAAGCAAAAGGGGAAGACGTAAATTCTCAGACGGTGGTTTTTTGTACGTTTTTGATAAAACAAGTTCATGGAATTCAAAAAAGTTTTGGAGATGTGACCATACCATTGAAGGACAACAACGCTGCAAGGCCAGGATTCATACCCAGGACGACGTGGTTATTAAAAAAATTAACGAGCATTGCCACGGAAGTTCCGCTGCACATGTGGAGGCTGCAGTTATCAAAACATCAATAAAGAGAAGGTGTGAAGAAACAATGGAATCCACGGCTACAATAATAAATCACTGTGCATCAGGAATCTCTTTAGGTGCAAAAGCTGCATTGCCGAATCACACCGCCATGAAGAAAATGATTAGAAGGAAGAGAAACCAAATCGACCTTGCACCACCTACCCCAGTTAGTCGTGAAGAACTCGTCATACCAGAAAAATATAAAGTTTATGCAAGTGCAAACAATGTTGAGGAACAGTTTCTCTTGAGTGACAGTGGACCGGATCCGAACAGAATTTTACTTTTTGGGCGCAAACAGAACCTGAAAGTAAGTATTACAACAATAATAGGTTATTTATCTTCGAAAATTATTTTTTCGAAAAAAAATTATTTTTCAAAAATTTAATTTTAGAAAAATTCGTATTATATTATGTTTGCTAAAACAATTTCAATTTTCATGTGAATTATATGTTGTTTTCTTTACAGATTTTGAAGGACTCAAAACATTGGTTTGTTGATGGAACATTTAAACCAACTCCCTCAATTTTCTATCAGACCTACGTTATAATGGCTAAACAATTTGGGGGAGTTCATCCTGTTATTTATGCCCTCCTGCCCAACAAACAGCAAGCTACATATGCCAGAATGATTGGTTTGGTCAAAGATCTCCAGCCAGGTGCAAGCCCGGAAAAAATTTCGTGCGACTTTGAACTAGGTGCCATAAATGCATTCAAAGAAGCTTTTCCAAATGCAGAGCTGCTAGGTTGTTTTTTCCATTTAGTAAAAAACATGAAGAAGCATTTGGCGCACATGAATTTGCTGTCTCGATACAATACAGATGTTGATTTCAGTCTTCAAGCCCGTATGGTGACTTCTTTGGCATTTGTTCCTGAAGGGGACTTGGATGATGCAATCGACCACTTGTTCGATGAGCTGCCTAATGAGTTGCACCCTCTACTAGAATGGTTCGAGGACTCATACTTAGGTCGTCCTCAACGACGGGGTAGAAGAAGACGCAATGCGCTATTTCCGCCTACACTTTGGTCTGTTTACAATCGCGTTTTGGATGGCACAGACAGAACAAATAATCACGCCGAAGCTGCACACAGACGATTACAAAACGAAATGTCCATGGACCATCCAACGATCTGGAAATACATTGATGCTCTTAAGAAGATACAGTCAGGAAGGGATTTGTACTACAATTACTTTCGGGTCAACAGCCGCCAACTAAATTAAAAAAGTATCGCGACTGTGACGAGAGGATAATATTAATAGTTAGGGATTATAGAAATAGGAATATTACTGAGTATTTAAGAGCAATATCACATAATTATGTTATGAATGCATAATAATTATTTAGATAAATAAACTGTCAAGTACTATATTTTTTTCTGTATTATTTATTACTTACCTACCTACAAAAATAAAAAAATCCTACATAAAATTAAAAACTAAGTTACATATTTTTCACGTTAAAACGGCCAGTGTCGAAACGTCCTAGCGTCGAAACTTCCTCGCGTCGAAACGGCCGCGTCAAACCGGCCGCGTCATAACGTCCTAGACCGAAGTTATAGACACTACTTGAATGCTGTAGCTTTACCTCTTGAGTCCCAATATAATTCCTATAGAGCATCTATGGAATACTCCTAAATGACAGGTTCGAAGTTTTATGTCGGGTTGCATAAAGATTAATAATAATGAATTAATAAGAAATTTTGACTAGGACATACATGACATTGAAAGAAATCTCACAACCATAGTGGCCCGGGCTACTAATTAGCCAAGTTCGATTGTGAGTAAATAATGCTCGTCAATGATATTTAAGTCATAGTCAAAGTAGCTGGTTAGTTAGTTATTGTTAAAAAACTTTATGCAACCCAACATTAATTCCGTACTTGTTAACCACAATCAATTGGTGGGTGCAGAATGTGAGACTGTTCCCCAGGGTGTAATTGAAAATTTAATTTCCAGTATGCCTACATGCGGTGATTTAAGTAAAGGTGGGCATACACGTTATTAATATCATATAAAATCCATCAATTGCATTGTTTTCGTGTGTCACACGTTAAAAAAAAAGATTGTTTTATTTACTTACATGTAATTTTAATTTTGTAATTAAAACAGCTTAATTAACTAAGGTGGCTCGTTTATTTTGTTTTTATTTATCAAAGCACGCAGAAATTATACAGTTATAAAAATGTGTTTAATAATAAAGTGTGTGTTGAACTATTAAACGATGTATCACCTCTAATAAAATAGATAATAAAGTGAACCAAAAATGAGAATGTTAGGGCAAGATTGAGCTGCAATCTAATTTTAATACAATATTACTTTACAGGGTGATCGAATTTTCGAAAAAAACATAATTTTTTACCACATCCATCGTCACAAATAGCGAAAACTATGACACTGTTAAGAAACCAATGCCAAAATATTACGATGTTGAGTTAATTTTGTCCATTTTTTTTTAAACGTGCTTTCAAACGTATTTTGTATATACAACAACAAGACCGGCGCTGATACATATAGAAAAATAACAGCGATATCCTTAAAAATATTTGTATTTTTGAATCCTACTAATTTAACTTATGCTAGTTTACCCCTATAGGAACAATTTTTTATCTACTGGCGATGAGTATTTTTCTATTTTAATCTTATAGCTGCTTTTAATTTAATTATGTACAAAACAAGACATTTGCATTTTATACATTGTATTGACGATGGGTCTAATACGTCATTAATGTCGTGTTCTGTTTTTTTTTGTACGGGCTAATATAGTTATCAACATAAGGCACTTTTGGTTGTTAAACTTAAAAATGTTAACAAGAACACCAACACAACTGGTCCTCCTCGATTTTAATGAAATTAGTTTATAAGGAAAACATCCGAAACTTCAAGTACGGAGCGATAGATAAAGAAAAAAGCTTCTGCCGACCCGAAATTGATAACAGATTTACGCCATTTTCCGATAATCGCTATCATCATGATCTTGGGATTTTTCATGCAAGTAAATTAACACTTCTGCCCGGAAGATACTGCTGTTACTTATTCTTGCGACGCGCATTTCGAACGTTGCCACACGCAAATTACAATTTCTCAAATAAATTAGGATTATTGTCATGGGAACTCCCTAATGTGTTTTTGAACCCTCTAATTGGCATATTACTAACTATATAGATAGCCACAAACATCGTAAATACCATGAGAGTATAGCCTTAGTTTGTTTATGAAATTATGAGCGACAACAACATGAAAACCGGAAATCCCAATTTTTATAAACATTCCGGGTAAAAATAGGCCGACAGACATGTAATTTCCTGCCAATACAAATGCAAGGAGTCAATTAAAAATGACTTCATGTGGCTTCCTTTTCGGTAGTGGTTATACACTTATAAATCCTTTTTTTGGATGAAAACAACGACGAAGTATTGTTCAAAAAATTAAAATTAACTAACTTTTAAATTCGAGGAGGGCACGTTTAGTCATTTTTCTTGAAAGCTTTTATATTTAACATCGTGTTAGTTAACTGTCTACAGGATAATTCCGTATATCTCCACAGTAGTTTCGTCAAATCTCCTGTTTACATCAACTAGACTATGTTAACTAGTATATTATGTAAATTATATCAGTAAAAACTCTATGGCTGAATGTTATCGTGGCCAACGTCAACGTGTTCGCTGTGACTTTCGTCAATATTATCATTTTTTGGTTCGTTATCAGTTTCTATATTTTTTAATTTGGGAGATGGTGAAGTGACCAACTCTTCTTGTGGTAACATATGGTTAGGAATTTCATAGCCATCGTTTTCTAGGGGAGCAGGCTCTTGCTCTGGTTCATAGAGTAGTTCTAAATATTTTGGTATTTCTTTTGGTGCTTCGTTTTGTTCGGTAGGTAAAAAGGGGGTTTGCTCTTTGCTTCCGTCGTCCTCGTTCTCGCTTTTCCATGACATCCCTGTAGGGTAAAAGAGGGGATGTATTTTAGTTTTTTCAATGCCTCTCATAAAGGCCCTAGTAAAAAGTTAAGACCACAACTAACTTGAACTAATACATGAGTAATTTTAAGAAAACTGAACCTATAGAATTAGCAATACCTGACCATTACATATTCACTGTGGCATATGCTGGTGTGTTGTAGTAACATTAATTGCTTTTGTTATTCAGAAGATATAAACAATCTTCTAGACATTGTCAAGTTTTATATTTATTGTTAGAAAAAATTAGGTTTGCTAAAGTAAATACTTGAAAAAGCTTTTATTATTATACCTTTTACTACTTTTGGTCTTTTTCTAGCACGTCTATATCACAAAAGTCTGAGTAACAGGTTCTCTTGTTGATTATTCATATCAGGTATTTTAAATAATTTTAATGACAATTACTAAAAATCTAGTAATATACCTGTGGTAATATATTTTAAGGTTCTGCTACCACGTAGACCACCGAGTAGGCAGAAGTCCAGTACTTTTTTGTAATGTGTGTCTCCAGTGAACGAAAATATTAGGGTAATAATTTGAACTTGTTTTTCATCTCTATACGACAGGTTAGGAGGTAGTCCCAACAACTAATTTCCTAATTAATTTTTTTTACACAATTTCAATGGTTATTTATGCACTGTGTTGTTATACAAAATTATCAAACGTAATCACAAAGTTGTTTATTGCTAACTCTATGAGTTCAATTTTCTAAGGTTAGTTTAGAACTAATATACAGTATGTTCATAAATTTGTTGTACTGCTATTCTTAAGCTGTACCTTTAGAACTTTTAGGAACGACAAACAAGTTTAAAAGCTTGCACAAAAGTTTTTTTATCATATATTTTCTCCACGAAACATTAGCACCCACACACTGGTGGTGGTTCCATCTTTGCCCGATAGATTTTGTACAATTTATTTTAATTGATGATCTGCTCTTATTTAAGTCAACTTTTACTTCTAAAATGTTTTATTATATATTTATTTAGGTTATAATCGCTATAGCATGCACCAAGGAATTGTTAAAACATGTAGGTACAACTTGCCTTCTGGTCGAATTTATGCCTCAGCTATACAATTTTTTAAATCAAATGCCTACATTCCACTAAAATACTTTTGTCAAAATTGCAAAAGTTTTTTATTGTACGCATGCGAATCTCAACGTTTTGCTGTTGCAAGTTTTATGTTATGTCCCGATGATAGGATTGGTTCTAATTAAATTATACGGGCATAACATATAATAATTAAAATTAAAAAATAAAGGGTACCTATAACAAATAATTTATAATTTTTAGGAATGTTACAGAAAGTATTTTTAAAATTTGATTTTTATAAATTTTTTTTTGTAATTCATTTTTGAAAGCTTTATTTTTCTTTTGCTAGTCTATGGGAATTTAAAGAATATTTAGTGAACTATCGCTATATTTTTAAACAAAGAAGTGAAATAAACTTGCCACATTAGGTGTATCTAAAACAAGTTGTATGGCTTAGGACTTTATCTTCAACGAAAGAACTTAAGTTGAATTACTTTTAATTAAAGTTAAAATTACCTGAACTATTCTCATTCTCGTCTAGAAAATATGCAGCATTTGAGATCCCAGCAAACACTGCAAAGCATGACAACAATATGTTAGCACCCATGCGCAAGCTGTATTAAAATTAAGGTTTGTTCGTTTGATTGCATAAATCTGGTCTTTCTCTTAATATTATTTTTTAAATTTTTTGTTCTCTACCTCTAGCTGTCATTATTTTTGAAATATAAATGAATAGTTTGGTAAAACTACACTTTACAAATGTATTACTATTAGTTGCAAAAGAGGAACACTTGGCTAACACAAATTATTTTATTTCTTCGTTAAGGTAAGGCTGCCACAACTTTCTTTACTTGAGGTAGGTACAAAGGTTGTGGACTAACTATGATGCCTGTGATTACTAACAATAAATTAAGTCTTTAATGTTATGGCTTTAATGTTATTTTTGTCTCAAGTGGTATGTTTATCAACAAGTGCTACTGTACTTTCTCTAAAAGCACTGACCGCCCTGTATTGTATGATATATAACCAAAACAAATTATCAGGTTATGTTTTTGCCCCATGAAAAGCTTTTCGAGAATGCATGGGTTAAAACAGGATGAGGCTTGCATCTTAAGCTTAATGTCTTCTCATTTATGATTAGCACGTGATATATTTACAAAAAATGTTTTTTATTTGGCTGTGGTGCCTCAACTTGGATAAAAGGTAATATTATGCCATTCTTCAGGAAAAATCACAAAAGTTTAGTTTAGCGCGTAAACGAGAAAATATTTATTTTCATATTTTTAATGCATTTTCTTTGTATGTTAAATATGGATGCCGACAACGAAAGAATTAAAATGAAACAACCAACTGATTGTTTATTTTTTGACAGTAACATTCAGTTAATATTACTTCAAAAAAGAATAAGTTTCGTGCACAAACGAAAAAACCTTTATTTTGTTGTAAATTTTTGTATGTATGTTAAATATATATGCTGACAAAGAAACAATTAAAATGAGACCAATGATTTTCATCATCTTTTGATAGTAACATTCAGTTAACAGTTAATGTATGTTCACAATGCAATCGGGACTTAATAATACCAAGAGTACTTACGGTCGGGTACAGTGCTTATATACTGGGAATGAGCAGCTGTCGAGGGGTTCCTTATATGCTCCCTATGGGCATAATCCAGAACTTCTAGACAGTATTTAAAGGTTGGTCTCTTGTCTGGTTCGAATTCCCAACATTTTAACATTAGTTTGTATCTAAAACGTTTGTTGGCATTAGGATTTCAGAGTACTAGACGGTTAAAGTTGATGAAACAGTTGCTACTATTCTGCATATGATTACTCTATAGTTTATAAAAAAAAATTCTACTCTGACTTTATAAAATCTACTCTATGCAACATAATTTATGCCATTGAGTTTTTATTTGTTTGATGTTGGCAACATCAACAAAAATTGCATGAAGCAACTGAGTAAGGGCGAAATTTAACCGAATCAGCTATTTTTACACTTAACTCTAAATGTATGACACTTACAAGTCTTCGGGGCAGTCTGTAGATTTTCCCAATCGTCCTCCACATCTCACGTAATGCAGAACTTCTAAATTGCTTCTAGCTTGATAAGGCTGTTGTCCCAGTGTCATTATTTCCCACAACAACACCCCGAAAGCCCATACGTCCGATTGACAAGTAAACACACCGTCCAATAGGGACTCTGGGGCCATCCACCTGAAGAAAAAAAGGCAATAATATAATAATTATCATAAAACTTAGTCATGTTTTATTCATTGTATCATTTTATGAAAAAACTGTAACGATTTGTATAAAAATTTTCAATTAATCTTGCTCGCGACCTAGTTCTGTTTTCAGTAAATTCACAAAGTATATTTTCAAAAATTATATAATTACCTTACAGGCAACAACCCTTCCCCTTCCTTTCTATAATAATCATTTTTGTAAATATCTCTAGCCAAACCAAAGTCTCCAATTTTCACTATTCTGTGTTCACTGTCCATAGACGATACTAAACAATTTCTACAGGCTAAGTCTCTATGTACAAAATGCTTTTCTTCTAGGTATCTGCAGCCCTTTGTGACATCCAAGCACATTTTTAGAAGTTCTATTAGGGTCAGCGACGGTGTGTTATTCTAGAAATAGTAAAAAATAATAACGCGATACACTAAATACCTTCGTTGTGTAGAAATAAAAAATACAGAGAAGATTTGTCGAGACCTTCTGAGGGTAGATATTTTACAATAATTGCAAAATATATGTACATGATGACCAAAAGTTAAGGGTCCAGCACAAGGAACATTTCAAAGACCAGTGATTAGATTATGTCGACTAGAAACAGACGTAGATTGAAAATCTACACGAGGGGAGAAATTGAAAAAACCTTTAATGTTACTGTATTAATTATTTCTTTACCTCGAAGAAGTAGATACTATCAGACACAGAAAGTTAAAAAGCCTGATAGGAATTAACAATTTTTATTTTTATGATATCAAATGGGTTTTATTACATATCTATAAATACCTACCAATCTACTTCGTGAATCTCTTAAATACGTCAATAAATCTCCCGCTTCCATAAGTTCCATGATTATAAATTGAGGATCATTATCCAAGCAAACTCCGAGCAACTGAAGAATATGTTCGTGCTTAAAGTGACTCATGAGTTGAGCTTCTTGTAGAAACTCGCTTTTCTCTTGCTCCGAAGCACCTTTTTTCAAAGTTTTTACGGCGACTTTTGTGTCGAGTGCTTCCGCACAGAGTCCTTTAGCTTTGCCTTCGAATACTTCCCCAAATTGACCACTACCTAGAAACTTGGTTAAGGTTATCTGGTCCCTCCGTATATGTGGCAACATTGTAATATCGTCTGAGTTAGGTGCAGCCGATACGTATAAGATGTTGGTGCTCAGAACACCACGGCGTGGTAGCTCTCTGAGAGTAGCTAGTTCTACGTCCGGACCTCTTGGCACAGCCACTATATGTTCGATTTTCTTTTGTTTGCCACATTTCCGAGAATATGTCACTAAAAAATATATTGTGTAAATATGCCATTGGAATAAATAGTTTGGTTCTACTTACTGTAACTAAAGCAAAGCACTATAGCAACACAGATTGATATGGGAATGAATGTCGCTATAAAAATCAGATTCATTGGATTTTTCTGGGATATTCTTTCGGCTTCACTAATGTCAAACTCGGTACTCTCGGCACTTGGATCGCTCCAACCATATGAGTTTAAAGCTGATACTCTGAAGGCGTATTTGTATTTTTCGTCTAGGTCTGTTATAATCCAAGAATTTTCTGCGAAAAACATAAAATATGAAAAAAGAAATGCAGCCGAAAATATATTTGAAGAAAATTGTATTTCGTGTAAATACTTTTATTAATATTGTAGCAGAGCGCTTTCGGCTTTCGCCCTCATCAGTGCTATTCGTCAATAATTACACAATTATATCCTCATTTAGGTAGGATGACCTTTCGTCCACTTAGTATTTTAAAACAATATTAAAATGGTAAAAAAGACAATACGAAACAAAACATAAAACAGTCTTGATTTAAAAAACATGCTGACAGTGGTAAAAGCTAAGAACAAGAATTTGTTCGTTGAAAGCCGAAAGCGCTTTGCTACAATATTAATAAAAGAAGTATTTACACGTAATACAAATTCTCTTTTCTTCAATCCTACTCATCAGCCACAGCTAATTTTCGAAAACATATTTAGCGGCATTCAGTCAAATTTTTAAAATTAAGTTTTACGTCGCCTCCAGTGTCTTGCTTTGGGAATTTCGAGGGACTTCCTAACAATAAAACAAGAGAAGACATATACATTAATAAGTATTAATATTCAACAAACATAGATAATTCTTCTTTGTGTCAACCTGTGTTTGTAGACCAGCAACTATAAATAAGAAGCATAGTATTAAATAATTTGAACGGCAGTAGAGTTTTGGACTTGCATTGTCTTTATTTGTTTAGAATCACTACGTTTCAACTGGTAAGTATCTCCAGTCGTCTTCAGGTGAATACTATATGAATACAAATATTAAATAATTTGTTGCGTGTTACACATTTGTTAACTAAATATTACAGTACTACTGCGTCGTCTCATCTGTAAAGATTTAAACTCGTACTGTAAGAAATTACTAAATAACTATTTAATATTAAGGGAATTCAGGGGAAGGAGTGCTTTACCTGTTCCATTATAAACTTGTTCCCACTCGAACACTTCTTCCTCGATAGATGGCGAGTTATAAAACCAAGCCGTTCGATTACTGCTGGTGCTCCTTTTGCTCCGGTACGATCTGAGTTTGAGAGATTCCAAGGAATATAGTTCGATAGGGGCACCGTTGTCTAGCGATGCTTCCCAAACCACCTTGTAAACGTTGGAACCGAAAAACTGGATTCCGGGAGTTCCAGGGGGACTAGGTCTATCTCCTGAAAGGAAAAAATTAATCGAGTGATTGATATTTAAAATTAACGATTTTTTGGAAATTAAGCTAACGACTGGCTTCACTTTAATTTTAAGAATGAGAAGATGTTACAGAGTCTATCAAATTCAAGTTGCATCTAGTTCTAATGTGTTTCGATCTCATCGTTAACATGAAAGCGACTAGTCATACAGAATTTGACAGTTTGATTACAAGAATCAATAATATTTATTCCTACGGCATTGGGGAGATAATCTAGACTTTTTAATAAAATTGCGAGGAACCATAAAATGTCAAAGTAATAAAACCACGATAAAATTCAAATCGACTGTCAATTAATTTAAACTATTTGTATTGTTAATTATTAAATAAAAGATGTAGCTAAAATTTTAGGTAAGGCAGAAAAGATTAGAGACATAAAATTCATAAATATATGAAAGTAAATATGTTGTTATTTTTGGCACGTCGTTTACGCAAACCTTGTCTTCACCTTTTTTGAAAAATATTTGCAAAAAACGTTATTTGTTAAATTATAACATTGACTTTGAGTGACAATAATAATTTTGGGGTGTCAGTTTTGGAGCTACCTGCAAATCTGTCGCCGAGTGTTAAAAGACTTGATATTATTATTGCTATAATTTTTTTCGTTTTAGCCAATCACATAAATTGAGACACACATAATAATAAACGTACTGGACATCTGTCTTCTCCATGGACTACGTTGTTGTAGTTACCTAACTTAAAATATATAATTAGAATATATATTATTGACCGAGCGTCGATTAAGATTTGATGGCAATAAAAGTTGTCTAAACCGTGGTAAATATATTATTTTTTCCACTAAAACATTTACAACATTAATTTATTAATTAAAGTTAACATACCTTCTTAGAGTTGCTTCTGTTTTTTTAGTCAAGTTACCTTTGCTTTGAAATTTGCAGCATTTTTTTTATGTTGTCAGATGGCATTCTTAGTTGTCAGTATTTGTCGATTCATAAGAAAATTCAAGTCTTTTTGATAAAATGAGCGAAGAAACTATTACTGATACGTGCACTACTCCAGAAATGAGGGTGGAAGCACAATAAATTAATGATAAGTTGCTACCTCAAGAATCTAAGGTTTTGTATTTAAAAACCTACTCAGTATTTAAGGACTGGTGCCAAACAAAGAAAGCTGGAATACCTGGTTGTCTAAACATGACGTTTTCATATATTTTTAAAATAAAAAAAGGTCAAGTTGCCTGTTTTATATTGTTTTTGCCAGAAGCCTCTATTATTGACTGTCAATAACGACGGTAAATAATAGAGACTTCTAGCAAGGGATAAAGAATTTTCTTCTTTCTTTCTTTCTAAAGTTGATAATCGGTTAATAATGAGTGATTTTAAAGTTAGTAGTGGAAAAAATTATTTAAAACACCTGATATGAATAAGCAACAATAAAACTTGTTACTCCGACTTTGTGAAATAGAGGTGCCAGGAAAAAACAAAACTAATAGAAGAGGTATAGTCATAAAAGCTCTTTGAAGTGTTTACTTTACAAAACCTAATTTTCTTTACGCATAAATTTAAAACTTGACAACGTAGAAGTTTGTTTATGTTTTCTCATTAACAACAACAATAAATGTTACTACATCACACTGGTATGGGCAAAAGTGTGTAATGGACAGGTAATGCTAATTCTGTTTAATTTTCAAAGATTTATCGGTTTAACGGTGTCCGGAAATAATGGAACAGAAGGACACACATACGTATTTCCATAAGTATTCCTTTTGTTATGTAACATTAAAAATAACTGACTATTTAATTAAAATATAAATAATACAAACCTTGCGTCTCAAACGTAAATCTAGAATCCGACGGCCAAATATACCATTCCGGATATTTATCATACAACAAAGACAATCTAAATTTATATTGAGTTTTTGGCTTCAGCTCATTCACAACAATTTCAACATTGTCTCCATCTACTTCCCCCAGCTCCGCTTGAACCCACGTATTCGTTGAGGTGATTGGCGCGTATTCAACAACGTATTCTTGAATATGCGATGTCACTTTCCATGACAGCGTTAAAATCTGAGACGTTTTGTTTACTAGTTCAAACGCAGCGGGCTCTGGATAAGTTGTTATTTGAACCCTGTCACTGTCAGATGACGTTTCGTTTGTTTCACTGTAAGCTCTTATCCAGACGGTGTAAGTTTCATTAGGGCTGAGTTTCTTTAGGACAGTTGTCAGGACGTTGTTAGTGTTGTCTAGAGTTTTGAGGTCACTAACCGCTTGCTCGCCTGTTGAGAAAGATAGTGTTTTACTATAATTACTTTAGTAAAATGGCTGAAACATGGGTTTAAAGTGCAACTTGAGACAATATTAGGTTTAAACATTTAAATTTTTTTAATCAAAAATACTTAACCTTGTGAAAGATCATTACGTTTATTATCGCCAGTAATTATAGCCTCTAGCCTAACAATCTAACATGGTGGTTATTGTTTAGATTCCTGTAAAAAAATGTTTATTCACCTTTTTGTCGTAAACCTGTCAGTGGACCCTCAGTGAGCCAATGAATTTCGTAGTGGACAACTTCGCCATGTAGTTCTTCTGGTGGCAACCAGTTTACGCGTGCCAGGGTAGGATGTAGTACGGAGGCGGAAATATTTTGTGGTTTCGATGGAGCTAAAATACGTACGAATAAGATTTAACAAAACCCGTCTTACTATGAAAACAGAAAATGTGCTTTTTTGACAATTTGGCGTAAAATCGACGACCCATGGCAACAGTTTTGTAAGCTCTATTAGCTAACAGATAAAGATTTGTTTAATATATAATAAATACTAAAACTGACTAGAGGAAAAATATATCTTGTCTGTCAACAGCGTTTCTCAAAACTGCCATTAACTTGCGATATGTGGTCATCTGATAAATTAATATTTCTGCTTGTAATTACACTATGTGATACCATTTTCTCGTAAGTAGAGCATTACAGCACTTTTCAACATACAACATATTTGGGTACGCTTTAGTCTAATATGGTTTACAAAATTATTTAATTAACTACACCTACCTCCAGGAGACGTCTTAAAAACCATCGGCTCCCCAAAAACAATTTCATCATCTTTCGTGAAATGATTGCTCACAGCCACCCTAATCTCATATTGAGTAAACGGTTTAAGATCAGTCAATTGAAACACGTTTTCAAAAGTCGTAACTAGATGAGCATCTTCCTCAGGGTGCATCAACTCTTTGAAACTTATCGTATACATCAAAGTAGGCGTAGACGTATTCAAGCAGTCTGGATTGAAGACTACATTGGGCATTTTTAAGGTTAGGCGGTTAAACGACTTGGACTTTATGGTGGGGGTGAAGTTTGCGTGCTGTTTGGGACTGAGACAATTTTTAAAGGGGTAAGGCTGCATGTGTTTTCCGTAGATTATCACATCCCGTGCTTTGATTGGTTTTCTAAGCAAGTTGGTATCTTTGCGTTTTAGAGCATACAGGACCCCCTCTTTACTGGTCCAATACAACGATCCAAAATCGGACTTTATTTGCTCCAACGGAAACGCATTGCCAACAATAGTGTTATTAGCAATAACTTTACAGCTGCATCCATCTTTGTCAGAAGAGAATACATCTTTAAATTCGGAATCTACAAAGATAAGCTGAGGTTTGTTATCTTCGGAATGATCAAGTGTGAAAGTCGGTTCCAAGTTCATACCATACGGACAGTTGCACTCTTCTGAGCTGTCTCCGAAAGATCTGTCAAATATATTCCTTCTTTTACGATTGTGCGGTTTAAAGAATTCTTGTATATCTGTACCGTCAAGATTACTATACATTGCTTTGTAAGTTTGGCCGTTATCTACAGTTTGAACCCAATACAGCTTTTTGGTGTATGGGGAGACGTCAAGTTTCGCTATGCTGACTGAAGTAGCAAAAACTTCCGTGCTTTTAACAACACTTTTATCAAGTTGGTTTAAATTTATCTTGTAAACGATCGAATCGAAAGAGTCATTTGTTTCTTCGACGTAGTATAAGCTTCTTTCTAACCAATCAAGTGCAAGACCTTTGGGTTTCCCCTTTAGATCAAAAATTTTTGTTTTGTTAGCGGAGTGAAAGTGGTACATGAGCAATTCTTGCATCTCGTTGACCCAAAATATTTTGTTTTCGCGCATGAGATAAGTTATTTCCAAAGGAGTATTGATTCCGTTTAGCAAAGAATAGTTGTGATTAGTATCAATATCATCGATGAAAATAGAATCTGCTGATGCAATTAGCAAAGTTGGAAGTGGCGCTTCGTGACTGGAGTTTACTGAAATTGGAGGCGACATGGTGCCTGTTCCGATTTCTGTATATGCTTGAACCTGAAAAGAATTATACAAATAATAAAAATAGTTAAATGGGAAGTTTGTGTTTTTGGATAAAGAAAAAAACAGTTTAATGTCTCTAAAGGAGCCCTTACATTATCAACCGGGTTAACATTTTGATTGCAACACTCAGATTGACTGTCAAAATTCCATGCGTCAATCCATATCAATCTCTACTGTACACGATAAAGCAATTTTTCAATGCTTGGCGGGCCATCCCTAAATTAAAACTAACCTTAATTCTTACTCAAAAATTTTTAATCCGCCTTTTTATATAAAATACAATACGAAGCTTATTTAGGTTCAGTTTAAACTACAAGTGACAGATAATCACTTGCAGTTACGTATCTGCATAAACTTAAATTAAACTGTCATTTGTAGTTTAAACTGGACCTATACAAGTGGCCCTAAGTAGAACGTTATTTTCTATTTTTAAATTCTTTTGATGAGACGAAGAAAAGGTGGCAAAAAGCATAGAGTCATAAATGCCACCAGCGATGTCATTTTTATTGTCACGTGCACTCATTACCAAGCGGTTATTTGCCATTTGCCGCCATTTTTGCCACATCGTTGAATTGCCTATAGGTTTTTTTATTTTTTAGGTTAGATAAACCGTAAACTGTTAAAACATCAATATGAATTCGCCCCGTTAGCTACGTATTTTCTGATGAGACGATATGACCTTCAGTGATGTAAAATAAATAAGGACTCGTTACAAAGTAAGCGTTACTATGTGATCACTAAAAGTAACGAGTCCTAATGTTATAAAAGACTCGTTACTTTTGGCATTTCGTTACTCTGAATTTAAATCTAACTAGTAACTATTCTACCCAGAATTTTACAGCGGGCGGTTTCGTTCGTGGACTTGATAGCCAAACGGATGACAGACAAAACGTATCATAATTATTTTTCGAGCTGGATTTTGTTTTTACCTCGTCAGGCGGCCGATGGCGTGTCGTTTTGCATGTACTTTGGAGAGATGGCGTATTAATATGTGTTTGGTTAATTTGTTGTCGGGAAGCCATGTTGCCTGTTGGGTTGAGGAAATACAGGACTGGAAGTTACCATTGAGAGATGAAAGCAATGTTTATTCCTATGTATTTTTAATTTATATTTCTTTTTTAATTTTAACAGGCACTTATTTTATAAACATAATATAAATTGAGTATTCTGTTTCTTAGATTGTATAGCGTAAACAAATTGTGTTTAGTCAAGTTCACTTCGCACACTGGTATTTAGAAAATTATAAAATAATAGATCTTTGATTCCTAGAATCAGATACCCAAAAGCAGAAACGAAGTGTTATTTGTTTATATTTTGTGTAAATTGAGAACAAGTAAATCTATTTTTTAATCAATACGCCATGTTCTATTCCTATTTTTTGTTATATTGTATGTTTTTATGTGTTTCTTAATCACATATTTGAGAATTGACAATAGTACATAACCTAGATTTAATATATCTATACTACAAAACATGAGTATTTGGCCATCGATCAAAGCCATATTTTTTATTTTTAAAAGTAACGATTTACATAAAGTAACGAGTCCTGAGTAACGAGTCCTAATACCCAAAGTAACGAAACGGTCCAAGTCCTCAAAAGTAACGAAAATTTACATCACTGATGACCTTACTCCGTGAGTGCAATTTTCCAAATGCCGTACCGGCAATGTTGCCAGGTCAAAAAATTAAAAATCACCAGACCCTTGCTTTAAAAGTTGCCAGAAATCACCAGATTCTTAATTTCTTCGCATTATCACATACAACACCATATAATTAATGTAAAATGAAATAATAATGCTGTGATTTCTAAAAAAAAAAAAAAAAGGTCATACCTCGAAAATAACATACCTCTCATTTAAGCTTTTGACGCCAGGGTGGGCACTCATGTTTGTTTAAGCTATAAACATGAGTGCGCACTCCGGTGCCAAGACCTTAAATCAGATGTATGTTATTTCCGATTTTTTTTTTAGAAATCACTATATAAAAAACAGTATATATAAAACAGTAACAGATACAAATTCTGTAAATCCCTCGCTACTAAGAAATATTCGGCGCAGAGAAGTAGAGAGTTTCCAGACAAAGACAAACGCTTTTGAAACCAATAAGTTTTTGCATCGATGTCACCATTTTTAACAAAGAAGAATAAAACACAATCAAGCCATTTTTCTCTCTTTTTTTTTAAGATATAAGCTTATCATCAGTGTCGAAAAATCACCAGAAATTAGACTTTTTTAAAAAGTTTTCACCAGATGGGGTTCAAAATCACCAAATCTGGTGAAAAATCACCAGACCTGGCAACATTGCGTACCGGGCAGATGCACCCGATGTCATATCTATTAAACGAATGCAATAAGTAGACCGAGGAACCGAGGAGATAGATTTGTATGCAATTTTTTTCCAACATTCCATCAATCAACATTTTTTCCATTATACCGGTCACTACATGGAAATAATGATTGTCGAGTTACGACGGTACATATTTTATATTAAGGCCTGTTTAAAATAGAATAGGTTCGACTACCTTACTTTCTTGTCAAGACCGGCATTGTTTTTGCCATTAGATATTGTATAAACATTTTATTGACTTTTCTCTCACTAACTTGACCATGATCATCTACCCTAATGACTTAGCAGTGAAGTCAAATTAACAAGACGTTGACATCCGTTTGTTTAACAATAAAAAATTGTTAAAAGTTCGTGAAAAATTCGAATTTTGTAGTTTTAGGAAATCCATTCAGATTTAAATTAAACAGTTTATGGCCCGGTATATCCATCTCCTGGTAACTTTACCAGCCTAATAATTTCGATGGAAACAATAGTCTCAACAATGATTTCTTTGAAAATTACCTTTCCGGTAAAGCTATCAGGAGATGGTTATAAAGAGAGTAATTTTAACAAGTTTATGTAAACAAACTGTTGTTAATTTGACAAGCAAACCTCGAACATCTGTCATCCATAGGATGGGTAGGATCCATCAATATGTCATTTTGGAAAGGCGGGAAATGTGTCCTTTCTATTCTTAAATATCCTAAAGGGCCATAAACTAGACAATTCGATCTCTATTTATCTTTGATAAAGTGTATGTATCCTTTTTTACCAGAATTTGCCCTTATAACTGTGGTTGGTATAAGTGATACATTTACATACAATATTTTATTAGTATAAAGTGTGTCTTACCTGGAAAAGGTATATCTCATTTTCGCTCAATTCTGATATGACATATTCAGTTTCATTGGCTGCTTTTTTCACATTATCACAAATATCCATTTCAATGTCATTGTCCATATACCAGCATCTAAAATAGCACATAACGACCATTTAAAAAAATAATATTAATTTAATAAAATTACTATAAAATATCTATTTCTGTTTATTACTTCGAAGTATGATGGCGTTCGACTTTAAAAATTATTCCTCGTAGTCGAGTTTAGTGTCCGTATAAGTAAATAGAAAGAAAGTTTTTAGGGGCAGGCGAACAAAGTAGTGCGTCTATCTTTTGCATTAAAGTACACAGGGAGGCCAAAGGTAATGGGTTCCCTGGGATACAGGTAGACAAGGACATGCTGTTTTGTCCTTGTGTGGACTCATCAGAAAGCCAAAACCCGTAAGCAACTCCCAGTCCAACGAAAATATTGCACATTTTTAAGAATAAAAATGTGATGAAAACCTAGTATCGCCATCTGTAGGAATCAACTCAATGCAAAAGATATCCATCAGACGTGAAAATATAAAATTAAATAAACCAAGTACGGTGGCCAACAAACACCAGTATAGGCAACGTTTTTCATCAATATTGTTGACTATTCTTTAGACTTTTTTATTATTTAGAACAATTTTATATTATTACTATATAAAGGATGCGACTCAAAATTTTGTTTTGTGTTGTGTGAGATTTCGTTCCTATCTTAAATATTTCCTTACCTTACTTTATATCCCTGAATAACGCCGTTCGGATATAACGGGACATCCCACCTTAAGGTTACCGCTACGAAATTGTTCCCTTCCAAGGAATTATTGTGTTCATAGACCACGTAAGTTCTCAAATTTCTCGGAGCCGAGGGTGTCGATGGAGGAGATAGTAGTTCGGCTAGGATTGGCTGCGACGAAGCCCAGTAAGTATATGCCCTGATGGTGACGTACAGACGGGTGAAAGGGGTGACTTCTTTCCAGTATCTTATGGTGGGTTTAGTAGTTGAGGTCTTAAATATTATTGGAACTTATTATTTGAACACTTTATAAACATTGCACTGCATTTTAATTTGCAAAGTGTTGTAGTAGTAGCTGTTGGTGTAGAGTTTGATCGAAGATTATAATTTGTTATAAACTGCCCGAATTATTATACAGGGTGATTCCTAAGTTGATACTTCTTTTTTAGCTGTGTATAGAAGGCATTAAAATAAACTACATTTTCAACCTTCTCAAAAAACTCAAAAATAGGTGAGATAGAGAAGTAAAAAATCGAAGTGCGGGCCTGGTCATGAAAACATAGCCCGCTATAGTGTCTGTTGTTTTTCTTATCTCTTATTAGTATTAGTCATACGGGTAGTGTTGATAGCAATCCGATGCGGTATGTTTTTCTGAAGCAAGTTAATTTTAAATTGGTAATACGTGAAAATGGTAAAATTTGAAAACAATGAACTAATAGATATAGTGCTAATTTACTGTGAGTGTCGTAAAAGTGCAGATGTTTCTTCGAGATTATACGCAGAACGCTTTCACTTGCGGGCTCATCCTACATCCAGAAGTTTTCTTAATTTTATTCAACGGGCAAGTTAGGCAGAACCGTATTTGATTCGTAGTGTAATAAATGAATGTAAGTACCTACTTTATTTTTGAGTTTTCTGAAAAAATGTATTTAAAAATGTTGTTTATTTTAATGCCTTCTATACACAGCTAAAAAATTAGTATCAACTTAGGAATTACTTTGTATACATATTATTTTTACTATTATATGACTATTTTTATTGTCTTTTTGGATCTTGCTACAGATTCTAAACAAATCGTTACAGGTTGGTTATACGTCGAAACTGAATAATTCTTGAAATATTACACTGATGGGACTTTGGCAGGTTATATAATCTTAACGGTGATTCTTAGAGAAAAATGGCTCGAACATTCCTACGTTGGTTTCTCATTTTCTCCGCATTCAAAAAATTATAACTTTCGGTTAATTCAGACATCCAAAAATTAGCTGGAAAGACATTTTCCCTTAAGAAATATTCAGTTTAGGCATATGACCTATTATACAAGAGCTGTTTAGAATCTTGAGCAAAATCAAAAACTACAATAAAAACAATCATATATTTAAAATAACAATGTTGACAACTACTTCCGGTATAACCGGAAATGATGAAAAAACGCCCATATTTTAGTTAAAGAGGGCACATCGAAAAATATATTTAAGCATAGGTTTAAAAAAAAAGTTTTGGAAAATTTCCTAAAAGTTATAACAAGCGCCGTGAATCACCCTATATATTATAGTATACTTACTATTGCGTTGCTTCTAGCCACCTCGTCAATCTGCACTTCATAAAAAACAATTCCGTAATTAATATTCGTTATAGGCTTCCACGTTATGTTGAAGTTCTCTGCAGAACCTACCACTTTTACAAAATTTATATCGACCCTGTCCGGAATTACATTTATTTCTTCTTGGCTGATTGTTACATTTTCTGAAATTATTACATCATAATTAGCACCCAATATAATACCTGTCTTAGTTCAGGGTGGAAGCCTCAGATCAATTACCATAGACAAAGTTCATTCATATTTGACTATGAGGACGTCCGATGTTCGTAGAATAAGAAACACTATTTGTTGCCGACCTGCACTAAATATACACACAAGCAGTAGGTAAACAAGAACAAACAAACATGGCGACAATAATCAAGGAAGGCCTTATTTTACTTTTAACATTAGGCTGTGAACTACATATTAATATTCTGAAAGTATGACTGTCATTCTTATGGCCCAAAAAACTATTATTTACGTGACAACGTCGCATCCGTTCCAGTAGCAATTTGATAGTCACCTACGCTTTCTCATCATTAATCAATTTTTGACGATCAGCTGTTAGATGTTGGGTGTGCATTATTTAAACTGGATTTTCTTGTATATTGTGACTTTCTTTATTAAATATACAATATATTATAAACAAATGATACGGCAGTGTGAAGTGTGCAAGAAATTAAGCCATTTTAGCCAGGAAAAAACATTTCACATGTGTGAAACGGTGTGATTTAAAACAAATAAAGACAATGCAAAAAATTATAAGACGCATTTAAGATTAAGCTGGTAAGCAAAAATTTACGAAATTTTTAATGTTACCTGGCCAAGAATGCAAGGACTCGTCCACTACATATACCAAATTCAATCCCCATATAGACTTTCCACTAATGGTCCCCATGTTTTTTCCCTCCAAGTCGCTTATGACAGCGTTCCTCTCATCTTGAAGCCAGAGTAAACGCTTACTGAAATAAGAAAGAGGTCCTTGCATATTTCCAGTTTGTAGGAGGGCGATTCGTGTTTTTTCAATTTTTTTTCCGCCATTGTAGCCTGCCATTGGAGCTCGGAAAAGATGTGATCCATCGGATCCCCTTACTATCCAATAAACTTGCTTTTGGTTCATGTCCAATGTTAAGCCCATTACTAAAAATGTTAAATACTATCGTGAATATTTCTATAATACTCCGAACTTTAAAAATTTACACTTGATCTTAGAAACATTACATATGGAGAGCAACCTTATAGAGGCTTAGTGATGGTGAATTTTCTTACATCAATAAATAAGACTGTTTTCCAATGTGCAGTAAATTCGCAGGCTGTTTATTTTATTAACCTTTTCGACCGTGCGTTATTAAACTGGTCGTTTTTTATAGTAACCTTTTTTTATGTAAAAATGCGACGAGTACATCAATGCTAAGAACGGCAGTCGCGTATTGAAAATAGTCGCGTACTAATGTATTACTTGTTTTGGGGGTTTAATAAAGTAGTTGGTAGTGAAACGGAATGTTTATAATAATTCCTTAGTTTGCCTCCATATTATTCCCAAGACATAGCACAATGTATGTTGTAAATTTATTAATAATTGTTCTATTTTTTTTCTTTTTATCCAAAATGCACCCTTAAAACTATATATAGGTAATAATAACTATGCTCAAAAGAAGCATATTTTACTATTTACTCTTAAGACCTTTTTAAATAAGATGCAAGTTGAAGAAAAATTGCCTGAAAGCATGCGCTTTGATGTAGGGATTGCAATCCCGAAGCAAATAAACAATACCGGAATTTTCGGGATCCCTTTGTGTAGGGTGGGGTAATAGGATTGATTTCCCGACCTGCAGCAATTTACCGGGGAATTACTGCTTTCAACCTTGAACATAACACCGTGAATTTTAAGTCTACGACTGCTTTTTCGGTTGACTATGTTTGTTTAGGAAAAGTTTTGTTTACTTAATACAATCCCGAAATTATATTTTTATTTTCGGGATCGGAAAAGTATGGTAAAAATGATAGCTATCCCGGGATTGCAATCTTTACTTTGCTTTAAAACGGCCATTTACTTGCACTTGCAACTTGTACCTAATATAAAATAGCCATTACTTTTAAACTTCACTCCTGTAACTCCTAAACCATTATTTAATTTTGATCATTTGCATTTTATGTCTACATATCAATAATAAATATAACTTATTTGTATTTTTAAATACGTCGCAAATTTTTATATTTTAAAAAAGTTCATAAATAAACTCTAATTCAACGGACCCTAACTATTAAGATTTCTTAGGTTTCCGATATCCCAGTAGCTTCTTCATGTTAACAGACAGCTAACAGCCTCTACAGGCTGTTATGAAAATTACTCTTCCGGTCAAGAATGTAGTAGTGGTTGACGGTGACGGCATGCAAGCCAACCCAGTTTTAAACCTGAAGGCGCTTTTAAATTATTTTATTTCTTCTAATAATTGTTTCGCGAACTTTAGAACAACGAATATTTCTACAGCAAATGTGTAGGAACTCCGAATGTAAACTGTTTACAACAGAGTTTTTATTTTGTATTTTAAAATTTTTTATTTTTATATTTGTAGTTTTTAGAATCGCTCCCCCGCATAAAGGGGTAGTTTTTTTTGTGGTGAAAGGTCGAATGTTTTGAAAGGTCAAATCGCGTAATATGTTTATAACCATTAGTATATTTAGTAAGGTTGTACATTTGTTGCTAGTTTTACATTTTCGAGGTAGGTAGGTTTAATTTTAGTTTATCTTTACATAACCAAGTTTTTAGTTGTCGTTTAATCTCATGAATTACAAATCCACTAGTAGCGGGTAGGCGATAAATTTAAAAAGAGAGAAGTTTCTTGCCTAGTATAACAAAGCGACTTTTAAAAATATTTTCCTGCAATTTTTTTTTCATATCAGGATTTGCGGGTTTAAATATTATAGGTATTTTTTATAACACCCTGTATACATATTCTGAATATACCGGGGGAAATGCATAAAAAATAGGTAAGTTTCTTTTTTTAGCAAAAATTGCAGGATACCTTAAAATTTTTACCAGGAGCCGCCACTGTTATTTACCTTGTTTTCCTGAAAACGGTTCCAAATGATCGTATTCCATTTTGTCTTCCCCGTTTAGGTGGGCACTTTCCACTACATATTCCCTTGACCAGTACAGGTAAGCTTGTACAGAATCTATACTTATTTCCTTTGCCAAAGTAAGTATAGACAGTGGTTCTTGTTGGGTACCATTTAGATTACAACGAATAATCTAAAATGCGGCAATGGACTGTTATGTGCAAAATAAATATGCAAAATATTTATACAATACAAACTCTATTATTAGCATTGTTATCTCGGTAACTATAAAAGATAGATAGTTGGTTAAAGGGTGGCAAAGTTGCATATTTTAATGCTGGATAATTTGTAAAAAAGAAATTTAAAAAAATTCCGTTGATTTCCGGAGATATCCGAATAAACCCGTAAAAATCAATTTTTGTTTTTATTTTTTTTTTCTATGACAAAACCAACTCTCTATCATTTATAGTTACCGAGATAACAATGCTAATGCATCGAATTTGTAACACTCTGTATAGATTAGGATTGTAAACTTACGAGTTGCTGTTTTAGATTTGACCAGTATAGTTTTTTTCCAATCCAATCGACTGCAATACTGCCAACTGAGTCCATATCTGCCAATCTACCCTGCTTATGAGAAGTAAGATTGAACCAAAACACATGACTGCTATTTGTCACCTAAAAAAATATATATATATTTTTTTAAATATTGCATTTTAAAGTGTATTTATCAAGACACATAAGGCCCCATAGAAGTATTCAGTAAATATAATTTTATTGATTTAGAGATTTCTATATCGGTCTGTGAAACAAAATTAGAGAGCTCCTGGACTACGTTGTCGTAGTTAACTTAAAATATATCACTAGAATTTATTAGTCAATGTCATTAAAATAATCATTTAAAAGCATAGGTCGTCACGTTGTGAATTGTGTTATGGAAAGTAAACAAACCAGAATTCACGTGTCTCGGACTCCATCCTGTGAGAGTATTCACAAAATCTACTATAATACAGGTTGGCCATCTGTGTCTCTATTATTAAAGATATAAAAAAGGCTTTGATAAAAATTGTAGTCTAAAATTATTTTTAAATATACGGGATGGTCCAGAAAAGTAGGCAATAAAATGATACATTTTTTTAAAGGGAACACCCTATATAAATTAGCATTTTTTGTTTCATCACAAAAAATATGAAGCCATTTTAGTTTTGTAATTTTTTGCCATGGAAAATTCTACAAATTAAAAAAAAAGATGATAGTACAAAAGTACCTGTATTTCCCATTTAGAATATTGAAAATCGAAAATTTCTTGTAAGATCTAGTGTATGGATAGAAAAGCTGTCTCAAATCTTCAAGTACTTAAAATTCCGCACAGGGTAGTGTCATTAGTGAGGAAACAAAAAATGCTAAAATATGTAGGGTGCAAATTTTGGGGGGCGGGGGGGGGGGGGGGGGGGGACTTACCATATAAATTTGATCTCGATACCATGACATCCCAGTAAATCCAGTGTTTCTCAACCTGGTTTTATGTATTAGTGTTTCGACAGTTTCAATAGCCGTATCAGATTTAAAAAGGCCTTCAGTACCAGACCATAGAATAGACGGATTTTCGCCTTTTTCCATGGTACTTCCCTTAAACTCAGATGACCATGGTCCTTTTCCAGACTTACTATACGCCGATACCCTCAGTAAGTAATCAGTGTTTTCCGTGAGATTTTCTACGCTAAAAGATGGTGTGTTTGTTTTGTAAATGGTAGTAGCGTTTGTTAATAAATTTTTCATTGAAATTTCGTAAGACCAGTTTTGCCATGCCCCTTTTCCTACAAGTAAAAAAATTGTTTAAAATCATGTGCTGTTGATAATTTTGTAATGTCATTTTTTGCAGTATTTTTCTTAAGCTATTTTTGAACGCCAACCTGGAACAAAATCACATAGAAGTACGTTGAGAATTATATTAAACAACACATTCTTTAAAAAACTGTTTTATGATTTTTTTTAGTGTCCTTTGTATACAGGGAGTCAAAAAATATGTAAAAATAAATAAAGCCCAAATTCTTAACATTTGTGGAAAAGTCAGAAACAGAAACCCAAAACCATAATATTAGATATTATCCTTTTCGATATGAAAGGAAAAGGAGTTAGTGAGACTGTTTCCTGTTTCACAAACAAAGTAAAAAGTAAGATTCATTTTTCAACAGTTTATATAAAGCGAACCGCTAAAATGAAAATACTCCAGTCTAACCACTATTGGAAGATTTTTTCTTATTGAGACTAAATTACCAAAATCAATGTAAACACATGAATACCAGTGAAATTATTTAAAAACAGATACTGAAACTTGGCAAATTACCAATGACCTCCTAAATAAGGCCCATTGAGTGGTCTTCCAGATTCCCAGACTTCACTTCTTTGAACTCTTTTTGTGAGGTAATTTAAAAAATAGGGTTTACAAAAATAGATCGTTAAGTATTGAGGATTTGTACCCGTATTCACCAAAGGGGTTTGCCATATGACGCTTTTGTGTTGATTTGATTTTTTTATAATTAAATCGTCTTACCGATAAATATGTTTACCGGTATTTTATTTAATTTATTATATTATAAATATTGAAAATAAACTTATTTTTATTATTAAATACAGTTTTAATTCTATTAAAGAACGCAGTGCGTACCAAAATACGTTTATCTTTATAAATTTGAAGAACAACCAAAAAAAATATTTGAAATACTAACATATGTGTCTGTTTAAAGGTTGGAGACAATGACGTTTCTTGAATGGCAGTAGAGTTTTGGACTTGCATTGTCTTTATTTGTTTAGTATCTCCAGTCGTCTTCAGGTGAAACGTAGTGATTCTAAACAAATAAAGACAATACAAGTCCAAAACTCTACTGCCGTTCACTAACATAATATGTACTACTGACACTTGTTTCAAACCCAGAACTGTCAGTTTCGGACGGTTTTAAATTTAGAACCCTTTAGTGAATACAGCTGCTAAAATTTTATATTAGAAATTAAATATGTGAAATTCTATGGAATACTTTTGATAACATCTTACACAATTAAAAGACAGGCTTGACGATTGTCATTGAACATCTAATAAATAAACCATTTTTACATTGTGTTCTTATCAATTTACTGGAAATTTGTATTCCCATGTAATTTTGACAGATAAACCCATCAAACTCTATATAGTTAATATTGTTTCTGACTAACCCTGTACAATTACAGAAACGGTTATATCCTTCTAGATGTAACGTTTTTAAGGATGTGCCAATTTTCATAAAATTATATTCATTAGTGTTTGAAATATTTGCAATTTTCCAGACGTTTTTAAAACCCTGTATAATAAATACATTATTTACCTTGAAGACCCAACAAATGAGGTGGAAACCATTTAGCCTTTGCAATAGTATTACCAAACACAGCCTGTAAATTAGTGGGCGGATTCAGTGGAATCGGCCATGGCTGACTGCTGTTTAAGTTTATCAAAATTTTCTTATACTGAGTTTTTCCTAAATGTGATATTTTGTTGTGATAATACGTGTTCAATTGTTTGTGATACTCTTCGTTGTAGACAGTGCTGCCGTCGGTCCAGTAGAACTTTTGGTTGACCGTTCCCAAAGACGAAACGTTTTGTAGCTTCGCGACAGCGACGTTTTGACGGATATTCTTAACTTCTTTACTAAAAAAGGATAGACGAATAGAGGAAAGAGTAACGGATTAAGAACTCCGCCTTGAGGCACACCTTTAATCTATATAAATGTTTAAGATTTATGCCCTCGACATCATTTTTAAACATAGTACTTATACAGGATATCGTACTTATGTCCGCAGGTATAAAATTTTTAAATAAATCGCTACCTCGAGAAAAATTTTCAGAAATAATGCCCTAGAGAGATTATAAGTAAAAACTTAACCTAATAAGTAGTTAGCATTACTTATTTATTACATATTTTTCTCTATTCCGGTGCGTTCTGCATTACCCAAAACAAGAAAAACTTAAAATTTTGATTTGTGACATGCATTACACTTATCCAATGTCTTTTAATAATTTCGATCTGACGAAAGTGTTATTTTTTTTAGAGATACAAAAAAAGTTATTGGAAAATATTGTTTCTCATCATATTTTGAGTATATTGAAATAGTTGTGTGCACCTTCCTTTCTCTGATCAGATCCTATAGCCTCACTGATGAGCCGTAATATAGCGAAAAGGATGAATCTGACAAAATAAAGAAAACGCTTCTTCTGTATTGCATATATTTAACACAGTACGTGCTAAAATAATATATTTCTTATAAATTTAAAGAAATATTATAAAAAATAATTACAATACAAACTTAGTCGACTTATTCTGATACTTGTCATTTTAAACCTACAATTGTCAATTTTACATTACACGAATCCAATTTTTTATTGATTAATCAAACATTTTTCTTAGAAATGACATTTTTAGGTATGCTTCAAAATTTGATCCGATTTTCCTCTTCTAAATCCCATCCAAGGCCATTTGTGTAAATGGTTCTGATTATCAAAACGAAGCGTTTGATATTAACTTTGTAATATTTATTTGGTGACTTATTAACTAGCGAACATGAAAATAATATAAAACTTACCCGTCGAGAGAAACTGCGAGTATCGTGTTCAATTTTTGATCTGGCACAAATAGTCTAAAATTTGTATAATCAATAACAAAAGCTCCCAAATTGGGTTCCTTTAATATTTTTTCAACTTTAACTTCGTGTTTAATTCCATTGCTAATATCGGATATATCCAGCCGATATACTCCGCCAGTGCTATAATCCCTTATGGACCAAAAAAGGTATCCATTGCATGGGTCTATTTCTATTGATACAGGTTTTTTGGTTAGACCAGCTAAAGCTACTGTTAGACCGCTGCCATCTAGATTACACCTAAAATACAGTATTTTAAATCAATTTATATTTATTAATATACACGTAATTCCACCAGGAAGTATAATAAATAAAAAAATAGAATTGTTAAATTCCTTAGTTCAATTGGAGAGCATCAAAAAACTACGGAAAATTACCAGTATTTCAAAAACAACCGAATATATATATATTTTAAATTTAAATTTCTTTTCTAGCGACTTCACTTGTAGTTATAACGTGAACATTCCACAATTAGAATTTATCCAGACCGAAGGAATGATTAGTTTCAACAGGATGCCCATTTTGGTTTACAAGCACATCACTGAACCAAATGTTTTCAAATTACTGGGTAGAGAGGAGAGGTGAAGTTGAGTGGCCTACCAGATCTCCCGACCTCACCCCTTTTGACTTTCATTTATGGAGTGATTTAAATATAATGTTTAGAAAAATAGACCGATTTAAAGTCTCATATTCGAAATAAAATATGTAAAATCGATTGAATACTTTTGACGTCTTAACTACGAAAATTTAGAGACAAGCTTGGTTATTGCTTAGCTAATAATGCCAGACATTTTGAACATCTCATGAAGTAGGTACCATTTGTTCAATTTTTTAATATTAAAACTAAAAAATATAATAACAAGTATCATGTAGGGTTGGGAACAGACTTCGTTATAATAATAAGTAGTTTTTGAAATATTTGTAATTCCACACCTATTAAACACACTGTATAAAATATTTATGTATTTAATGGTGTACCATAGTCTATTTATACTATTTTTGGGTTATTATCAATGGATTTCAAGACCCCACCATTTTTTTTTTTGATATTTAGAATTGAAATAAAAGAATAGGTAGGTTTGGTATAACCATATTAACCTTTTAATGAGATATCTTCCTTGGTTTTTTCTCGGTTTTACTTCACCCAATATATACAATTGATCGTTGAGCCAGTCCACCGATATATCCAAAGGTAAAAAATCTATTTGTTCAGGTGATAAAATTTTTGAGTGGTTTTTTGTTTCTTGTTCAATTGGAATTCTCCATATGGATCCACTGGTATCTGATATAAATAGAAGTTGCTTGCTTATGTGAATACTAATTCCTGAAAAAATATTAACTAGATTATTACAGTGGCAATATAGGCAAAGAACAAAACTGACGGCTTCAAAAAACCTCTAAATGTAATATCATTTTAAGGAGAATATCTCAGAGAATTAATTATCTATTTAAAGTAATTATATCGCTGTGCTTTTTGACATCAGCTGCATCAGCACAAGCCTTGACAACTGATATACAATTAATTGGAAAACTGGGAAAATACACTGCGTCCATTAATTATAGAATGGATTGATTGGGTTTGATCAATTAATTCCATTTTTTGTATAGTATGTGTATCCCGGACCTCGTAGTATAGAAGATACCATCGAAAATTCATTTATATAGGTTGCCGACATCAAACAGCTTAGCCGGCATCTACCTGACTCAACAAGTAGAGCGCGATTATCAGTGCGAGGACATAATATGTCGTAGGCTAATTACAAATTCAGTCGTTTTATAAAACGTTTAGTCGTTTTATAAATGACTAGGCATATTGTACTAGGAAGAATAAATACTGAATTTTTTCAAATCGACTGAACTTTTTAGGCGTTTCATAAAACGCCGAATTGCACTCAGGCTTATTGTAAAATGAAGGTGTGGCCGATAATTTTTACAATGCGCCATTGTTTTCACTTCAGAAACTTTCATTTTCGAGCTTGAAAGATTTTACACCGGTAAGTAATAAGAAAAACATAATCTCAAAAGCCAAAAATAATATACCCCTAGGTATATTAGGTAAATAAATTTTTGAAGTTTTTCTGGATTTTCGATGTATAAAACCAAATTTCGTGTAAAATAACCCCCCCCCCCCCCCGCTATGTTGATATCTATTACTAAAAAAGCTAACTTGTTACCGTTTCAAAAGACGAAACAAAATAAAACAGAATGGAGGAATAGTTTTTTAAGCATAGGTTTTTTATAAAACAAAAAGCAATATTGAATAATTTTCTTAAACGTACGTGTTACAGGGTTGCAAGTTCTGCTTATTTTTCTTATTATACGATATATGGAAAGTTTTGGATTTGTTTTAAAAATTTGTATACCCCCAGGGAGGGGGCGCCCCCTTTGGATCCGCCACTGTTGAGGGTTACCTACTTCGCATCATATTTAATACTGCCGAAATATAGTTTTACATTTTTTCTTACCTTGAATTGTTGTTTCATTGGAGTGAAATAAATGTAATGTATCTCCGAAAAGTGATTCCAATTCAAATATACCATGTTGAGTTCCCAAAATTAAAATTGGTTGCTGATACTCTGAAACTGTAAAAAATAATATTTTTGTTTTCTATTTTTATGTCAATTGTTTTTCAAAATGTGGCTTTTACACTGACAAACCGAAGCGATTTCTATTTGGGGGCGGTAGCAATCAAAATTTCCCAATTTATTGTTCAAACATCTCTTAATTGAAACATGAAATATTTTGTAATTTAAATTAGTATGCCAGAGAGGGATAATGTAAGAAAAAAATCTATTGCAGATCTTACAGAAACATTTGAACTGACAGTCCTGAATGATATTGCAAACTCTACAAGATAAATTATTTGACAAATCTTGAAATGGTCTAATCTAGAAGGTGGAGGATCAGACGTTAGTATTTTCCTGGGAAAAGACGGTCTTAATGTTGACATAATTGACAAGTTTATATTTTATTTTTGGTGTCAGTGTTTATGCCTGACCAATAGACTGTTTGCTCGACGTTTTGTTCACTCTGTACCTTGATGGGAACTATGAAATCGTTTAATAATTCATTTTCTCACCCCAATTCCAAAAGTGGAATTACGATTTTACAACCTTTTATTACTAAATGGTTTTTGTAACGAACTTCATTTCTTATATATTATAGGTTAGCAGCTCACACTTCATATGCTTTCTATCCAAAGGAAACCAATTTATAATTTTTCTCAGTTTGTGATTCATATTCTGAATGTTCTTCGCTATATTTCATTAGCTACATTAAAAGAGGATCTTGTAAGTGTGCCGTTTTACATGCTTCATCTGTATTATTTGCTATGGCTACTCGTTGAAAAATAAAACATGTCATTTACATCTTTTTTCTCTGGATATAAAATTAGGAATCATGATACTGCATCGAGGACTAAATGTTGTGATCCCTTTTTCAATTATTGTTTTAAAAATAAAATCCAATTTTTTGTATAATTTAGAATAATCATTTCAGATTGATATGATCCAAAAATTTTTTACCGCAGGCCACAACTATATCCTTGTTACAGAAGAAAAGTTTCCTTTTATGTGATATTATTGTTGTTACTTCAATAAACCATATGTAACAAATTTCACACCAATTATAAGTTAAATACACACATGAAGACAACAACATCAAATAAAGGAGAGAGAGAACCAAAGTTAATGAATCTGTCACAGGTTGGCCAGTAGGTTTGGCAATTCAGCTGCCATAGTTAGTAGAGGTATATTCTTTTTTTCAACAGTGAGTCCACCGGTGGCACCGGTTAAGCCGGATCGCGTTCTTAAATTGCCTATTGTATTGGTTGGACATAAATGGTGTGTTTTTATTCATGGTGGATTTCTGGTGATTTCTATCAATGTTATACGGAGATCCTAAAATAATTAACCACCGGTTGATGACGTCATTCCACCAGCTGTCAATCATAAATTCATCAGCTCCACCACTGGTTGAATTTACCGACAAAAAAAAAGAATATACCTTAGTGACTTAATCATAAACATCTTGATATTATTTGACCTATTGTTGTACCAACAATGATTTGCTAAGATATGTAGTGTAAGTAGAAATTGTACCTATATACTCCAGGTTCAAAATTACTGTCAGTAACTCATCGCTACTATATCGAGAGCAGCGGGTTGTACGAAGTCAGAGGAAAAAAAATCCATGAAAATAAATATTCTGTTCTATTTGTCTTCTTACTCTATATAAAAGCGATGAATCACTGACAGTTATTTTGGACTTAAAGTATAAACATTTTTCTTTACTTACTTTGTATTTCTTTTGGCGTAGATACCTGTGTAGTCGCTGCGGGTCCGGGGCCATAACTATTTCTTGGTTGTATAGATAGTGTATAGTTTTTATTCGGTTGAAGATTACGGTAAACGTAAAAAGAATCAGTCGCAGGTACATCCTAAATAAAAATAACAATAAAAAAATGTTTATTGTCAATAATTAATTTAATTGTAATTATTACGGGGCAATAATATCTACCCAATCTAGATACAAACAATAAGGTAACAGCAAGTGGCCAGCATTAATTAAGCGAGCGAGAAAATAGTCAATTCTCCAATAATCTTTGCAAAAATATAATTCGTTGACACATAGTTTCAATGTATCATTGTTGGTTGGAATAAAGTAATTCATTGATAGTTTGCAAAACTTTTCGCCTACTGCGCTGTGTAGAGACCTTTTTAAATTTTAAACCTCACTAGTTAATAAGTTTCTGGATCCAACAACGCAGTGTTATTAAATGTTTAACAAAAAAATAACATAAGTCAACGTCAAAATATATTTTAATATCAAAAAAAACATTTTTTACGTTAAGACTTTTAGAAATTTTAACTAACTAAGTAACAATAAAATATTAATAAAGGTAGTAATAATTTAAATATCAAAATATAAAATTGAAATCATTATGACACAGTATTATCATTAAAATATTCATTTGCAGTACAAGATTTTCCCAATGATATCAGTTTTTAAATAAAATTAAAATTTTATAATTTTTAAAAATAAACTGATGGATGAAAGAGAATTAAATACTTTTTTAGAATTATAAACTATGGATTTCTTTACTAGATTTGAAGAACGAATATGCAAAAAGACATAAAAAAATCTTGTCAATATAAAATTAACGGTTATTCTCAGCTGTAGAGTTAAACTAACTTATCAAATAATAAAATATGTTAATTTGTAAGCAAAGATTACCATGCAGAAAATTAGTATTGTTAGTAAAACACAGAATGTTAAATACAAATAGATAGAAAGAAGGATAAAAATAGCAATAGGGCCGCAGACAAAGCAATAAACAACTATTTACAAAACAGTTTTTAGAAAGAGATAAATGTATGCTGCAAATTCTAGAATGCAAGAAGGGATTTGCTATCTCTTCGTTGCTGATATGATATACATCAAACAAAAAAAACACATTCAAATTAGTATAAGTACAGTGGCGGGGTAGCTTTGAAAAAAATTAGTTTTATTTTATCTTTCTTATGTCAGCATTTATACTAACTTATCTATGATATACCCTACATCGGCTAGGCATTGAAAGCTATTAATTTAAAAAAAAAACTAGACAACTACCTAATTCGGCACTAATATTAAATAGATACGGATTTGCCAAAAACCTTCTCTCGAAATAATTAAAAATGCGCCGCCGATGAAGAAAATTTGAAAACATATTAAGGTATTATATAAGGCGCAGTTTCTTTATTTGCTAGTCGTGCGACCGTTTATAAATATAGTTATCCTTATTTGGACTCAATATATCACTTGGGTAGAAACCCGTCGGTTAATGAGCAACTGATGAAAAATGGTTGAAATTGTTGTAATATAGTTAGGTACCTACTTAAGCGGTATCGTGTGTTTTTATCAGAAGGCGTATTTTGAGCGTATTCAAGAAATTAAAACCGAAATGGTATCAACGGGTGTATTACCCCTTACATCATCTTTTAACCAAAGAATACACCCTTATTATGTCCAAACATTTTTGAACTAAAAACTATAGTGATAAATCTTGCTTATAACAGTATTCTCATAAAAATTAAATCAATACACACAATTTATTCCCACGTATTAAGAAAATAAATAAATAATATACCCCGCCACTGATAGCAACAAACATAATTTAAAAAGCAAATTTACATAATTATGAAAAGAAAAGATACGACAGTTCAAAGGAAGTCTTTTGTTATGTTTTTGCTCGTTACGGCCCACCTTGACTTCGGAACGAGCCTCACGCCCTTCCGAAGGATTGTTGTCTGTAATTTGGAGTACATAGGAGAGGAGGGGGCCATGGGGAAAGGGGCCTGGTTCCCAGTTGACGCTGACCGAATGGGCATCCACGGGAGCAGCTCGCACGTTTGTTGGTGGTGACGCTGGGATGCCAGCGGCCTGAGTAGCGATGACGACGCTCTGTTCGGAGAAGATTGGGTCGCCGTGACCGTGGCCCAGGTTTAAAGCGATGCGAAACTGAAAAGAAGAAATATAGTAAAAAGATAAAATAAACAGAAAAATAATGATAGAATATTATTAAATTAGTAATGACTGCACTAGAAATATAAATAATTATTAAATTTAACATCTTTTCTACAATAATATAGGTACTTCATCTGCCCTCGTTATTTGCCTAATTTGATATAGGGGAGCTCACATTTGCCATCAATGCTATTTGTAAGTATATTTCCTATATCTATATATAAGTTACGCAAATGTAGCAACACAAAACCAACCACCTGAATGTCCTCCTTCCTTGGTACAAGAAATGGAAGTTAGAAATAGACGGAGAAAAATGTGAATGCCTAAACATAACACGTAAATACACAACCACATACATAAATCAACACATAATTATAAATAACTTACCAACTGAGCCCAAGGAAAAAATAAAATATCTTGGTGTCATACTTGACAAAAGACTTAATTTCTTACGTACCACTACAAATACAATACAAAAATTCTACGCCATAAAAACAAAACTAAACAAACTAGGTATTGAATAACAGATCTTTCCTCTCTCCACAAAACAAACTGACAATATACACACAACTAATTAGACCAATACTGATTTATGCTGCACCTGTTTGGTGTGGCATATCAAACGAACAGTACAACCGACAACAGAAACTACAAAACATAATACTCAGACAAGTACTTTCAGATCATTTCCACTACGACTATTACATAACGCGACAGACACATCATACTTAATGCAGTACATACTAGACATGTCTACAAAATTCTATGAATCACACACCCAAAATGCACCTCTTATACAAAACATTACCCAGACTAGATAATTTCACACACAAACCAATCTATCACAGGCTACACATTTTCCGGCAAGATCGATAAATCAACATGTTAACAATTTTAATTTTAAAAGCACATACTACGCCCTGTCCACTCCTAAATTCCCGTCCACTTTAAAAAATTGAAAATTTTAAAGTCTTTTCGGCAAAATAGCTACTTGTAGGTACCTGAGCAAATGAATGCTGGTTTTTCGAAGCGCCAACAAAAAATCTAATAAATGATTACTTCAAAAAATAATTACTTTTAAGTTCAAGCAAAATAAACTCTTTCATGGCAGTGAATAGGTTACTGAAACTGACCGAAATAACGTCATTATAAGTCAGACTCGTGTCTACCAGTGAGTTAACACCAGCCCAACATTGCATGCAATTTTGCGAGTGCTAGCTAGCTCTAGTGTTCTGTATAATATTTATTATGTAATGCATGTAAATAAATTAGCCACAAAACGATATGTACAATGTACAATATAATATTAACGACTAAAGAAATTTGAAATAAAATATATATATACTCCAGGTTCTAAATTACTTATTACTTAAATAAGATAATTATTTCTATTATAGGAATGTTTTTTTTATAGTACAAATACGTCTTTCTTGCAGTGGTGCACCGAGAAGCTTTCTCTTGGAGAGGTTTTCTAAATACATTCACCAACAAAAAAAAAATTTGTAAAGAAGTGACGGTAAATATCTATTATACGCTCATTGATGATTTTTTTAGAAACTATGGATTTTGGGAAGTACATTACAAATAATTTATAAATGAGATTTTCTTAGTGTAGACTTTCTAGCTCTATTAAAGTGACATTTACCAATAGTTTTAACTTCTGATAATGGACGTTAATACGTTTGAAACATGTAGGGGTTTCACTACTTAATTTTCCTGAAGCTGTCCTGCCATTTTAGGCAAGTTTCTTAGTTTTTAGGTCAAATAATCACCTAAGGTGCATTTGCAGCTACTTTTAAATTTGCTTTAATATCTTACCCTATATTTAGTGTAGGGCTGCAACCCCTCCACTAAAAAGTCATTGGTTGTTGGATTCCACGTGGCGTTCCTGCAATACTGCCACGTGGCTGCTATCTCCTCGTAACGCCATTGGACATGGCAGCTCAGTCTTGCTCTCGTAGCTTGCGGAAATCTACAAAAAAAAAATGTTGGTGTCTACGGGTTAAAAAAAAATTACTTTAATGCTATTGATTTTCCACAAATAAAGTTCTGTCGTAAATAAAATAACTCATAATAGAAAAACACCCTACATGCCCGCCTCAGTAAACACGTAGTTGTATTTAGCTTCCCCAGACAATGTCGTTGTATTAAATTTGTGTAAAAAAACATGATCCACTAAACAGTTATCGTTGCATTTAGGGTCTCTAGAGATTTCTTTACTCTATATGCTGTTATACATTATGCTTAGGAAGTTTTCAAGGTGTTCTTAGAAACGAGTGCATACCAGCTCTATATAGTTACCTACCTCCATTCCAGTCTAAGTGAAGTAGCTGCTAAGGAATTATCCAAAAGGGCTGGGGCTGGCGGACTCCCCAAGAGCAGCCTTATGTGTCCAAAATATTTTGCGATTGCGTCGTTGCAACCCATTACGCAATAGAGCTCTCTGTGGCTAAGGCGATCTGAGGTTCCGTTCTAAAAAAAAATCGGAATCGTAATTTTTAAGAAGAAACTACACCAATTATTATATGATGTTTCTTATAAGTCCGATATTGTTCGTTTATGTTGATTTTATGGCAAAAGAGAGAGATTAAATTTATTGGCATATTGTTGTTAGGTCATTGATTTTGGGGGGCTAAAGATCCGATATGTTGGAATTGACGCAATATATTTAAACCCGTAAATCCTAATATGACATTACAGGGAAAAATATTGTTAAATGTCGCATCACTATAATGAACGAGTCAATTGACAACTTTTTTTTTTTGGTATTATGGCATGATCACGCAGCCACTGGATGAGTTCTAAAGAAAGAGTGATAATACAAGACTGACATGTGTTTATTTGAAATGTGAAATATTTGAGGTTAGTGAACCGTGATTACTTTTTCTAAGTTAAGAGTGAAGAGAGTGATGCATTCGCCATTTAATTTTTTATTCAATATTTCTTATCCTTTTCGATTTATTCTAAAAGGGGAAAAATACCTCTCCTTGAGTAGTAGCAAGTAACGTATAAGCAAAAAACGAAAACTTGTGAAATTTGTCCATTTTTCTTTTTCTACTTTTACTACATCATAATTTAAACCTTGCTTTACTAACTTTACTTTAAATATATATTATATAACTGGCTGATTTTTGGATAAAAGGTAAAAAAGGAAGTATCGAAGTATTGATTAAAAAATGGCGAATGCATCACTAGACCCCATTCTTAAGAAAATTAAATTAAACCTACCTTCTCAAAAAATCTACAGCCATAATAAAAACAATGACTATAAATCCAGTCTACAAATAAAACTTTCTTCAGTTTACTTCATCACAATACAAAACACAACTGTGCCAAAAGACTTTATAACATGTAATGGAGAAATTCGATATTGAAAATTATTTGTTTAACCACAAACATTTAAATAGTTGCCGACGCCGACGCCGATATTCGTTTTAGACTGGAGTTATTTCTTCTCAGTCTCGCGAAACTTTCAGCAACGCGGACGTGTATATTTCTCATGGGCGTCCGGCAAATCGGTCTGGTTTTAGTCGTGCTTGACTGCTTACTCAACTTTTTAGATGGTCACTTTAAATCATTAAAGTACGAAGTGTTTCTCTGTTATACCTAAGAAGTCACCCATTTAAATATAACGCGTCAATTCCATAACTATAAAAATGGGGAAACTCAAAGTCAAAAAGTCTCAATCATGCATTAAAATTTAATAACGTGGTGACATGTTTCGCCCTAACATATGGGCATCATCAGACCTAAAAACTATACAAATACAGTAACCCATTAAAAATATAAAATCTCTTCCTACCTAACATTCAGAATAAAAAACAAAAAAACAAAAAAACAAAAATTAAAATTAACACATCGTATACATGACTTTACAAATAAAGTGACAGACTATTTGGTCAATAACCCAAAACAACAAGAGTAGTAGGGTAAGGGATTCGGTTGTCATTTGATTTAAATAAATACCCTACTACTCTTGTTGTTTTGGGTTATTGACCAAATAGTCTGTCACTTTATTTGTAAAGTCATGTATACGATGTGTTAATTTTAATTTTTGTTTTTTTGTTTTTTTGTTTTTTATTCTGAATGTTAGGTAGGAAGAGATTTTTTATTTTTAATGGGTTACTGTATTTGTATAGTTTTTAGGTCTGATGATGCCCATATGTTAGGGCGAAACATGTCACCAAGTTATTAAATTTTAATGCATGATTGAGACTTTTTGACTTTGAGTTTCCCCATTTTTAAAAATTAAATAAAGTCTCTTTGAGAAATGGACTACTTCTTTGAATCCATAACTATAGTTTTAAATGTATTAAAGAACGCAGTACGTTTATCATCTACATCATCTAAAATCTAAGGTACATAATAATATTTCTGTTCTGAAATTAAAATTTGCAATTCCGGTGGTTACTAGTTGTTTAACTATTGTTGCACGGAAACTTTGTTGTTCTAAACCTCCTTGAAAGGTTCTTGGAAAAATTTAGAAGTTGCCATAATCTTTTCTAGGGAAGTTTTACTTATCTCCAAATATGGACAACTCGTAGATGTCAAATTCTATATTCTTATTATAAAATATACTTTTTACATTTTTTGCTACTTACACAGACCCTTTGGCAAGATGACGAAAGCGCTTCTTTCCACAAGTTACAACCTTTGGAACACTGAAACAAAAAAAGAGATTACACACTTTTTGCATATATAACATTAGGAATAACATTTACATTCACATTTTAAGTGAATTATTTCAAGCCTTAGCTCGATATTGAAAAAGTTATCTAACAGACATAACGAGAGGAAGAAAATAAGAGGGTGTTTAAAAATAAACAATTGTTATAAAAAAAGCCTAATATTTCTATTTTAAGAAAACTGTACAATCGTTTGGAATATTGTTAATTCTTAATAAAATAAACCGCCATTTGCTTCTAAATAATATCCTAAACGATAGTAACATTATCTACGAACATTAGCGAGTTGGTACTGGGTAATTCTTCCATATTGCAATTACATTTTTTACACTTTTATAATAACAATTTTTTAAATGCCTTCAGAGAAAGGAGTCGTTTGGTGAGAGGTCAGGAGACCTAGCTGGCCAATTAATTGTCGAGTTTGGACCGACAACGTGCCCATTTAAGGTAATTTTTAAGATATTCGCGTACACAAGCAATTTGATTTTGAATAATATCTAAATATATTGGATCCGTAAGATCCCGTCAATAAAAAATGGTCCAATGATGCGATATCGAAAAATGCCTGCCCACACATTCACTTTCTGAGGGTATTGGGTTCGAGTGCATGCAAGACGATGTTCAGTTTGCTCCAGTACCGATAATTTTAAATATTCGTCTGAGAAGCAAATATTTTGTAAAAATATCTGTTTCTGTTAGTTCGCTTTATCATTTCAAATCAAAAAAGTGATCTTCGCTCTTCATCCCCTCCTAGCAATTCTTGATACTTATATGAATGATATTTATGCTTTTCAAAGTTCGCAGTACTTTGGTCTGATGTTTTTCTACCACTTGCCCCAGAGTTCTAGCGCTGATATTTTATTTACCTCTCCGCAGTAAACGTGACCCCTCTTGCAAGTGGAACTCCTATCTAGTACAAACTGACTTCTAAAAAAAACGCCGCCTCCTCTGCGCGTGGAATTTCTCCCTTCCCCTCATGGGCGTAGCTAGGGATTTTTCCTAGGGGGGTGGTTCATACATTAACATGTGCACTCACCACATAGAGACCCTAAAGAATCCCCCCACAACCCCGCTCTTAAGTCGATAGGGAAGCAAATATTTGAACAGTCTAAAACTTGCATGGGATTTCGTGTTTCCTACCACGATGCACTAGTCCGTATATAGTTTTGTTAGGAGATATAAAAGTTGACCGGTCCGAGGATTTAAAAAGAAACACATGAATTTGATCCAACCTTTACCTCGACAAGAACACGAAATTTTGATTCATTTTCCCCCTTCTGGTGGTAGTCCAAAAAAAAAAACTGTTCACAATACAAACAATGTTTTCCAAAAACAAAATTTTATTTAATTAAAAAATAAATTGAAACCGGTCATGATATACTTTTAAGATTAGTAATCTACAACATTGAATTTGCTCTAAAAGGCTATATACCTCAACAGGTTAGCACTTGTGTCTGTTTAAAGGTTGGAGACAATGACGTTTCTTGAACGGCAGTTGAGTTTTGGACTTGCATTGTCTTTATTTGTTTAGAATCCCTACGTTTCAACTGGTAAGTATCTCCAGTCGTCTTCAGGTGAATACTGAATAAGTACGGTAACTACAGCTCTATTTATACTAGGCAGGTGCTGTGACGCATGACTAGTACTTATTCAGTATTCACCTGAAGACGACTGGAGATACTTACCAGTTGAAACGTAGTGATTCTAAACAAATAAAGACAATGCAAGTCCAAAACTCTACTGCCGTTCAAGGTTAGCACTTGGTTGTTAATAAAATAATAATTTTCTTTAACATTTTAAATGTATAGCTATACAAAAAAGTATCCGCTCTAAATAAATGTTATGGAAAATTCATCTTTCGAAAAATTAGTTTTCGGTAATATTATCATGTCGACCTGTTTGCAGCATCCATGGGTATGCTTATGAACTTTCACATGTTTGCACACAGGATGTCCGACTGTCAAAACGGATATACTGATGGATGCCCGTTTCTTTATTGAAGCGATTATTTAAAAAAAAGTTATTATGACCATCGAATTGAGTCTATAAGCGTGCGACTTTGTTTACACACAGACTTTTCAGAGCGGATGCCTCAATTAAGGAGTGCCCAGTCGCATTTTAATTGTCGGCGAAAATAGACGATGGAATGCCTTTTTTCTCACGTCCGAAAAAGTGAAATATTTAAATTTAGTCATGGGCAAGATAAATACATTTCTGCGCTCCAAAATAGGCCGAAAAATTACTTTATAATTTAGAAAGAAATTTTAAGACTTCCTTTTTTACAACATAAATCATGGGATTAAGATGGCCTTCCCCGACCACCACAGTAGTTTATAAAGACACATAAATTTTCCTAAATAGTATTTTTTTTGCAATAACAACTAACAACACAACTCTTATAAACCTCACAAAAATACACGAAAATAATGACTATTTAATAATCCAGTTCTGTTACATATTATGCACGCTCACAAACTCGGACCCCAGCTATATGGAATACTCATTAAACCAACGCTTAACTGCATACCATAAGTTATATATTGGCTGTAAATATGGGATTGTACCACGTAAAATACTATGTTATAGGCTTTGAATTTTCTAAATTAAATTACAAAAAAACTTATTTCAGTAATATGAAGATGTTTTTATAGTTGTCTCTTATATTTTCTTTTCGAGGGCCCGCCCGTGCGCCGGATGCACTTAGGCCAGGTTTGGCCCATTGTGCTCACCCTGTTTGGTTGTTACACCGGTCAACTGGGGAGAGGGTAAGGATGTCATCTGGTTCCAGTTTTGGTTGCCCGAGTATTTGTTGCCTCTTCCGATCTAGTGACTCGCAATGGCAAATAATGTGCTGTACAGTCTCCCTGTCTTGTCCGTATAATCTATAGTCAAGGTTTCCATTGTAGTTGCATTCTGCGCAGATGGTTCTTGACATCAGCCATGTGTTCTGTCAGAATTCCTGTAATGGTTCTCAGCTGGTTCATGTTCATTTGAAGATTGAAGTTTCGTAAGTCTTGCTGTGGTGTAATCCTTATCTATTGCTCCAGTGGATTTTGTGTTCACTCCTGATTCATCGCTTTATGGCATCTCGTACTGTTCACCAATTAATGTATTTTTTGAGCCATTCCTTGCAAGTTTATCGGCTTTTCCGTTTCCTGTAATACCTTCGTGTCCTGGTACCCACCGTAGTATTACTTCGTTTACTTTTGCCAGGCCTTCCAGTTCCTCTTGATATTCCCAGACCAGTCTTGAGGTTACCTTTGTTGCATATTAGCAATCTAAGGGCTGCTTGACTCTTAGAATATATATGGATCCGCTTATTGAGGTAAGCCCTCCTATTGTTTTCCTACGCACATTGCAATATGGCGTAGATTTCTGCTTGGAACACTGCGGGAGACTTTCCCAGAGAGAAAAACGCATTTTTCTCCGGTCTTACTCCGTGTATCCCCGCTGCGATACTCTCTTTGGTTTTGGAGTTCAGGAGTAGTTTCTGGTGTTCATCTAACTCAGGTCCACCTATAATCTCGCTTAAAAGTTCGTGTTTGTCTCTTATATGCTGCTATAAAACAATTAATACAACCTTAAGTATTGTTAAAAAAGCAATAAAGTCCAAAATGAACCTACCGCACGCTGATTATTTACGGGATGTAATGAGGAAGTGGTGAATTAGGCAAACAGCCTATATTTTAACTCTTTAATTCGTGCGCTTTATTAACACGACAGGGTTATTTAAGGAGAATTTTTAGAAAATAAAAGGTGCGCTATTGCAAGCATAATGAAAGTATGTAATTTGTCGTAATCTTATAGTGAAATCCGTCCGTTTTTGTAAGAAGATCACTGATGTTTTTCATTTATTTTCTTTTGTTTAGAAGTAAAATCTACTCACAGTACCATCTTTCTACAATTACAATATGTACATAACATACAAGTGTTATAAATTATACATTACATACATAGATTGTTACATATCAAAGAAAATTTTAAAAGAAGTACCTACAACCGATAATAAAAACAATTAAAACCATGACCTTCCGAATTCCAAACGTAATCAGAAGTTTCGATTTAGAAATTCTGAGATATCATAAAGTTCAATTAGTATAATAAGTTCATTAACAGAATTTTTAAATTCTTTAGTGTTGGTGAACCTCTTTAAATCTTCAAGCAGTCTATTAAAAAATTGAATACATTTGTAGGAAGGAAATTTCTCGAAAAGTGTGTGTTATTCTGTGTGAGGGTCCTTGTCTGATAAATTTCATGATTATTTTTATACCTGCTGAAATATTCAATATGTTTATGAAAGGATACTAAGCATTCATAGATGTATAATCCACATACAGTTAATATCTTTAAACTTTTGAAATTACCTCTACAGGACTCATTGTAACCTAAATTGAGTAATACTTGCACACATCTTTTTTGAACAATAAAAATACTCTACCTACTTCTCCGTGTCCGCAAAAGATGACGCCGAAACGCAAAATTGACTGAAAATTGGTACAGTACCTACATTCAAAGTATGCAAGTTCGGATACTTCTTGAGAATTCTTAATGTGTACAGAACCGAGTTTAGCCTTGCACTTAAATATTTAAATTCTTTTGTCCAGTCCAAGTGCTCATCCACAAGAACACCCAGAAACTTTGTGTTATTGGCTAAATTTATGCTTCTTTTGTTTAAAATCATATTTTCAATTTCTACACTAGAAAGTTTTATTTTGAACAAGATATAGTTAGTTTTTTCTTCATTTAGAACCAAATTATTTTTTAGGAACCAATCATCAGCCCTTTGCAACAACTGATTTGTGATGAGAACCAGATCAGATACGTCATCTGCCATACTTAAGAGGTTGGTTAAGGTGTTGTGTTTAATACAATGTGTAGATCATTCAAATATATCACAAACAACAACGGGCCCATAATACTTCCCTGAGGCACACCCTGATCAAGATTTAATACATTTGACTGATGCTTTTGAGTTTCTGATAGTATTTCCACCAGGAAAAAATCGTATTTCAAAGAATTATTTACTATGTTAATGGTCGACACAGTTGAAGACTGCAAAATTTAATAAGGGCCGGTGGTATTTCGTCGTATCCAAAGCTCATTTTATTTTTTATATTTTTAATTATAGAAAACACTTCTGCTTCTGTTGTTGGTTCAAAAAATCGGAATATCGGTTTAGTGGAACCAAAACCAACGAATACAGAAGAAATGATTCATTTTATTTTATTAGATCCATCCTCAGACGCGTTTCGCCATATTATGGCTCATCAGTAAGGGTATAAAACCTCACGAAAGGATGGAAGGTGCAAATTAGTGGAGGGCTAGGCATGCTTTAGAAGTACCCAACTTCGACACTAGATGTCGCTCCAGGCAACATCCTTCTGTAGCTATAATTCTTTACACTATATAAATATTGCCACTTAAAAAAATTGGAGCGAAAAATGTACACTTTTTTTTACGAGTTTAATAATTTTATGAATTACGGAAATGCATTCCAGTTGACTGTTTTAATTTGATAAATTAAGGTCACGCAAAATTATTATGTTTGTGCGGTAATTGTTTAATTGTTTGACGTCAATAAAACTAGTTATAGGTATTATTTAAAAACATTCCTACGGTATCATTTATTGTTGATGAGTTGTTTGAGAACTACTAATATATTAATACCACAGAATATATAAGGTAATAATTGATAACGAGCGTTTGTTAGAACTTTTGAAAGAACGACTAAAAATACTTTCTTAAAACTTTTCGTGTTTATTTTCGTTTTTGATGTATAAAAATAATTATATATTTAAGTGGATTCGAACGCCATAAAATTCCCTTGTTAAATTTCGTTTTTTAACTAAACTACAAAAAAACTAAATAAGTTTTTGAATTCATGTTTTTACCAATGAAAAGGTGGTGTCTATGTGAGTGCGGAAAAAATTCAGGGAAAAGATATAAGCCAATGAAAATCCTAAAAAATTACTAAAGTTGTAAAAATTATTAGGAATTATTTTCTTTTAAATAAATTTCTCACTTTTCTCCAATATCTGTCCAAATTTAACAATAAACATGGACAGAAAATGCAATGTTTGCAAGATATAATTTCGCATGGAGCTGAAAACGAATTAAGAAATTTTGTTCGATTTATCAGCGCATATAAAATACACTCACTGTTTGCCGTCCGATGTCACTGAATTTCTCCGAAACTAGACATACGATTTGCTTCAATTTATATACATATATCGAAAGACTTATCCTTTAACTTTGTTCCTCATGTATTTTTTTCTCTTAAAGAAAGTCCTAAATTTAAAATCTATTACAAGACAAACAACGTTTGAACCTTTGCTACCCATTGGTATCAAATTTGCACTTGTTTAATCAAATACCGGTGACAGCCGAACCTCTGCAACTAATTTTGAATTATTTATATAGGTTCGTTATTAGCACAAGCGTCAAAGTTGCAAAATATACTTTAGTATATATCAATAAATAAACATACTTTGAAATAAATTCGGTAGTATGAATGGTTGCAAAAACTAACTCTAGGGCATTTATTTGTACAAAAAATACTTTTTATATGAGAGATATTTCGGAAAATTTAATGAAAACTGGAAAATTAAAATAAAGTTTCAAAAAAAAACATTTTCTAAGGAGTTTTTTTCTAAATATTTAATTTACTTTTTAAATTTTAAAGTAATTTTCTTTCTAATCCTGTATATCATTTTTATAACATGGAAATATTTTCACACGCTTTTAAAAATTTTTATACCATTAAATGCCGAGTTATAAAATACATTTTACTTTGCTGTTCTATTTAATAACTGCAACTTTAAATGGAGATGTTTGTTTTGTTTAAAGTCAATTGAAATTAAACATCAATAAACAGTATCAAATTCTTATAAGACAATAATAATATGTATTTTATGTGTCTCTGGTCTCTGGTTTTACAATCTAAATACTTAATTGTTGTTTTCCTCTATACCAGTGTTTTGATAATATCTTTGTAGTCGTTATTGGCTTAAATAAAATTTAAAAAAATATTTTAAAATGGCAAATTCTCACGATTACATAGCAAGCTACCTTAAAATGTGTTTATTTTATACCCACTTGAGAAAGACCTATTTTATATCCCTTTCAGAGTTCTTTGCTGACAAATGCATGGCTTCTAAATATTTACTTTTACAGGGTAAAAGTTAAGTAAATCCAGAAGTTCTTTGGAGTATTTAGTGGTAAAATTTTATTGATCGTTGCAATTTTTCTATATCATAAGCTTTGTGCCAAAATACAAAAATAGTAGTATATTTGAGAATATTCATTTGCATCAAATCTATTTATTATTAAGTTATCTCTCCCTCTTTCTTTAATGCTATAACATGACATAGTTGCCCAAAAGTGTTATTGAAGTTTAGGCATTATTCGATTAATTATTTAAATTAGATATATAAACATACAAAAACCAAATGTATTAAACAAAATTAATGGTTCTTGTTGGTTCAATACAAGCCCTTAGAGATGGGTGGCAACACTGGCAATCGGTACATCGCATAATTTCGTAGTTTCTCCTTGGCTTGGCATTGCTTTGGTAATTTATTTGAAGACATAGAAAAAAAATATTTTGATTTCCGAATAATTGAAGGGTGACACCGAATTCGCAACCAGCGGCCGAAAATATATGGAGAAAATGTATGAGGATCTATAATAGGTCATACATTTTTCTTGTGTGCCTGTGTAATTTTTATAATAATATTATGTTCCTGTATATTTAAAAATAAATTATAAATAGGTACAGTTGTCGTATGTACCTAATAAAATATAAAAATTTTTAAAATAAATATTTTTTTTAGTCACTACGAAAATTTCAATACAAAAATAACATAAAACATTAAACAATTAAATACATAATATTATTAAAAAATAAAATAGCGCTCTGCCCCTAGCCTTAATATTATTGTATTTCTTGCCATTCTTTCGAATTAGGCTTTTTTCCTCTTCGTTCGCTGCCAGGGCCATTCCCGAGGGGACCTACAGTTTAACGTGGGTTCCGAACCACGATCCTCAGTCATGTGACACCCCCCAAGGGCTATCAACCCTTCGTTTATTGCCATTGCATGACCTACCAATTGGGGAGTGTGTACCTTCTTCCGCACCCCACGAGATGTCCGATCTCATCCGGCCTGGTTACCGGCGTGAATGGGGTGGGTTGGGAGATGATACCTTTTTGTTGGATATTTACTTAAAGGAATAAATAAATATACCAACACCCAGAGTAAAAATGAATTTATTGAAATAAAGAAGTAAATTATTGTTAAAACGAGTAAATCAGTTGCTACGTCGAAGTTTACAGTTTTACTAAAAACTATCTAAATTTTAGTACCTATATTGGCCCTTGCAAAAGACCCTAAAAACATATGGCCATACTTTATTGTCGACAGACAAAGCCAATCCATTAGGCGTGTCAAAAGAGTCTAACTTAAACCATAAATGCATGCCAGATTATTGAAGTAAATATATATTCAAAATATTTCTTTAACACTTTTACCTTCTTCCCAGCGTTCTTAAATCCACTAAATTTCGGATATATTTTTTTTTATTGTACGTATGCCCATTCCGGGTCGCCACGGTCGAATGCCAGTAACTCTCCTCTGAGCCACCGCCGCGGTTGCCCCTAGCCTTTAATTACAATCTGTAACAAGTAAAATATTATATGTTCTTAATCGAAAAACAACATTTGGATTATTCGACTTACGTTTATTTGAAGTAAAAATCCTTCAAAAACAAAAAAATAACGGGTTTCACCACCTGAATGGGCAGTTTCACCCCCCAATGGGATGGGATGAAACAGAGGTCGGATTCGGATTCAGCTACCTTAAAAACATATTTGTCCTTTGAACATGACTACCGGCCTTTCTCTACGCTCTTTATAGTTATAAATTCATTGTAATACATATATATGTATATGCAAACCCCGTGGGGCTGTGTTATTATTTCTTTATCATTTTTGCTATTAAACTGCACAAGAATAGATATAGGATGTAGTAACTATGAAAAATAATAATAGGGAAATGGTAATTGACTTCTCGACTTAATGCCTCCTCTACATACGTTCCTTAGTGTAAAACTTTTTGAACTATATTATTTAAAAAAGTTGACGTGTTAAAAAATAAATTTTTAATAACGATTTAACTATTATTTATTATTTTTTCCATGAGATTGACTAGATGATGAGCAACACTGTAATACACGAATTAAAAGTAAACGATCTGGCCGTGAAAACAAAATAATACAAAAATTACGTATTATGGTCTTGTTATTACAACTGTATTAAAATTGTTTTAAAACTATGTGTAGATATAGGTACCTAATAATTTACATGCAGTAGCGAAGAATTGCTTCCAAGGAGTAACGCCTGGAAATTCGTAGGTCACAAAAAAAGTTTTGTAATAAATTTTAAACCATTTTTCAAAATCTTCTTCTAAACATTTAAAGTGCATTTCATTTTTTTTTATGTCCCACGTAACGCTGATCAGTTGTCAAAATCAGAAAACTTTTATTTTGTGAATCCCCTTGAAAAATAATAATTATAATAATAAAAGTATTTTATTCAAATAAAGAATACAATTAGGCGATATTTAGCCGACAGGGCTATTCTTATATATATAACCTGAACCTAAATTATAGGATTTATATTTCAATCTTTTGCATTTACTAAGGACCAATATAACACTATACAGTAGAAGTACATACTTTTTGAAACATAAGCATTACAGGTACCTATACTTTTCTTTTATACTTAAGTACTCCCTTTTACGCATGACACGGTTAGAAGTTTTGAGGTTTCAATATTTTCAAAAATTTTAGAATATATAATAATTGTATGTTGTACTTATTGAAAATTTCTTATTGTTTATTATTTACAAAACTATTTTTTATTAAATTCTGGTCCATATTATATTGTCTGATATCATTTTGTAGTCAAAATAACGTAGTAAGCTGAGGCGCCAAATTAAATAATCACCACGGATTTGTACAAATGTATAATATTAATAATTGATGTAATTAACATATCAACTAAACTCAGCGGCGTAGCTACTGGTCACTGTTACTCATTTTTCGCTTTTCTCCATTGCATGCACAAAATGTGCGGCTTGTATTAAGGTGATATGCAGACGATGCACAATCAGTCAGACTGATAGTCATGATAAGGGAATGACAGTTATAGTGATCGTGTAAGGACAAATTGCAAGGATTGATGGCGGGACTGATGTAAAGTCTCATTAGAAAAAAGATTAATGCGAAGATGAGGAAGGGTTGATATCATTCAGGAATGTCAGTCTGACTGATAGTGTAGGCTGCTATAGAAGAATTTTGGACTTGTTGCATTGCCATTATTTGTTTTAAATCACAACGTTTCAACTGTTGAGTATCTTCAGTTGCGTTTAGGTAAATACTGTATAAGATTTAAGATAAGATATTATTAAAGTGTTTCAATTTTTCGTTATCGCACACGTCGTCACTATTTGTGTTGATAGTAGGTTACTCTACTATTTTGTTATACTTACCTAATGTTTCTTAAAATAATCTAAAACATGATGCAACAGAAAACTTTTTTTTAATGAAACACATAGTATCTTTCTACATTTTCAGATTCTGTAGTCAATTTTGGACATTTTATATGAAACATCTCCTATCTCAATTTTTAAATGTTTTCGAAATATCAATAACTTCACAAGTGGTACAAAATGTACAACGGGAATTTTTAGATCGATTGCAGGACAGTTGGTGCAAGACATTTTCAACCATTCAAAATAGTTTTTAATACGTTGTTGTTCGCCCATTCCGTTGAAAAATTTAAAGGTGCTAATATTTCAAAAATATGCGTGTTACGAAAACACATATTTTTTTTCTTTTTCTTATTTTTTCTTTTCAACTACTTTAGTTTAGATTTGGCCATACAAATATATGGTAAAGTTTTTTGGTTAATTTAATTTTTGAGTAATTTATTTTAGTCCATAAATACTCTTTTTTTCGTGAACGTACAAGTTCTCGATATGGACACTTAAACAGTGAGAGCAGAGTTGCGCATGTCAAGGGCCTGTTTCAAACCCGTCATGCAAGCCGAAATGACGACGATAGCAGATTTTTTTATGACACAACAGGTATAATAGTTTCTTTAATACTATTATGAAACGATTCAGTGCGAGGGCATAATTTCTACCAGAATACAGAAGAGTCAGTATAAAACCATCAGGGGAAGAAAGAGGGTGCTCTCTGCCAGTCGTGGTGTCAGTAAAATTTCGGAATACAGTCCACTTTTACGTGTGTTGCCGCTTTAATAGGCATAGAACATGTTTTATAAAAAATATCCAGAATTGATGGCAGAATGTAAATAATTTTCTTAATTAAACAAATAAGTTCATGTAACACTTTTCTGTTTTATCCTGTAATAAAATTGACGTATCCGAACACTTCTTAATCAGGTAAGCGGTACTTTGTATTAAAGGTTGATGCGTTTCTGTATCAAAACACTGTATATTATTGAAGATAATTTAAAAAAAAGATCTATCAGAAACTATGTTAGTGTTTATAAGAAACAATAAATTTCCAAACTTGTTTTGAAATAAACGGAATTCTTTGATGCTGATCAGTGTATTACAGCCCTTTTTTCTAAGATTCTGTTTGGCGGGAAGCGCTAAAATTAAGCACGGTGGAGTTATTTATGACAAGCCATAAGTTTTGAAAGTTTAATTTGCAATTTTAATGATATTCTCGAGCCGATTGCTCCGCCATTGACTAACACTAAAACAATAAAATTTTGCCTACTTTCACGAAACGGCCATGCCACGGCAAAAAAATGTACTTAATTTGTAACAATCACTATTGTTTTGTCGTTTATAGATAACGTCACCATAGCAACAATTATTTTGAAAATTTAATGGCATTTTTATTCCTTACATAAGTAATTATTGTTGATTCGAATCAATAAATAAAAGCAATTCGGAACTACATTATGGTATAAATGCTTCGGTTAAACTAAATATTATTTAACTCTTTATCATTTGACTGTCCGATAACATATCGGAATATATATTTTTATAAAATATTAAATAATAAGGTTTGTCGTCGTCGTTTCTTGTCCTTCTTTCGAATTAGGCGTTTTTCCTCTTCGTTCGCTGCCAGGGCCATACAGCTTAACCTGGGTTCCGAACCACGATCCCCAGTCATACGACGCTCCCTCAAGAGTTATCAATTGGTCGCTTGCGTTTTCCATAACCTACCGATTGGGGAATGTGTACCCTCTTCCGCATCCTACGAAATATCCGACCTTATCTGGCCTGCTGGTTACCGGTGTGAATTGGTGGGGAAATTGTGGTTGGGAGATGATACATTTTTCACTCCTCCCTACATACGAATATACTTTGCGTATGCCTAGTCCGAGAATCGAACTCGGACCGCCACGGTTGAATGCAGGTAACTCACTACTGAGCTACTGCCGTGTTACGTGTCATATAAAGAGCTTTAATAATGACCAGTAGCGAATCCAGGATTCTGGTCTCCAAATTTTACTGGAGTGAATCGAATGAACGAATGTCATTTATGTCGTTAGTTAATTCTGATGTAAAATCTTTATGCAACATGCAATGCAACCCAAAATAACCTTTTTTATTTACCAGAAGAGAAAGACAAGTTAGTGGCAAGCAGACAAAGTGGTGCTTCTATCTTTTGCATTAAATTACACATTTGCTACACAGGGAAGCCACAATAATGGGTTTCCTAAGGTAGATAATGACAGCTGTCTTAATTAGAATTCATCAGAAAGCCAAAACCCGTTAGTTAAGCAACTCCAGAAACAGCGAGAATGCGTTTTCAAGATTTATTTAGGAAACAAATAAGTAATCAAAAACACAGTATCGCCATCTGTAGAAATCAAATCCAATGCAGAAGATAAAGCCACCACATAGATTTAAAAAATAACCAAAACACGGTGGACCACACATCTAGTAGTATAGGGAACCGTAACACTTTTGAAATCGTACTTTCTTAAATAAATGAAAACGAAACTTCTTGGAAAAAAGCACCGCGGGAGAAAAATTTAGGAAAATATTTTAATGAGGTCATTGGGATTCCTATTTTGCATCTTGTATTTTTTTGGTACAATATAAAATCTATTGGGGATTGTTTAATAATCTGAGTAGGAAATATTAACTAATAGGCCATGTGATAGTCCACAATGACAATGAGACACCACAGACCCGAAGTCAAAGATTGAAGTACATTTTTTTTAAACTTAAAAGTGTTTTTCAAAAAGCCGAGCTGAATATGCGATAACATTCAGTCTATAATTATTATTGAGTATACTCGTTTTGGAAATTCAATTCCGTTTAAAAATTTTAAGCCATCCTTGACTAAAAATAAGAAAAATGTTTGTCTGTTACAGGTCAAACGAAAGATCGTGTTCGCGTCGTGACCTTGATGATAATCTCGTGTCAAGTCAGTTGTTTATGTTTTAAACCATTTTTACGATTTCAGAGACTGATTGGGAAAATAACTCTGTGATAACGTAGAAGAACCTATCGGACTCTTCATAAATAATATTCACTACAGTAAAACTTGGCTAGACAATATAGAAAAGTCTATGCTATACTTAGCTATCATTTTCTGTTATAATTCACATATTTTCTTAAATTTAAGACCATAATAAGGCGGTCAGTTGTCAATTAGCGTATAAAGTTACTAAGGTAAAAAAATTTACGGAACGAAAAACGGTTTTAAGTTGGTAAGTACATACATCAAGTGAAAAAATTACAAACAAAATTATTTTATGACATTTGTAAATAAATTAAAGATGAACAACAAAAACAAAAATCTTTTTAAGAAAATGAGTTAATTTAAAAGCTTGGTTAGTTACAGAATTGAAATTATTCTTTAGATTGAGAAAAAGGCAAGGGGCTGCACCCCAGCCACCCCTTCTGGGGGTGCGTCAGTGGTAGGATAAGAATTGCAGGTATTTGGGTTGTATCTTTACTAGTCGTATTCGAATATAGCGTTGTCGAACCTACCACTTTTTTGGTACATCTACCAATATGGAAGTCGATCTACCGATATATCGAAAACCAATGTTTTTCTACTAAATTACAGTCATACAACTGATTTCACCGTTTTTTTAGAAGTCACGTGAAGATTTCGTGTTTCAGAGGTTCAAATTAGTTGAAAAGTTGACTAAAAAAAAACCTTGTATTTTTCACATCTCCCGATTTCTACCGATTTAGAACATCGTTTTATTTTGCATTTAGACTTTCGGCAACACTGATCGAATAGCAGAAGGCTGAGTTCGCCCTTGGCAAACGTTATTTTTTTTGTGTATTGTGTCTCTTTCATTCCTCCTATAATCGTAGAAGGCCTTGGTCTATACAAATTAATAAATACACTGAAACAACCTATTAAAAAAAAAGAGAAAAAAGGAGAGAGAAATTGAGACAGTTGGTTTTCAGTTTGGTTAATATGAAAGAAAAAATATAAACTCAAGTAGAATTTTGAACTTGCATTGTCTTTATTTTTTTTAAACCACAACGTTTCTACTGGCAAGCATTTCCATTCGTCTTCATTATATTATAAACGTATTAGTTGTTATTATTGTGTGTCTTCAATGGTATTACTGAAATTAAAACCATTTTTTTTACTACAATTTTTTTCTAAAGTGTAAAATTAGGGCACTCTACTCTTAAGACAATTTCCAATTTTTGACTGTTTTTCGCATACCTTATCCCCTCTCTCATGACCTTCACCGTATTTGATGGTTATTAATTTGGTTTGACGATATACAGAACAGAATAAAAATTAAATTAATTTATTAAAATAAAAAATAAAAAAAATTCCACACTTTGTGACGGCCACTGTATAAAAATATTTTATGTATATTTGAATATTTTAATTATTAGCGACTCTAGCATTTTGATATATCAAATAAATACGAACGACCATTGCAAAGATCTCCTGACCACAAGTTTGTTTTAAAATATCACACAAAAATCCGTAGCTCATTGTGCACGAAATGGCTTTCATTTAGTCCAATGCAATTATTGAGTTTGTCCGTTGTCTGTTGGTGATGTCACCATTTTACTTCGCTAAATTGAACATTGTGCTATTAACGTTTTAGCACACCCAAATAAAACAGATTGTTTATGTACAATTTTAATTAATTAATTTAACAGGATTGGTATTTTTGTTGATTTTTTTTAACTCTATGGATCCGCCTAATACTTTTTAATAGACAAAAAGGCTTGATATGTTTTGCAATTAATATTTATTTAAGGGTTTTAAAACAATTTCTGCCACAACTGTTATTGGGTTGTGATGTAATTTTAAAGAAAACCGAGTAAAAAGAATATTTTATAGTATTTTTATATTTTATATCTACAATTTTCTGTCCAGTTTCCCCTTTTTTAGAACTATTTTAATTCAAAAAATATATTACCAAAGGCAATTAAATATTTTTACAACAAAAACAAATGACAAACTTTATTTATATTTAAAGACAAAACGAGAATGCGTCTTCATTATTAAAATAGATTGGTAGCGGCTGTGTGCACTTTTTGAAGTGGAAGGGAAGACAAATTTTTGTATTCAAGTGCAGAGCGCTTTCTTTTAACTAACATTCATTTTTGTATATCACATTTTTATTTGATTTTTCCATTGCTCACACACACTCAATATCTTTTTACATCTATACAATACTTCTGATTTTCCATTTATTTTACAAAAATTTCGTAATTTTAATTCTAATACTAACTTTTCAGGAAGCACCGATGATGGCCCAATAAGCCGAAAGCGCTCTGCAAATTTTAAATAAAAATGTAATGCACTTGAATACAAAAATTTGTCTTCCATTCCTCTTTATTATAAATCCAAAACCTAACCTACAAAATGACACTAAGAAGGAATATTTCAAAACATAAATATTTGCAACAAAAACGGATCTCAGATTCGTAATCTCCGCTTCAAAAATACATTATTTCTGAAAAAATCATCAATTTTGGCGTGGTGAGCGTATAAAAGATGTTTACTTTATTTCTAAATATGAAAAACCGAACCCGAAAAATCCTGATTAGAGTCATACATATACGTCTCATGTAAAAATTTTGGATTGAACGGCAACATTCATGCTTTTCACAAACGTAAAAAATGTTTTTCTTCTTTAAAATTAAAGAGCCAGTTAGGAATTTCAAGAAAGAAGTGAAATAAAAAACATTCACACAGCCAAATTTATTTCAACCATGGGTTAGTTAAAGAGCGTAGAGGTCCAAACTTAATTTTCGAAATTTGATACTACTTGGTGAATTTTTAACGAATTTTGGGCATAGTCTCGAAAGTTTTTCGCCTGCGGCATCTCCAGTCGTCTTGTATTCACCTGAAGATGACTGAAGATGCTTACCAGTTGAAACGTAGTGATTCAAAACAAATAAAGACAATGCAAGTCCAAAACTCTACTGCCGTTCAATACCAAGACACGTTTCTCCGGTTTCAGAAATGCCAGTGCGTTCGTCTCCATTAAATGAGTTCCTATTTTTTCCAATAAATTTGATACATAAAATTACTTAGTTACAATATACCTTGTTCTTATTTGTCTGTTCAAAGGGCATATGTAAAAAAAATTAACTTGTACGGTATATAGGAAACCCTCTACAATAATATTACCATCCCTAGGACATTGTGAAGTCTGGGATTGTAGAGCCTACTTGGCAATAGAGATTCTATGTATTACAAGTAAATTCTTTTGCTATAATGCCAATTAAATAGGTCGGTCGTATGCAGGGGTGGACGCGGCCAAAGGAATATATCGCTGCAGGTGAAAATTTTCACGACTAACAGTAATAATACTAAAAAAAAGTATCGGTTTTATTCTACTGGCCTAAATTTTACAAATCTTACCGGCCCAGGGGAAAAAATACTTTTCCCACTGGGCCTGTCCACCCCTGGCCGTAGGTGTCAACCGTAACAAACTGACACATGATAACGACCCCCCACGCCTTCAGGAAGAAGACAAACACAAAAATGAATCAACATAAAAGTACAAAAGACGTTAAACGATACTATTTTTGGTGTTTCTATCTCAAGTTATTTTGTATAAAGTTTATAAGGTTGCGAGCCAGATTGATAAAACCGAGATAAAATTAAAATAAAAACATATGTATATTGATTACGTAAATGAAGAAATTATGTGATGTGTACCTCAAATTTAACACAACACAAATTATATGTTTAAAATTAATTTGAAATATTTACTTGGAGGTGTTTACATTTAAAGCCTAATTACATCAATTTAAACAAATTATTAGGAGCTAGCTAGTTTGGTACTGATATGTTGTTCCAAATCGGCAAATTACACATATTATTGGCATTGACATATTACTCATAAAGCAATTTAGGCAATACGTAGGTTCTGTTAACTATTTTTATTCAATACTTACAGAAAATATAAAACATTGAACAAAATAGCATTTTTAAATCCATAATGGTTTTGTCTGCGCATCTAGTAAGCTCTTTGGATCTAAAGCCCAATTTTATAAAGTCCTCTTAAACCTAAGTTTAAACCTAGGCTTAAACGGAAGAAGAATTCTAAAATTTTAGAAATGTCAGAAGTGGTCGATTTATAATGTGGGATGGACAGCAAAGTTCAATTTAAAAGTAATCAAGCTGGTCATATCTTGGTAAATATATAATATTACATTAACTTGAAGAAATAGTCCATACTTAAAGTGGAGTGGGAATATAGAAGGTAAAAATAAGAACACAAAGTCTTCCTCCACTGATATATTATAGAAATATTTTAGTAAACTTCTCTACATGTTTCGAATGCAGAAGCATTCATCTTCAGGAGAAAAATTAAAAGAAGAAAGGACCAGTAGATATCACCCTAACTGAGCAACATAAATATAGGTTCGGTATAAAATGAGTGGAACAATGAAGAAATCGATACACATTGCATTGTGAATAAGAAAAGTATATGGGTTGAGACTTAAGGCACTGTGAAAACTTTAAAGGTAGAATGAAAGAACCATTGAGGTTTACATCCAGTAATGCATTAAAATTAAATTTAATTTCCAATTAATTTTTTAATAGTCTTCTTCCTCACACTTAGATTTACTTCTTCTCCAAAATTTTTTTTTTCTCTAATGACTAGCTAATAGTTTGCTTAATGATCATTCCCTTTTACTTCATTCTGAGCTTTCGACAGTTCTTTCACACAAAGATGTTAAATCTCATTTTATACCGAACCTATATTTATGTTGCTCAGTTAGGGTGATATCTACTGGTCCTTTCTTCTTTTAATTTTTCTCCTGAAGATGAATGCTTCTGCATTCGAAACATGTAGAGAAGTTTACTAAAATATTTTTATAATATATCAGTGGAGGAAGACTTTGTGTTCTTATTTGTACCTTCTAATATTACATTATATTAAGTTATGACCAGGTAAATCACTTTTAACTCGAACTTTGCTATCAATCTCACATTATAAAATTAGCATTATGGACATTTCTTCGATTTAAACTGGACCTCGATTTAAATCATATATACTCTTTTACCCAATTTTATAAAGTCGATTTTCCTCTAATTTACACAAGCAAGTTTACTGGCGGCAAGTACTTTCCACCAGTAAACTTTCCAAGTGTAAATGAGCCTTTAGATAGTTTATTTACCCTAATATTATAGGTTGAAAAAGGTGTGATTTTTTTTTGTTTAAAACGTTTCTTTGGAAAAAATATTATTTATTTATTTAAAAAATAATTTTTAAACCACCTGAAAGTTCCTTATACTAAACGCTCAACGGTCATAATTATTACAATGTTACTTAAGGTCTAGTTAACATCATAAAAAACTCCATGGGAAAAAGTTAAAAATATTCGAGTTGCTTATGTTTATATACAATCAGTATATTCCGTATCTGGCTAATCGCAAATTCTGACAAGAGGTCGGTAAACGAAAACCAGAAGCCAGACGCCTAATAATGCCCCTATGTTTGTATATGACGATAACCGATCTGTTGCACTTTGAAGTTGCCACACACCCCTAGAGACAGTGGCGTAGCAGGAGTACTGGCTCTAAAAGTATAGCAAACTACATGGATTATTATTGGAGGCTTTTTGACCGCGATTATTTGTGGTAATTTTACACTATAATAGTTAATTACCTTGTAAAACTCATGTAATGTTTATTTTGTAATCTTTTTTTTTTTTAATTTGCACGATTTTTTCCTCTTCGTTCGCTGCCAGGGCCTTACCCAAGGGAACCTACAGCTTAACGTGGGTTCCGAACCACGATGCTCGGTCATGCGATACCCCCCAAGGGCTATCAAACCTTGGTATCTTGCCATTGCATGACCTACCGATTGGGGAGTGTGTACCTTCTTCCGCACCCCACGAGATGTCCGATCTCATCCGGCTTGGTTACCGGCGTGAATGGGGTAAGTTGGAAGATGATATCCTTTACACTCTTTCCTGCATTCTTAAATCCACTAAATTTTGGACATACTTTTTTTATTGCGAGAATCGAACCCGGGTCGCCACGGTCGAATGCTAGTAATTTACCTCCGAGTGACCGCCGCGGTTTGAATATATCTTAAAATGTGTTATAAGAAAAAGCTGGATTCGATGAATTAAAAATATTTTTCAATTTAATTCTTTTAAAATTAAAGAAGAATATAGAAATTCACCTAATAAAATAAAATTTATTTTACACATAGTTACTCGTTAGTCATTTGCTGTATTTTCTTCCGACCAAAAACATTGATAATTTCGAGCTTGCAAAGACTCTTAAGAGTTGCGTTCTTGTTTAGTGGCACGGCCACAAAATCTGTTTGGGAATCAAGAAAAATCCATCTTAAGAGACAACCTTCTTGGTTACATGAAATTATAAATTTTATAAATATTACACAATCCAAATTAAAATTTTTCGAAATTTTTTGCTAAGAAGGAACGGATTGGGAAGGTACGTCCTGACTACGTCTCCTGTACTGCCTGCTTAAAAAAATGGAAGAACAATCATACGAGATATTGAAATTTTGGGAAAAATCTCAATTACCCTATGCTATGCCACTGCCCAGTGTCATTAACAGTTCATAAAATCGGACAAATTACATGTGTAAGTGCTACTTTAAAAGAAACAACATGCAATAAATAGATAATTAAATTATAAACAGGTCTAAAAACGTTAAAATAAAAATGAGAGAGTTAAAGAGGAATGCTTGGAAGGGTTTAAAGTATGTTTTGTTTTGCAAATTATATGGTCAGATATCCCATGCAGTAAACATATTTCTTGCTTACCACCAAGTTTGTACCAATACAGATATAATTTTTGGTAAGGATATAAATTACCGCTTGACTTTTTTCTTAACGTTTGTACAGTTATATGGACCTTATACTGACGTAAAATGAACATTACGTCCTCGAAGTCGACGTTGTATACAGGGTGATTTACGACGAGCTTATTTTAGAACTTTTGAGGAAACTACTGAAAATATTTTTTTGAAAATCTGTAGGTTTAAGTTTTTTTTTTTTTTTTTTTTTATGATAAAACACCTGCACTGTAGGAAAAATCCTTTAAGGCGCTCTGGGAGCGGTGCGAGTGCGAAAAAAGCGATTAACGTTGGTCTTGAAACGTTGAAGATTGTATTCATTGGGAAACACGACCTCAGGAAGATCATTCCACAAAGATGACGTTCTCCAGATGAAAGAATTCTTGAACAATGAAGTTCGAGGAGTACTAAGCTGAACAACATATGGATGAGCGGCAGTGGTTTGCCGTGTATTTCTGTTTTGAATTGCTCTAGGTGGAATCAATTGGGCAATGTCAGTCGAACACCTGCCATGGAAATATCTGTAAAAGAGAGCCAAATCACCAACCTGTCTTCGATGCTCCAGGCTATCGAGGGTCTTGGTCAGCTCGGGGTCGCCGATCAGACGAACGGCTCTCCTTTGAATGGAATCCAGTAGCCGAAGGGTGTGCTTGGGTGCAGAGCTCCAGACATGAGAGCAATATTCTAATGATGGTCGAATCTGGGCTTTGTAGAGTGTCAAAAGTTGATGAGGTGTGTACAACCTTTTGGTGCGGAAAAGTACACCAAGTTTCTGTGCAGCTGCCTTGGCAATTGCGGCAACGTGATCATGCCAAGACATATTACCTCCCAGATTGACCCCCAGCAAATTAATAGACGGTGCCAGGGGAATTGTGTGTCCTGCCATGACTATATCCGGTTCTGCAATGTTAACCTTTTTGGAGAAGACTGCTGCCTGGGTTTTCTTAGCATTAAATTCGACTTGGTTACTGTCACCCCAAGCCAAAATTTCTTCCAGGTCTTTATTGAGGCGCAATACTTCATGCTGCCTGCGAAGATGTGCGTCGGCAGCGGATGTTTGGGAAGTCAAGGTAAAAGATGAGACAAGTGTGCTGTCATCAGCAAAGCTATAAATTGGATTTTGGGTTTTCACTAGAAGGTCGTTAATATACAGTAAAAAGAGGGTAGGCGACAATATGGACCCTTGAGGAACACCGGCATTGATGGTGAATGTGTCTGAGAGAAACCCGTCAATCGCCACTTGCAGAGAACGGTTCTTAAGGAAGCTGGTTAACCATAAACAGAATCCATTAGGCATACCGTAGGATCGCAATTTACTTAGAAGCCCATCGTGCCAAATACGATCAAAAGCCCTAGAGATGTCCAGTGCAACAGCCCGGGATTCTCCATGATGTTCGATGGTGTTGCTCCAAAGATGGGTGACATATGCCAGAAGGTCACCTGTTGATCTGGACTTACGAAAACCGTATTGATGGTCGCTGATAATGTTAAGCCCTTCCAGATACTTTAGGAGTTGTTGGTTAATAGCTTTCTCCATTACTTTTGAAATTACTGAAAACAATGCGACGGGTCGGTAGTTGCTTGGCAGGGTTTTTTTACCTTTCTTTGGAATGGGATGGACACGCGCCGACTTCCAGCAGGATGGAAATATTCCTTTTTTGTAGGATAAGTTGAAAAGTCTACAAAATACTGGTGTAAGTTCATCGGCGCATGTCTTGAGAACAATGATAGGAATTTCGTCTGGACCAGAAGCTTTATTGACGTCGAGTCCTTTAAGAATCCGTTTAACAAGACGCTGACGAAACACGATTTCAGACATTTGCGATTGAACTGAGGGAATGTTGGGTGGTGGTTTTCCCTGAAAGTCTACAGTGGAATGCGAGGAAAACAGTTCAGCAAGTAGGTTTGCTTTATCCCCGGCTGTGGTTGCTATTGTGCCGTCGGAACGTGTTAGAGGTGGAATAGTTGACTTTGTAAAGTTTTGGCTGACGGCCTTAGCGACTGACCAAAAGGACCTTGATCCGTTAGGACTGGCAAGAAGTTTGTTTTTGATTCTCTCGTTATGAGCCTCTTTGCTTTGGTCTATCATTTGCTTACATTGGTTTCGGGTGGTAACAAAGATGGCGCGATTTCCAGGAGTAGGGTTTTTACGCCACTGTCGGTAAGCCAGGTTTTTAGATCTGACAGTACGCTCGCAATTCTTGCTAAACCAGGGCTTGCCGTTGGAAGGGCGCTTTTTGGAGAAACGAATAAAGGCCTCCATGCTAGTTAGAATGACGTCGGAGACCTCCTTTGCACAGACAGATGGATCATCCGAAGAAAAGCATACGCTTAGCCAGGGAAAGTTGCGAAAATGGTCCTTTAGGTCTTCCCACTTAGCTGATGTATAGTGCCAAATCTTACGGGGTTTAGGAGGTTGTTCAGAACTAATTGGCAGCTCGCTTAGGGTTGAAATAAGTTTGTGATCGGAAGAGCCCAATGGTGGTTGTACGGTGACCGTATATAGGTCTGGATTTGAAGTTAAAAAGAGATCTAAAAGACTAGCAAAATCTCCAGCTCGGTCTGGAACCCGCGTTGGTTCTTCTACGAGTTGAGTTAGACCAGAACTGATCGCAAAAGATTCGGCCTCGCGGCCTTGCTCATCGTTGGTGTTTGAGTATTTAAGCCAGTTGACATTGTGGACGTTAAAGTCGCCAAAGATAGCAAGTTCGGCATTCGGATGATTGGTTTGCAAGAAGTCGATTGTGTTGGCTAGTGATGAGAAGAGGGCCCTGTAATGCATGTCGCTTGGAGGACGGTAAAGGCAGCATATAAACTTAGTGATTTTTTGTGAAGATATTTTAAACCACATTACATCAAAGTCTTTCGGTTCCAGTATTTCCTCCCGTTGACAGCAAAGATCATCTCGAATGAACAGACAGACCCCAAAGTTGCGTCTAAAACGGAAGTGAAAATCATATCCAGGATATAAATAGCTGACGGTGTTCGTTGACGCTCTGACTTTTGTCTCGGTCAGTGCAAGCACATGAGGCTTGGAAGATTGTAAGTGCTGGTGGACTGAATTGATGTTAGTGTTAAGCCCTCTAATATTGCAGAAATCAATTTTGAAGTTGTTACTTTTGGGTCTGTTAGCAACTGCAGGCGCCACACCATTTCCTCGTTGAGTGTTGTTGGAGGAACCCAGTAAATTGTCGGAAATGGTGGATAATTCATTGATTTCGCTTGATGAAGCCACAGGACCAGCCCCCACCCGGAGATCCGATCGGGGGGCGAGTTTACCTCCGGAATATTTTGATCTTGGAGCTTCCATCATGCTTCTTTTATACGGCCCCACCCTGGAAACCGGAAACATCAGCACAGCGACGAAACGTTAACTCAAAGAGCAACTTCACGCCGCGCAAACTGATGCAATGGTATCTCACCGGGCGATGCCGGGTGGGCCAGCATCTTCCATTTGTTTAAGTTTATCGATATACCTACTCTCTTAAACTAAATTTTTTTTTCTGTCACGTCCGGTTATACCGGAAGTAGCCTCAACTTTCATTTTTTAAATACAATATAGAATTTTATTTTTGCATTAAATTATAATTACATTTTTTGGAACTCATTTCTGAGATATCTGCATATTTTGTAATTATTTCGTAAATGCATAGCGATGAAATTATCCGTATATATTTTTTACCTTAGCTCCTGGACTAAAAGTTTTTTGTTATTGTATAGTCAAAGAATCAACAAATCTCAAAAAATAATCAAACTTGACATAAAATGTACAGGGAGGTTACAATTAAGGGCTCATTGCAAAAAACTTTAAACATTAAAAACTTTCTTATTTTAAATGGAACACCCTGTATATTTTTATTTTATATGATGGTAAATTAACTACTCCTTAAAATTGCTATAACCTTTTTTATACCTATGTCAACGCGTTTTCTCAGAATATCAAGTTTTATTTTTAAATACGATTTTTTCAAGCGTGCCATGAAAATAAATGTACATGGATACTCCATAGTAATATTTATAAGGGAAATATTCTTCTTCTGATAATATCAGGTGAAGGAGTTGGTCGATTCGGATATTTATCGTGATATATCCGACGCCACATTCAATATAAGCACTTAATAAATTTAAAAAATATTCGTTTGAAAATCCCGAGCGTGACATTTTCCAGAAACAGAATTAACATTCTTAAAATACGCAACAAATAATTTAGTGCAACTGTTTTTATTGTTAAAGCATTCTAGAAAACATTGATGCTAACCATATTACCCTTATAAATATTACTATGGAGTATCCATGCACATTTTATGGCACGCTTGAAAAAATTGTATTTAAAAAAAAACTGGATATTCTAAAAAAACGGGTTGACGTAGGTACAGAAAAGGTTGTAGAAATTTTAAAGAGCAGTTAATTTACCATCATATAAAATTAAAATATACAGGGTGTTCCATTTAAAATAATAAAGTTTTGAATGTTTAAAGTTTTTTACAATGAGCCCTTAATTGTGACCTCCCTGTATATTTTATGTCAAGTTTAAGTTTAATTATTCTTTAAGATTTGTTGATTCTTTAACTATACAAAAACAAAAAAGTTTTAGTCCAGGGGCTAAGGTAAAAAATATATACGGATAATTTCATCGCTATGTATTTACGAAATAATTACAAAATATGCAGATATCTCAGAAATGAGTAGACTTAGGTAAAAAACGTGTCCCATAAAATGTAATTATAATTTAATACAAAAACCAAAAAAATTATAAAAAAATATTGTTTTTAAAAAATGAAAGTTGAAGCTACTTCCGGTATAACCAGAAGTGACAGAATCATGTTAATATTTTAGTTTAAGAGAGCATATCGATAAACTTAAAACAACAGATTTTCAAATAAATATTTTCAGTAGTTTCCTCAAAAGTTCTAATGCAAGCTCGTCGTAAATCACCCTGTATAGTCGCTGGAGCGCCATAGTTATCTTATGGTCACGTCAGAGCAAAGTACGACACTTTTTTTTATTTGGACACGACCGTGTAGTTGTCAGAAATATTCGAACCACTATTAGCCGTCGTCTTTTACACCGATCAGACTACTTTTTCTTGTCAGCCACAGTTTGTAACTATGATCATACATGAGGTTGGATAAAGTTAAAGTAAAAATACAAAACTTGTCGAAAATAACTTTACATTTTAGAAAAATTTTGTTTCTTTTGAACTTTGATCGATTACATTTTACATTGCAAGCAAACATATCTTTAATAATAAAATAAAAGACGAAAGAGCCTACCACCAAAAGAAGCTAAATTGATTAGTTTGGTATTTCAATCATTCGGCTTTTGTGTGTCGTTTTCGGATAGTAATCTAGGTTAACTTTGAGTAAAGTTTTTGTTATAAAGTACTAACCTTTGGTGAGATTGAGTAAATTTAGATACATCAGCCGATTTCATACCGACAGGGGTGTACACTGTACAGCGTCAGCCATTGAAGAAAAGTATGTTTATATTTGGAATTTAGAAAATAAAGGCCATTTCAACTGACAGTTGTATGATACAACTGTGTTAACCGGCAGCAGAGTTTTTGACTTTCATTGCTTTATTTGTCTTGAATCACTATGTCTCAACTGGTAAGCATCATCTCCAGTCGTCTTCAGGTGAATACTGAATACAGTATACTTGTTTAGTATGTTGGGGGGTATATTTTTTGTTATTTAACTTTGGCTGTAACAACAACCAAATATAAATCAGTTCAGAATTGATCTAGTTCCGTGTTCGCGGAAAAGTAATATTCGGAATTTTCTCATTCGTAAACCTGTAACATCTGATAGGTCAGATGTATGATTTCGATATGAAGTTGGCCGCGGTACTGCACTATGCAAATTCTAAATACCAAAATCTAAATAAAGTTTGAAATTGTTGTGGAAAATAAAGCTATTGGAAAACGTACTTTCATTATTCATTCAATTGCGAAAGCTGAATATACCTACTCCTGTCCCGATCGAATCGAGCGTTTCGTGGTTAGGTTTTTGTTTACTATCGCTGCTTTTTGAAAATGAGTCCCATTATTTACCGATAAACGAGTGTTATTTTAAATTTTTTAAAAGAAAATCTGTAGATAATGTTCAATTTGATTGCCCGTACTGGACCCTTAAACAAGGTCAGGATTTGAAACTCAAAGAATTTAAGTCTTACAAATAAGCAGATGTTTTCTCAATGTAAATTTTTAAAGTCCTTCAAATTCATATTATTGCCTCATTTACCAATTTAAGAATTATCTTTGACTGACTAGTAACGCCAACGGTTATGGTAACATTTGGGCACCTTTGCGGGATATTTTTTTGAATAACTCAATGAACTGCAGATTATCTTTAAACAATTTAGCTATACCAATATAAAAAAAACTAAAAAATATAAATGGAAGAAAATATTAAGTACCCAAGTTACCCCAGGTTTGGGGCAACATGAGCACTTTTCAAAATATGTTGGTTATAATTTCTATTTAAATCAGTTATGCCAATGTTACCCCGATTTTAGATGGTATAAGTATAATTGGACATAATATAGATACAATTTTTTTTTATTAATATTTTTAGGAAATAAAATATTTTTCATTACAAGGTCAAACTAACCCTAGTTAATAAATAATCATGATTTTTTTATGACAATTTTACAGATTCAGTTTTATTTATTTTTCACTATTGTAATAATTGATACATAAATAAATAAAAACAAACGAGAAACAACTAAATAACCACAAAAAAAAAAGAAAACAAAAAGGAAACAAAAGTACAGGGGTGCAATTAAAATAAAATATGGTTTTCCATCTACGGCATTTATATTTTTTGTATTATTTTTTAACAATGAAAACTAATTATACATTTTTTTCGTAAAATCAAAAATAAAAAAAATTCTCATTATGTTAAGATGGTTTCTGGACATGCTATATATTTACATGAACCCTAAAAGTAATACAAGCTACGATCATTTGGCGATTTTTTGTCTTTGATTTTCAAAATGAAATCGCTACTCAGCTACTTAGCTATAAGAAGTGTACAAAAAATCCATTTCCAGAAAAATGAAAAAATAAAAATATTGCTTTTTGAAGTGCTATTTTGTAAATGTTAGGTTTCTGACGCATATTTTCTTGTTTTTTCGATTATAATGCTTTTTAAATGAAGAAAGAGTAAAGAGAGCGACATTTTATTTATGGTACTTTTTGTCCCGTTTTCCTTTTTCTGTACTATTTTAAATCAAAAATATAAATAAAAGAAAAGCCTAAGGAAATTATATAGTTTTACATAGCAGTCTGTGACACTTCAAAAACAAATGAGCCTTCTTTAATGCGATACTATATTTTCAATGCCACTACAAATATTTTGATAGTTAAATTTGACAGAATTATACCTGTAATTAAAAATTTTCATGCCTGGACACACGCTCATCATATTAAGTGGACATAAGACAAAATCCTGCAAAAAGAAGCACACTAGAAGAACAGGGAGGTCAAAGAAGCTACACCAGAACCCAGGTTGTTTTAGTAAGCCCTCATTGGATATAAGAAATATCTGAAACCCAGGGCACCTAGCTAGTATAAATAGAGCTATTATTCACTTGAATATGACTGGAGAAACTTACCAATTGAAACGTTGTGACTTAAAAACAAATATAGATAATGCAAGTCAAGAACTCTTCTATTATTCAAGAATTGTCATTGTCTCAAACTTTTAAACAGACACTAGAACTAATATGCTTTATATTGCGTTCGAAACTTATCCTCTACAATATGATACTTTAGGAACAAATATTTCAAGCATTTCCGGGAAAAATGGCTCTAAGATTTCTAATCTGCGCCTCAAAATAAATAGAAAATCATTAATTTTCGAATGGAGATAGTATAATAGATATTTGCCCAAAAATATTTTGGAGGATTGTTTTAAGACACACTTTTTCTAAGTGTTCTATTTTGTTCCAGAACACTTATATTTTTCCTCCACCCTAATGGGCATCCAGCCCACAATGCGACCGTTGGCGAAAACGACCTCCGCCAAAATGTAAAAATTATGGGTTCTAAGTAGTTCTAAGTAGGCGTCATAGCGTGCGTCTACATGGCCACTTGCAGCCTCCTTTGATTAAAATGGATTAACTGATGGGCCGAAATGGCTTGTGTCTTATGTGTTTAAATATTTACGCATCACAATTAGGCATTATTGACCTCTCTTCAATTTAATGCTGTGGAGCGTGAAGACAGATTATTTTTTACTTAACTTTTAGCCTTAAAATAGTGCTACAGGAGGCTTTAAAAAAAATATTATTTGGAACGCCCCTCTACCTTAAAATGTATACAGGGTGGCCCACTCTCAACTCAGAATTTCATTTCTTCTAACTACTTAACTTTTTAATGTTTTTTAAAAACAGAGTTATATAGGAAGGCATAAGTTTTACAATATAAAAGTATTTTAAATTATACAGAGTATCCCAAATAGTCAGGACAAATCAAACATCTTTTTCTTAATGGAATACCTTATATTTTATATTATTTTCTAATTATCCACAAAATTCTAGGCTTATTTTGAATAAAATGTCATATATATCTCTCTTTAACAGTTCATTTTAGAGAAAAGTGGTTTTCACCTCCCTATCTTGGGTTTTTAATCTCTATCTAAAAATTGCAACTTTTGGTTTCACATAAATCGGAAGTTGTGTTTTAGGCAGTCGCGTTTTCACGGGAAGGGGAAATAGGAAACTCCTTTAAAATGCCTTTTCAATAAATACAATTTGTTTTTACAATGATTAGTAAAATCTTTTGACTTGTGGCGTGAAAATTTGTTGGTATATGACAGGCCATTTGGTATTTAATTTATAACGGCTTTTAAAAAAGGTCTCACGATGATTTATTTCCTTCAAAATAAAAAGTTTGTATTTTAACAGGTTCACGGAAGAACTATACGCTAGAGTAAGCAAGACATACAAAAAGTCGTTATGCAAGTCTATAATCAAGAAGTAACGTATAAGAAATAACTTAGCAGCAGCGGTAGCGGTTAGAGGTGCTCAGTGAATTATAAAATTCAGTTTCGCTTGTTTTTTATTAAAATGATTGTAAAATAAGTATTGATTCTCAAGATTCGTAGATACTAAAAAGAGTCTATAAAATACGGATTTTCTGCACACTACAATTAATGAAAAAAGTATTTAATAGGGCAAAATCTGTACAGGGACATTATTTTAAGTGTCTCACCCGATTGGCGACTTTGCTATCGACCACAATAAAAAAACAATTATGTATTCCCTAACAGCTTTTAGTGAAGAAGCTAAATTTGATGTCAAAAAAATCTATGTTTACAAATTTGACAGATACGACGCCATATTGGATTTTCTTAAATGGCAACCCTACCTTATAGTAAGCCAGCTGCATTCGCCTATTTGTTCCAACATTAAAAATATATAATTGTCAATATTTATTTTCAGCCGTTCCGGAGATATGAGGCTTCGAAGTTGGTGATTTTGTTATCATTGAATTAACAGGAGCTTTGAGATTAGAATCTCAATTTTTTCTGAGGATACGTAATTTTTTATGGCGGAGCCACCCATGCTATTGTCATATATGTCAGATGTCAAAAAATGACAGTTACGACGCCATATTGGATTTTCTTAAATGGCAACCCTACCTTATAGTAAGCCAGCTGCATTCGCCTATTTGTTCCAACATTAAAAATATATAATTGTCAATATTTATTTTCAGCCGTTCCGGAGATATGAGGCTTCGAAGTTGGTGATTTTGTTATCATTGAATTAACAGAAGCTTTGAGATTAGAATCTCAATTTTTTCTGAGGATACGTAATTTTTTATGGCGGAGCCACCCATGCTATTGTCATATATGTCAGATGTCAAAAAATGACAGTTACGACGCCATTTTGAATTTTTTTAAATAGCAACTCACATTTATAACTACGTCAGTGTATGGTATTTCGCGGTCCGATTTCAAAAATATATAGTTGTCGATATTTATTTCCAACCCTTACCGAAATACGACCGTATCAAAAACTGCATCGTATGATTATGTGTTTTAAGTATCTCACCCCATTAAAAAATAGAAGCTTCAAGATTAGAAACAAAAACCGCGAAATACCATACACTGACGTAGTTATAAATGTGGGTAGCCATTTAAAAAAATTCAAAATGGCGTCGTAACTGTAATTTTCTGACATCTGACATATATGACAATAGCATGGGTGGCTCCGCCATAAGAAATTACGTATCCTCAAAAAAAATTGAGTTTCTAATCTTAAAGCTTCTATTTTTTAATGGGGTGAGATACTTAAAACACATAATCGTACGATGCACTTTTTGATACGGTCGTATTTCGGTAAGGGTTGGAAATAAATATCGGCAACTATGTATTTTTGAAATCGGACCGCGAAATTCAATACACTGACGTAGTTATAAATATGGGTAGCCATTTAAAAAAATTCAAAATGGCGTCGTAACTATAATTTTTTGACATCTGACATATATGACAATAGCATGGGTGGCTCCGCCATAAGAAATTACGTATCCTCAGAAAAAATTGAGATTCTAATCTCAAAGCTTCTGTTAATTCGATGATAACAAAATCACCAACTTCGAAGCCTCATATCTCCGGAACGGCTGAAAATAAATATTGACAATTATATATTTTTAATGTTGGAACAAATAGGCGAATGCAGCTGGCTTACTATAAGGTAGGGTTGCCATTTAAGAAAATCCAATATGGCGTCGTATCTGTCAAATTTGTAAACATAGATTTTTTTTGACATCAAATTTAGCTTCTTCACTAAGAGCTGTTAGGGAATACATAATTGTTTTTTTATTGTGGTCGATAGCAAAGTCGCCAATCGGGTGAGACACTTAAAATAATGTCCCTGTACATGTTTTGAGAGAACTTAAGATTAAATTAATTCGAAACTTATTTAAAAACTCGCTATACTAGACTGAAAAGTGGATGCTTTGCCCGAAATCTTGGCGTTCTTGACCCTTAGGCAAAAACTAGAAAGAAAGAAAGTCAGAAGTCAGATGAGTATTCACCTGACGATGACTGGAGATACTTAACAGTTGAAACGTATTGATTCAAAACAAATAAAGACAATTCAAGTCCAAAACTATACTGCCATTCAATTGGGGCGAATTAAAATTTGGTTCCATTTACACCTTAAGACCCTTCACCCATAAAACTATTTACAGTAATGTAAATATGAAAAGAGGGATTGGGAATTTTAGATTATCAACCGTTTTTACAATATGTTATATCACGCCGTGATTTCTTCTACCTCCCTCACAATTTTATTTTCGTTCTCTTCTTTATAAATCCGTTCACGCTTTCCACGAAACGCAGTTCGAATTCAAAAAAATCCCGCTAAAACACGTCAAGATATGCATTCGTTTTTCACAATAAACACCTTAAAACTCATTACATCCTTCTCTTCATATAAAAATAAAAGGATATATTTTTAATTCTGTAACCTCATCTCGAATTTTCGATTTCTTCGGTTCATTTTTTACCACTGTTAGCATGTTTTGTAAATCAAGAATTTTTATGTTGTGTTTTGTATTGTCTATTTACAATTTTGATATTATTTTAAAATATTAAGTGGACATAGTGCCATTCGGCCTAGATGAGGATGTCATTATGTAATCATTGACGAGTGAGTATTGAAAACAAAAATTTTCGATCTTTTAAATCAACAAAAATGTTTTAAATTCCTCAAATAAATTTTTATTATTTAACCTACCGTTTTAAAAAACTATTTTCAATTCTCACTTTTAGATAGCACTGATGATGGCGAAAGCCGAAAGCGCTCTGCTATGATACTAATAAACGAATTTTTTACACGTAATACAAAATCACTTTCTTCTGCCTACTAAACGTGTACACGTACACAGCCATTGCTAATTTAAAAAAATAACTTAGATAATTTAGATCTTTTGGTATAATTCATATAAATCGCTGTTACTTGACTTCTACCTCCCCCTTATGTTATATAAGTAGCTTGGGATTCAATCATAACTAAAAATTTAACCCCTGATCAATGATGCATGGTGCCGTAGCACCCTCAGATACTTTAAAAAATCAAACAATGGATTAAATGGTAAACAGGTAAAGGGACCGTAGTTGTAATTATGTGACACACTTGTAATTTTATACGTAAGAGATAAATAGGTGGGTACCGGAAGCGGATCTCTGGTCGACGCCATAATTAAGTACTGTACATTCCCCGGATTTCTAAGGAAGCACCATAACATAATTTTACTTTTTAGTAAGCGGAAAACAATTATAAAACAAAATACAAAATTTTCAGACTAAAGCACGTTGTAAAAAATATAGACCCCCTTAGTCACACTTCTTAAATATTATTGGTAAAATTAGGTTATTTTGACTTGACTACAATAACCCAAAAAAATGATATAATTACATATATAACTCAACATTTGCAGCAACAAAAAATCCTGCCCCTACCAAATTATTATTTTTAATTTATTTTGAGTGTTGAAAAATTGAAAAATATATTTAAAAAATTATTAATATTTTTTTTTCCACACGATTTTTTTCCTCTTCGTTTGGGTGTGGGTTCCGAACCACGATCCTCGGTCATGCGATCTAATGGTTGCCTTTAGTTTTATTTTTATTCGCGATTGAATGTAATCATTTTCTTAATGATGTAATACTTTTTCCGAAACGTAATTAAATAGGGTTGAGTGTTACATAATTGTGTTTATGGAAAAATGTACATTTAAAATAGCCAAGTCCGCATTTAAAGAAAGAGTTGACGATTTCATAGAGAAGAAAAACTTCAAAAATTATATATTTAAATAGTAATTTTTCGCTTTCTTTTGAAATATCAAAATCGGCGTTTGCTCTATATAATTGTACAATAATAAACAATAAACTTTATGGGCTTACCTGTTCGATGTTGCATTTATAGTTACAAGCGTAATCGTAGTGGCCTAAGTCCGTCCGATTCTAAAAAAGAGAAACAATTAGTTTAAAGAAACAGATGTTGCAACAAGTTAATTTTTAAATAAGAAAAACCCAGAATAACCTTATAATTATTGTACCTAATTTTATTAATAAAAATGTGCTTTCAAAGTAGAAATTTAAGGTATACAGGGTGATTCACGATGAACGTTTGTTAGCACTTTTGGGAGAACCACTGCAAATATTGTATTTAAACATTGCGAGTTAATATTTTTGACGGGCCTTCCTTATTCAAAATATTACCGTATTTCTGTCACTTCCGGTTATACAACGTAGCTGACAGTCTGTTATTTTAAATATGAAATGACTATTTTTGTTGTACTTTTAGATTTTGTTAAAAGTTCCTAAATACATCTTGTATTTAAGATCTTGGCATTTGAAAAATGACACTTATGGGACTTTGACAGGCTATAGCATCTTAACAAGCAGCTTCCACATTCCTATGTGTAATTTTTATTTTCTACACATTTAAATCACTCTAACTTCCGGTTTAACCGGACATCCTAAAGTTAATTTTTAAAGTAGAAAATAAAAGATTATCAGCGAGTTGCATAAAGACTCGTTCTCGTTAAGCGCGTAATAAAATGACAAAATTTATTCAGAGGCTGGCAAGGCCAATTTCGTTTTTGTGCGAAATCGGCTTATATTTTACAAGAACTAGAATGTGACAGCACTAACAGCTGTCAAGTTTTACAAAATCTGTTGCTACCTAATGAACGCTAGTCGTGAATTACCCTGTATAGGTACAAACCAAATACTACAAATTTTGTGTTTTGCTATTAAAATACACATTTACCAAAGTGAATGTTTATTCATAAAAAACGACTCACTTGCCACCTGACCTGATTCCTTTACACCTGACTGCCTAACGTGGAACTTCCTCTATAGTACCTGTTTGTATCTACGTCAAACGGTATACCAGGAATACCCACCCTTCCGTCTGTGTTAAATTTAAAAATAAATCTTTGATTTCCGGTTAAAGTAGAGTGCGTATTATAATGTCTACAGTATATGTTATTAAAGGACAACAATAATAATTATTTGTTACCTATTCAGGAGAAATCCTTAAATTATACGATCAAATAATAAAGTTATTACCATAGACATATATTTATGTCTGTGGTTATTACCATTAGGTACTGCCAGTAGACTGGTCAGAAAAGCAGCACTTCTTCTGACCGATTTAAGTCAAGAACATAGAAGTTTACTGAATAAAGCCGGAAAATGATCATGGAATTCCTGAAAATGTGTTTACAGAACTATCCGCGTGTCCTCAAAAAGAGACTGTTGGTTTTTACCAATAACGACGTTCCTTGGAGTTCAAAATTCAAAGGTTAATTTAAAAAAACCCTCAAGCAATAATATCAAAATTGGTAAATTTACTGCTTTGCGTACATAAACAAAGTCCGATGGATTTAAGTATGCGCAGTGTAACTATGTTCATTTATCGGTTTGACAGGATTAGGCTTATCTATTTATCTAGTTAACAACACCAAATAAAAACTTGCTAGAGTTGAGTTATTTTGGGTTAGTCACAAATGGACCCACGTAAAGTACGGTTAAACTACAGAAACATCTTGTTTTTATTTTCGTATATATATTTGATAAAATTTACAAATAAATTAAGTACCTACCTACATGTTTTAAAAAAATATATAGTAATTATTTTTTTCAAAATCTTAATTCATTAATTCATACCTGAAATTACCATTTTAAAATTACTTCTTACTTTCCAATTTAGAAAGATAGAATAGAAAAATATTTAGAAAATGTACTGTACTATACAGGGTGATTCCTCAGTTGATACTTCTTTTTTAGCTGTGCATAGAAGGCATTAAATAAACAACATTTTCAAATACCTTTTTTCAAAAAACTCAAAAATAAAGTACTTACATTCATTTATTACACTACGAATCAGATACGGTCCCGCCTAACTTGCCCGTTGATAACATTAAGAAAACTTCTGGGTGTAGGATGAGCCCGCATGGGAAAGCGTTTTGCGTATAATCTCGAAGGAACAGCCGCACTTATTAGTTCATTGTTTTCAAATTTTACCATTTTCACGTGTCACCAATTTAAAATTAACTTGCTTCAGGAAAACACCGCGCGGTTTGCGAAATAACTGACAACCGACCCGTAAAGTGCATAACTAATAAGAGATAAGACAAAACAAAAAAAAACATAAAGTAAAGCAGGCTACGTTTTGTTGACCAGGCCCGCACTTAGATTTTTTACTTCTCTAGCTCGCCTATTTTTGAGTTTTTTGAAAAAAGGTATTTGAAAAAGTTGTTTATTTAAATGCCTTCTATACACAGCTAAAAAAAAGTATCAACTTAGGAATCACCCTGTATAAACGATAATAAGGAAACTTCCTTTCTTCTTCCTAATTTTCAAATATTATGTAACGAGTTTGGCGTAATTTGTACATATTTTGGGGTTTTAATAACAAAAAAAAAAACATTTCTTACGTTTAAAACAGAACTCGTTACAGAATAAGATATAGAAAATAAATATGCTTACATACAGGGTATTTTTGTATTATTGCGAAAAAATTCAGGATGATTAACCCTGCTTAAAAATATGCTTCGTTTTTGATGTTAAAGTTTTATTTTAATTTTTGCTTATCCAAATAATCTTTGAAATAATGTTACTAAATTTGAGACCATTTAAAAGGTCCATTCTTTTTACAACCGAGGCTTACTAAAGGAGTGTATCGTCGTTCTCTTGAAGATAATTTGTTCATACTTCTGGAAGATATATTCCATTGTCATTGAGGTTGCAAATGTGAGAAATTTCTTTTCAATGTTAACTCGAGAACGGTTGCTCGCAGTGACTTCTACCAAGTATGCCTTTTTCACGTAAAAAAATGCATTGTATAGAAAATAAAACATTGATTACGTGTTATGTTTCACAGTTTTTCGATCAGTTTCCTGACACGTGTTTCGATCTTGTCAGATCATTATCAAGAAATGAGTACAGCCGGTTCTAAACGCTCGCAGACGATGCTTTCTAAAGAAGAAACAAATGGTTGCAGAGTTTTAGGCATTTGACTTTTCCCGTTCTGCCGTCACTGTTTACTTTCCTCTTCCTTTTTAGCGAGCAAAAAAAATGAAGCACTCATTTAACAACTATATTTAAGGCTGTCTGATTGTTATTTTGATGGTTTATTGGTGTTAACGAGCTTTACTACGCTAAATACAAGGGACTGATAAGGGACACATTCGGGCACGTATTATTAAATTCAATTTACATAATTATGACAAGGGTGCTTATGTGTTTAATTATTATTATCACTGTAGGATTGTTTTTCCCACATAATTTACCATTATTAATTTATTTTTAAATTTTAATTTCTAGCGGCCCCAGTCTATCTTTTGTCTGTCTTTTAGATTGATTAAAAGAGTTGAAACAGCTAAACAAAAGTAATTTAATTATTTTAAATTGGCTATACACATGCATATAAAAATGAACAAGTTATTTTTATGTTCATTTGCAAAGACAGAGGCGTAGTCGTAGGGGCGGAGTTGTTATGTTAATGGTTGAGGTTCCTGTTATACTAAAATCTAATAATAGTAGATTATGTAACGAGGTTGGAATGAAAATTTGATCCGAGTGGAACCACGAGTATCGTATTTTCATTCTAACCGAGTAGCAGACTATATTTTCTCCACGACCAAAAATACTATTCGCAATATTTGTAATTTCAGGTGGAGTATTATCCAGTTCCATATCTGATTCATCCGATTTTTCACTCATATTTTGACTTGCACTAAAATTTGTCTGCTGACATTGACGGTTTCGAAATTCATGGCAACCTATGTCGTTTAGATCAATTACAAAATATTCATTCCTTATCTTGTTATGGAATGAAAATACACGCAAAACGCATAAGAAGCAAGTGTTTCAGAATAAATATTCCAACTCAAGAGCGACAATTTTTACATTCTATTATCAAAAATGATTTTGGAATTATTGCATTCAGTAATGGTCGTGGAGAAAATAATTATTATGTGCTTCCAAGAATAAACAATATATGTACAAGTATAAAATAATAAGGGTTAAAATAATTAAAATTGTTTCAATAGCATATTAATAGTTTTCAATTAGACATCATTTACAGCCGATAATATAACAAATTTTGTGAGCCATGAAATGACTGGTACCACTTTTGAAATATATATAAATATTTGCAGATCTACGGTATTCAGTGTGTAAAGTAGATACTTAAGTACAATAATTACTGAATTAATGTTCAATAAACTATCCAATCAAATACGCCTCTAGAGCAGGCGACTTAATTCATCAGCACTTACAATAACAAAGGTAATATATGTTATTTTTTTTAAATTACTTTACAAAAGTTTTGAGAAATCGCATAATAAGTACAGATGTCTTGATATTATTTGCTAGCGTTTACCTAAAGTTTGTGAATTTACATCGCCAACATATTTATACATATATCCTGTAATATGCTAAATCATTTTGTATTAATTTGTATAACGCGAAAAAAAATGTAATTTTATCATGGTAAATGTATATTTCTATTCGTCACAATTGTTTTTGACTAAGTACAAGAAATTTACTGCTTTTAGTGCAACCATTAAATTTCTTGTAATTTCACAAACAATTTTTTCAGTGTAGGTTTGTAAACATTACACCGAACACATGAATTCGACAAGACTGTTTCTTTTTTCTTAAATTCTTTTTGGTATGTAAAAAGTCTATTTCCATTAGACTCAGTTTTTTTACCACTTAAATTAACCAGTAATTAAACACGACCTTATTTTACTTACAGATTAAAATATGATGTTTTAAATAAAGCTTTTAAATCGCAGATTTCTTTGTTAAAAAAACAAATACAACTTTTAATTTGATTACACATTGTAAAACAAGTATTTTAAATTTTATTACACAATAGACCACACATATCGGCAAAAATAGGTTTATTTTGATTAAACGGTCAATTTCTTTTTCGACAATTATAAAAATATTATTCTCAATCATTAATTGTTTTTGTTTAATACAATTCAACACTCTTATTAGACTGTCAAACACCAAGAAGGAAATTATGTTTATATTACCATCTATACGCCTATAAGAAAACTTAGATCTTTCATTGAAACTTTAAATATATAGATGGGGCGGAACGTGGAAATTAAAGATTAACATGTGACGCCTCCAAAATAATTACCAAAATAAAGAGATGTATTTTTGCTAAAATCATAATACAACAACAATAACGTATTATAGTAAATTATTAAACAAAATCACTAATGACACTTAAATACTAGTTGATAAAAGGTAGAACTTTGTATTAAGAGTTTATCATTCCGTTTGGGTTTGTTTATTCTCAGCAAAAGTACATATTGCGTAGCAACGCTCTATGGGCACATGAGTTTAAATAATAACAAGAGAGTCGTAGGCGGCTGTTTCTACAAACGCTGTGGAAAAAGAATAAATGCACAAACTTTATATCTCTTCACAAAGTAGCAGTTTATTTTTTTTTTTGGTTTTAATAAAGATGATCGTAGGTAAAGTATGGTAATGTACTATTATTAAATTGTATATTGAACTATAAGTATATCGTAAGATCAAACGTTTATCTTTCAAGCTCAGTAAAAGAATTATTATCAATTGACCAGCCAGCAGCAGCGAATTCAGTTTCAAAGTGTTTTATGCCTAATTTGCATAATAACCGAAATGCCTTTGAAAAAACTGGTTATATAAATTTTATCAACAAATCAGACTGAAGAGCTCTGCAAATTCTCATGTTTCTTTAATATGTAAAGAGGCCTCTGCATTTTTATAAAGTTGGCGTGTTCCGGCCATATCGAAAAGAAGCTGAATTGAACAAATTTTTTAGGGGACTCTCAATTCGGCTCGATATAGTAATAACATTTTAGAATAATTATACTAGTCGTAATATGCCAGTTAGGTAGCCACTTCACAGTGACTACATATTTTAAACTCGGTTTTTTAAAACACCTTGAGAAAATCTAGAAGTTTTACAGGCTAAACGTTTTCGATCCTGTTAAAATAAGAATGGGAACATGTTTGGAAGTACAAGGTAAACACGTCTTTTATTTCAAAAGTTCAAAATTATATTTTTAGGTCCTTTCTTGTATAGGTTTTTAAAAATTTTGTATTACCTAATAATAATGACAATGTTACCTGGACATCGAACGTGTCACATTACCAAGCCAGATCACTGATGAGCACCCAGAATCAGAAACAAGGATGACCTCACATTTCATTTTAAGTGAGGCAAGGAATGTTAACATCAAATTAAATGACAGGCTTGCCGTGGTATCTCAAAACCCGATGGACGTACCTTTCGGTAAACAAAATTGTTTATTGGTAGACCTCCACGGCGCTGAGCAACCGGGTTTTGCACGCTGTGCACCCCTTCGTCTATTACCCGCTGTCCCCTCACCTTGTCAGTGGGGAATGACAGTTTATAGGTCGTTAGACTCACTGCTGCTTCTTCCGTTAACATCTCAATCCTTTCGTTGTTTCGTCCTAGATACCATTCGATACGTCGACTGCTTCGACCACGTGTTCCAAAGAATGGAAGGTGGGAGGTAGGGAATAGCGTGTTCTCTGTTTAACGTGTTAAAAGCTACTAATAATCTCTGTTTGATGCGTTTATATCGGCACCCTAGATTCGAGTTTGCCAATAGTGTATAAATACTTTTGGAGATAAAGTAAGTGCCACAAATATAACATTATTGTTTACTTTTCTGACTTCTATACAAAAACGATGGATTGTTGAGTCATTATATTTTGTACAGCTATTAAATAAAGTAATGATTTTTTAATTTATAAAATTTTCAAAAAAAATTATTATAGAAATTAATAAACATAATACTTAAAACTAGCGAAAATTGCCCGTAAAAATATTAAGTACATATTAAAATAATATACTATACAAATTTTTGACTCAATACTTTTCGGGTGGCTGGTTGCCAAACGAATACGATTTTGTGCCATCCCTAATAACTATATATATATAGATAGAAACAGAGCGAGGCCGTTTCGGCGCTTCGGTTACTAGCGATCAGAAATACAGTCGATTGGTCGAGTGTTACATGGTGATATTAATTTTTAACTGATTAAAATTAAGGTGTAAAAAATAAATTTTGAAGACCAACAGAATATTCATTAGAGTTGACTCTTGTAAATTTTTGTAATATTTTTGGCTTGAGTTTTTTACAGAAGATTAACATATTTGTAATATTCCAGACATTTTTGACATTCTGTATAATGTAAATATTCTATAATCGGTATTCACCGATTGACAAATATGTGTTGTTCGGGAATTGCCGAATAAAAAATATGTGGCGCCGGACTTAAAAAGAAACGACCAAGAAAATTAGTTTTATTGATACACTCTACAGAGTCCATGTTTTTTCCATTTATTTATTATAACAATAATAACAATTTATTAATAATTTTTTACAACACTTAAATTATTCACCGTTATCTTGACAAGGCTGAATAATGTAATTATCAATGTTGTAGTAACGAAAATAAATTATAAACAATGAGTATTTTAAAAAATTGATTTATTCTGTAATAAAAATAAATATATAAAATGATGTTGTTACTTAAGGAACGAAGTGAGTTGTTATTAACTATTTATTTAAAATGTGACTTGCAGTATGCAGTGTTTGAAGTAAACAAATTATAATTTTTCCCTATTGACTAAAAAAAGTCTGAAGAAGCCAAATCAGGACTATACGGCAAGTGGTCTTGCACAAAAAAAAGATGGATTGAATTTGGGCTGCTTTGTAAACTTACTCATTTACATGAAGTAGTTCGTGAAGAAGGGGCTATTTTTATGAAGCAAACAAGGACGTTTTTTGGCCAATACTTATGTTAAACGTAACGCTGATAACTGCTGTTATATTCATTTATTTTTGACGGAAGGAAACTATATTCGATTCTTGTACTCAAGTTCACGACCTCTACGGAGTCCAGCGATCCATGCTTCCCCCCTTCTTGTTCTTGTCCGTCAATAATATGTCAACCGAACTTGATCGGACAAATGTGGGTTTTTAGTTATTTTTTCCACTTTGTATAAAAATATCCGGACACATATTTTGAAATAAGTAATCTTGATTTCTTAATAAATTTTAATTAAGGATTATTAGATTCAATCGATATTTCGTTAAACATAATTCCGCAATTGAGAGAGCCAAACAACACATTGACACATACATACATAATTACATACGTAGTTTTTACGTTAGATTCGAATTTAATAAACAAAAATACTTATCCTATTGTTATCCCTCATCTCTCTATTTCATGATTATATTTTAAAACGTTTTCTGCAACACTTTAAAAATTCACCCTGAATAATATTTAACTTCAAAACTACCACTTATTGATTTATTTCTTTATTCGTTATAATTAGAGCGAGAATAAAAAAGATAGGGAGGTGAAAACCATTTTTCTCTAAGATGTTCCAATATTCCAGCCTGTAAAACTCTGAAAATGCCTGAATTTAAACGTCAGTATCTCAAAAACTATTAAGTTTACACATATAACATTTTATACAAACTAAGCGTAGAATTTAGTGGGAAATGATAAAATAATAATATAATATTAGGGTGTTCCATTTAAAAAACCAAAGTTATATTCGCCACGTTTTTTAGGCCACCCCGTATACTAACTAAAAAAGTATAATTTCAAAGTATGCTCCTCAATGATCTCTATAACTTTTATATTTCGAATTTTTATCTTATTCTTAAGATAAAGGTGAAAATGAACTTGGATTTTTTAATAAAGTACCGTATAACGAGGACCGAGGATCGTGCTGGACAAAGGTATTAGCCGATTTTTTAGATCAATAACAAAATAAAAAATTAAATTCTTAAAAAAGCTTTAAAAATTAATAAATATGGTCAATGTAGGATTTCAACGATTCAATAAAAGGAAAATAGTAAAACTCCAAAATGGAGCTTATCTCTTTCACTTTTTTTGGAGATAACGTTTTAAAAGAAAGAAAAGCTCGCAGAAAAAGACCATGCATTATTTCACTAACTAATGAGCTATGAAACAGAGTAAAAATTGATGACTGGTTGCGTTTAAATTTTAAAAAAATTGAAGCTGCAATATTTTTTTATTAAGCGCCCTTTTTTATCAACTGCATAAACTAACTTTTAAATAATCTATAATAAGATTTAATTAGGATAAAGAGTTCCTAAAAATCAGCCTTGGTTTGTTAAATTTGGTTAACACGAACAGAAGTTACAGCCTTTTAAGTAATTCTAACTGTTAAGCCCACATTCTGTTGCCTACGCAAATTTCGAAAAAAATATTTTTATAAAGTTTATAAAAGGCACTACAGAATCAGTGGCGTAGCCAGAATATGCTCGGGGAGGCTTTTTTTGATATTCTCCTTTATTAAAAAAAAGAACATTTTTATATTTGTAAAAAATATGAATATTGGTGTCAATCCAAAATATTAACATAGGACGTATGTATGGGCAAGGGCCTGTCGACATATTAAGCACTGGTTCCCACAGATCACCGAAGTTAAGCTGTGTCGAGCGCGGTTAGTACTTGGGCGGGTGACCGCTTGGGAACACGGCGTGCTCTTGCCTCAGGGAAGAGTGTAAAATGAATCGACACTTAGCCATCCTATTCCCGCCGGACAGGCCGGATGAGATCGGATATCTCGTATCACACTCCCCAGTCGGTAGATCACATTCGTGGTCGATGACCGGTTCAAGATGGCCTACGTAGTCGGCGAACCGTAAAAAAAAAAAGAAAAAAAAGACGTATGTATGACTCTAACCAGCGTTTTTCGGGCTCGGTTTTTCATTATTAAAAAAAAAGAAAATATCGCTCATCACGCCAACATTTATGATTTTTTTAGTAATCATGTATTTTAGGAGCGTAGATCTAAGAGCAGTTTTAGTGAAAATGCTTAGGTTTTGAAATACTCCTTCTTAAGTGCCCTTTTGTATATTCATAATAAAGCATTCTCGTTTCTTCCCGCAATATTTGTTTTTTTATTATAAATTATCACACTTCTTCAATAAAAAATGTTTCAATTAAAATTTTTACTTTAATTTTTCTCTTTAAAAATAAATACCTTATTGTTTTTGTTGTAAAAATATTTTATTGCATTGGGTTATATTTTTGTTGATTTAAAATAGCGCTAAGAAAGGGATAACGAAGCAGCCAGGCCATAATAGAAAAATACTATAAAATATTATTATTTTTACTCGTTTTCCTTTAAAAATGCATCATAAATCAATACCTATAACGATTAGCGTCTAAAACCTTAATCTCTATATGAAACAGGACTTTTAGAAGAAAAAGTTTAAAAACTAAACGTTTCCTACAAGACCTTTGTAATCTAAGACGAAAAATTAGGCTGCAATGAGTCTTTTAGACCAGACCTCGAGCTCCTAGGCTCGGGGGGCTGCAGCTCCTCCCCCCCCCCCCCCCCCTAAATACGCCACTGTACAGAATTATAAAAAGTTAATTTCTGACTTACATTGAATGAAAGAAATTAAGGATTTTATAACATCACATAGCAACAACGCCTCTTTTTAACGTGTTAAAAGCTACTAATAATCTCTGTTTGACGCCTCCTAGCGGTAAAAAATGTACCATCGCGCCGATAAAAAACTGGGACAGGAAATTTTTCTATTTTCTCCTAGACTATTAAGAATAATTTTACATCAAGCCTGGTACCAGTAAAATGTCATGAAAATTTGCATGTCAATAAAGATTGTCACTTTATGATTGACTCGTCAAACATACAATCATATATTATTTGTAAATATGCCACAATTAACCCCCCAGCAAAAGGCAATTATTTATAGTCGGTTGCGAGATAGTGTTGCTATTAGGGATATTGCAGATGAACTGGGAGTAAGCAAGAATACCGTGCTATTGGCAAAACAAAAAATAGCAAGACATGGGACTATTATTAGGAATGCAGGTTCTGGTCCCCCTAAAATTTCTACTGATGATCATGATAGAAGACTGGTTAATTATCTAAGGGATCATCCCTTCGAAACTGCAATCAAGGCAAAAGAAGAGACGAATTTTCCAGGTTCTGCAAATACCGCTAGAGACAGGGTTCGAAATTCCGATATACGAAGCCGTTGTGCTGCCAATAAAAATTTTTTAACGGAAATAAATAAACAGGGCAGGTTAGAATTTGCACATGAATATATTAATCAAATAAATTTATGGGAAACAGTTATATTTTCTGACGAGAAAACTTTTCAGTCATGCAATAATGGGAGAATTCGGGTGTATAGGCCTTCCGGCATGCGGTATGATGAGAGATACACCCACAAAACCAACCAAAGTGGGCGTTTCTCCATAAATGTTTGGGGCTGGATTAGCGCTAGAGGACCAGGACTTTGCCAAATCGTCGAAGGAAGACTAACTGCAGCAGTATACGTTAATATACTAAACGAAGTGATGATACCATCGGTAAACGCTGTATACGGTCAAAATTACACATTTCAGCATAATAATGCTCCAATACACACAGCGCGCATTGTACAAAATTTTCTCCAAGAAAATAACATAGCAGTTCTTCCCTGGGCTTCGAAGAGTCCCGATTTGAACCCGATAGAAAACATTTGGGGTGCCATGGTCAAATCTATGTATAAACATGATTTTCAACCTAGAAACAGGGATGAATTACGTCATAGGATAAATCAAGCTTGGGATGAAATAACTGTCGAATTATGTAGAAACTTAGTTTTAAGTATGCCACAAAGGCTCCAAAAAGTAATAAACAGAAATGGTTCTATGACCAAATATTAATTTTGTGTTGTTTTGACAAACTTTGTGTTCGCAATTTTTTTCTTTTCATTAAATGTATTTTATTACCTGTATTAGCTTTATTTATTATTTTGTGGTAATGGTAAATATAATAATTTATAAAATATTTGACTTTAAAAAAATCTAATAAATTTACTTTATCCATATTATATGATGTCTCTCAAATTTAACCACCCCGTATCGAAAAATACAAAACATTCCATTATGTAACCTAGGTTACTTTTTAAATTTTGAATGTTTTTCCTTTTTAGCTCTAGACACCTTTTATAGTCTAGGGGATATGTATTTCTTACATTGTTTTTGTAAATCTCTTGTCCCAGTTTTTTATCGGCACAATAGTACCCCAATTTTTCATTCAAAATAGTTACCACTAAAATGTATTTATCGATAATGATGCATGTACTAAAGCAATGTAGACAATATTTCCTCACGCCTTTATCAAGAATTATCAAACCATCAACCAAAGATCACAGCCTATTAATAAATTAAGTCTTAAAAATTATTAGATAACACCATTAAATGAAATTAGATTTCATTCATTTTACTAACATTTTAATTTTTCGAACAGCCCGGGCTGTAGATCAAGGATACTTTTAGAAAACAATTAACAAAATGAAGACGCAAGGATTAATCTATTAATAAAATATGACTATAGTTTTATTCCCATAACTTTTTTTTATATTGTTATCAACAAAACTTGGATTAGCTATACAGGATGTTACAAATTCGACGCTCACCATTCAGCGGCGGCGTCAGGATTTTTGGGACAGGTGGGCACAAGCGGGCCCGATGATTTCAAGGTGGGCACTACCCAAATCAAAAATAACTTCTAAAAAAAAAGGTCGCCGCCTTTCGCACGCTCTATAACGTCATAAGCGGGGTAAACAAAAACTCCCCTCTTCTCCAAACTGACGCATCTCATATTACATTCTATAATACCCCTCCTTTCTCCTCAAAAATTCCATAGTCAAATACTCCTTCCCCAGCGGAAATTCCATTACAAAACCGATTTTCTCAATTTTGGGTGGGCACTAGGGAAGGCACCCATGTATGAAGGGGGCCGGTGCCCATCCCCCCCCCCTGGCACCACCGCTGTCACAATTGGAATCTCCTTAAGAGATACAGCGAAGGTTAAATTGGTACAGAGTTTTACAATTTAGGCATGCATATTAATTTAAACTAAATACTTCATATTGAACTTTTCCATTAATTATTTTTTTATGATGACAACCGATAATTGAGGACATTTTCATTTTTGTAAGTTTTATTTAATTATTTTACTATTAGTTTTAGCTTGTTTCTTGATTATTTTTATCGTGGACAATTATTGGATTGCGAGATATTCATCGAAAAAATTAATTTATTTGGAATTAGTAATAGAAACTCAACAACAACAATTTTACGTTGAAAAGATGAAAACAAAAATGATAATCCTTTAATTTCGGACAAATTTAGCTTTTTGTCTTGAAGGAGCTTTTTGCTCTAAAAAAATGTTTCTGCAGGGGGAGAGGTGGTTAGTAAAGGTGTCTAATATATTTTAAAAAAATTATTTTTGAACTACCTCAGGTTGTGGTACGGATTTTAGTTTGAGATGGTGAGACCGGAAAAAGCGCCACAGGCAAAAATAGTGTATTGAAATTTACAAAAATTAATCGAATTAATAACATTTATAGAACTTTTTTATATCCAATCATGGCAGATCTGTCGGCCAAATGTTTTTCCTGTATCGAAATATTTGAGCATAAAATTTTTATTTTTATTTTATATGTTTCTCTAAAATTTGGAATAGATTTATTAATTTCATTGTCATTTTCAGCTTTTCCCTTATATTTTTGAAATATAGATCTAGCTCCATGCGAAATTATATCTATATGTATATTAAATTAGACTAAAAACATTGCCTTGTCTTGGCCGAATCCTCAGTGGCGTGCATACAATATAAGCAAAAAAGCATTGCCTACCCTGGGAACTATATAATAGTTTTTATCCGTCTAATCCAACTTTGGCAATTCATCTATACATTAATATAATAATATAGTACCGAAAACTTAATCCTATATCATTTCCACTAACAAATTCTTTGCTTATTATATCGTAAACTAGATCCCAGTATAAGCATTCCGTAAGACAGTTCTAAAAGCAAAGATCTCGCTGTACATTAGCGTCTTATGCAAAAGCAATAGCACTGCTTTTGTACGAGTGGAAGCAAGCGAGAGAGCCGGTAGGCAGTAGGGTAGAAAGAGATGTAACAAATAAACCCGTCCCTTTCTTCATCTATCAGCCCGCGCCAAGAAAGCCCGCGTTTGGTGTGTGCATTGGTGCCAATCTTCAAGTTTTACCGTAAAAATATAGAGGCGTGTTTCATATTTTATATTGAAAAAGCAAATTATAAGTTTTATTATTAATTAGTTTAGTTAGGATATTTTTAAAGTGGTAACGGATAAGGTATCGTAAAATAAGAAGCACTTTTGTGACAATTCAAATAATTTTTGCTGATAGGTTCATAATATTTAATAATCTGTAAGCTTATCATCATATTTCACATTATAATTGACTTAGTTTTAAGCACCATTGGTTTAATCAGGTGGATGATAGATTTTTAATTTATGTGTTTTCGCCCTTTTGCTAGACTTCACACCGTCGGGTTTCGGAAAAAAATAAATATGGAGGCGTTAATTGTTACTATTCCGGCTAGCAGCGCGTCTTTAGAACGATCCTGTTCTGGATTAAAAAGAATTCATACCTGTTTACAAAACACACATAAGAGACAGAGACAGAGACACGCTTAAGTAAATTAACAATAATCTCTCTGGAGAGCGACCTTTTGCAGGATTTAAAAAGCAAAACCAATTTTTATGAAGATGTTTTAAAATAATTTTTACGTAAAGACCGCAGTGTTGAACTAATTTACAAATAATGTCGTTTAATTCATCTTCTGCCACAGTATTCTTTCCACAAACTCAAAAACCTGACATTTTGTGACAAACTTTAAAGTTTAAAATGCTTGAATGCTACGAAAGGTATACATTTTTGTCTGAAATGCAATTTTTCCCTACCCTGGTTAAAACAGCATTGCACGCCACTGCGAATTCTTGCCATGTTTATTGATGGATTTTTAAAAACTTTTTAAATTTAGACTCTACAGATTTTGCAGAGTATCAGAAAATTATTGTTATTAAAAAAAAATTGTCAATACTATTTACAATACATTGAACTGAAGTAATTATTCTTAGGATTTTCAATGGCTTATATATTTTTCTTAGAATTTTTTTTTTGCATGAAGATTACTTTTCCACACCCAGACCCACATAGATACCACCTGTACATTGATAGAAAAAAACTCAATAATTTGGTTAGTTTTTGTAATTTGGGCCAAGATGAACCGCAATTTAACACCATAGATTTGAGCGCGATCGGATTCACTTATGAAGTAATTAACCCTTTCAAGTAAATACTTCCTTGGCGGTTCGACCAACAAGTGCGCTGACCCGTAGTGCTAAAAAGGGCATTTAAAAGTCAGGTTTACAATATTCACTTTAGTATTCCTGAATATTTGGCTCTATTTTCGCCCAAGAACCATTTATTTTTGTAAAAACTGGTACTTTTATTTAGTGCTTATAAGCATATGTACATATATGAACTTGCAATATTTACAACAGTTCTGAATAATAAAATAGTAATGCCTATAAGTTGTTATTATCAAGAATGAGAATAATAATAATTGGAAAATACGTCAGTAATTTCATTATTGCCTGGCATGTTTTTACATTAATTACATACAATAACGACATGATCACGAACAACATTCAGGCATTCAGTATCTAAACTCATAAAAGTTGTATTTAAAAATATATGTGAAAAGTACCTGCAAAGGACAATGCTGTATGCACTGAAGCTGAACGTCCGCTTCAACACGATCATATTCAATGTCCGCAAACGCGTGTGACACTAAACAAAACACTAAAACAGCCACCGTATTAGTCATTATTTACCCTCCAAGATGCAATCCTTTATCCTAAAGACATATTGGTACACTAAAGAAAGTTTTTTAAATGAAAAACATAAGGAAATTTGAATTTGGCGCGCAAAAGTTTATATCGCGTCAACCGAAAGACAAATAAGCGCGCGTTAAAGTAGCTCGATGTTCATTCATCAAGCGGGCTGAGGAAGGATTAACAAACAAAAAACAAACCCGATGTTAACAAGTGCAGAAGTTACTCTGCGTCGAGACTGACACAATTCTGCTGGTTGCCAAGTCGCGTTATAATACCGTGATGGAAGTAATTTAAAGATTTTAATATAAATGAAGAGGATAAAGGGGTCACAACCATAGGATGCTTATAAAAAAATACAAGCTCGGGATATTTGTATTAAAAAATATTGTATATGAATTAGTCGTGCTTGATTTATTTATAGTTTTATGTTTTCACGTTAGATGGCTATCTTTTGCATTAATTTAATTCTCCTAGCAGATGGCGATACTAGGTTTTTATCATATTTTTATTCGTAATAATATCTTGGAAACATATTTTCGCTGAAATGAGAATTGCTTACAGGTTATGGCTTTCTAATGAGTCCCAAAAAGGACGAGACAGCCTATCGTTGTCTACCTGAGCCCCAGGGAACCCATTACCTTTAGAGTCCCTGTACTTTAATGCAAAAGATAGACGCACTAGTCCGCTTGCCCCTAAGTTTCTTTCTATACTTATGTAATTTTTATACGTATGATTTGTATGCTATTGATGAGCTCCAAGAACCAGAATTTGCCACAAAACCTCATTCATACCACCTCCCCCCTCAGTGGCGTAGCCAGAAAATAAGTTGCTGGTTAGTTAATTATTGGTAAAAAACTTTTTATAATACCTACTTATTTATCCACCGAATTGACCAAATTTTATAGCAACAACATTCAAGGCAAGTTTGCTACAGACTTAATAGTTCTCTAGAGCTTCTAAGCCACTGTCCCCCTTCCTCGCCCCGGCTACGGCCTTGTATTATCAAGAGACCTCTGATTTATTTATAACAAAGAAGTTCATAACTGTATATCCCTGAAGATGACCTCATAGAGGTCGAAACGTAGGCTAAATACAACATTTCAATTTCTGACCTGATTTACTGACCGTTACCCAACTATTTCTACCCCTAAAGAAAAACTTCGTTTCAAATATTATTTCTAAATTTCTATTTCTAAATTTTATGTTGATAATATTAAAAAATTTATTATCATAGTCCTTAATAATAAATAAATTTATTATCCGTTAAAAAAAATAAACATTTTCATAATAAGCTTTTTACGATACAGGAAACGAGATCGTAATAGATTTGATATGAAACCAAAATAGAAAACATTATTTATTCCTTTATTTATTTATTTTTTTAAATTTCTTCTTTTTTAAGAATGTAAATAACTTTTTGAAATTTTCAAAAGAAAATCAAATTATTTATAATGTAGAATAAATAAAAATAAACATCCTATCATTGACACAACTTTTTAAAATTACTAATAATAACAGCACAACAGTCATAAATCAGATAAATTTTAATATAACAAATTTGTTCAATTGTTATATTAGAAAATATTTAATAAAAAGTAAAATCAACGATTCCTGTGAGATTAATACATCCCGTGTCTCCCGCTGTTGCGTAATTGCAGTTGAGTTGGCAACGTGGCGTCAATAGTACCATAGCACTAAAATTAGTGACTTGCGTAAGCCAGACGATAATGTCAGAGTAGGGGAGAGCACGAAGCTTAACGAGTATAGGGCCCGCCCCCACCGTACTTAGAGCGACAAGTGCATAAAACAGAAAAAATAATTACATAGGCAAACAAAGCCCAACCATTTCCGTTGTATGCGGCAATTAGACCTGTTGAGGGCCTGCATTTTTTCTCCCTAGAAGTTAAACCCTCTTTAAATTCTTCATTTGTCCACTTCCGGTTATTTAAATAATTAAAGTTTTTGTGTAACGTCTTGTTGGTCATTTAACATGTCTGGTATATATAACCCTTTAGAATATGAGATATAGCGGTTTTTTCTTTAATGGGAAGACACCAGGGCCGGATCGAAGCCTACTACTTTAAGAGGGGAGAACTTGCAAAAAAAACAACAATTTTTTTACATTTATTAATAGTAAGTTATAATAAATATCTATGCTTTCAAATGCACTCCGAGATAAATACTCCTCATTGTCAACGTCGTCCAAGGAAACTTCATACTGTTCGTCTTCTTTAGCATTTTCTAATATAAAACAAAAAAATTATTATTTTTTTAAATAAAGCTGATAAAAAATTACATTTTTGTGTCAAAAATACTGTAGTCAATAGTAGGTTTAAATAAGAAATTAACTTTTTCTTACCTTCATTTTTAGAAGTCGATGGCAATACTCTCTTTTTTTGACTTGCCGCTAAAATGAAAGGATTTTCGGGAAGCAATTTTTTATATCATGTGTAAGTGATTAATAATTTCATAATTTGCATATGAAATATTATATTTTGCCAGTTGCTTTCTGAACATTGACAAAAGAATTATATACCTGTATAGAATTCTTTTGTTTTTGTCTATGTTTCTGAAACCCCAACTGACATAACTTTGGAGGGAGCCCCCCCCTCGAACAGTTTTTTTACCTACTTTCCACATTTACACATTAAATGTGAAAAGTAAAACGTGTAGTTGGGTAGTTACAAAAATGTTGGCCGTAGCATGTTGTTTGTTAACTGCATTCCGATCATTCCAGATACCTACATTTGGATTTTCATGAAAGGTATAAATAATGTTTATAAGTATTAACAATAAAAAAAATCCACTACTAACCTATAAAACGGCCATTATTGACCGATTATTAACCTCAAAAATCGATTTTCGCTACTCTGACACTTATTGCCATTGTTAATAATGAAAACAATCTATTTGAAAGCAGCAGCAACTTGATATTTTTTGATTCTATACAATAATAACATGTAAGGTGATTTACTGTTCTTTGTCAGTTTATCGATAAATAAAAATTGACATTTACAAAGCCACCTGACAAGACAAAACAAATTATCTTGCCATTCCAAAGCACAGGCAACTTGATTTAAGAAATTTATGAAATTTAAATTTAAAATAAATTAATAATTATTATTAATTTAAAAATAAGTATCTTGTAAATGTATTAGTAGTAGAAAAAATATATTATATTAATTATGGTTTAGACAGCCATACTATTATTTATAGCCCTCGCGTCTTAAAGTCCTCGTCGCTACGCTCCTCGTGATTTAAACTCGACGTCGGGCAATATTTGCTATCAGGAGCTTTAAAATTATTAGAAAAATCATTCTTACAACGGTCATTTCTGCAACATCTTTTTTATCGCTTAGAAAATATACATTTTTTTCATAATTTTCAAGACCAAGATACAGTAAATCTCATTGTATATTTCATGTCATTAATAATACCACAGATAACCTATATCTGTGATAATACTCAACTAATCTGGCTCTATTTTTATTTAAAGTTTTTACTATCTAAACAGTATTTTAATCATTTCCGCAACATTTGTGTCTCTTTCCGCAACGTTAAAATGGGGCCAGTTCGTCAGTTTACATAATATTTAGAATTTTATGATTTTGAATGTGTTTAACATTTAAGCTATAATTTCAACAATATTTTATAGTTACAGTTCCTTGATATCAGCTAGAAGTTTCAGGCACTCAGTTTTTCCAGTTCCTTGCACTAACTTGTATAGATCAACTGGGAAAAGGATCGGGATATCCTCTGGCTCCAGTTTGTTGCCTGAGTATTTGTTATCCTAAATATCCGATCCAGTACTACGGGCCCATAGGTTTGTGTCCTTCTAGTCAGGTATTTGAAATTCTTGACAGAATGGCGGAATTAGCAAGAAACGGTCCAATGTAAAAATGTTCCGCTCATAAATTGTGGACAACGTCCAAAACGGTAACGGGTCACGTCAAATGTCCGTCTAAACTCTAAGGTTACTTCGCTTCTTGGCATTTACTTCGAGGTCTTGAAGCACGCTTTAGCCTATTTATGTGGGATATCTATGTTTATGTAGTTTATGGTAATAGAGTAGACAGAACTCCGGCTTTCTAAAAATAACACTTTGACAGACCCCGAATCGGGAGGATAACAGGCTAAGCGAGCGACGTCCAAGGTTCGTTTGTCAAACCAACAAGTGTTTGTTTATTTAAAAATTTATTTTTTTAGTAGTTGAAAGTTTATATTAAAAATTTGTTTTAATAAACAAACTAATGTCAACTTCTTGTCATTTTGACTTTGATTAACGATCCCAGGGCATCACTAATCTCCTCAACCTCACTGCTGGATAACCTGCTTTATCATAATTGTCATGGCCTGATAGTTTTTTTGTTGCCTTTACGTTGATCGTAAATCATGTATCATCTTATAGGCGAAGAATACCACCATTAATACTTATAAAAATAATAAAACATATTTGGCCTAATTTCTACATTAAGGTGTTTTTCACCCCATTATAGGGTTAGCTTTAAGTTATTATTCTGGAGGTTAATGGAGGTTAAACTCAATGCAAAACATGTACGTTTTTCCCAATTTATTTGCATCTGTTTTTATTGTGAGTTGGCTTTACCCCATTCTGAGGCTGTTACGTAAAAATTTGGAATATACGATTTTTTTAACACGACATATCAACTTCAGGTTTAGTGTCGAAAATACATATAAATACCTGGGATACAACCGGATACAACTGTGAATAAGAAATATCTATTTATTAACATAATTTCTACATTATCTAAAATAAAAGTCAACTACCACCATAAAAATGATTATAAATGTGAACTGTATTAGCCTTAATCAAAATAGTTTTTCCACCGTGCTTCTGTTGAAAACTCTCTTTTCTCGAATTATCCGAAGATTCATTATTTGACTTTCCATCACCACTTGTAAATTCTGCAGACGTTCTTGGTGACGCATTTTTAGGTGTTGAACATATTAATGCTGTGTGATTCTTATTATCTTGTTCTTTATTTATTTGAGCCTGATCTTTAGTATTGTCCCATGTTTTTTCTTTAATTTTATAACTGTCTTCTTTAGTTTGGTCCCTTGCTTTAGAAGTAGTTTCTTCTGAAGCACCTTCCATTGACTCCACTATAATTTCATCTACTTCAAAAGCATTTGCCAGGTCATCATCTAACCTCGTAGTTTCTCCTTGTTCCAAAATTGTCCCCAAATTTTCGCCAGGTATAGATACATCGTTGTCGTTTTGTGTCTTGTCTTCCATAACCAGAGGAATATGTACATCATTGTCTAAATGTAGTAATCTTCTTTTATAGCACAGCGGTCCCGGTTTTATAAATCGTACCTTTCTTTTTTGAGTTTTTATTGATGGTTGTGGTAAATTATAATCTTCATCTGACCTATTAGCCAAAGTAGAGTTAGCCCTTTCGTTATTAGTTATTGGCTTTATAAAATAACGATAACTTCTCGGAGGTTTTGATATTATGGTTGCTTTTACTTGAGATGTTGATACCGTAGGCAGTGATGGATATCGTATGGTGATACTTGGTTCGGTATTTTCTCGGCCTCCAACATATTCTATTATTTTATTCTCGCTTATTCGTTTTAGTAAAACTATGGGTAGTTTCAGATTAAGGTCGGTTTGGGTGGATATGTCGCATGTTTTTCTACGACGCCCCATTAGATAAGTCTAAATGACAAGCTTTTCTACGTCAAAAATAATAATGACAGGTAATGATGTCACAGGTATAAATAATATTAGTTTCTTTTTTTAGAACACTTACACAGTAAAGGAATAATTTTTTTTTGGTGAAACCACGCCAAAATTGATGATTTTTCAGAAATAATAAATTTTGTTAAATTAGGGCCTACGAATCTGAACGTTTTTTTTTTTTGATCGAAAAACTTTAGTTTTTGAGATATTTCTTCTTGTTAAGTATCTGATGCAAAATTGTGTTTATATGGGTTTCTGTTATAAGAATTAGGTAAAAATTACTAGAACGGACCATGTTCCATGCAGTTTGGTGCTTTTTCCCCCTATTTTTGTTTCTTTGGGGCTCTTTTTAATAAAGCATAACCTTCGGTTCCTCCAATCTCCAATACAACAAAATTATTTTGCATAGTAGGCTAAGATAAACGAAAAACAAATAATAATCAAACATTAATTTAATGGACTGTTTTTAAAATAAATGATTTAACTGAAGATCAACAAAACGTGTCTTTTTTCTTTAATTTTTTAGATCGGAAGAAGTGTAATGTGTAGTTATCATTGTGTAACATAAAAAAAATAATGATTATTTGCAACAAAGAAGAAAAATTGGAATTCTCTGCGGCAATGACATAACCCCTAAGAAAACAGTACTTTAAAAAGAAATAACTTAAATACTAAGCATTTTCGACGAACATAGTTTACAGATTCGTATTCCACGCATTAAAGTTTATTATTTCTGAAAAATCATTAATTTTGGCGTGGTGTTCATATAATAGATAATTACCAAGGTTTTGGTGCAACTTTCCAAACAAAGGGGTTCTTTTAGTAGGAAATGATAAACAATAGCCACTATAGCCAGTATTTTTCAACCAACAAAATCCCGCTATTCGAATTTTCAGACGCTAAAATATCGGTAACCTCTGACTCCTGAAACCCGAATTTTACATTGTTAGAAAGAATGATATTTGACGCTCAATATAAAACAGGTGTTTACCAAATTATTTGTATAGTTTCAAAAAAATTTGCGTTTGAAATATCATTTAGCGGGATTTTGTTGGTTGGCAAAAACTGGCTAATGTATAATCTGACCACCTGTATATCTAGACTAAGTATTTACTTGAAGCGAAATATTAGGCTTAAACATATTTTGAGATATTGCCAAAAAATTATTATATTCCTTAAAATATCTTTCTGTAAAGACCTAACAAGTTTGTATTAAAATTGATATAATTTTCAATTCTACTTTGGAAGTAATTCAGCTGCAGGTGGCGGCAGCTACGCTATCACGTATAACGGCGCTAGTAGCCCTGATAGTAGCTTTGCTGAATACCGACAGCCGAGCTGGGTGCTGGCTGTATTAAAAAATGATTGTGATAATAAGAACAGAATATAAATACCTTAATTCAATCAAAATAATTATTATGTGTAAACTTTAACGATTGAAATTTTGTAAATACATTCATCATTTCGTCAAGTTAAAATAGTGTGATATCTGTTTATACTCTTGGGTACACTAAGGAACAGTGGCGGCTCGTGATATTTATCGTAGGGTGTGCGCAGCAGGCAAAGAAGCGCCGAATTTTTCGAGGTGCCACGCCCTTTTCACCTTTGTATCGATTTTCTTTGTGCTTTTTATCCAAAAAAATTTAAAAAACGCAGTTTTTAAACGGGATTTAAATTTTATAAGTATAAATTTTATTTTTGCTGGTGCTTGACTTTCTTAGGCAGTGCGCGCGCACGAGCGCACTTGTTGACGAGCCGCCCCTGCTAAGGAACTGATATATTTTACCCTGTATATTTTTCTGGTGATTAGAATATTTAATTAGAATTAGTTCAATAAAATGGTTACGATAAAATATGCAAAAATGCAATCTTTGTCTCACAACAAAGTGAAATTGGTAAAAATGTTGGCTCTTATGATATATATTCAGCGGCAATAAGCTGAACCATTGGCGTAGACAATTTATATTTCTGAAAAGGAGGAGACGGGGGTGGGCTAAGAAAGGTTGACCCCAAAAAAAACTAGTTTTGTTATTAGTACAAAGCGTTAAACAATTTATTAAAATTTAATAAAATTTACAAATCAAAAACACCTAAAATATTTTGGATCGTCTTATGAAGAGGGAGCACATGGGTTTCGGGGGGGGGGGATTACCCACAGCTTTCCCCTCTGACTACTAAGTATGTAGGGTAAATGGTCAATATACAAATATACCTTCAATTTTAGCCTAAGTTACCTTTTTTGTGTAAAGCTCACTATGATTAAACATGTACTGTAAGCAACATTAAAACAATTCTTTTTATCTTAATGTTACTAGATTATTCTTCTATATCTTTTAATTACCTCCAACATACGAGGGTAATAATTTTTTGCCAAATACAATGCATTCCATCCACGACCATTAGTTTGGTATATATCAGCATCGGCTTGCAGAAGAAACGCCACAAAATCGTCAAAATTAAATTTCATTGCCGTTAATAAAGCAGTTTTTTGAAATTTATTACAATTTACATCTGCACCACTGTACAAGGGCAGTGACACATTCTAAACAGCCCTTATAAGCAGCCTCAACTAAGGGATATTTACCTTCTTTGCTAGTTAATTGCATATTTGCTCCATTTTCCAATAAGTACCGGGTGTCCCACTAAGAATGGCATTGTGGGGATTGTTAAGGCTTATTTGTTACAAAATGGTGCTTAAATAAATCATAGCGGCTATGACTGTAAAACTTCTATATTTAAAACTATAGAGAAGAGTCACTGTAACGTGACCACCTATACATGGTCACAGAAAATAAAGAATGAAACTTAAAACAGTGATGTTTTCTTTTAGGAAAAAATTATATATTTCTTGCCTTTTTTTAACAGGTAGACGTTTAAATAGTTTGCTAGTCACACTTTGAAGTTGCATCTAAAGTGCATATATATGCATTACGCACCTCCCTAGTTTTACCCCAACATTTTTAGTGGAACCAAAGTTAACACGTGGTAAAAAAATTACTATGCGAATTTCATGTGCCCGAGAAAAATACACTAGGACAAGACTGTAAGCAGTTTGAAACACATTTTATTCTTCTAAACTGTTCCTCCGCATGAACAGTTGAACAGTTTTGTTTTGTATGCTGTTAAAATTGTAATCGTATATACATATTATATTTATAACGACTTGTTTAACTAGGTTGTATATTTTGTATTTGACTTGGATTTTTAGAGTAAATTTAATTTTTATATACTTCTACACAACCACGCGGTTTTGTTTACACATCCACCAGTAGCGCATCTGCCATAAATTTCAAAAGACAAATTCACAAAACATTTTCTCACTTATTGTAGTATCTAATATATTTTTTGACAATGTGTTGTCCTTTCAACGTTAAGGTTTAAATATCGAGTGTCCGGAAACTCTATTCGTATATTTTAAGGGGATATTCTAGATACCAAAACATAAAAAAGTACGTAAACTTAGTGATTCTAAACAAATAAAGACAATGCAAGTCCAAAACTCTACTGCCGTTCATAAAAAAAGTTGATATGCATGTAGGTCATTGAAAATGTTTTATAAGGAAGGTATGGCCGTCCACAGGTTACCCTAAAGACTATAGTTTCCAGTGCTAATTTTTGGATCTCAGGGTTAGCCCCAAATTTGTTAATTTATTTTAATTATAATTTATAATATTATTATATGAGATATTTTTTAAATTTTACCCAGAAATTATGATTCAGAGGTCATTTTTACATGAAAACGTACTCTTGTAAAATGTATACGTGTTTGGCTAATAGTTTAGCAGAAAAAAGAATGTAACCAATAAAAGGATAGATTTCGATAATTTCCATCTGCAGATGATGGTAATATTTCCTTTTGACTATACCTCAAACCAGTTTTGTAAAAAGAATAAAAGAACATTTTAGTTTTTTATTTTTATTTAAATGCTCAAAACATTCAAGAAATATTGAACCACAGCTGTAACAACTAAATCATCCATAATATAAACTATAATCTAATTAAAGAATGCTCTTAAATAACAAATGCTTTTAAATTCACTAAAATATGATAACGCCCACTTTTATCTTAATTATATTTTATAGAACATAAAAACACTTTCCTACTGTTTAATTCCTAAAAATCTACATATACGTCGTAATTAAAATTTAAAAACATGATTAATCAGAAATCTTGCAATTAAAATCTTCGAAAAGAATATTTTTCCACAATTATACGCAAATGACGTTAGGCATTCTCAAATAAAACATTTTGAAACGCAATGATACGCTGCAGAGCGCGCAGAAAAAACATGGTTTTGGTTTTATTGCGTACAATGCTAAAATCCATCCTTGCCGCGCCGCGCATCGCATACGTGCTTGACAAGTTTACTAGAGCTCTGCACGGGCCGGAATTTCACGCCCCGACCCGCACTGAGCTAGAATTTTGTGACGCGGCCCGACAACTCCGACAGGCACGACATGCCCGGCAAGGAATTGATATTTTCAAAACGTTTAAGCAATGTTCTTTCATTATTCCATTTCTTTTAAACCAGTTTAACACATTAATGTTAGGGTTCATATCCAGCAAATTTGACTGTGACATAAACGATATTGACAGATTTTTTTTTTTTATGATAAAACACCTGCACTGTAGGAAAAATCCTTTAAGGCGCTCTGGGAGCGGTGCGGGTGCGAAAAAAGCGATTAACGTTGGTCTTGAAACGTTGAAGATTGTATTCATTGGGAAACACGACCTCAGGAAGATCATTCCACAAAGATGACGTTCTCCAGATGAAAGAATTCTTGAACAATGAAGTTCGAGGAGTACTAAGCTGAACAACATATGGATGAGCGGCAGTGGTTCGCCGTGTATTTCTGTTTTGCATTGCTCTAGGTGGAATCAAGTGGGCAATGTCAGTCGAACACCTGCCATGGAAATATCTGTAAAAGAGAGCCAAATCACCAACCTGTCTTCGATGCTCCAGGCTATCGAGGGCCTTGGTCAGCTCGGGGTCGCCGATCAGACGAACGGCTCTCCTTTGAATGGAATCCAGTAGCCGAAGGGTGTGCTTGGGTGCAGAGCTCCAGACATGAGAGCAATATTCTAATGATGGTCGAATCTGGGCTTTGTAGAGTGTCAAAAGTTGATGAGGTGTGTACAACCTTTTGGTGCGGAAAAGTACACCAAGTTTCTGTGCAGCTGTCTTGGCAATTGCGGCAACGTGATCATGCCAAGACATATTACCTCCCAGATTGACCCCCAGCAAATTAATAGACGGTGCCAGAGGAATTGCGTGTCCTGCCATGACTATATCCGGTTCTGCAATGTTAACCTTTTTGGAGAAGACTGCTGCCTGGGTTTTCTTAGCATTAAATTCGACTTGGTTACTGTCACCCCAAGCCAAAATTTCTTCCAGGTCATTGTTGAGGCGCAATACTTCATGCTGCCTGCGAAGATGTGCGTCGGCAGCGGATGTTTGGGGAGTCAAGGTAAAAGATGAGACAAGTGTGCTGTCATCAGCAAAGCTATAAATTGGATTTTGGGTTTTTACTAGAAGGTCGTTAATATACAGTAAAAAGAGGGTAGGCGACAATATAGACCCTTGAGGAACACCGGCATTGATGGTGAAGGTGTCTGAGAGAAACCCGTCAATCGCCACTTGCAGAGAACGGTTCTTAAGGAAGCTGGTTAACCATAAACAAAATCCATTAGGCATACCGTAGGATCGCAATTTACTTAGAAGCCCATCGTGCCAAACACGATCAAAAGCCCTAGAGATGTCCAGTGCAACAGCCCGGGATTCTCCATGATGTTCGATGGTGTTGCTCCAAAGATGGGTGACATATGCCAGAAGGTCACCTATTGATCTGGACTTACGAAAACCGTATTGATGGTCGCTGATAATGTTAAGCCCTTCCAGGTACTTTAGGAGTTGTTGGTTAATAGCTTTCTCCATTACTTTTGAAATTACTGAAAGCAATGCGACGGGTCGGTAGTTGCTTGGCAGGGTCTTTTTACCTTTCTTTGGAATAGGCTGGACACGCACCGACTTCCAGCAGGATGGAAATATTCCTTTTTTGTAGGATAAGTTGAAAAGTCTACAAAATACTGGTGTAAGTTCATCGGCGCATGTCTTGAGAACAATGATAGGAATTTCGTCTGGACCAGAAGCTTTATTGACGTCGAGTCCTTTAAGAATCCGTTTAACAAGACGCTGACGGAACACGATTTCAGACATTTGCGATTGAACTGAGGGAATGTTGGGTGGTGGTTTTCCCTGAAAGTCTACAGTGGAATGCGAGGAAAACAGTTCAGTAAGTAGGTTTGCTTTATCCCCGGCTGTGGTTGCTATTGTGCCGTCGGAACGTGTTAGAGGTGGAATAGTTGACTTTGTAAAGTTTTGGCTGACGGCCTTAGCGACTGACCAAAAGGACCTTGATCCGTTAGGACTGGCAAGAAGTTTGTTTTTGATTCTCTCGTTATGAGCTTCTTTGCTTTGGTCTATCATTTGCTTACATTGGTTTCGGGTGGTAACAAAGATGACGCGATTTTCAGGAGTAGGGTTTTTACGCCACTGTCGGTAAGCCAGGTTTTTAGATCTGACAGCACGCTCGCAATTCTTGCTAAACCAGGGCTTGCCGTTGGAAGGGCGCTTTTTGGAGAAAGGAATAAAGGCCTCCATGCTAGTTAGAATGACGTCGGAGACCTCCTTTGCACAGACAGATGGATCATCCGAAGAAAAGCATACGCTTAGCCAGAGAAAGTTGCGAAACAGATATAATAAAAGTTGCCTGATTGGTAAAATAAAAACTAAGCTTTAATTTTAAAACACTTATTTCTGCCGATGTAATGTATGTCACAGTCAAAGTTGCTGGTTACCTAATTATTATTAAAAATATTTATGCAATCTGGCATAAGAGTACTAATTATTTAAAAAAATATGTGTGGAATTAGAATTTATATTGGTTTTATCGTTAATTGAGGGATTAGGCACTTTTTACAAAGTGACGAAAAATTGCGTTGCGCTTTTACCACACATAAGAGGAGCTATTGTAAATTGATTTATTGCTTTTGAACCTAACATGTCCATGTACTCGTAATTTTAATTATTAGACAATATTATGTTCTCTTATTGCACCAATATTCATCTCAGTGTTCTACGTTTAAAATTAGTTGCTATTATTCTGGTGATCGAAGCGTTAAAAAAGTCATGGTTAATTCTGAAACTTTTGCTTGGTAGATGTCTTTACTTGATAGAAATTCCTTATACATTTTTTGTCAAATTTCCATCTATAATTTTATTAAACTGAATGTAAATTTGTCAAAAAATTCATTAAATATAAAATCTGAAATTTTCAAAATAGTCTGGACTACCACTTCTGTTCATATCGTAATACAAAAAATAGTAAGATCGTCAATAGTAAATATTCATTTTCCTTCAAACACAATTATGTTGGACTAAATAATGCGAATTTCAATAAAAAAAATCCTGAGAATCTTTTAAATCTACAATTTAACTGGATCCAAACACGCTAAAATTTTAAATTGCGGTTTGTTTTGAACCCAAATACAAAAAATATTAAGCAGGATTTTTAATTTCTGTTCACTCTATTGGAATACAATTAGAACACTGTTCAATTTTTAACTATTTGAGACAATGTGGTTAATTAATTTATTGTTTCTTATATTATGCACTAAATATTTTTTCACTAGAATATGAACCAGACCATTTTGGCAGGCAACAGTCATATGACGAACGAATTAGGAAAAATTAAATTTTAAAATCAAAATTAATATTTGAAAATGTGAACGTTCAAATGTATTCAATAAACAAAAGCGTTGAGATAAAGAAATTTAAAATGTTTTAGGACTAATACAATTTTTGAAACATGAACTGTTTGTATTCGTCCTCTTTCTCTGCAGTTTGCTTTAATCTAGCATACGCAATGTGAAAGAGTTTATTTCGGGCTTCGGGATATTTCATAAAACTGTTTGTAAAATGGGTCTTGTCAAGTTTTAAAATGCTGCAAATTTCAATAGCAACTACCGTAGCATTTCTTTGATGATGGGGAATGACTAAGGAAATTTCCCCGAAATGAGCGCCATCCTGAAGATGGCATATTTCCCTTCCTGATTTACTGTAAACGGCCGCAGTTCCTTCGGAAAGAAAGTACAACCCGTCGCCTTCAGTGCCGGACTGCACTATGACATCTTGAGGTAAGTAAATTTCTAATTTAAGTTTACTGGTTATTTCGTCAACGGCATACGGAGTCATTCCTTCAAACAACGTTGAAGATGCAATAAACTTTTTTCTAGAATATGCGCAAATTTCCTGTTTCAAATGAACGGATAGAACTCGGTTTATCGATGCTTCATTAAAAAATCTCCCTTGATATTTATATCTGTAATAAGTTAGCATACGATTTTGCAATTCTGATGGAAATTGCTTAACTGTCATATAAACTTGAACTTGATCAGTGACTTCTTGATATTTTATGTTGAGGGAACGGGTCAAGATAAAAATATGAACCAGTATTAGCCAGCATATGATCAAGCAAATCTTTCCTATTATGTATTGGATCAAGACAAATATATCTTCAGCAAAATTGTGAGATATCGAGAGCATTTTTAAATTAACACCAAGCGTGTAACCAAAACTTTTAAACCAAGAAAACATATACTTTTTTATGAGAGTTGCGTTATTCAAAATTTTGATTTTGACTATCCAACTTGTATGGGAGTAGGATCCCGTAATATGATACACATATCTCGGAATAGCGTGGTGCATGCAGGCCATCCAATGAACAAATATAAAGAACACTAAAAAGTAAGTCATCACAAAAATAACATTTTCAGAAAACCTTCGCCGATGATAGAATATTGTTTTAACAAGCTTTGTAAAGCTTGTTATACGAATTAATCGAAGCACGCTGACGGTATTTAGGATACAAAATAATATCGGATGATGACATTGGTCATTGAAAAGGGAACATATCTGTTGCTTAGGAAGGCTGCTTAAAAAATCGCAAATAAAATAGGGACTACGAATATAATGTAATGCCACTTGAGATCTCCTCAGTTCCACTTCCTTAGTTTTTTTTATGGTATAACCACGCCGAAAATTAATGATTATATCAATATATGACAACAGGTTTAAAACAGTTAAAATTGGTACAATGTTCTCAGTAGACACGCCGTCTAAAAATCCGAAGCAGAACCCCTTGAATATAAATAAATTGAGGTACAAGATTGTTAAGTAAACGTCATAATAATAGCTAAACTTGCTTAAAGGATGGATCATATACTTTTCCTTGGAGAAAAACTGCTTTCTTTTTTCCTCTCTTGCGCTGAGCCGGCTTGGAAAAAATCCCAAAATATATGGATGATCGTCGTCAAGCAAAATCAATAAATTTAACCTTCTTATTGCTTTTTCAAATACGCCTCCCTCGACAGGCGGTAAAGCGGTTTCATCTTCCTTTTCTAAAATTTCTTGAATTCTCTCCATATTCAAGAATGAATGAGTCAAAAAAGCTTCAGAGAATGGGTTCTAAAAAGAAATACTGTCAAAATAATATTTAAATTTTAGATTAAGTGAAATATACCGGGTCCGCCAACGAAGCGGGGACGGAAATTTAAATCATTATCGAGGAACTTATCAAAATTACTAAAGCAGCATGAGGTATGGACTTAAAAGCGGAATATTTTAAAAATATTTTACATTATACAGGGTGGCTCAAAAAAGTGTGGCGGACTAAACTTGCATTTTTTTAAATGGAACATCCTATATATTATATTATTTTCTAATTCCCTTTACAATTCCACGTATATTTTGTATAAAATGTCATATGTCTAAATTCAATTGTTTTTGAGTAATTGACGTTTGAAATATGGCATTTTTTGACTTTGACAGGCTGTAACATTGGAACGGTTCATCTTAGAGAAAAATGGTTTTCACCTCCCTATCTTAGTTTTTCATCCTCTATCCAAAGAAACCAACCTCCGATTTACCATGTTAAACCAAAAAAACGGTTTTAACGGTTTAACATAGTAAATCGGAAGTTGGTTTCCTTAGATAGAGAATAAAAAACTAAGATAGGGAGGTGAAAACCATTTTTCTCTAAGATGAAGCCTGTCAAAGTCAAAAAATGCCATATTTTAAACGTCAATTACTCAAAAACAATTGAATTTAGACATATGACATTTTATACAAAATATACGTGGAATTGTAAAGGGAATTAGAAAATAATATAATATATAGGGTGTTCCATTTAAAAAAATTCAAGTTTAGTCCGCCACACTTTTTTGAGCCACCCTGTATAATGTAAAATATTTTTAAAATATGCCGCTTTTAAGTCGATACCTTATGCTGGTTTTGTATTTTTGATAAGCTCCTCGATAATGATTTAATCTTCCATCCCCGCCACGTTGGCGGACCCGGCATGACTAGGGTGCTACAAATTCATGTGCGCATGGATCTTGAAAACTGTTAGAGAAACGAAATTAGTTAAATTAAGGCAAAATTGGGTATATTTGGGCTTAATAATTTGGAAAAAGAAAATGGAAAATATTCCGAATACCTCCGTAGATATTCAAATATTTTTAAAGTTTAAAGTTTCGTCTTCAAATAACACATATTTTATTTAAAATTATCATTATATATCATCATGGTGTTAAAGATGGCGGACAATGATGTGTCGCCAAGCGAAGCAGAAGAAATCGAGATGAATGATCTATAAAGTCTGCCTTCAGACATTGAAGAATCTGCGGCCAATGTAGTTCTTTCACTGTTGGCGTCCAATTCCCGAGAAAATTACGAAAAGTCTACACTCAATTTGTTAAATGGTGCTCCGAAAAAAATATTGCAAATCAATTGCTACACAAGGTAGCGAACAGGTACGGTCCTTTCAGTCTTTGGGCGTTCTATTTCTATTAAGTCCACCATTAAAGATAAAATCGAAAGGATCAGGCCTAAAATGTCAAAAATTTTTACCAGGGACAAAGTTTTTTACAGGAGGCAGATGATTTTGAAATAAATATAGCTTGTAGGTGTTAAATGTTTTCAGGTCTTTCAGCTTTTATTAAAAAATAAGTTATGTAATGAGCCTGTTACATAACACACTGTAATGAGATAATGACGTTTGTTGAACGGCAGTAGAGTTTTGGGCTTGCATTGTCTTTATTTGTTTTCACATCACTACGTTTCAACTGGTAAACATCTCCAGTCGTCTTCAGGTGAATACTGATTACTGACTGAAGCTTTAAAATCGATTGTTACCAATAGTAAATTTATGTTCTGAAAAGGGTAAAATAAAACAATAAATAAACTTTATTATATATTCCGCAATATACAGAGTGATCAGTTAAGGGTACGAAGCGGCCATATCTCGGAAACTCCTAGGTATAGAAATTCAGGAAAAAAAAAATGATAACTAAAGTGGCCATGAGAAAATCCTGGAAATAATTTTTAAGTTCCGCATTTTGCCGCAAGAGGGCGTAATTGAAAAGTAAATTATAAAAGTTTACTTATCTCCGAAAATCCCACATTAAGGTATATCCTTGGTAACACCATTAAAAAGCTTGGATAATTATGCATCATTTTGGTCCTATGCTCATTGGCGTACCGACTTTAATAAGAGGGGGGGGGAAGCTGTTGAAAGTGTAATCATTTAAATCGCTGTAACTTATAAACGACTTATCCGATTTTAGCAAACTAAAGACTGGTTGAAAGAGAAATGTATGCACTTTTACCAATCGTATTTAGTTGTCTATAATAGTTCTCAAAAAAAATGCTAGAGGGCGCAATTTGTAATGATAACACATTTTTTGATTTTACTCTGAAAAATTAAATCATAATATGGTATAATTATGATACCATAATCGAAAAGTAGACGAAATTTGCTAGAAAAAATATTAAAACCGCACCTCGATATCTCCGTTCGTTTCAGTGTTATCGGTATCATAATTATACTATATATGATTTATTTTTTCAGAGTAAAATCAAAAAATGTGGTATCATTATAAATTGCGCCCTCTAGCATTTTTTTAGAACTATTATCGACAAGTAAATACGATTGGTGTGTATACATTTTTCTTCCAACCAGTTTATAAGTTACAGCGATTTAAATGATTACACTTTCAACAGCTTCCCCTCCCCCCCCTCTTATGAAAGTCGGTACGCCAATGAGCATAGGACCAAAATGATGGATAATTGTCCAAGATTTTTAATGATGTTATCAAAGATATACCTTAATGGGGGATTTTCGGAGATATGTAAAATTTTAAAATTTACTTCTCAATTACGCCCTCTCGCGGCAAAATGCGGAATTTAAAAATTATTTCCAGGATTTTCTCATGGCCACTTTAGTTATCATTTTTTTTCCCTGAATTTCTATGCCCAGTAGTTTCCGAGATATGGCCGCTCCGTACCCTTAACTGATCACTCTGTATATTTAATATTAATTCGCTGAGTTACTAAAACTTGGCCAGAGGCCTGGTGTCAGTGGCGTATCCAGGGGGGGGGGGGCAAAGGGGGCAATTGCCCCCCGTAGAACAATTTTATTAAAGCGTAAGACAAACAGAACACACCCTAAGAGTACTCTAAAAAAATATTCCATTTGCAATTTAAATTAATTAAACTGATTTTAATATTATACAGAAATTGGTAATTTTGCGAATCGTAGTACCAACGACCAACAAATGACGATCAAAAGTTTTTTTTTACCCACTTTAAGTAAAAACTTTCATGCTCCTAAAAAGTAGCTTATACTTTTTAAGGATTGTTTCGGAACTTCTGGGCCTTTCTATATACATGCATTTCTTTATTGCCAACAATTCTCCATTTCTTTAAAAATAACGAAAAAACTTTATGGATCTTATGCGGTGCCAATTCTCCCTTACGCAAATACACCATATAAAGAAATGTAGCTAAATTCAAATAAGAACCATACAAAAAAGCCTCCATATTCGCATATATGCTTTTAGAATGGATCTATATTCTACATATAGTTTGAAAAGGTACAGAAGAAGTTATAGTAATAATTCTTACCAAATAATTGTCAGAAATAAGAAAATATGTTTTGTATTAAGATTTTATTAAAAATTTATTTGGATGCATACTTAAGTAAAGGATTCGAACCTAAGAATTTTATTCATGGGTGAAAAAATCTACCAAAATTCAAAATTCCCTCAATTAATTTCTAAATTGTTCTTTATGCTAAAAGCACAAAAATGGCCACATTTGAGCTATGGTAAAAACATTATTTTACGCACGGCGATAAAATGACATTATCGTCTCCCGAAATTCATTCCCTCGCAATTTCATTGCTCGTGAAGTAATATTTTTCGGTCGATGATACATTTTTTGTATAAAAACTAACTATTTTTTTGCAATTTGAGAGGCTACACATTAAAGCTCATTTATTTTATGGTTAAACTTAGAGAAAAACTGCTTACACATTCTCTTCTTAGTTGTTAATTGTTTTTTAATAATGTCAGCATAGCATTTTTGAATAAAGAATGTAATAATATTAAGGTAGATACAATAATAACAATGAAAATGTACAAACATGGAGAGACTGTATCGATTTCTATACTGTTTAGGCTTCTAACTTTAAAGATTTTCCAACAAAATGTGAAAATTTTAAAATAATGGACCTCAACGTTGGGTTGCACAAAAATTTTAAACCATATATAACTAACAAGTACCTTTGAATGTGTTATTAATGCCATTGGCAGACATTATTTACTAACAATCAAAATTGCCTAATATAGGAAATCAAAAATTAAACTAAGCCGGCCCCTCCGAATGTAAAAACACCTCTACCAATATCATTTATGTTAAAGTCAAACATGCACACAAATTGATAACCAATAATTAATTAAAATCCTTGTGCAATCAGACGTAAAGTCAGTTTGTCAATATGTACAGTACAGTGGTTAAACATTGTTGTGCGTTTAAAAAATTTAAATGAATTAACCATTCTTTATCCATTTTAAAGTCGAGAGGCAAGAAGAGAGTTTAAAAATCAATAGTATTTTACCTATAATTTAATTTCGTACCTGTAACAACTTACGAGCGTATCCTAGGTTTTAATTTAAATAATATTATTGGCACCTTTATTTAATCAAAATGTCCTGACACCTTTAGTTACTTCACAATAATGCACTAAGAAAAAATAATGGAGATTATGCCTAAGACTGTCAAAAAAAGATGGTGACCATGGAAACCATTCAATTATTCTGGACACAGCCTACTTAATTTTAATAGGCCCACATTTACATATTACTATATTAAGTATAAAATAATATTATACAAGTATAATGTGGATGAGTGGATGCATCATTATTATAAAAAGATTGGTAAAAGAAATGGCAGACTGTGTGAAAAAAGTTATTTTTTTTTGCGGAAAATTACTGAACTTACAAGAAACTAGCTAATTTTTTGACACATAAAACAAATTAAATGGGGAATAAATTTAGGGGCTATTTACGTTATTTTCTAGACCCAAAATATTGGGGGGGCATCACATTGGCGTAGCCAGAAAATATGCTCGGGAGGGGGGGGGGGGGGCTAGGTGGGTGTAAGTAGGACATTTTTTTTCTGAAGAAAGGGATAGTCGGGACTATATGTATTCCATAGTATTGTACCTAGTAAAGAAGGCGGAAAAGCGCCGCAGGCGAAACATTTTCGGGGCCACGCCCAAAGTTCGTTTAAAATTCACCTAACTACTATCAAATTTCGAAAATTAAATTATTACCTCTCCCCCTTTGCATGGTTGGATAAAATTTTTTTTTTATGTTTTTTTTTGATATTCCTAGCTGGCTCTTTATTAAAAAAAAAACGTATTTTATAATTGTGAAAAATATGAATATTGGTGTCAATCCAAAATTTTAACATAAGACGTATGTATGACTTTAACCAGCGTTTTCCGGGCTCGGTTTTTCATGATTAAAAAAAAAGTAAATATCGCTCACCACACCAAAATTGATGATTTTTTCAGAAATCATGTGTTTTAGAAGCGTAGATCTAAGAGCAGTTTTTGGTGCAAATGCTTAGATTTGGAAATACTCTTTATTCTTAAGTGCCGTATATTTATATTCTTAATAAAGCATTCTCATTTTTTCCCGCACTATTTTTGGTAGCCTTCGCAAGCAAATAACGCCACAGCCCAAAATTTTTTAGGATCATGCTCAAATTGTATCAAATTATGTAAATAATAAAGCACCCGGAATTTTTTTTTTATTAGTGGCATAAATTTTATAGTTTTTTCAGAAATGTTGGGGGGTTCTGCCCCCCCCCCCCTAGAACCGCCTCTGCATTGACAATTTTAACAGTATTTCTCAAACACTGAAAGGAGGGGGCGCCACTATCAAGGTTTTACCCCGGTTCGAAAAAATCGTAGATCCGAGGCTGGCCTTTGAACAGGAGTGAGTACGAGAAATATGATTATTCAGTTCATTGCACTGTGAGCTGTAGTCTGATGAGCCGTTTTCGGTTCTCCATATACTCCGAAGTGTTTCCTTTGGGCTCGTTTTCGCCAAATTTAATTTAAGAACATAAAATACCACAGGATAAAATATATTATACTATTATTTTTCAGAATATGATGGCATCGGCAAGAATTAATTTTTTTCTGGAAAATAAACTTGTTAAAAAATTATTTTATTGAATATTGTTACTTAATAAACTTTGATAGCTAACCAGTGGCGGCTCGCGGTCTTAAAAAATGGTGAAGAGCTAAGTATAGTGCGGGTACTTAAACAAACATTGACTAAAAACCCGTGTAACAAAACGTCTCTTTTATCCTCATTTGTCCAACGACTGAATGGAGTTTCCAACACATTACAAACTATTATTGATTGGGTTCATTTTTAAAACACAACTAAGTAGGTATGTACACTACTAAATTAACTCAAAAACAAAACTTTTTAAACACACAGTAAATTACGTAAAAACGATATCTATAACCGTAAGTTTCGCAAAGCCTTAAAATAAATACTTTAAGGTTAGGAGAACCAATGCTAAAACAATGGTGCATACGACTGATTTATTTTTAAATTGCCCTTCATCATAATGCAAATTGTTACATGCTGTTAGCGTGACTGATGTCACGTAACCATAGCAACGGTGAATATCAAAGCCATGTTGGGCATTGAGTATTTACTTGCTTTGAGCTAACGGACACGATCGTTGGGGTGCACTAAAATGCACGAGTGTTTATAATTATTGTCCATTGGAGTTAACCGTGGCCCTATTATGCATAGCTACATTCGGATTAAATTAATATTATTAATTCGAACATAATAATTTTTTAAGGTCTAAAATGGTAGCTGTATTGGTACATTAATATTATTTAATATTGTCGAAAAACTTTCCTCCTGGTTTTATTTATTTTTTTGATGAAGAACCCCTTCACCTACTTCACCTGACGAGCCGCACCGTAGCTAACCTTAAATTATTTAGTTAAATCTCTGGCCTTCCCCGAAAATAAGTCATCACTTGTCTAAGGCTTTCCCTCAAAGACCCATCTGGATCTGTCAAAATGCCAAAAATGAAAAGGCCGGGAATTTTGTCTTACTCATTTCTTTTAAATCGAGAAGGATATGCTATAAATGGTTAAGAAAACTGTCAGTTGATTTTTTTTTCGTTGCTGTTTTAGTCACGGATAATTGCTTTGGTCTGAAACGTTACGAAACTTTTTATAGTAAGTTACTTTTTCATAAAAAGGATATTTTAACAAATTTAAAATTTTTCAATGATAATAACAAGGCAAACAGGTTCCTTTTGCAAAAATTTTAACTATCCTTGCTGACATACCTATTCTAATAAATTTAAAAATATATATATCAAACCAGAGTAGATACGACATTTTCATACAGATATCTAATTTATTAATACTAATCGTAAAAATGTCAAGGTAGCCTTGTTAAAGGTGGATCAGGTTGCATCTTCTCCTTTCTTCAATGTTTCATTTTATTTTATTACTGTTGTGAATCATGCATAATAATGATAATTACTTTTTAAACAATTATTCTTTTAGTATTTACGAGATACTATATTAGAGCCCGTCCTGCTCGGACGGCCACTGTATTTTTTGTTCGCATAACATAAATAAGCGACTGTAAAATAATCACGAAAATGTATTTAGTTGAGTCTTGTAACTTAATAATCTCATCAATAGCATATCAGGAAACATCTTCAAAGAATAAATAACAATTGATTTTTTCGCAATATATGCAGATTGGTACATTTTTTCTCATTTATAAACTCGACTTCAATCGATGTGAGGGGTCGGATGTCAAAAGGTTACCTTCCCATCATAGAAGAAATTTGGAACGAAATAACAATAATAATATTACTGCAGATTATATAAAAAATAATGATGTAAGCAAGTTAATAAATACCTATTTTTCTAATAACTATTATAGATCTATGTATATTGTTGAATAAATAAACTTGCTTGAGCAAACTCTTGTATTTACATGTACACAATTTAGAATTATCATTTTTCACGACTTTAAATATTTTTTGTGATACTTTCCTCGCTAATATACAGGGTGTTACAAATTTGATGCATTAGCATTGCTATTTCGCTAATTATAAAATTTCGGGAGTTAGTTGAATAAAAGTAAAGTAGCATATTTGAATGTTAAATAATTGGTTAAAAAGAAATTTAAAATACTCATCGGGTTACTCTGTGATGGCTTCCTGGACATTCCAAAATAGATGGCCACGAGGCTGCCGATGCGCTTGCGAAAAAAAATATTGTAATTTAAGTTATAAGACATTTCATAATAATATATTCAATAACAAACTAATTTCAAAACAAAGTACATTTTTTTTTATACTTACTCTGTATATTACAAATCCAAATATTCCCGGTTAGGCCAGAGTTTAGACAATAATTCACATTCAAAGATTCGCCATTCTCCGCCGTAATTTTTAAGCTTGCCAGCAAGAGATAGAACGACAAACCGATGAAAATAAAAAATTTAAGAAATAGCCAAAGTTTTTTTGACATTTTTATAATAAAAGAATAACCCATAGACTAGTATTGATAGATTGTAAACATAATTGACTGCAACTCAGGAAGAGGAAACATCTTCGCTAAGCTATTTTAATGTATTAAAAGAAGAATACTATTTATTGCTTCTTCAAGCTCATTCTTGAATGTATCTAAGTGATCCAAATAAAATGTCAGAAACAGTTTTTTTAGATCTTAACATAATATAACCTTAACCTTTTGTTATACACACCTTAATTGTAAAGATGTTACCGAATAATACCTTTTATGTTTCAAATATATTTTTTATATACAAATTCCTTTAAAAATTTCACAAAGTTGGTAAGTAATTTTTGATTGATTTTGATGGCAGTAATGCAGAAGCCAAAATTTTTAAAAATCCTTCTAAAATCCGTAATAATGAAGTTTTATATCTTATATAGGCAACAAGAAATAGAAGAACATATTTTTGTTCGTAGGTGACTCTGATTTTACATTTTGACATAAAGTTCATTCAAAACAACTTTTTTAAATACATTTTTGTGTATCATGTAAATGAATGTTACTTTATTTTTAGTATTTAAGTACATTTTCTTCATTAACCACTCTCTAGGCTACTTAAGTGATTTTTGCGCGAATTATTTTAAGGCAAGCAAAACTTTTTAGAAAGCATAGGCTTTTTATGAAGCATAAGTTTTTCCACTACTAACCAATAAAAAGGCTATGAGGCAATCCAACGATGGGTCAAAAATGGCGGCTGATGGTAAATCTTGGTTAATAATCTACTATGAAAATAACATTAATATTAAATAAGAATGAAACAGTTTTCAAATAATTATTATATATTGTCAAAACTTCGATGTTTCCAGTAGCAGGTTCAAAGTTACTATTAGGCCAACACAACTGCTTAATGATTTGCTAGTACCTTGAATTTTTTCATCTATTTTGAGTTTGTTTTATATGGATTCTTCTAGGTAACCTTCCGCTACTGATAAGAATTTCGACCTTCTATGGCGCTTAAGTGTAGTCATGTTAGCTCCCGCATTAGTTTGAACAATAAAACAGCGCTATCTCCATAGGCGTAGTTAGATGGTCATTACTGGCGGTGCTGAAGTAAAAATAGGTTAATTCTAAAATTAGCCCAAGTAAATGTAATTTTTTTTTTGGAGCGCTAATTTAGATTTTGGGGGTGCTTAGCACCCCCAAGTACCCCCCTAACTACGCTTATGGCTATCTAGTAGGAAATAGCTAAAGGAACACTGGAAAACGTTTAAATATTGTTCTTTTAAAGTTTAAGTTAGCATCCTCCAAATAAATATTAAAAAGGAGAATATAAATATGACAGCTAACGTAGTAGTATAGGTTGTATCTATGTAATTAAAAACAGGAAGAAATAATACTCAAAGTCAACCTTCACTAAGGTTGACTTTGAGTATTATTTCTTCCTATTTAACTTGCCACTTCACTTCAAGTATGGACTACTTCTTCAGATATAAAATTATAGTTCCACTGTAGTTTTAAGATCCAGTAATATGGCATTATGAAATCTCTAATTAGAAAAGTTTTTCTTCATCAAAAATAGTTTTAGTCCTATTATAGCTATATATTTTAAGAAACATTCCAAAAATCTCTTTAGGTAAGCTGTGCAATCTGGGTGGAAAAGTAGCAATAAGTTATCTAAAAGACCACTTTTAGCAGTTTCATGATGAACTCAATAATAATTGTTTTTGCAAAGAAATTATTTTATACAGTCTAAAATATGAGTTGATTGCTTAAACTAATAATTTCTTATTAGATAGACTTAAGTATAACTAACAATAATCTTTAGTTACCCAAACGAATTTTAACTCTTACTTGGTTGGTTTAAACAAAATTTTTTAGTTTTGGAAACTAAATAATATTCTTTACTGTATTATAATATTGGCAACCAAGTCAGCATGCTGCAATTAACAGATTAGCTTACCTAGTTCCCACAAGTTTAAATATTTATTTTAACCAAACACATTCGGACATGCAAGAGATGGTGCTAAAAATATATACAAAATAGCGACATTTTGCCAAACAACAAAATCCCGCTAGACGATATTTCCATAGTAATTTTCTCTGAATCTAAACAAACAATTTTGTAAAAACCGGTTTTATATTCAAGGGAAAGCATAATTCTTTCCTTCAAATCGAAAATCTTGTTTCAGGCATCAAACACTGTCGAGATCTTAGCGCCTGAAAAATCGGTTAGCATTGGTTGGCAAAATGTCACCAATATTGAAATTTTTACGCTTGTGTCTGCCTAGATTTAGTAGGTAAACTTTTTTACTTTCAATTTTAGCGCAAAAATGTATCCTTCATAAAAAGTTTTGCTTGACTTAAAAATAATAAAACCACAAAGAAAGTTAAGTTGTATTATACAGGGTTCACAATAAAGTTATATATTATATCTTAAATAGTGGAATTTTTAAAAATATTATGTAGGTATCTTGTTAAACTAGTGGATAACAAAAATGCAAACGTTAAACTAAAAAATTTGTATTGGTCATATTCTACAGAGTAAGAAAACATATTATGTATGTAACCAAAAGGTATTTTGTAACAATTAATTAATACCAGAATATTTTTTCTAATTGGTTTTAAGGTATAATTAAGCAATCATTGCCTTAACAATTTATCAAAGCAAAAATGTTAATCAGTGTAGTGAATTAATTTATTATGCTAAAAATTCCAGTTTTCTCTACTATTTTGGTAAAAATAAAAATATAGCAAATTCTAGTCACTACATTGATGTTATTGAGATTATTTTGCGAGATTTCTCGTTCTTGCATAATTTTTTTCTCGTCTCGCTAGATTCTTGCATATAAAACTCTCGTCTCGCAAGAGATCGGACCGCTCTCGACTCGCTCTCGTCTCGCGCTCATATCGCTCTCGTCTCGCGAGAACGAGACGAGAGTGAAACACTACCCACGATCAAAGCTACTTTTATCAGTAAATACTTACTATCAGGTGCATCTCTTAAAAACTTTTCGACTTCACTTACTACGTTTAAACTTTCTAGCTTTGTACCCTTGGGATTTGGTATTTAAAAAACTTTTCCAGTGCCGTTTTAAAATTCAGGATATTTATTTTATGGAATTTTTATCGTCTGACCCTATCCAAATCACTGCTCTAGATATGAAAGCGATGAGTCACTGACAATAATTTTGGACTTTTTACCATATATTTCAAAATGTCGATTTTTTTGTTGTGATTTGTGCTTTACCAGTGCAACCCTTATAATGTATTACTTACCTTGCATCAATAAGCAATTCAACGTTTTTTGACAACAAAGAATCATATTTAAGGGGTGTATTTGACAATGCAAAATATTGATCTTAAATGTCATTGCGAAAAAAATGGTATTTTAATTATATCCTTGGGTTAAAAATATATTTATATGTAGATTTTTTTTAATGTCAACAGCTTACCCTTACTTAACTGGCTCATCGAAAACTACAGTTTTTACAATTCGTAGTACCCTTTAATATATACCAATAAGATTTCTCCGCACAATAATTAATTGGGAAGCCAATAATTAAATGGGATATCCTATGTCCCTTTTAACGTTGCAATACTCTAAATATGAAATACATTTTGACCTATATAAATTATATTGAAAAATAAAAATATAATATTAAGAAATATGCTCCATTTAGTAACAAAATAAATGTAATTTCGACAAAACAGTCTTTCGATGACATTTAATATTATGAAGAAATTCCGAATCTTCAAACGTCAAGGATGTGTAAGCGAAAAGTCCATCGGGACCTAAATGCAAGGAAGCAAATGACATCATTAATGATTGCGTTACAGATTATAACAACAAATATTATTATTTTAATCTTTCCTAATCCCAATCTAACATGCAAATAAGCTATAATTTGGATTTAAATTACTTTAAACGAGGATAAAAAAAATAGTTTAAATTCTTTGTTTGGTCCAGTAACCAGACACGAAGTTGTACATTCTTTAATCCTATTACCTACTTTACGGCTATTACTTTATAAATTCGGTTCGCATAACTCGATTATATAACGCCTCTTCTATTGTTTTGATAATGTTTATATTTACACTTTGTTGTAATTATTCCAAAAGATGTCGGGTGCAGACAAACTGCGCGCCGGCCGCACTTATATTTATTTTAAAATCTAATGGAATAAAATTAATAATACATGATATGACGGCCTTTATTTATTGTGCATTTTGATACATCTTAATTTGAAATTAATAACCAGTTTTTTGTATTATTTAAATAGTTTCCATTTATTTTCCAGTGATCTGGAATTTAAAGCACCAATGGCCATGTCTTGGTGACCAAAGGGGATTGACGGTCGATGTTGACGGAATCCGGATTTTCTGTTTTTCGAACCTCAATACTGGATATTGTCAATATCATTGACCATTTATAGTATATTTCAGAAAGGTGTAGAGTAATAAAATGGGAAATTCCGTCCAGTTCGGCTCAATTTTGGTGTCGGCCATAGGAGCAGGTAAATTTTGTGCATTAAATTATTTATGATAACTAACTAAAGAAAAAAAAGATAATTTGATAAAGAAGGAACTATTAGCTATAGTAAATGTACACAAACATGGTTTTATGAAATATGCCGTGAAAGATATAGCTGAAACACATAGTGTAACTATGCTGCGCACGCCGCCATATCATCGTGAACTAAATCCTATAGAACTTATGAAACATTACTGCCCCCCGCCAATGCGGAAGTAAAAGAAAGTAGTATTTTTATATTTATTTGTTTTTAATTAATAATGGTATTTGTTATAAATAACATTATTTTATCATTTTTAATGTCAATTTAAATAAGATTTATTATTTAAATAAATCAAATTTAGGAAAGACAAAAAATGTGGGTCCCCTAGAGGTCCGAGTTTAACACACGAATGTGTCACACGATTCCACGCGGAGAATCATTAGTTAACCAATCCTTAAATTTCATACGCGCAATTACGTTAGGTATGAGTTTACTGTCATTTACCCTGGAATGGGTGGATTGATGTTATCGAGCATATACGCATATGCAATTTAAAGAATGGCTCGGTTGACCGTCTAGTTCTGGGACCCAATTTACCGCCTATTATGACCCTACGTTGTGTTTGACCGCTACGTTGTGTTTTCCGTCGTGTAACGTGTAACGTGTAACCCAAATCCGCTGATCAGCAGTATGAAGTATTACACCGAGAAAAGCGCCGAATTTTGAACAGGGAATTCTTAAAACCGTATTTTAGTAAGTGTAGGATAGTTAAGAGGTGCGAGTACTCGAAAGTGGCTGAACGCTGACCCCGGATATTTTGAAAGAGACGCGGCGCGGTTGGCGTTATCGGCTGCTCAGAGAAAGTCGGAAAATTCCAGTTTCCAAAGGTTTGCCTACCTCATGCACAAGACGGGCTAAGGAGCTGTCGCCCACAGCAGTAGCTGTTCCCTATAGGCTCCCCTCCTGCAGTTGCCGGGATGGGCTGTCGCCCCAGACAGTAGTCCTCTGCCCCACGTTGGAGAAAACGGCGGAACCGTCCGCAATCCCCCCTTACAACCTCTAACGTAGGATCGTATAGAAGGTTATTAGGAAAGTGAGGTTAGACCTATCAGACACCTTTTAAATTATGTATAGAACCGGCAGTACCGGGCTGGCTAAATAGAAAGAGGCAAATCACAGCAGTGGAAAATGAGGTCACCTCAAAACACAGTAAAAATCCCCACATCTCCACGACTTTCAACGATAGAAAAGTCGTTATATCCCCCCAGCATGAACAGTAGTCCGGGATATAGGGCGGTGGGAGAGCTTGGAAACCCTTACAGTCTACGAATCTAAACCGTGTACGAGACATCCCTTATATTCTCCGCCATGAACGTAATTGACTAGTGTGACGTAATAACATTAGCCAAAACCCGATACTTCGCGTATTTTATTGAAGATAAAAGGCTTTATGAATCCCTGTGAAAATGCGTCGCCCAGTAGGTTTCAGATCCGAGAAAAAAATAGTTATCTATAAATTTTGCCGTATTTGCCTAACACAGATAAAGGCCTGCGATCAGGTAAAGCTAAATAAAAAAGGGGAACCACGCGACATGTTGCCCTTTATCCTGACCTGCAATATTCGTCCCGTTGTTCACATCTTCCCCATTAGGACCGACCACCTATAAATAAAACCAGCTATATTGTTGCCAATAATTATCGTTTTTTTTTTTAAATCATAATGAGAGGTAAACATTTAAAAAAAAGATGCACGTGTTTAAGTGCGACCTAACAGCAGGTCATGTCACCCTAAAATTTATGACCTGGGAATCGTGCCGGGTCACTCTTTGACACCCACTCGAGGGTTTGTTTACTTATGCTTGTGGTTATTTAGGAATTTTTGCATGAGAAAGAATTTTTAACAGAAACCTCTTTTGACTTTCATTTAAAACAAAAATCCGCTTTATTATATAACTTTCTTTAGCAATTTTATTAAGGAAACGAAAATTGAGCCCAAATTAGTTTTTACACTGCGTTAATCCCCGAGTTTAAAGAAAAGAGCAATATTCTGAAAAGAACCCAAATTTGTACGGTGGTTTTATGACCCTAATAAATTATACCTAAAGCCCTTGTAACCTGAAAACCGATATTTTACAAAGAGAACTAATAAGTTTTTAATTTTTTATAGTAAATGACCGGTGCTTAGATTTTCTTTACGTTTTAATTGGTTTTATTAAGTTAAGTTAGATTTTTTATTTGCGTAGTACGCCCCCTGATCAAAAGCCATCCCCATTATCGTAACACGTACAAAAGAAGAGAAATTAATATTTATTTAATTGTGAATTTCCTATTATTATTATTATTATTATTATTTTTTGCGCACGCTAGTACCGGGTTTAACGAGAGTTATGACCGTTAGAATACCTTACTCAAAAAATATAGAAAATGAGACACAATCTTTAAACTATTATTTTAACGCAAATTAAACCGTAACCATGAATTTCAATTAACTTTGCATTTTAATATACGCGATTCCGGACGGTGCTTGTAACCCGCAACGAAAGAATGGTAGGAAAATTGGGAAACCAGAGCAAGGTTGCCGTAACGTAACTACAACCCACACTCTGGCCGGAAATATCGGGAAAGCCAAAGCAAGGTTGCCGTAAAATAACTACAACCCACACTTTGACTGGAAAACTCGGGAAAACCACAGCAAGGTTGCCGTAAAATAACTACAACCCACACTCTGATTGGAAAAGTCGGGAAACCAAAGCAAGGTTGCCGTAATTAAACTACAACCCACACTTCAGCCGGGAAAATGGTAGAATATGGTAAAGGTTGGTCATGGAAAGGAAAGAGTAATTTGTGCGCGGCTCTTGAAAATAAGAACATTAAGGTATACGAAGAAAATTTAAACTAATTTAGAAAATTAGTGTTTGCCCTTAATGAAATTAGAAAACTGTTTTAGAGATAAAATACATAAATTTAGAAAAAGTTTATAACACAAACAAGAACACAGTTTTCTAGAGAATGTTAACTTTAGCAGTGATTTTAATTTACAAAAAAAAAAAACTAAATAAATTAAATAAGAACCCCTTTTAGATTTGCCAGCTGAAAATAACTTATTACGAAACGATAGAATCAGTAAATTATAGAAAAAATTTAAAATGAGTGCCCAAGAGCGATTTTATGCTTAGAAAAAATTGAAAGCGAGAGCCCCAAGAGAGATTTTAAGTTCAGAAAAAATTATTCAAGAGAGCCCCAAGAGAGATTTTAAACTTAGAAAAAATGATAAATGAGAGCCCTACAAGAGTGATTTTAAGCTTAGAAAAATTTATATTCGAGAGCCCTACAAGAGTGATTTTAAGTTCAGAAAAAATTATTCGAGAGCCCCAAGAGAGATTTTAAGCTTAGAAAAAGTTGAAATCGAGAGCCCCTCAAGAGAATTTAAGCTTTTAAAAAATTATAATCAAGAGCCTCACAAGAGTCTAAACTTAGAAAAAATGATAAATGAGAGCCCTACAAGAGTGATTTGCCAGCTGAAAATAACTTATTACGAAACGATAGAATCAGTAAATTATAGAGAAAATTTAAAATGAGTGCCCAAGAGCGATTTTATGCTTAGAAAAAATTGAAAGCGAGAGCCCCAAGAGAGATTTTAAGTTCAGAAAAAATTATTCAAGAGAGCCCCAAGAGAGATTTTAAACTTAGAAAAAATGATAAATGAGAGCCCTACAAGAGTGATTTTAAGCTTAGAAAAATTTATATTCGAGAGCCCTACAAGAGTGATTTTAAGTTCAGAAAAAATTATTCAAGAGCCCCAAGAGAGGTTTTAAGCTTAAAAAAAATTGAAAACGAGAGCCCTGTTTTTAGGTCGTACCCGTGTTTTTATACCACCCCGCCGAGGCGCAGTTCTTCCCGTCTCCTCTTTGTGCGATCGTTCCGAGCGTGGCCTGGTTCTTCACGATGCCGGTGAACTACGAGTCCCGGCGCGGCGTCGCATCGGCATCGCGGCGCTTACGTTTGTCATTTTAGATTTTTGACCAATGTCCATTTTGTTAGGTTAACAACATTTAGGAAGCTATTACAGCTATAACTATTATTAGGTAGTATTATTTATGTATTATTTTACCTTTGATAATTAATCTATTTTTGACGTGTGCCCGAATTGTACAGAAGATATAGTGGCCTAGGTTAGTTCCGTTACACTTATATGGACGCAAGTGAAAGGATTTGTTGCAAGACATATCACGAATTTCAAAATGAAAAACGTTAAGGTACTGTTTGATCAAGCCATTAAGGAAGTGACACGAGAGAACTGGCGAAAAGCAGTCCATCATGCCATTAAAGAAGAGAAGAAAATGTGAGAAATGTGAGATCTTGACCACCTGATCGATCGGACCGTCGACCCGTTAATTATAACGTCAAGAAGAGATGACAGTTCCTCATATGATAAAAGAATATTATAATTTTTTATAATTTAATTTCTGTATAATGTATTTTTTGTATTTCGTATTTTTTATAATGTTTAATAAAAAAATAAGTGTACCTAATACTATGTACATAATGCATGCCTTCGTTGTCACACCATTTTCAGTGTTTGTGAATGGATAACAATAGACAAAATCCATAAATTGACCTAAACCCGGTTGGTACTACCTGCACTTGAAGAAAATATAGAATTTTACAATGAAATCAATGCCAAATTATGAAAGTGGCTTAAATATTCGTTTGGTCACTCTGTAGTACCTTTGCATACCTAATGAGCGTTTATTACTCTACACCTTTCTGAAATAGACTATAGAGGCAAGCATTAATACTTAGTTTAGTTTAAGTCGCGCTACGGTGAAGTTAGAAGTGGCAACAATGACGGACCCCATAACCGAAAATTTTGACGTTCAGAACGATGACGAAACTGCTGACTCATCCGGTTCCCAGGAGGAGGAATCAGATGCCTTTCGAACAATATGAATTATCCCCAGAATGGTGTTATCTGATCAACTCAATATGTTCTAAAAGGACTGCAAGAAATTCAGCTCTTGACGCCTCATACCCTTTCTGGTGGCCACCAGCTTCGCCAGGTTGTCCCAGGTCCGAGGACATAGTAATATAAAAATATGATTAGTGTTAAAAGTTGATATGTAGATACAATATATAAATATGAAAAATAAAGAAATTTTAAAACGAAAAATAAACAACCCTTTCTGGGTAAAATAAAGCCGAGCACTCTCTTCTTCAACCGTTCCTTTATCCAGCGTTTGCGTTTCACACGATGAGTAGTTTCAAGTGCCAAAATAATAGCTATGCAAGCTTTCTTTCAATTATACATAGTTTTGAAGGACCAACCCAGAAATAACCGAATAACCACACAGTAAAAAGAGAGGTACTGAGCAGATTTATTGACAAAAGTATTATCAATAACGTTGTAACGAGAAAACCACAGTCTTGCAGCTTTTATGACCAAAGAATTGTATACTACTATTATACCGATAGATTAATTTTTGGAACTACCGCACCGATGCGTTGTCAATTCCACAAGGTTACTTACAACTGAAAAAAGTAATGGCGGCGCCTTAGTGACCGGTCACCTTTATGAATTTTGCTAAATGAACAAATTAGCTATTTCAGGGATACTCCTGACATAAATTGTTTTAATTGGGTATTTTTCTAATTATAAAAATTAACGTTACACCTTCTGCACAGCATGCAAGCCAAGTAATAATAGGATGGTTTATCTATAATTTATTCTTGAGGTAGCGAGACTTTGGCCTCTTTCACACCTATAAGTTAAATAACGTTGTGCTTAGAATCTGTCGCACCCATTTTTCTATGATAATTTCCTAAACTTAGTGCTTTTTGGAAAATAGTTTTATGCGTAATAATTTTAAAATAAAAAAGTTAGAACTTTTTCTAACTAATCCTGCATGTTTAATTAGAGAAACGGTTTCGTCCTTCCTTGCTGTGCTGTTTTAAACTATATGAATGTGCCAATTTTCAAAAAAAATATATTCAGTATTGCTTAAAATACAAGGTGATTCCTAAGTTGATATTTCTTTTTTAGCTGTGTATAGAAGGCATTAAAATAAACAACATTTTCAAATACCTTCTTTCAAAAAACACAAAAAAGGTATACTTACATTTATTTAATACACTGTGGAACAAATACGGTTCTTCCTAACTTGCCCGTTGAATAACATTAAAAAAACTTCTGGGTGTAGGATGAGCCGCAAGGGAAAGCATTCTGCGTATAATCTCGAAGCAAAAGCCGCACTTTAATGACAGTCACCCTAAATTAGCGCCATATCTACTAATTAATTGTTTTCAAATTTTACCATTTTCACATGTCACCAATTTAAAATTAACTTGCCTCAGAAAAACACACCGCAGCGATTGTTCAACGTTACCCGTACATTAAATGACTTATAAGAGATAAGACAAACAACATAAAGTATAGCGGGCTACGTTTTGATGACCAGGCCCGCCCTTAGATTTTTACTTCTGTATCTCGCTTATTTTTAAGTTTATTGGAAAAAGGCATTTGAAAATGTTTATTGTAATGTCTTCTATACACAGTTAAAAGTATCAACTTAGAAATCACCCTGTATTTGTAATATTCCAGATTTTTTGACATGTACACCTAGTTATAAAGCAAATATTTCAATTATGTACTTTTGAACATATTTGTTAATGATTCAACAGTTGCATTTTAACTCATTTAAATAATCTTTACTATCGAACTTTGTTGAATATCATAGGTCACATTTCACTTTTTTTAAAGGACGCCGACTTAAGAAAATATAAACTTTTAAACTGGAATATGCGTACCTCTTACAAGACTTTTGTTTATTTTTGTATGAATTATTTAACATTATTAAGTGATGAACGGTATATGGGTATCTTATTATTTTTTTATTATTTTCTTGTGAATAATTATTAATTAAACAGTTTTTAAAAACATTTTTATATTTGATGCCATGAATTTTCTTACAAGTCTGGAAGAAGAAATAGGTAAACATAATAATAAATTAAAATTTTGTCTTGTATGTGGGAAAATTATTCTTATTTTTATGTGTTTTATACATAGACATATTTTATGTCTATGGTTTTAAATACCAAACAAACTGTTTGAAAAAAAATAAATAATACTTCCATTTTTAATATTTTTTATATAATTTTAACACAATAACGGGCCTTATTCTTCAAAAATAAATTATATACTTTGTTAATTCATAAAGCAGAGGAAATACCCTCTTATCCATTATGTAGGACCTTCAAATTGAATATGCCCCGTGGGCAATAGGATAAGAACCCGCCCTAACGGAAAATATCACTTCTGAAATTCCTAAATAAAGTTAAATTTCCATTTTTCAGAGAAACAATGTCGAGTTGTCAAAAGATTTTATTAAAAAATTAACTAACCAGACAACGTTGACCATGACAGAAATAATTTGTTCATAATAAAAGTTGCCTAGTTAGTTAATTTCTAGTGTTGAAAAATCTCTTTTCCAATTTGGTTTCATATGAAATCTAATACAATATCGTTTTCAGTGTCGTAATAAGCTTATTATGAAACTTTTTTTTTAATTTCAAAAAAATTAGCAATATTTTTAATCAAATGTTTTATTCTGTTGACGTCTGGCATGGCCTGTTGTGACGTTTTGATAAAATCTCCCAAAGAAGACCAGACATTTGGCACAGTCAATGCATGTCGCTGGACATTTGATAAAAATTATTATTTTAGCCTCATTTATAAGCTTATTAGTGTCATCCGATCACAAACTTATTTCAACTCTAAGCGAGCTGCCAATTACTTCTGAACAACCTCCTAAACTCCGTAAGATTTGGCACTATACATCAGCTAAGTGGGAAGACCTAAAGGACCATTTTCGCAACTTTCCCTGGCTAAGCGTATGCTTTTCTTCGGATGATCCATCTGTCTGTGCAAAGGAGGTCTCCGACGTCATTCTAACTGGCATGGAGGCCTTTATTCCTTTCTCCAAAAAGCGCCCTTCCAACGGCAAGCCCTGGTTTAGCAAGAATTGCGAGCGTGCTATCAGATCTAAAAACCTGGCTTACCGACAGTGGCGTAAAAACCCTACTCCTGAAAATCGCGCCATCTTTGTTACCACCCGAAACCAATGTAAGCAAATGATAGACCAAAGCAAAGAAGCTCATAACGAGAGAATCAAAAACAAACTTCTTGCCAGTCCTAACGGATCAAGGTCCTTTTGGTCAGTCGCTAAGGCCGTCAGCCAAAACTTTACAAAGTCAACTATTCCACCTCTAACTCGTTCCGACGGCACAATAGCAACCACAGCCGGGGATAAAGCAAACCTACTTGCTGAACTGTTTTCCTTGCATTCCACTGTAGACTTTCAGGGAAAACCACCACCCAACATTCCCTCAGTTCAATCGCAAATGTCTGAAATCGTGTTCCGTCAGCGTCTTGTTAAACGGATTCTTAAAGGACTCGACGTCAATAAAGCTTCTGGTCCAGACGAAATTCCTATCATTGTTCTCAAGACATGCGCCGATGAACTTACACCAGTATTTTGTAGACTTTTCAACTTATCCTACAAAAAAGGAATATTTCCATCCTGCTGGAAGTCGGCGCGTGTCCAGCCCATTCCAAAGAAAGGTAAAAAGACCCTGCCAAGCAACTACCGACCCGTCGCATTGCTTTCAGTAATTTCCAAAGTAATGGAGAAAGCTATTAACCAACAACTCCTAAAGTATCTGGAAGGGCTTAACATTATCAGCGACCATCAATACGGTTTTCGTAAGTCCAGATCAACAGGTGACCTTCTGGCATATGTCACCCATCTTTGGAGCAACACCATCGAACATCATGGAGAATCCCGGGCTGTTGCACTGGACATCTCTAGGGCTTTTGATCGTGTTTGACACGATGGGCTTCTAAGTAAACTGCGATCCTACGGTATGCCTAATGGATTTTGTTTATGGTTAACCAGCTTCCTTAAGAACCGTTCTCTGCAAGTGGCGATTGACGGGTTTCTCTCAGACACCTTTACCATCAATGCCGGTGTTCCTCAAGGGTCCATATTGTCGCCTACCCTCTTTTTACTGTATATTAACGACCTTCTAGTGAAAACCCAAAATCCAATTTATAGCTTTGCTGATGACAGCACACTTGTCTCATCTTTTACCTTGACTCCCCAAACATCCGCTGCCGACGCACATCTTCGCAGGCAGCATGAAGTATTGCGCCTCAACAAGGACCTGGAAGAAATTTTGACTTGGGGTGACAGTAACCAAGTCGAATTTAATGCTAAGAAAACCCAGGCAGCAGTCTTCTCCAAAAAGGTTAACATTGCAGAACCGGATATATTCATGGCAGGACACGCAATTCCCCTGGCACCGTCTATTAATTTGTTGGGGGTCAATCTGGGAGGTAATATGTCTTGGCATGATCACGTTGCCGCAATTGCCAAGACAGCTGCACAGAAACTTGGTGTACTTTTCCGCACCAAAAGGTTGTACACACCTCATCAACTTTTGACACTGTACAAAGCCCAGATTCGACCATCATTAGAATATTGCTCTCATGTCTGGAGCTCTGCACCCAAGCACACCCTTCGGCTACTGGATTCCATTCAAAGGAGAGCCGTTCGTCTGATCGGCGACCCCGAGCTGACCAAGACCCTCGATAGCCTGGAGCATCGAAGACAGGTTGGTGATTTGGCTCTCTTTTACAGATATTTCCATGGCAGGTGTTCGACTGACATTACCCACTTGATTCCACCTAGAGCAATGCAAAACAGAAATACACGGCGAACCACTGCTGCTCATCCATATGTTGTTCAGCTTAGTACTCCTCGAACTTCATTGTTCAAGAATTCTTTCATCTGGAGAACGTCATCTTTGTGGAATGATCTTCCTGAGGTCGTGTTTCCCAATGAATACAATCTTCAACGTTTTAAGACCAACGTTAATCGCTTTTTTCGCACTCGCACCGCTCCCAGAGCGCCTTAAAGGATTTTTCCTACAGTGCAGGTGTTTTATCATAAAAAAAAAAAAAAAAGGATCACAGAATCGAAGACTTTTTGGCTTTGGTTTCCTCTTTAAATTAAGGTAGTAACACATTTTCAGTAAATTTATACCAGTTTGTAAACGGCTCTTTTTCATTTACGTGCTGCAACTTCTCTGGCAACTTATTGGAAATATCCCTTGACTAAACGGGAATTAAACAATTATCTAGCTTTCTTGCTCCATATTTCTTAAGAATATTAAAAAAAATTTAAACAACAAATTTACTTATTATCAAGGATACTATGATAAATAATTTAATAGTATTATTAACATAAAATTTAAATGTAATAATTTACAAAATTTGAAAGGCTGATTTATTTTTAAATATGTATTTTTTTATTCAAAAAAATGCAAAACAGAATTTTAAAACCTAACATAATATTAATATAGGGATACCACTAAAAACTAGCATATATTATTTTTGTAAAGATAATAAAATTGGTTTTATTTATTGTCTCATGGCCATTGTTTATAGAAAAATAGTCATATTAGTGACATTACCACTGATAGTAACCTATGACATTAACATCTATAATCTAGGATATGACTCATATTTTGATCGCCTCGTATTATTTAAATTGGTATACTGGATGGAGTTTGATTACCAATTTTTTTGCCGATTTGATGTTTAATGAATCATTGCCTATATTCTACTACATACTAGATTTTTGTATTAAAATTCTTAGCATTGGTTATCTCATTACTCATCATTATTAAGTAAATAAACAGAAAAAGTTCTGAATAATTATCTTCCGCTTCCGGATGCCAAAATCATTTCGAAATATTCAAAATTACTAGTTACAATACTATATGTCCAAAATTACAGTCTTACTCCTTTCATATATAGTGCAGCGGGTTGGAGAAGTTAGAGAAAAAATTCCAGTTTATTTTTAAAATTATTATAGAGCATAATATTTATTTTCATAGATTTTTTTCCTTTGCCGTCGTACAACCTGCTGCTCTTAATATAAAAGTGATGAGTCATTTTGGACCTGAAGAATAGTATTTACATGAAATATCCAAAATGTTTACCGTGAAGGTTTACCGCTTACTCGACTGTTGATGTCAATATTGTTTGATGGTGTTTACTCATATAATAGATTATAACAAGTCTTATAAATTAATCCATTTAACTATCTAACATATTTAGAGCTTGATTTTGCAAATAAATTATTTTACAAAAATTTTAAAATTATAGTTCATAAAACTATTTTTTTAAAAGCACAATCAAGCTAAAAATATTAGGATAGTTCTAGAATTTAGCGAAGAGTGAGTTAGAAAGAAATACGTCTCACTTACTCTTCTTAAATCGAGAAGGCAATGGGATAGTTTAATCCATTTAAATTTATATTTTGTTTGTTTGTTTCCTAAATATTACCTTGCTTACGCATCCCAACAATGCATTGAATTCATTGTTGACAAGTAAACATTCAAAATTTTGACGTATTTTTATCGCTTTATGTCAAAATATTCATGACTGGAGATACTTACCAGATGAAACGTTGTGATATAAAACAAATAAAGACAATACAAGTCCAAAACTCTTCTATCATTTAAGGTTACTCTAGATATGACACTCCGCGATACAATTCACAGGATCCAAAATGTCCGTCTAGGCATTTAGTTTGTACCAAATATAACTTTGAGGGTTATTTTAGAAAAAGGAAAGATTTACCCCAGAGGGAGAAGGGGAACAAAAAAATGAATATAATAAAAAATTTAAAATTTATTATTAGAGTAGATGGCGAGTTCTAGGGCTATAGCTTAGGCACATTGACAATATCAAAAGTTAACATCGGAATATGCATCAGTAAAAACTTACATTAACTATAACTAGCTCTTTTAGCATTGAATTAATCTTATGATATCACACTGACAGACAACCAAACAAAAATATATTGATGCTTATACTACATTTTTTTTATTTAAAAAAATTGCTGATGACTAAAAAGAATTAAACGCCGTAACAGCCTACTACCAAGGTGTCAACTGGTAATAGGCGACCTTCCCGTGCCGCCTAATTAGGCACCGTATCGCATTCGACATCCCCACGCGCCTTACCGCTCTAGTCCTCGTGACCCGCTGACCTACCCGCGATGTGGAATCCGCGGCATCGTCGTGAAGTGCTGCTATTTGGTCATAATTGTACCATATTTCGTACATTTTACATCGCTATAATAAGATCCTAGCAGTGGCGTAGCGATAGGGGGCGACCGCCCCCGCCCCCTCGGTTCTGCTACCACCTGCCGTGGTAATAAATTTTTTTTTTTTTTTTATGATAAAACACCTGCACTGTAGGAAAAATCCTTTAGGGCGCTCTGGGAGCGGTGCGAGTGCGAAAAAAGCGATTAACGTTGGTCTTGAAACGTTGAAGATTGTATTCATTGGGAAACACGACCTCAGGAAGATCATTCCACAAAGATGACGTTCTCCAGATGAAAGAATTCTTGAACAATGAAGTTCGAGGAGTACTAAGCTGAACAACATATGGATGAGCGGCAGTGGTTCGCCGTGTATTTCTGTTTTGCATTGCTCTAGGTGGAATCAAGTGGGCAATGACAGTCGAACACCTGCCATGAAAATATCTGTAAAAGAGAGCCAAATCACCAACCTGTCTTCGATGCTCCAGGCTATCGAGGGTCTTGGTCAGCTCGGGGTCGCCGATCAGACGAATGGCTCTCCTTTGAATGGAATCCAGCAACCGAAGGGTGTGCCTGGGTGCAGAGCTCCAGACATGAGAGCAATATTCCAATGATGGTCGAATCTGGGCTTTGTAGAGTGTCAAAAGTTGATGAGGTGTGTACAACCTTTTGGTGCGGAAAAGTACACCAAGTTTCTGTGCAGCTGCCTTGGCAATTGCGGCAACGTGATCGTGCCAAGACATATTACCTCCCAGATTGACCCCCAGCAAATTAATAGACGGTGCCAGGGGAATTGCGTGTCCTGCCATGACTATATCCGGTTCTGCAATGTTAACCTTTTTGGAGAAGACTGCTGCCTGGGTTTTCTTAGCATTAAATTCGACTTGGTTACTGTCACCCCAAGCCAAAATTTCGTCCAGGTCTTTGTTGAGGCGCAATACTTCATGCTGCCTGCGAAGATGTGCGTCGGCAGCGGATGTTTGGGGAGTCAAGGTAAAAGATGAGACAAGTGTGCTGTCATCAGCAAAGCTATAAATTGGATTTTGGGTTTTCACTAGAAGGTCGTTAATATACAGTAAAAAGAGGGTAGGCGACAATATGGACCCTTGAGGAACACCGGCATTGATGGTGAAGGTGTCTGAAAGAAACCCGTCAATCGCCACTTGCAGAGAACGGTTCTTAAGGAAGCTGGTTAACCATAAACAAAATCCATTAGGCATACCGTAGGATCGCAATTTACTTAGAAGCCCATCGTGCCAAACACGATCAAAAGCCCTAGAGATGTCCAGTGCAACAGCCCGGGATTCTCCATGATGTTCGATGGTGTTGCTCCAAAGATGGGTGACATATGCCAGAAGGTCACCTGTTGATCTGGACTTACGAAAACCGTATTGATGGTCGCTGATAATGTTAAGCCCTTCCAGATACTTTAGGAGTTGTTGGTTAATAGCTTTCTCCATTACTTTTAAAATTACTGAAAGCAATGCGACGGGTCGGTAGTTGCTTGGCAGGGTCTTCTTACCTTTCTTTGGAATGGGCTGGACACACACATAATATTTTTAATTAACTTAAAGTCAATATACTAAACTTTATAATAATAATGATGTAATTTCTCAGAAAAGTTTAAAAGTATTTCTCAAAGCCACTGTAAAAATATATATTTTGACTAGCTCGACGTTTAGACTATTTTTTTTTTAATTTCGTAAAAATCGATTTTTTTTACCGCAAATTTCTTCCATTTTCTCTTTCTAAATGATTTTAGAATACATTTCTGACAAAGGTTACAGAACAGATCCTCTGCAATCCTTGTATACTGCTTTATTTTTCATTAATGTATATTTGATGTTGGTACATTTAGATACATTTTCCTCATAGTCTTTAGTACATTAGCAAAACTGGCAGCGGCAGCACTTGTAGAGCGTCTTCGAGGGCAGTTCGCAGCATCCAATCGCGAGAGTTAATTGCACGGTGCTGCAGTGATACCTGGTGATCGTGGCCGTAGGCGGACGATTTGCGAAATGTTACGAGTGGTGATTTGGAATTGTGTTATATTTGGAGCGTGGGTGGTGTTTGGAACCGTGCGGGCGCAAGCGGTAAGTGACCGGATGGCCATTAAAAAAAAAATTAATGTGTTTTGGAATACTGAACATTATGAATATATATTTATATATATATATTTTGTTTCTTAGTTTTAAGTTTCATTTTTTTTCTTATAAAATATTTGATGTGTGGTATGAAATATATTTTTTTTATAAATAAACTTACGATATATAAGACAATTTTTAAATAAATAATTCATCCAAATCTAGTTTGGACCAGGGTTAACTTTCGAACCTACAGATAAACAGGGCAGCAGGCAGAGTGATAGATCGGCGAAAATGAAAAACATTTTTTTACGACCTATAGAGACTCTCAAACATCAATATCTGATTTAAAAAAAATACAATCACAATACATTCATGTTTATTGGAAAAATAAAAAAAATAACATAACATATTATCATTACTCATCAATCATGTACTCGTATGAAATTATATAGTATAAAAATATTTTATTTACAACCATGTATGTAATAATGACATTTCACCTATCTTTGAAAGGTGGAAAGTTGACGTTTCTTGACTTTTACTTTCCACCCGGGTGGAAAGTGCTCACTTTCCACCCGGGTGGAAAGTAAAATTGTTATTTTTTGTAATTTTATTAAAAATCGATATCTCAAAATAGTAAATTTTTTTTTTTTTAAATTTTAATAAAAATCGATATCTCAAAATAATATACAAACACACCAACACACAACTCATTACACAAATTCAACAACAATAATTTTATTTTTTATTTCTTTAAATGAATTATACCTAAATGACATTTATAAAAAACAAAAAATTAACATGGTTTATGTTTTACTTATTTACATTAAATATTACATTGGCATTATTGTAGGCAGTCACAGATATGTTTAAACCTTGCTGAAATTCTTCTTTTGAAAGGTTTATTTCATGATTATTTGAAGTTAAAGTAGTGTTAGTAAAACTTGAACTTGGCTTTGAAATCAATTTTGCCGTATTAACCTGAGTAGAAACCGAACTGTCTATGTATCCCTCAGCTACTGTGCTAGATTTCCAGCCTCCTAACCGCTTTATTTGCATAAGATCGCCACCGTTATTTGCGAGCAAAGTAGCCGCTGTTCTTCTGAAACAGTGACCAGTAAAACCTTCAGTATTCAGCTTCAGAAAAGCTGCAATTTTTTTTGGAAACTGACTTAAAGTGTTGTGCCCAATACATTGTTTACTAATTTTTCCATATCTTATTTGCATAAAAAGCTTTCCATCCTGTATATTTTTCCGTAAAGTTATGTACTCCTTAAGTGGTGCAATCCATTTATTATCAGTTATCATAAATGATCGTGGCTGGTACGTTTTGCTATTTTGTATTTCAATCGCGACCTTTTCTTCTAAAAAGTGAACGTCTGTTGTTTTCATTTTGTATAATTCATCTGATCGGCAGGCGCCTGAGACACCAATAACCAATGCGACCTACAAATGTATAAAATAATAAGTTAATATAGAAATAGTCAACCTTTTAGCCTAAAATACCTTTTGAACAAGAAATTCCATAGGTGCTTGTTCCAAAAATGTTTCAATATTATCCATAGACAGTGTGGTCGATTTTTTCGGCTTGTATCCTTTGTTTTGCTTTTTTAAAAATGCTAATAGCTTTGCGTGTTTAGATATGTCTACTTTTTCCCTAATTGATAGAGTGGTCCTCAACATTGAATATATTGACCAAAGCGTTGATATTTTCTTTGTCTTGGCATTTTCACTAAAATAAGCTAGTAGCGCCGATTCAGAACCAGGATTTTGAACTTTGTTTCCAATACACCATTCTTTAAAACAGTTATATGCCTTGTCATATCTCGGGCGGCTTTTAGTTGGCAGAAGATCTTCTTCTACTATTTTTGCTGCTTCTCGAATTTCTGGGGGAGTAGCAGCCAAATCAAATTCCTCATCTGAGAGCATTTTTTTGGTGTTTTGTAAAAACTTTGACACTAACGTTTTAAAAAAATAATATATTGTTTAGTGACATGGAAACCATATTCCAAAAATGATATTTGCCATCTTGATGTGTATTATTACCTACGTTATTTTATCACCTGCGGTTATTTGAAATTCTAAATGTCTGTCTACTTTTGCAATGGAAAAGTCAAAATGACATTTACCTTTTAATAATTATTTGAACTCAAAATAATAAGAAGTGGATGTTGGATGTGGTTGTAAATAAAATAGTATACAAACCTCGGTGAAAAGTTTCATTACTGTCTCTGAGATATAGTTTACCTCGACGCTTCGCGTCTCGGTAAACTATCTAATCTCTCGACAGTAATGAAACACTTTCCACCTCGGTACGTAATATACTATTGTCAGTTTAAAAAAAAATGTATGTAGACGTTTTATGTCTAGTAACAATAATTAAAGTTGTCGGTTTGGGCAATCGCAAGCATAATAATGGAAAATAGAAAAAACTCTCACGGGGTTACCATCTTTCCTGTCTGTTGCTGTCTTTTTTTTTACGTAAATCTTTAGTGAGGCCAATATTGCTCCATTTCACACTATTTATTACTTCTTTTTTTGTTTACTAAGTAAGAGTAATATTAAATTTAAAAAAGTCCAATTAATCATAAATATGTATGTTTGAAAGGGAGAATCATACACATTCTAAGAATAACTCGGAACTTGCGACGAAAAAATTATAATTATAAAAGGTTCCTATTTTTATTTTTGTATCTACCTGTTGAGTTCATTTATTATTATTATATTTACAAATAAATGTACGATCATTAATCCACATGGTATTACGTACGCCTGAGGCATGTCAATTTGTAAAAATACAAGATGAATAAAGAAATACCAGGAAGAAATAGAATAATCGGCAAGGTCAAAAATCTTTTATTTAATGGGTCAGGAATTTCAGGTTTATTAAACTTACTTATTAATTATCGATAACAGTAACTCATTTTTAGCGTGTTCAACTGATTTAAGTTAACTTACGATATAGGGACGCATTTTTAATTCCATGGATAAAAAAAATTCTCACACAGAAAAAATTATATGGTCATCGTAAACATATACAGGGTGTCCAGATAAGGATGCACTCTACAGGGATCTCGTAAATCATAGAAGATACAGAGATGGTTAAATTAGAACACAGTTGCGCCCTACGTCACTCTGCAATATTGAGTTTTTAAATTTAAAAAAAACTCCGAATTCTAGATATTTGGGAAAACCGAAATTTTGCGATTTCGTTTATATTTTTTTCTGACTCTATTTGAAGAGATTTTAAAATAAAATTTACACTCTCATTACCACTTTTTATTCTTTACAATTTGGTGTAATTAGATTTTTAATCTGACGTTTCATTTTTCCACAACCACCATGAACTTCGCTTTGTCAAATAGTCGGGAAACTTTATTTTATTACTTTTAAATTCCCTTGCTCCTTTATAATTTAACGACGTATCACAAGTATTAATAATACGTTCGAACTTAAAAACCCATAATCAATAAGAATAAATTCCATCTAGTATTTTTCAACTTTCTTTTATTTTCTTTCTTTTCTAATCGAACGATCACTGATATTATAGTTGTGGTTGTTTTACTTGTTACGATAACCAGTAGTAAATAAAGTTAGTGTGTTGTGATGCTAATAACTTGTGCTTTATTGAATATTCGACTATACCACTCTAACTAACTAAGTTGGTTAAAATAAATTTAAAATATACCTAGTTACTTTCATGCTGTGGCCATAAAATATTGTTTTAATATAACGATATGTATTTGACTACCATAACAATTTGATAGATATAACAACAAAAATTGTAGATATAACTATATCTTGCTTCACAATATTTTATTGTTAACCGATAACAATACAATTTTAAAACGCAAATAGTTTTATTAGTTATACAGGGTGATTTCTAAGTTGATACTTCTTTTTTAGCTGTGCATAGAAGGCATTAAATAAACAACATTTTCAAATACCTTTTTTCAAAAAACTCAAAAATAAAGTACTTACATTCATTTATTACACTACGAATCAAATACGGTTCTGCCTAACTTGCCCGTTGAATGAACATTAAGAAAACTTCTCGGTGTAGGATGAGCCCGCCAGGGAAAGCGTTCTGCGTATAATCTCGAAGGAACATCGGCACTTTTACGACACACAGTAAATTAACACCATATTTAATGATTTATTGTTTTTAAATTTGACCACCAAGAGATAAGAAAAACAACAAAAACTATAGCGGTCTATGTTTTTATGACCAGGCCCGCACTTAGATTTTTTACTTTTCTATCTCGCCAATTTTTGAGTTTTTTAAAAAAAGGTATTTGAAAAAGTTGTTTATTTTAATGCCTTCTATCTAAAGAAGTATCAACTTAGGAATCACCCTGTATAAAGATCTGTTTTATTATCGTCCATAGGGTACTAGTAGGTTGTAGGTGCATGTATAAACCTTAAAAATAAGTGAGGCGATAGATATGCCGTAAAAAAGTGGTAAATTTTTAAATGAAATTATCGATGTGGCAACACTGACACATAGTCCTCGTTTGACTTTATTATTCGTCGTTGCAGTACAATCCGACGTATCTATAGCAAAAATCTAACTTTTATTATTCGTAAAATTATAAAAAAACAAATGAATTAATTGTGAAAAAAAATGTCTTGTTTCTTCGCTTTCTTGATATTTTTAGGCCAAGCTTTGTAAATAAAAATAAATTTAACTCCCGTAGTTATAAATATAGGTTGGACCACCGAAAATTCATTTTTATTGATGAAGCCGTACACAAACAAAAAAGCAAAAACATTTTCGTCGAAATATCCACACCTGGTCTCATGTGAGTCATGTCAAAATATTAATGAGTGATGAACGCCGAAAAAATACATTTTAACGTTTATTCTGGTTTTTCGATTAGTAAAACAGAATTTCGCATAGAATAACCCAATTTTTTAAATTTGTCGGGCTCGCTAGATTCCGGCTAATCTGTTTAATGTCGTCAAGCTTTATAAATGAATTTTCGATGGTCCCTTCTATACCGAAGAATTACATTTTTTTTAAACTATGTTTTTTGTTTAAAAAGCGATCAAAGTGAGAGGAGAAAATTTTAGTAAAAATACTTATTGCTATAATCTTTAAATATTGAATTGCTGCAGCCTTATTATAATATCGTATACTAATTTGTTGGTAAAGATGACATGCTAATATTAAATAATGTTTTTAAACATTGATATTTATACTCAGTGAACTATAAAACGAGTCTATAAAAACTATATCTTTATTCCTTTAAAGTTCGTAAAAATATGTACATAATATACATAATTATTACCTAGTAAAAGTGTAGGAGTTATACCTTAGGCAACAATAAATTTTACTTTCATTTGATAAAGTGGTTATTACACAATTCTTCCATTATTTGTTTTAAAAGGCATCATACATTAACATAATATTTCATTTCGAAGATATTTAGATGATTTTGATGAATTATTTAAAATATAGATTTTTTTTTTTTATATGATAAAACACCTGCACTGTAGGAAACATCCTTTAAGGCGCTCTGGGAGCGGTGCGAGTGCGAAAAAAGCGATTAACGTTGGTCTTGAAACGTTGAAGATTGTATTCATTGGGAAACACGACCTCAGGAAGATCATTCCACAAAGATGACGTTCTCCAGATGAAAGAATTCTTGAACAATGAAGTTCGAGGAGTACTAAGCTGAACAACATATGGATGAGCGGCAGTGGTTCGCCGTGTATTTCTGTTTTGCATTGCTCTAGGTGGAATCAAGTGGGCAATGTCAGTCGAACACCTGCCATGAAAATATCTGTAAAAGAGAGCCAAATCACCAACCTGTCTTCGATGCTCCAGGCTATCGAGGGTCTTGGTCAGCTCGGGGTCGCCGATCAGACGAACGGCTCTCCTTTGAATGGAATCCAGTAGCCGAAGGGTGTGCTTGGGTGCAGAGCTCCAGACATGAGAGCAATATTCTAATGATGGTCGAATCTGGGCTTTGTAGAGTGTCAAAAGTTGATGAGATGTGTACAACCTTTTGGTGCGGAAAAGTACACCAAGTTTCTGTGCAGCTGCCTTGGCAATTGCGGCAACGTGATCATGCCAAGACATATTACCTCCCAGATTGACCCCCAGCAAATTAATAGACGGTGCCAGGGGAATTGCGTGTCCTGCCATGACTATATCCGGTTCTGCAATGTTAACCTTTTTGGAGAAGACTGCTGCCTGGGTTTTTTTAGCATTAAATTCGACTTGGTTGCTGTCACCCCAAGCCAAAATTTCTTCCAGGTCCTTGTTGAGGCGCAATACTTCATGCTGCCTGCGAAGATGTGCGTCGGCAGCGGATGTTTGGGGAGTCAAGGTAAAAGATGAGACAAGTGTGCTGTCATCAGCAAAGCTATAAATTGGATTTTGGGTTTTTACTAGAAGGTCGTTAATATACAGTAAAAAGAGGGTAGGCGACAATATGGACCCTTGAGGAACACCGGCATTGATGGTGAAGGTGTCTGAGAGAAACCCGTCAACCGCCACTTGCAGAGAACGGTTCTTAAGGAAGCTGGTTAACCATAAACAAAATCCATTAGGCATACCGTAGGATCGCAATTTACTTAGAAGTCCATCGTGCCAAACACGATCAAAAGCCCTAGAGATGTCCAGTGCAACAGCCCGGGATTCTCCATGATGTTCGATGGTGTTGCTCCAAAGATGGGTGACATATGCCAGAAGGTCACCTGTTGATCTGGACTTACGAAAACCGTATTGATGGTCGCTGATAATGTTATGCCCTTCCAGATACTTTAGGAGTTGTTGGTTAATAGCTTTCTCCATTACTTTTGAAATTACTGAAAGCAATGCGACGGGTCGGTAGTTGCTTGGCAGGGTCTTTTTACCTTTCTTTGGAATGGGCTGGACACGCGCCGACTTCCAGCAGGATGGAAATATTCCTTTTTTGTAGGATAAGTTGAAAAGTCTACAAAATACTGGTGTAAGTTCATCGGCGCATGTCTTGAGAACAATGATAGGAATTTCGTCTGGACCAGAAGCTTTATTGACGTCGAGTCCTTTAAGAATCCGTTTAACAAGACGCTGACGGAATACGATTTCTGACATTTGCGATTGAACTGAGGGAATGTTGGGTGGTGGTTTTCCCTGAAAGTCTACAGTGGAATGCGAGGAAAACAGTTCAGCAAGTAGGTTTGCTTTATACCCGGCTGTGGTTGCTATTGTGCCGTCGGAACGTGTTAGAGGTGGAATAGTTGACTTTGTAAAGTTTTGGCTGACGGCCTTAGCGACTGACCAAAAGGACCTTGATCCGTTAGGACTGGCAAGAAGTTTGTTTTTGATTCTCTCGTTATGAGCCTCTTTGCTTTGGTCTATCATTTGCTTACATTGGTTTAGGGTGGTAACAAAGATGGCGCGATTTCCAGGAGTAGGGTTTTTACGCCACTGTCGGTAAAAAGGTTTTTAGATCTGACAGCACGCTTGCAATTCTTGCTAAACCAGGGCTTGCCGTTGGAAGGGCGCTTTTTGGAGAAAGGAATAAAGGCCTCCATGCTAGTTAGAATGACGTCGGAGACCTCCTTTGCACAGACAGATGGATCATCCGAAGAAAAGCATACGCTTAGCCAGGGAAAGTTGCGAAAATGGTCCTTTAGGTCTTCCCACTTAGCTGATGTATAGTGCCAAATCTTACGGGGTTTAGGAGGTTGTTCAGAACTAATTGGCAGCTCGCTTAGGGTTGAAATAAGTTTGTGATCGGAAGAGCCCAATGGTGGTTGTACGGTGACCGTATATAGGTCTGGATTTGAAGTTAAAAAGAGATCTAAAAGACTAGCAAAATCCCCAGCTCGGTCTGGAACCCGCGTTGGTTCTTCTACGAGTTGAGTTAGACCAGAACTGATCGCAAAAGATTCGGCCTCGCGGCCTTGCTCATCGTTGGTGTTTGAGTATTTAAGCCAGTTGACATTGTGGACGTTAAAGTCGCCAAAGATAGCAACTTCGGCATTCGGATGATTGGTTTGCAAGACGTTGATTGTGTTGGCTAGTGATGAGAAGAGGGCCCTGTAATGCATATCGCTTGGAGGACGGTAAAGGCAGCATATAAACTTAGTGATTTTTTGTGAAGATATTTTAAACCACATTACATCAAAGTCTTTCGGTTCCAGTATCTCCTCCCGTTGGCAGCAAAGATCATCTCGAATGAATAGACAGACCCCAAAGTTGCGTCTAAAACGGAAGTGAAAATCATATCCAGGATATAAATAGCTGACGGTGTTCGTTGATGACGTTAATGAAGCAAAACTTGCCTTACCCATTTTTTAATGTAGAACTATATTGACGCAAAATTGCAATTTTATTAAATTAGTAGATAAATGTATTTATAGAAATTTGTCTTATCCTCATGCAGTAACAAACTGCAAGTAGAAACAGGAAAATCTAACTGGGCAAAGAAACATAACTTATTTATATACAGTAGAAGTAACTTATGACAAAATTTCTGAAAATAGCATTTTTGTCACAGCAAAACTTGTTAAATACAAAATTAAAAATAATTATTTTGAAAATGGATAGCTTTGTGGAAATCCTACTAAATTCAAACTGTTTTGTTTTATTTTATTAAACAAATACGAACTTACTAAAACGTATTTAGTACTATAAACAACTTTAGTGTCATTATAAATTAAAAGTAAAAGTTTGCAAAATAAAGAAAGTTTTTAATAAAAAAAATAATACATGAAATAAACCCTATTTACCCCATCTACCGTGTTAAATTAGAAAAACAAAGCTTTTTACAAATACCACGTCATTTAAAAAAAGCTTTCAAAATAATTTACTTATTTTATTATAAAAAATAAAATTTTGAAAAAAATTAGGAGATCCCAAAGACGACAGATCGGCGACAATGGTCAGATTAAATAAGTATTTCGTATTTGGCATAAAGTTTGCTTTAAGCATAAAGAAAATTGTAAGGATTTTTGAAAGACGCCGAAGGAAACAACAAAAAGATTAACTGATTAAAATAAAATTAAAATCCGCGCTTTCTTCTATGTCCCAGTAAATCATGTGTTGACTTAATAATATCAATAGGGCAACAGGTATGCAGAAATAATATTTTGAATATTTATTTAAGCACATTCTGAATCCCACTTGAAATATGTTTCTACGTACTAAGTACAGACTTAATGATATTGTTTGTGATTTTGTATTCTTATTAACGTTGATATTGCCACTTAGAGGGCGTATAATAATTATCACTGGTCAACAAAATTTAAGATTTTTTTTGTCCCACGAGCTGAAGTGGGTGTACTTGGTAGTACTTTTTAAACATATTTCATATATGTTTTCAGAATTTTTCCATCACGCAGGGTTTTAAAGTAACAAAGCAATGAATTTTTGTGAACGTATATATTATAATATTGGTATAAGTTATGAAAAAATAAAGTACAAAGTGATATATTTGTATAAATGTGGTCATATATGACTTTCGACTGTACTTTTCATCAGAAACATCTCTCTTCAGCGTCCAGCAATAGTCTGCCAACATAGCGGGGCTCCATTTGCCTTGGTATCTCTTCTCCATGTCCAGAATGTCCTGGTGAAATCGCTCGCCATGTTCGTCACTTACTGCTCCAAGGTTTTTCGGAAAAAAGTCCAAGTGTGAATGAAGAAAGTGTATTTTTAGACTCATGTTGCAACCCATGGCTTTATATGAGACCAATAAATTGTTAACATTCTCTACGTAATTTTCGGATTTACGATTTCCCAAGAAGCCGTTGCAAATGTCCTTGAAAGAAAACCATGCTGCTTTTTCAACTCCATTCAGAGCCTCACTAAAGTTTTCATCTCGAAGTAGCTCTCTGATCTGAGGTCCCACAAAAATACCTTCCTTTATCTTGGCATCACTGATTTTAGGGAACTTACTTCTCACATATGCAAACGCACTGTTAGTTTTATCCATACCTTTAACAAAATTCTTCATTAACCCAAGCTTAATGTGCAAAGGTGGTAAATACATTTTTTGGGGATCAACAAGTGGGATACCACTGACATTCTTATTTCCTGGTGTCAGGGAAGTTCGTTTAGGCCACTCTTTCTTTTCATAGTGATTTTTCCTATCTCGACTGTCCCATTCGCATAGGAAACAACAATACTTTGTGTAACCGAGTTGCATGCCGAGCAAAAGTGAAACAACTTTCAAATCGCCACAAATATTCCACTTAAAGTCTATATATTTAATTTTTTCCAAAATAAGCTTCATGTTGTCATATGATTCTTTCATGTTGCCTGCATGAGCCAAAGGAACAGATTTGGAAGAGTCAATGAACAAACGCCACTCATTTGTATCATAGTCATGCCCAAGTGCCTTCATAACAGAGCATACATCATTACAAAATACAAGCCCGTCTTCCATAGAGAAGAATTCTTCAAACTCTGCATGGCGCTTACGATAAAAAGCAACTTTTGTGCCACTCTGTAGAAGATTCCAGTCTTTTAATCTAGAACCTAGAAGTTCGGCTTGCTTCTTAGACAAGTTTAAATCGCGGACAAGGTCGTTAAGTACTTCTTGACTTAGAAGATGCGGCGCACAAGAAGACGAATGTGGTGTAAATGTTGGATCCAGATCAATATTTTCGGCTGAAAAACTTTCGTTGTTTACTTCGTCAACGGCAGTTTCATCGTCGCTCGGTGTCATATTTTGTGGGGGGTCAGGCACAGGTAATTCCGGACTGTGCGGCACTGGTCTCAGTGCATATGGAATATGAGGATATTTAACAGTATGTTTGGATTTAGAAGTTATACCACTGATATTTGTAAGACAAAAATAGCAATCGGTAATATGGTCTGATGGTTCCCTCCAAATCATGGGAATAGCAAAAGGCATATGTCGTTTACCTTTTGCCCACGCTGTAAGAAGTCTGACACACGTAACACAGCAAATATGGGGAGCCCAGCTTTTGTCTTGATCGCCGACTTTACACTTGAAATACTGTTCATAGCATTTATTAACGAGAGGCGTGAAAGACCGTTTTTGAGATTTAAATGTCAATTCACCGCAGATGTAGCAAAAAGAGTTCGGGTGATTTACACAATTTCTTGGCATTTTTACAGGTGAGTTACACTACAATAGCTTAAAATGCACCACAGCACATTCTTCAAAACGTTAAAAAAAGTCTGCGTATATGTTCATTCACCGAGCTCTAGCCGATAACTAAAACAACAATAAATGTTATGTAGGACTCGGAACTGCTTGCAGGTCTCAACAAGCCAAGACATGTTCCGCGTGACACACAGAGCACACTTTGTTATTTCTAGTCACAACAAGTTATTGTTACAATACACAAATAATAAAATAGCAATGCCTGACACAAGTTTTTTGTTAGATGACTCTTATAGTACAGACCTATGCGTGCATTTTATAGGTAAATAATCACATATACTGGAACATAAAAACTAAGGGTGATGGAGAAATTCTGAAAACATGATTGATTTCAGCATGCAAAATTATATTTACATATTTATCTTCACATGCGTCAACAGAAACAATACATCGGTCATGACGTTTGGCATGATTAAGCTAATTAAAAATAAATAAATATTTATAAAACTTCATAAAAGAATAATTTTATTACTAAAATAAAGAATTTACAAAACTATTAAAATATATTGCTATATGAGTGGTGATCAGATTGTAGTAATAATTATGCGTGTAAATTCTTTCAATTATTCACTCAAATATAATTAAAATTAATATTGGCATTTTAAAATTAAATAGTGTTTTATGAAAATATTGTAAACGCCGAAAGCTATCTCGAGTTTATGTTATGAATACTTACTTAGCCAATATAATAGTTAGATAGCCGCGGGCAGGAATTAATTGATAGCTTTAAAATCGAAACCATCAATGTCAAAATTTAGAAGGAACTAAACTTGTGTCTTGGCCTCTTGCTCGAAAAATACCAATATGTTACATTTTTAGACGCGGCTTTTTAGCTCTCAAATTTTCACAATCATTGACTTTTTGAGAACAAGCCAGTCGATTCTTTAAATGCAAATTTCTCAAAGGCGACTAGTTAAAATAAGATTTTTGGTTACCGTGGATTAAAAAAGGTATTCAGCGGAATAAAAAACACAACGGGTGTTGTTTCAAAGATACTACGTATATTTGTAAAATTTCCTCGAATACCTACTTTTCTCATGTACTAAGAACCCCATAAGATAAGTGTGTTATTTTGGACAATTATAGGCGAACAACGGGGGGACAACGCCTAATCACGTCAGGATTAACAATAGACAGGAATTAGCCCATAGCAAAAGCTTCATTGGGGATACAAACCCAAGACTTACGAAACAGCTGCTCCAAATGAATAGCAACCAGCTGAGAACCATTACAGGCATTCTGACAGGACACGTAACTGTCAAGAACTATCTGCACACAATACAACTGTACAATAGAGACCTTGACTGCAGATTATGCGGACAAGATAAAGAAACTGTACAGCACATAGTTTGCCATTGCGAGTCACTAGATCGGAAGAGGCAACAAATACTCAGGCAACCAAAACTGAAACCAGAGGACATCCGTACCCTCTTCCCAGTTGACCTACACAAGCTAGTGCAAGAAACTGGGATCACGAAGTGGGTGTAACAACCAAACAGGGTGAGCACAATTGGCCAAACCTGGCCTAAGTGCATCCGGCCCACGGAGGGGCCCAACTACTATCTAATTTCGTAAATTAAGTTATTACCCCTATCCCTCCACCTAATCCATGTTTGGATTAAATTAAGTTTTGTTTTTAATTTTTTCGTTCGCCATTTTGAAACGATACATTGATGATTGAAATTGCAGGGATAAATTCAGCGTAAATAGGCCTTTAAAAAGAACTATCACATGACCTCCTTTTCTATTTAAAAATATTTTACAAACAATAACAAAACAATAATTTTTTGTTAGATACTACTTATCACTTTATGCATACTATATTTGAATAATATATCTCAAGCGATTAGTTATAAAGGACGGAGTTGGGGGGGGGGGGGTATGCAAGCACTGTATCACTGTATAGATACACCAAACGATCCCCTTAAAAGTTGAAAGTAAAAACTGCAGAATGATAGAATAGTTTTGGACTTGCATTGTCTTTAATTTGTTTTCGTTTCAACTGGTAAGTATCTCCAGTCGTCTGCAGGTGAATACTCACAGTATTCACCTGCAGACGACTGGAGATACTTAATACTGTGAGTATTCACCTGCAGACGACTGGAGATACTTACCAGTTGAAACGTTGTGATGTAAAACAAATTAAAGACAATGCAAGTCCAAAACTATTCTATCATTCAAGAAACATCATTGTCTCCAACCTTAAAAACTGCAGGTTACACAATAGCGACAATTTGCCAAACAACAAAATCCTGCTAAACGATATTTCAAAAGTGATTTTCTCTGAATTTTGTAAGGACCTGTTTCATATTCAGCGGCAAGCATAACTCTTTCCAGCGAATCGAAAATCCTGTTTCAGGCTTCAGCCAGTGCCGAGATCTTAACTATTAAAAAATCGATTAGCGGGATTTTGTTGGTTGGCAAAATGTCACCAATAAGATACAACGACGGTAACCCAACTTGAACTTTTTAACTTTCTGTCTGTATTTGGTTCATATTATAAGTAATTATAATCATATTCTAAATTTTATTTCTACGTTACATTAAATGATCTTTCAAAAAAGAACTTGACATACAGAATTTAAAGTGACCCTATCAGTGTTTTATATTTTAAAGTTTCGTAAAGTACATTGAAAACAAGCTAATGAATTGAACGAATCATGATGCCTTAAGTTTGTAATAAACTGCGTCATTTGCATTCCGGATTAATGAAAATCATGTGGATCATTCGATAATAAACTGCAGTTTATAAATTACATAAAACTTCGTGAAGTGTAGTAAAGATGAAAGTAAAAACCAATAAAACTAATTTGTTTAATGCAATTTGTAATTTTTAAAGGTCATGGCAGGAAGAGCTGCTTTTGAATGGTTTTTAATCTACGCAAGACTACTACTTTATTTCAAAATTCTTAATAAGAACTTTAGTAAAAATTTGTCTCTTCCTTTCTATTTTCAATGACAATAAAGCAATAAAAATGCCTTGTTTATTCTGCTATGAACAAATCCGGTCTTTCCATTAGGCCCCTTACGGACACTCTTACAATTTTTTTTCAACCACCTTGTAGGAAATTACATAATAATTGAAATTGTCACCGTCACCTTTTAAAGTTTTACGGCTTATCAAACTTGTTACCTGTCAATGTCAAAGTCAAAATAAAAAATATTGGCTATTTTTAACAAAGAACAAAAAAGGATCAATATAGCTGATCAAACAAATAGGTATTATCTTGTAATAATAATTGCTCTCATTAGTTTACGCCTCTCACGAGTGACGTATAAATCTATTTCAATTTTAACTCAGGTATAATAATTATTTAGTATTAGTAGTAGTAAAAATAAATTACAATAAAAAAACTGAAAAAAAAATGTTAAAAAGTGTCTCAGTTACACCGGGGTGTGCAGTTAGCTCCAGATTACGGTAATTTACTTTTTAGCTAAATAAAAATATAAGTAATAAAAAAAAACAAAGTTTCGGTCTCTCATAAGTCTCATAAATAAGACCTTGACATTGGGTTTTTAACTGATTGTACTTTAATTAGGTATCTTAGAGAAAATGGACAGCTTCGTCTAATAAAGGAGTTTCTTTATTCAAAATTAGTAACCTCTGAGCAGCCTAGATTTATTGTAACAGTCTTGATAAAATAAGTACTATATGAAAACAGTGTCCGCGTGCCCGACAAACGCATGCCATTTTTATGTTTCAGCTTAATTAATTTTGCTTTGTTCGCAAATAAACAAAGAATTTTTAATGCCGAGTTGTTTTAATCACGTTTTATATAACGTTTTTTCTTGCCACCTAATATTTAGTGTTTTGTGGTTAAAGTGTGGAATGCGCGAATTTTTTTAAAATTAGGTCCGTTGCGTTTCGTCAGCTACATCCTTAGCTACGTTACGCTATAGACGCGTTTCGCTATATCATGACTCATTAGTTACTTTAAAACTGTAATCTATTTTTGTTAAAGGGAACGGATTATCATATATTTTCTTTGCAAAATGACGCAAATTTTTGGTCTCACGAAGGTTTGATAACGTAATATATGTTTTGCTATAAAAATAGCATCATTAGACCTTAAAAAATAAACGTAATAATGTAAATTAATAAATAAAACAATGCACATATGTTTTCTATTACTTTAAATATAATATAGTGTCGCTTCTCGTCCTTTTTTCGAATTAGATTTTTTCCTGTTAGTTTGCTGCCAGGGCCATTCCCAAGGGGACCTACAGCTTAACGTGGGTTCCGAACCACGATCCTTAGTCATACGATGCTTCTCCTAAGAGCTATCAACCCTTGATTTCTTGTATCATTGCATGACCAATCGTTTGGCGAGTGTGTACCCTCTTCCGCAGCTCACGAAATATCCGATCTCATCCGCCCGGCATCAATAAGGTGAGTTGGTACATTTTTCACTCTTCTCTGCATTCTTAATCCTACTAATATTCGGACATACTTTTTATATTGTGCGTACGCTCACAGCGAGAATCGAACTTGGACCGCCACAGTCGAATGCAGGTAACTCACCACTGAGCTACCGCCGTTTTATAATGTAGTTGTTGTTTTATTTATATTATTTATTACATAAGAAAAAAGTAATCTAATATCAAAAAATAGAGAAAAACGTTATTAAAATAAGTTCATTAGAATTAAAAAATAATTTTTCTACTCCCACTTCCAGGAAGTTTGCAGTTTCCTTTACACTAAAGTCATTGGAAAAGTGGTATTTGCCGCTTAACTGAACGGATATAATTTCATATCCATCCTAGTTAGGATATGAAGTGGTCAAGTACAAAGAAACCAAATCTACATGTTGTACATTTTGCGAGTCGTTTTCTGACTTTGACAGAAGAGAGGTTAAGACTATGCTTCAAAAATATGCAAATATGTCAGATAAAAGTTGTTCTATTTTAATTTAAATAAAACATTTATCCCAGAGTCTATGCATACATCATTTTTTTTTCCTAAGGAGTACACGAATGGTGCAAAAATTGGTATAATTGGTAAAATGAATACCAAAATATATTTCTACAGCTGTATTGTTATTTTCTGACCGAACTAACGATTTGAGCACAGATACACATTCTTATTTCAAAAATCTCCAGTTTTCCAGTCATTTCTAGACAATAACTATAAGATTTAATGCATAAAATGTTACTAATCTTGGTTGGTTTTTTGCCATGCAAATATTTGTCCACCGCGATAATTTCCAATATATTTTAAACAAAGATACAACCCCAATTGACCTTAAAACTTTTATTAAGCAACAGTTATAAAAAAAATAACTGGTAAATCTTCCTCAAAAAATGAAAAATGAAGTTGAGTACATAAAACCGACGAAATTATAACATTTCTAGAAAAAAATTAATAATTCCAACTAATGTTTTCCGTTTTGTTTTGTACAGAAACCAAAGGGTTTGTTCCGGTTTATTACACAAACAGACAAAAGCCGTAGTTTAGAAAATGAAATTGCCCATTTTTAATAAAAACTATATAGAATCTTTGTCTGTTATTCTACAAGAGGCCGAATGCGGGGGAGATAGATATATTCAAAGTGATTTTGTGTAAATATAAGAAATTACCCAAATCGACAAATATGTATTTTGGTCCCTGAACGAAATGGATTTTTCTTCTTTATTATCTTTCTCACAAGTTCACGGTCAACTAAAAAGACAATTTATAATGCCCGATTTAAGTATTTTCTAAAAGTTTTTAGATGAAGTTTCGAAGTTGAGTCTTAGAAAAAATATACTGTACAACTCGACGGGATTATCCATATTACGCTCGGAAGTTTGAGCATTCCGCCTAGGGTGTCGTGTTCAATTTACTTCCTTGTGCGATATGGACATCATATCCACTCTTGTTGTACAAGCTACTATTTTGAGTTACCTTGTCTACTGCTTGACTTGAATCGATTCTAAATGCACCTGGCATGTTTAGAGCTAATATTGCACCAATTTAAATTTTGCCTGTGAAACTAATAAAAAAATTTCCTATTTGTTGCACACTACACAAAAAAATAAATTGTATGCATGAAAGTTATTAAATAATATCAATTTTTTTTTCTACATCATCAGTAGGATCAGTAAATTATATGTGTAGCATTAAAATTTGTAACCGTAAATTGAATATTTTAAATTTGCCATTTCTTAAATTGACCATTCAATTCAGCACTGATTGACAATACGTGCGATTAGATCTATAATTTGGTATCTCTTGATCCAAAACAAAGGAACTGAAATTATAATTATGACGAAACAGTGTCATTACGTCATATAAAGTAGATTGTTAAGAATAATAAAATAAATTGTTTCTTTACGATAATTTTTTAATGGAATCGTAATACGCGGTTTGGAGTTATTCGACCAAATGAAAGTAGTAAAGCAAGTCGATTTAAAGAATATCGCTGTAGTAATTAAAACATATTCAAGGATGAAAAGTACTATTGGTAAATAAATAAGGGCTAATCTACCACATTTTATCCCTTGAGACCTAAAAAATGATTATGTTATAATTTATAATAGTATTTTGAAATTAGTTACCAACAGTTATTTTTTTTTTTTTTATGATAAAACATCTGCACTGTAGGAAAAATCCTTTAAGGCGCTCTGGGAGCGGTGCGAGTGAGAAAAAAGCGATTAACGTTGGTCTTGAAACGTTGAAGATTGTATTCATTGGGAAACACGACCTCAGGAAGATCATTCCACAAAGATGACGTTCTCCAGATGAAAGAATTCTTGAACAATGAAGTTCGAGGAGTACTAAGCTGAACAATATATGGATGAGCGGCAGTGGTTCGCCGTGTATTTCTGTTTTGCATTGCTCTAGGTGGAATCAAGTGGGCAATGTCAGTCGAACACCTGCCATGGAAATATCTGTAAAAAATCACCAACCTGCCTTCGATGCTCCAGGCTATCGAGGGTCTTGGTCAGCTCGGGGTCGCCGATCAGATTATTTGTGGCTACTTTAAATTCAAAATAAAATAGAAAGAAACATCTTGATCAACAAAGCCTTTAAAAATTTTAAAACGTCTTCTTCTCTGTGGGTAAGTCTCCAGGAGTGTTCCAAGCGGAAATTTACGAATCCTGCAATGTGCGTATGAAAACAACAGGAGGACTTACTTCAATAGCCGAATCTACGACATTTAAGCAGCGCTTAGTAGGTACTGGACGAGCAAAATGGACCCCACCTGGCCGAAGTGCACCCGCTACATGGACGGATCCTCGGAAAAAAACATTATATGACAGTTAAAGACACTCTTTACAATCGTGTTATCATTATTTGAAAAAAAAGAATGATTTTGTAAAAACACAGACTTTCTTACAAGTCGGAGTAGCAGAAAGCATGAAAAATAAATTTTCAATTCACCTGAAAATTCCTTATACAATAAGGTTGCATTTCGTCTAACACAGTTAGATAATGAAGAACTATGCAATCTTATTCGTATAAAAAAAGAATAGTTTAATACAAAAATATTGCCCGAAAACTATATTTGTATTAATACAAACGTACAAAACACTGTTAACGAGATGGGTTTGATTACATGACAACAACTGAAAAAGATAATATCAAAATAAAACTTTCAAGATATAAGATTTGGCAATCATTTAGTGCATTATAATCAATTCCTATTTTAATTATGCGATTTACACATTGATTGATTACGATTACAGACAAAAATAGGAAATTAAAATATAGCTGTAATACATCTTCTTACTTTTCAAAAAAGTGTCAGAAATTTTGTAATGGTATTATGTAATGCAGAACCTAGAAATAATATACCGTTGTTGATTTAAAAGAATGCGTAAAAAATACAACCAAAGAATATCGATCAATCAATTTTATGATTTCTTCTTACATATAACGTAAAAATTAGCATATAGTGTGATTTTTCTGAAGCTTATAGAGACATATAAACATACGCGTCCGAAAAAGGAGTTTTACCTTCTTACAGAAAGTGAGTATTTTTTTTTTATGTAAAATTTAAAAACTATTCTTTTCTTAGACACATCGTATGAAGGCTAGATAGTTGTCAGAATTTTAAGTATCTATCAAGACTAATGTTGAATTGGTTGCACAAAGTTTTTATAACAATATAAATTAAAATTAACTATACACTAAACTTTGACTGTGACATGAATCAAAATGATTTTCTCAAAATCATATTGGTCCTGTTAGCTTAATTCCTAATTTATTAATCAGACAACTTTGATTGTTAAATAATGTTTACCAATGTCACAGTCAAAGTTGCCAGGTCATTTAATTTTATTGTTTTAAAAATTATGTGAGTCCAAGGGGAATTAGAATTATAACCCTCCCTTAAATACAACCCTGGTCCTTACTGCCAAATGTAAATAGCTTTATCTTTCTTGAGGTTCAAAATATATAGAAATTGGTTATTGTGACCAATAAAAAGTTTCAAATGTTCGTTTTAATGTGCAACAAGGAACTTTCTCTAAAGGTTGAACACCTATTAAAAATTATTATATTATACCCAAACCTCGGCCAACATCAAGCCAAATCATATACCATTTACATATTTATGTATTTCTAATAATCAAATTCAAATCAATTGCATCATATAATTATACTAAAAATTTAAATATTTATTTATTTGTTATGCAAAATGGCAGCTTTTTTGGTCTATCTAGCGCCAGTTCTTTGACTATTCGAGATACTTATAGTATAATAACAACAACTTTCTCATCACAATTTCTTATAGCAGTAGTATGTAGAACTTTTTTTTATTGGGAACGAGTAAGTCGAGTTGGATATACAGGGTGGTTCCTAAGTTGATACTTCTTTTTTAGCTGTGTATAGAAGGCATTAAAATAAATAACATTTTTAAATACATTTTTCAAAAAACTCAAAAATAAGATACTTACATTCATTTATTACACTATGGATCAAATACGGTCCTGCCTAACTTAAACAATGTTTTTTTGACGACACTCACCGTAATTAAATTGCTTCAGAAAAATACACCGCAGCGGATTACCAAATAACTGACCACCGACCCGTAAATTGCATGACTTATAAGACAAACAACATAAAGTATAGCAGGCTACGGTTTGATGACCAGGCCCGCACATAGATTTTTTACTTCTGTATCTTGCCTATCTTTAAGTTTTTTGAAAAAGGCATTTGAAAATATTGTTTATTTTAATGCCTTCTATAATATATTATAAACTAAATGCATGGACATGTTTTGCTACAGTGTAGCTTCCTCAGGTGACCAAATTTCACTAGCACATTGAGATGTTCTAAGTCAATTCGATTTTTGTCCTCTATATTTTTGGAAAAAATGGATTCTTTTGACCTTAGTTCCCTGCTACTTAATAATTTTGATTAAAAAAAGTTTTCGTTGCTACGTTTTAACCCTTCTTAGCTCGAGTTTTAAAACAGAATAAACTTTTGGAACTTATTATTATTATTATATTGTCACAATATTAGATCAGTATTACTGTCCATACTGCCATTATTATTGTTATGTATTTAGTAAGGTCCTTTCATGACTTTAGCATTAGCATCAGTAATACTCAGTGGCGGCTCGCGGTCTTCAAAAATGGTGAAGAGCTAAGTATAGTGCGGGTACTTAAACAAACATTGACTAAAAACCCGTATAACAAAACGTCTCTCTTATCCTCATCTGTCCAACGACTAAATGAAGTTTCAACAAATCACACACTATGTCATTAATTGGGTTCATTTTTAAAACACACAACTAAGTAGGTACGTACACTACTGAATTAACTGAAAAATAAATACAAAACTTTCTAATCAGAGTGAAGCCTCAAAATAAATACTTTAAAGTTAGGCGAACAATGCTAAAACAATGGTGCATACGACTGATCTATTTTTAAATTGCCCTTCATTATAATGCAAATTGTTACATGCTGTTTGCTTGACTGACGTCACGTAACCATAGCAACGGTGAATATCAAAGCCATGTTGGGCGTTGGGTCTTTACTTGCTTTGAGCTAACGGACACGGTCGGCTGGGGTGCTCCAAAATGCAGAAGTCTTTATAATTATTGTACATCGGAGTTAACCGTGGCCCTATTATGCATAGCTACATTCGGATTAAATTAATATTATTAATTCAAACATACTTATTTTTTAAGGGCTAAAATGGTAGCTGTATTGGTACATTAATATTTAATAATGTCGAAAAACTTTTCTCCTGGTTTTATTTATTTATTTTTTTGGTGAAGAGCCCCTCACCTACTTCACCTGGCGAGCTGCCACTAGTAACACTTATCGTGTACAACGCCCCCGGCCCCCTCCCCCCCCCCCCCCATACCACAATAATATGCAAAAGAATCAATGCCATGTCCAATAAAGGTCGAAATTAATAATTCTAACCTCCTCCGATATTAAAGCCTGATAAAAATCTCCTAATTAAGGAAATGTTATTTTATAACCGCTAATCGCCTAGGACACATTGACATTTCGAATAAGTTACCCTCTATTTCAAAACCCAAAATCACTTTTTATATTCTTTTTGATATATTTAACTATTTAACCCATTAACGACTTCCTTTCGTATTATATATGAATTAATTTTAAAAGAACTTTATTTCTATGCTGGTTGCATGCTTATGTAAGGTAAAGGTGATTTGTGAAATTCAGAATCTTTGTTTCCTCATCTTCATCTCATCGCTCAGTCTAAAGTCAAGGTGGACTGTTTCTTTATTATTAACTATACTTCTTTAACATTGTTTTGGGAACAAGGAAATATTTTTGTTACATAAAGAAGTATTTTGAAGGTGTAATTAGTACATTATTCGGTTCTATAATACTATAACGTAACTAAAATATTTCCACGTTTTCTATAGAAAAGTGCAAACAATTTGGGTTAAATATACTAAAGGAATTCATTTTACGCAAATAAATCGTCACACAGAAGTCGCATTTATATTAAAATTTTTACAGAGTTACGATAAAGAAACGAATCGACCTTTTATATAGAATACCGCCCACTTAATCAATAATCGCTCGGATCCATCAAATTAATTTTTATTAAATGCATTTTTTTAGAAAGGAGACGTAACATGTATCAACTTTAATTTCTTTAATGAAACATATATTTTTTCATTCTTTAAATAAATTCTTGATATTTTTCATAAATCAAACCCTACACCCAGTGGAGTATTTGAGGGGGGGCTGCCGGGCTTTCATCCCCCCCCCCCCCCCCCCTTGAGCTTAGGAGCTCGGGTCTGAAAGTCTAATTGCAAACTAATTTTTCGTCTCACACTTGAATTTTTAATTTAAGTTTTTAAATAATGTATTCTTGGCTTAGATTACAAGGGTCTTGTAGGAAACGTTTAGTTTTTAAACTTTTCCTTATTTATTTTAAAAGAGAAAAATTAAAGTAAAAATTTTAATTGAAACATTTTTTATGGAAATGTGATAATATAAAATATTTTAAAAAATGGTGCTGGAAGAAACGAGAATGCTTTATTATGAATATACAAAACGGCACTTAAGAAGGAGTATTTAAAAACCTATACATTTGAATTAAAAACTGCTCTTAGATCTACGCTCCTAAAATACGCGATTTCTGAAAAAAAAATTTTGGCGTGGTTAGCGATATATATATAACTTTATTTTAAATCATGAAAACCGAGCCCGAAAAACGCTAGTTAGAGTCATACACACGTCTTATGTTAAAATTTTGAATTGACACCAATATTCATATTTTTCACAAATGTTGTTTTTTTTTAATAAAGAGTCAGCTAGGAATATCAAAAAAAAAAGGAAAGGAAAACATTTACAAAAACAAATTTAATCCAACCATGCAGAGCGGGAGAGGTAATACCGAATTTAATTTTCGAAATTTAATAGTAGTTAGGTGAATTTTAAACGAACTTTGAGCGTAGCCCCGAAAATTTTCGCCTTCTTCACTAGGTACAATATCATAAAATACATGTAGTCTCGACTATCCCTTTCTCCAGAAAATGTCCTACTTACGCCCACTGAGCCCCCCCGAGCATATTTTCCTTGCTACGCCATTGCCTATACCTATCTTCAACCGCGTTAACGAAATATTAACGCTTTAATGCTTGTATGCGCCATTCCAATGGTTCTCTACTTAGCAACGTTCTGAACTCAAGTCACAATCATTAAGGCATTGACAATGATAATTTGCTATCTAAGTTCGAGACGTCAAAAAATGTCAGTGAATGTTAATCATATTTAAATTTTGCTCTGCTGATATTACATCCAAAATGTGCCTCGCTCAAGATGTACGCATAGAAATTTTGTTTTAAAAAAATAAAAAGAAACTCCTTTATAAAATGTTAAAAATGGCCTTCACCAACTGTTCTGCAGTCAATCGATCCAAAAATTCCTGTGGTAGCACAAAATGGCTACTTGTGGAGAAATTTAACGTATTACTGGTTAAATGGACTAATTAAGTATGGGTATCGAGTTGGGTTTAGATTTATAAACTAAATTTTTGGCGTAGCCTCACAAAAAAAGTCTAATGGGTTAAGATTGGGCGATCTGGTGGTCACTTTATTGACCTCCTTCTACTTATCTACCGCCCGGAAAAATTGTATTGCCTTACATAAGTAGCATACTATTAAGTAGCACCACCCTGTTAACACCATACGGTTAAACGTGGTAAATCAGGATCATTATCATCTGGAAATAGAGTGGCAAGAGCTGGAACCAGATCATATCGAAGGAAATTTAGATTACCCTTTTTTTTATTTTAAATAATGCCCGCCCAGACATTAGATAGACTTTCTTAAATTCCATCGAATAAATGGCATTTTCAGAACGTTACAAATAATTTCATTTTCAGTGTTGATAAAAATACTAGTCTCTATTAGGGATATTCAACCCAATGTTAATTTATTCCATTGGAGCTGGCAGGACCCAAAAACACTCCCCTGGTCGTGTTCAAATGAAGCAATACACCCGACGTTGTCATGTCGACCAACGGTTCTCGTCACCCATAACATCAAGTAATATCGCCGTGCTTCAATTCGGGTTTCCGTCATCGCATAGTGTCGTGGTAGAACATTAGAAACGAAACGGTTGGATCAATGTTATGTTACGAAATTGCGCCTGCAAAGCCAATAATTATTTTTGATTTTTATGGGTACCTATTCTGTGGTGAAGTAACACTTTACTCATTTTACCTAAATACCTGAATAGCCGCCAATGGGTATCAATGGGTAGCTAAAGGTTCAAACATTAAAATTTAAAAAACTCTTAAATTGTTCTAAATCTCTAATGTTTATATATCCCTAAATTAGTATTAAATATTTCTAGTTCGTATTTCAAAATTTTACTTGTCGGTGGTATCCAAAGAACGCTATTTTGTAGAATATAAGAAACAGCTGTAAAAAATGTTTTTTGTTTTTCCAAAATTAAGGCGCATAAAATGAAAAACTGACTCTTAGTACATTGAATATCTAGTAGCAAAAGCTGAAAATTCCCGGACGACCTTAAAGATTGTATGTCGAGGTGCAAGCCGAGACTGTCAATACGGAGTCCGGGAATGTGGCTTTTTCTATAAGGTATACATACTATTTTTCCGTAAATCGAAAGTTATTAAAAGGACATAACTTATTACAATCAACTTATTAATTTTGAAATAAATATTATAAACTTTGTTCACAAATAAAGGATACCATTAAATATTTGTGTTGTAACTATGGAAACACAGTAATATTGAATTGTCAAGCTTAACACATTTAAGTTTACAAGAAGCCGTACAGAAATAATATTTCCTTACAGTAAAATAATAAATATTTCCTAACAGTTATTTGTCGTTGCCTAGCAACGACTAAGTGCAAGGAAATATTGACTCTTTCTTTTAAAAATGTTATCAAAAATGTCAATATTTCCGATCGATCTTCATAAAATTTCTTTTTTTTCGAATATCTTCGAATCGGAATATTAACAATTTGCTTTAACCAAATTGTTACGCCCCACAATATCTAACTTAACCTCAATTTAATCATCTTTGTTCTGTACTGTTTTCGAGATCCCCATGTGTACTCGCGACTGTAGCACTCTATATAGACAGCCTGTACTATATACAAATTTTATGAAACTAGATGCCAACGGAGGGCTTAAATTGTATTCATTCAGCATGACGTCAGTAACTATCTAAATATTTATCAAGAAACTCTTCCCTATCCACGTGCCACCACTGTTGTAATTTTACACTTAAACCCGTCATAGCATCACGGATCATAATTTGATTATAATAACAATCAATTTGCCTCTAAACAACTTACGACTTTGAAAGGAATTCTGTAAATAAAGCATTACAAAAAAATTACACCTTTTAACTGAAAATGCCATATTTAATTACAGTAGCTCATCAATAAATCGATTGTACTTGACAGACCGTGTTTAGCAAAAATTGTTATTATATTTTTATGGGTTGCATAAAATTATGGTTAGTTCTTATTATTTTATGAGTTTATTTACACAGTGATTAGAATGTAATACTAATAAGATCGTGAAAAAATCTCTATTTATATTAAAAAAAAATATAAGAAAATCACTTTAAAAATTGCAGGAAATTATCCTAAATCTTTTATCCCTAGAAAATACAAAAATTTATAATGTACTTGTAAGCTACCAATACAAAATCAATTCAAATCTGTAAATCTTAAACAAGGTTACAAACTTGCCGTAGTCTTTCCCTAAAAGTTTTCCTCTCTGTAGTGGTCTTGATTCCTTGAATGGCTCAATATAAAGTTGCCCTGTCAGAATCCACTGACGTGAAGCGTGTATGTTTGTGAGTTCAACAAGTATATATAATTTTTCTCTTTCTTTTGTGACTGGCTGTATGGCTAATTAGCGAGCCAATAAAAAAATTGTTATCTGTAAGATTCATTCTAAGTTATTCTAATAAAATTTTACGCCAAGTCCACTGAAATAAAGGCATTCGAAAAACAAGTCTTTTGAACAAAAATTTGCAACAAACTATTTAGGTAAATTTAACAATTTTTCTTGTCATTTGTATAGCCCTAAGAAAATCGATATTGGATTTTGTTAAATAAAAAGTTTTGACTATTTTTATTGTATATCAAAAACCTAAAAATTTCCCTACATGCTTCATTTTTTTGTAACCGGGCACAAAATAATACCAGAAACCATCTTAACTAAGGAAACTGGTTATTTTTGTTTCTTGACAAAAAAAAATATTTTTTGATTTTTTCTTAATATAAAATGGAAGATAATTAAACAAGTTTTGTAATAAAGAACTATGGATTTCATTACGAAAATTAAAGAAAGAAGAATATAATTTTAGAAGGATCACAGTATATTGATTTATGAAATAATATTTCCCAATAAATACCTACCTACTAGATTGCTTATACTATTTCTGACGTTATAAAAAAATCTTCTTTATAGCGATAATAAAAGGTATGATGGCAATAATTAAACAAATAATAAAACCTTTTCTGTTAACATAAAAAACTACTATTTACTCATATTATATGGGTAATAATAATAAAGCAAATTAACAAAAAAATACTATACACAAAACTATTTCTGGTAAAATATTAATAATATGACAAGGTTAGGAACGAAAATGTTTTGATTAGAAAATAATAGTCACGGGTCAAAATTCAATCTTCTTTAACAATAATTATTAGATTCATAGTGTGTTGAAAAAATGTTCTACGCGCTTACTGAAAATCAATAAAATTGGATTTAATGACGGGGGTTACGTATTTCATTAACTTTATTTATAATTATTTTTTAAGTTCTTTGAACTCTCGATAACAATCCATTTATTAAGCCACTATAAAACAAGATTAATTCAGGAGCGATGAAATGATTTTGTGGAAGAGTTGGATACAGATGCGTCGTCTTCTTCTTGTAGTGCGTCTCCTATCGGAGGTTTGCTATCATCACAGCAATCCGGACCTTGTTGACTGCAGCTCGGAACAGTTTGAACATTGCCATGATTGCTGTGTACGACTGTACTAAGAATACTTTTGCAGTCTTTAATGCAGTGGTTTCCCCTTACCTTCCGCATCCACATGCCGTTGATCAGGTTATGATTCATCCGTCTTTAGGTATGATTTCTTATCCCTAGGACAAGTGAGTGTCCTTACTCTTGCCGGCTCATCCACCCGAAGCTGTTGGCCAGCAAGAGGGGTCTGCTTTTACCGGGAGATATTCGGTCGACAGAGCCTCGTTAGTTGTCTAGCAGGATGCACCGCGGGCAGGTGAGGTTGTCATTTGGGCTGGCATCCTGATTTTGCCATCACCCCTTACATCCCGTCGAATGATGCGTCGAAGGGCCACAAATTATTATTTTTCCGATTTCTAAGTAGGTTTAATCGAGTTACAAGTCGAAATTATATTTTTCTGATTTATAAGTCGGTTTTATTAACGATCGACTTAGAAGCAAGAAAATATAAATGCGATTTGTAAGTCCATAAAACCGACCAATTCAGAAAAATATAATTTCTATCTTTACCTCGATAAAATCGACTTAGAACTCGGTATAATAAAAAAATAATTTGAAGCCCTGTTGTGCTTCTGTAGTTTTGATTGTAATGGAACATCAACATCAAAAGTGTAACAAAAGATGAATTTGTATAAAAATAGAAAAATTTTAATAATTCTTAAGAAACGTACATTAATTGTTTTAAGAACAATTAAATAAAGAAATTTATATCGTGACCTTTTCAAATAAAATCGTATAATAATCCTTGACTTTTTGTTTTTTATTAATTAAAAAATATTATCAAATAAGTTATGAAACTTAAATGTTGGTAATTATATATGAAATTGACCTCTTACGCTTAAAATAATACCAAATTCTAAACTTACGCTTCTTTTTTACTCTTTATTACAGTTTAACACATTTTTTAACAGACTAAGAAATACAACCGGACTCAATAGCGGAAAAAGGGGACACAGCAAACTCTTAAGATAATCGATGAAATATGTAAATATAATTATTAAAGAATACGTCTAACAAAATTTTTTGCAATGCATTTTCTTCCCTAACTTTAGTGACTCCTATTTGAAATGGCAATATCATTGTATTATATTTTTAAGAACAACACCTCTTATATTTTAAAATTAAGTATATGTATTTTATTTAAAGCTGTAATAATAGTTGTTTGTACAACAAGAGTGGATATGATGTCCATATCGTATCAGGAAGTAAATTGAGCACGACGCCGTAGGCGGAGTGCTCAAACTTCCGACCGCAACTTCCGAAATTTATATTAAAAATTTAAAAATATTATTTAAATTAATCATCATAACTTGCCTTTTTAGTTGGCCGTAAACTTGTGAAAATGATAATAAAAAACAACTGAAGAAATATTCATTTCGTTGGCCAATCCATGGACGAAATCATACTGTAACATATTCATCGATTTGGGTCATTCCTTATATTTACACAAAATCACTTTGAATATATCTATCTTTCTCACATTCGGTATTTTGCAAAATAACAGACAAAGAGCGATATATTTATTAATAAAAATTAATAATTTATTTTTCTCAACCATACAAAAAAGGGTTTGTCCGGATTTTGTTCTGCTTGCGTAAGAGCGTTTTCACACGGCACCATATATCGCGCGCGACAAATGGTCGCAATATTGCTTTTACACCAAATTATGTGTTTTCTAATGAGCCATTTTCACACACAAGCGATATTAGAGAACACATAATTTGGTGTAAAGCAATATTGCGACCATTTATCGCGCGCGATATATTATGCCGTGTGAAAACGCTCTGAATTATGACTTTGAAAGTACCACAAAATAACTGTAGAATTCGTTTTAAACAGTTAAAAACCATTCATAACGAAATAAGTAAGGACGTTCTTTAAAAAACTATGATGTCGAATTAAGAAGATGATGTACCCCAGGTGGGTGGAAACAAAAGTTCACAATCCTACACTGCGCAAGCAGTCAGCCTCACGGATTCTGGAGGAGGCAAAACTTCGACTAGTACTGATAATATTAACGGCAGGATGCTCAGACAAGCCCCTACCGACAACGAAACTATAAATCATCATAACATCGACGAGGAAAACGGCACAATGGAGACTAGCTTGCGGCCCGATCCTGGAGTCAATAGAACTGCCGCTGGTCGACCCAGAAGAACAGAAACCGGTCGAATTAATTGGAGTCATAAAATAAATAAAACATTTATCAAAGCATTCCTCTGGACGACTGTGAAGATAATCCCCGCCCTGGCTCGAGAAAAAAACTTCAACGAGAAATCAACAAAATACATTCGAAATTAAAAATGACTAAACAAAATGTAGCTTGTCACCGAAGAGCTATTTATACTAACCATCTGCTACCCCAAGCTGAAATATATCAAATCGGGCGTAAAGTTGGCAGAACGATGCACAACCTTTAGCAAGTGGTAAAAAATACCTTTTTTTTTTAGAAGAACGGCAATTTAATACGGCAAATTTCAGCGAGGTGGGATCTACTTAAAACGAACACACTAAACTTAATGCAAATATATTTAAAATTAATTCTGTGTATTATTAAAATATCGGTACTTTACTTAATGATCTACGAATTATAAAACTAATAGTTTTCGCCCCCGTGATTTAGATCTCAATGGCAAAATTTAGAATAATTGAATTTTTTAATGTCGCGATCAGAAGAAATATTGCAAAACCGGAATAAATAATACTCTGAAATAATACTTTTTCTTTCTTCGCTTTGTGGTTTTATTTTCCTAATATGGAATCGCTTCGAAACTAAACAATTTGTGGGTTCTTAATTTAAAATTCGTGACTTCGAATGCCAAATGCCTGACAGCGTTTTAAACAAAAATACACTTCATCTCTGCGTTCGAATGTTACAAATCTGCTTCAAGTCAAGCAGCAAGGGATATCACGACATGGTATGGTAATACGGGTCGAAATTTAAAGGTCTCTGCCATCTACCAAGGTGTGGAATGACGCTTCCTCGCCTCTTTTAATCCAACAGTGTTTGTAAAAGTTTTGCAAGGACAACGAAATTTCGGATTGGTCAAGGAAAAAGAATATACTCTAATACAGAATGCACTGGAGCACCAAGGATTTCTCAGGTAGAGGGGGGATGTAGTACGGCACCTTTCTTTCCCCTGCCATTATATAACCCGAACTAGTAAAGGTACCGTCTACTAATTAGACGTCGGCGTCGATGGAACTGACATTTCTCATATTTTAGTATCTATATCCAGACCAAAAATATAAAAACACATTCTGGCCAAATAAATACCTAGCAATTTAACTAAAAACTTAATTGAATAAAAATGCAAAATTTGTCCTTCACCTTTTTTAATATAAAACAAAACAATTCCAAAGTTTTCATAATGATTTTTCTTAAAAAAAATTCTTCAATAGGTTTTCATAATGACTTTTCTTAAAAAATTCTTCAATTTTACATCCTGTTAACTTTTTCTGCTGAACCCTTCGTTCTACATTTGAACTCTTATGAGCCCTAAGCCATAAACCCATAATTTTTTCTCTCTTTTTTATAATGCAAGTCACATTATGATTTTCTCTCCGTTCTATTCATTGAACCGGTTCTTTGTGCCTGCAAATTTGGATGCTCCGTTAAGGTGATATCTAATAATTTTTCTTTTTATTTATTCTCCTGAAGATGAATGCTTCTGCATTCGAAACATGTAGAGAATTTTTCAACCTTTAAAAAAATTTTTCTTTAATATAAAAGTGGAGGAAGACTTTGTGTTCTTATTCCTTTCCTTCTAAATTTCCACTCTACTTAAAGTATGGACTACTTCTTCAAGTTGAAAACAATTACTGCCTACGCGTTTCGGTTAAAAAAACATCATCGGGGCTGGCAGGTCAAAAACTTAGGCACTCACTAGACAATCAAAACACACATTCTTTTTCAGTTAATGATAACCCTTCTGGAGAGTAAATATGATTTTGTTAAAAACTTGGCATGTAGTTCATAGAACACCTTTAAGATCGACACAAGGGAAGTTCGGAGGGGGGGGGGGGGGGGGGTTACACCACGTCGAAAAGTTTGTTACAAATTGACACGACGGAGACTATGTGGAAAGTTCATTAAAAATTCACTGGTTTCAACTGAATATTTTCTTTTACTTCCTTCTATGCCACATTGTATTTTATATACCATATTTCTATTTAACATTTATTATTAAAGTACCTAAATTTACGCTTTGTGGTCTGCGTCAAGTTCATTTTGTGTTTCCAGTATTTTAAACTACAACTTTTTGTTGCAAATTGAAAGAGCTAAAATAAGTATTTCCTAAATATTCTACTATAACAGCATAATACTTAGATAAAAAAAAATTAAAAAGGATAAAATATGAATAATATTAAAGTTAAAACGATTTTAAAAAAGCATGGAATATATTGACAGGAATAACTAGCTTCCTTTTCTCTTTACTTAAACTTTCAAATATTTTCTATTTCAATATTCAGCGGCATAACTACAGGGCGGCCCTGGCCCATTCAAGTATTTTTAGGCCCTTCTCCCAATAATATAACCACCACTTCACCAAAGAAAATAGTAAAGAAACTAAATCATATTTATATTATCTTTTCTTTTAAAGAAATATGAAGTTATTTTTAGTAATAATAATCCTACTAACAGAATAACCCATTTGTATATCCAATTTTTCTTCAACATTAGGCTAAACTACTTCACCATCGATCAGGCACTCCCTAGGCTTCCCGTAGGATAAATAGCTAGTTGCGCCAATACCAATATTCTCGGGGATGGAGAATTTCCTCTATCCCCACATGGATCCACCCCTGCATACACTAAATCTTTACAAGAAATTATATTTTGGTTTACTTTTTAAAGTCCTTTTATAAATACCACAGAGTTAACCTTAGAATGTTTTATTGTAAAAATACCGTACTTGGGATCGAAATAGTAGCAAGTTTTGCCAGCCACCAAAACACCGCTGAACGATATTTCAAACGAGAATTTCTGTGAAACTACAAAAATAATTTGGTAAAAACCTTCATATTAGCGGCAAATATCATTCTTTTTAGGGAACCGAAATTCAGGTTTCCGGAGTTACTGAATGCCGTTTCACAAGTCGAATAGCGGAGTTTTATTGGTTGGAGAAAACTGATTTTATTTTAAATATCGTACAATATTTAGGAGGGTTACAAACCCTTTACCTCCTTAGGCTATGACACTGTAGCTACAACTCTGCAACTACAGTATACTAGAAACTTGGTAAGTATAACTACCATATCATGAATTTGGTAACAAAGCTTTTATTGTGGATTTAGATTAAATTATATAATTAACAATTTTAATTTCTTCTGAAAATAAACACGGTTTTTTCCCATCTATTAAAATCATATATTACTTTTTTTTAACATATTTTGTCATTTCCTGCGTTAGATTAAAAAACATTATTGCTAATTTAGCCGTGTAACCTTTCCTTAAAACAATGCCACAAAAACCTAAAACGGTAAGCTGTTAAAGAGCTTTAAGGTCACTAGTGGATTTTTACCATAAAGACAAATACCCATAAAGTGTGACATGACTTCATTTGTTTATCAAGGCTGAGACATACATAGGTATGTTATATTATTTCATACCATCATCTTTTTCAGAACTCTGACAAAACAAGGAATAATGTGCATACTTGATAGTGTTTGTTTAGATGATGACATCCTTAAAAAACTAATTACTGGAAACAAGTTTGGAAACTGAACGATTTGACACAATGTGCTGGCGGCTGGCTTTATCAACAAAAATATGAAAATGGATTTAACGTTCTTTAGTTTCATTTTTTTTATTACTAATCGCTAAAGTTATATATTATAAAATAGTAGAATATAGTGTCCGTTAAAATATAATAATATAAACAAAAGTTTATATATTTTAACGGACACTAAATTCTACTATTTTATTTATACTTACACACGGCATTTACGGAATAGTGCTGCAAAACCAGTGGGTGACTGCAGCGCGATCTAGATCTGAATCCACAAAGCTGGAGATGTATGGAGAAGCGAAAAATGTTTCCTATACTGGTGAAGTGGCCGTTCCGTGCTTGATTTATTTAGATTTATTTATATTTCTACGTTTTTACGTTAGATGGCTATATCTTTTGCATTGAGTTGATTCCTTATGATGGCGTTACTGGGTTTTCATCGCGTTTTCTTAAAAGCGCCTTGAAAGAACAGGCTCGCTGTACTGGTGGTCGCTTACGGGTTATGACTTCCTGATGAGTTCTAACAAGAACGAAACAGCCTGTCATTATCTACCTGTGCCCCAGGGATTCCATTACCTTTGGAGTCCCTGTGTACTTTAATGCAAAAGATAGACGCACTACTCTGTCCGCTTGCCGCTAAGCTTCTTTTGGTTATATATTATGGTAAAAATTGAAGGAGGGAGACAAACTAATTCGAAAAGTTAATTAATATATTTTTTAAATATTTTATTTAAAAAAAAAATCATTTAATGATTTGTATTTATAAGCACATTTGATAATTTTGAAGTCACAGTACTTGTCTCATGTCGACAAGGTGTCTCTTTTTCTGCCGAAGTAATTTTCGTAAAATGATATATAAAATACATTTCCAGTAAGTATTTAAATACGTTTGGTGGAATTTTTAACTGGAATAAATTCAGTATTAGAAAGCCTGTTTATTCGCGGACAAAATATGGAAATACGGGTGCCTTTATTTTTAGTTTGGTATACTTTTTTCGTCCCGTCATGAAATTTGCCCCTCTTTTGGGGGTAAAAACCGCCCCCAACTTTTTTTTCTCAAATGTAAAGGTATGTATTGCAATAGCTCGTTGAAAAAGGCATTAAAAAAGAAATACGACCCACTATTTACTTTTGCATAAACTCTCCCGGATCAAAAATTCCAATTTTGTCTATTTGGTCACAGACAATGACGTATCATTGTCTCCAACCTTTAAACATAAACTAGAAGGTATGGACCCAGTATAAGTAATAAGTGACGTAAATACGAGAAATCTAAGGTAAAATTAATACAGGAGAAAAAGAAAACACACATCCAGTTTCTACTACGAGCAAGAGACGAAGGAATTATTCCGGATGGCTTTAGGATCACATCACATTACCAATCAACAAGCATAATATACTACCTATATTTTCTTACTATAATCGGTATGTAATAAAGACATTTATTCATTCTTGAAGTCAGTTAACCGTTAACCCTATGTACTAACTATTACTACTATCTTTTAAGTGAATATAATTCAATTACCCTCATCAATAAAACTTAAGAAACGATATGCATTACCCAACATTAAATTTAAAACGGGAGAATTATAATCAATGTCTTATTCACACTCTTAAACAATACACCAGACAGCCGTGACACATGTGTTGTCAGATCAGACTATAGATAAAATAGGAAATAAAAGTTGTAATGTAAAATCGTAATTGATTTTTTACACCGATTAAAGTCATTATTGGTGCAATTAAGAAATTAATGCATAAACGTAAAAGTACTAAGGAAGTATGAACTTATAGTGAAAAAGTAATTAATAAAATGGTTTTTTATGTAGTTACTAATTAATTAGAATATATATACTGACAATATAAAATGAAGGACAATTAAATGTGTTCTTTCTTTCTTACAAGAAAACTTTTTTTATTTTGCGCACTTGCTCTGTCTGTGCTTCATTGACTTATTCCATTGAAACAATTAGTATTTCTTTTGGTTTCTTTAAATAGGCACAATAAAGTCCGTACAATTGCTGGCTAGATGCACGTCACAACTCGCAAATACATATTCATAACAGAAACAAAAAATAATCTAGGTCGTTTATTAATTAAAGTGTCCTATCAATTGACATAAAATTCGTTTTGACAACCTTTGTCATTTCGAGGAACCTTAACTTTACGTGTTAAATGTAATTTGAAAGCGAAAAATAGTTAATTGGAACATATTCTGAAAATATCATTATTCTTTCGTATACGTATCTTCTCCAAATCCGTCATTAATAAGAGTACAACAAACATGAATATATAAAGTAAAAACAAAACTAAAATTATTAATGATCCTGTCCAGAGCACCCATCTTACCTTTATTTTCTAACATTTTTTTTACTATTTTTAAATTTATGTTTCCGACATATTTTTATTGGTTAAGTAGGTATTATTAGTGATGGTGTGGGATTCATGTATTTAATATAAGCAAGTAATGAGATAAATATACTATGTCAATAATAAGGTGTTAGCGTCGTATTATTCTATTAACAACTACCATATTTGGGCGTTCCAGGAATCATTTTATGGGAATGTTCAATTTTCATTTAAAATTATTTGATTAATTTTTACATTTTTATAGTTATAATATTTAAATAACTAATAACTTATAATATTTATACTTCACCGTTTGGATGCTATAGAAACTATTAATCGATAGACCGTTTTTCTTTATTCGTGGACTTCTAGCCCCACTGATAAGCCATGGTATGGCAAAACGCCCCTAGGGATAAAGTTTTACGACGGAAGGGAAAAAACTCTTTTCAATATAAGTAGATGATTGTGTGGTGTGTGGGTAATGAATCAAGGGTGAGTTACTTCGTATGGGTATAATTAAAAGTAAAGAATATAATCTACTTTTTACAGAAATTATCTTCAATTATCATCAGGTGAATACTAAATAAGTATAGTAACTACAGCTCTATTTATACTAGCTAGATCTTAAAGTTGTGCTTCGGTACAATTAGCTAGTATAAATGGAGTTATAAAGGGTGATTTTTTAAGAGTGTCTGAACTTTAAATTTAAATTAAACAACAACCATATTAGATATCTCTAAACTATTTATTTTATGTGAAATAACACTTAATGGCATTAATGTTTGAAAATAACTTCAGTCAAATGTCCGCCGCGGCTTCTTCTAACAAAGCGCATTCTGTCAATCCAATTTCCGACCACTTTTTCAAGCAATTCGGGACTTATGCCTGCAATTGTCCGCGTTATGTTGTGTTCTAATGCGTCAATATTTGCCGGTTTATTGGCATAGACCAATGATTTAACGTAACCCCACAGAAAATAATCTAATGGCGTTAAATCATACGACCTTGGGGGCCAGTTGACAGGTCCATTCCTCGAAATAATTTTCTCACCGAATTCTTCCCTCAATAAATCCAGGGTTGCATTGGCTGTATGACATGTGGCTCCGTCCTGTTGAAACCACATCTCGTCCAAATCAATACCATTCAAATTCGGAATTAAATATTCATTAATCATCGCTCTGTAACGATCCCCATTAACTGTCACGCGGTTTCCAGCTTCATTTTTAAAAAAATACGGCCCAATAATGCCACCGGCGTATAATTCACACCATACCGTGCATTTCTCTGGATGCAACGGCAATTGTTGAATCATTTTGGGATTATTTGCACTCCAAATGCGGCAATTCTGTTTATTGACGTAACCGTTTAACCATAAATGAGCTTCGTCGCTGAACAAAATTTTGCGGTAAAATTGTGGATCAAGTTGCAATTGACAAGAGACCATTCAGCGAACGTGCGACGCAAACGATGATCTTGCGGCTTAAGTTCTTGGGTAAGCTGAATCTTGTAAGGCACCAGACCAAGATCTTTAGTCAAAATTGTCCACGTAGTCGAATAACAAAGCCCAACTTCTTGTGAACGTCTACGAATTGACAAATTTGGGTCTTCATCAACACTGGCAGCTACAGCGTCAATATTTTCTTGGGAACGCACAGATTTTTGTCTGGTTTTTGGTTTAATATCGAGTAATGTAAATTGCGTTAGAAATTTGTCTATAACTCGGCGAATACCTCGTTCGGTTGGGCGATTATGAGCACCATAGAATTCACGAAGGGCTCGATAAGTTTGGCGCACAGAACACTGGTTTTGATAATAAATTTGGACAATTTGCAAGCGTTGCTCTGGTGTCATTCTTTCCATAATGATTTGCCAGACTATACTGAATAATTCTGACACTACAAGCGCGAAAAGTGACAGTTCATTTCACAGCCTTCTCGGATAAAAGTTCGGACACTCTTAAAAAATCACCCTTTAGTTGTTATATTTATTTAGTATTCACCTAAAGATGACGACTGGAGATATTTATGAGTTGAAACGTTGTGATTTAAAAACAAATAAAGACTACGCAAGTCCAAAACTCTTCTATCATTCATAGCATCAAAATATCGGATGTGCATTATTAGTTAGTAAAAAAAAATTTACATATTTCATAATTTTATATTTACCTTTTACCTACGTGATAAAATGCAGTGCAAAGATACGTTCGATGTTTCATCTCATCATAATTTGTATATTCGCGCAACTAATGACTATAATTACTGGCTTTATATGGTTAAAAATCGTAAGAAACCTTGACGGTCATGTTTCTGTAAAAAATTAAAACTCATGTTGGATTTCAATGCTTAAGATACATTACATCTAGTCATAATATAAGATAAAATATTAATTATTACATTTTTATTGTTGTAAGCCCACATGTTAAATAATTATTAAATATAATTACTTAGTAGCAGAATGAATCCATTGACCAATACTTTTTAAATGAGATTTGTTAAATTTTTGTATAATAGGCATCCGGTCTATAATAGTAGTTTGTACCACAAGAGTGGATATGATGTCTATATCTCAGGAGGAAGTAAATTGAGCACGACGCCGTAGGCGAAGTGCTTAAATTTCCGAGTGCGATATGAACAATCCACTCGAGTTAAACAGTATATTTTTTCTACGAACCTTATGCTAAAAAATGAAAAAAAAGTTTGCAGGCTACCGGGCTTGAACTCACTCATTGTATCCAAAGTTCGACACTTTCCCGTCTCGGCCACAAAATCATATTAGAAATTATAATAAAACCAACTCAATAATAATGTTACATGAAAATAATTTTCTATACACATTCTGCTGGTTTCAATATTGATAAAACTATTATAGATGCCTATATATTTTGTTATATTGAACAAATAAATAACATATTGTACCATATACATATAAATTTAATGTCTTGAAAACAAAGGCGGAGCCTCCATAAAGACAATAAACTGTGATTTGTCAGTACTTTATAAGAATGTCATAGAGAAATCTAATTTTTCTAACAATGTTAACCAATGGGAAATTTCCGGATTTGTGAGAACAAAGCACAGATAAATGATAGGGCGCTGTCTCCAAAGGGAGAGGATACATTTTTACGCACAGTGTTATATTCGTAGGAAATTCTTTAGGATCACTTGTGGTTGTGATCTTTAAAAAAAATACTTTTTCAGTATGGTGTGCATTCGTGAAATTTTTCTTTAAAAATTGAAAATTTTATTTTTATAGGTCGCAACACTGTGCAGTACTGAACAGTAACAATATGACATTTTGCCATACAGTTTACTGGAATCGCTTACTTTTCTCTTCACTTTAGTTCAATTTAGTGTAAGCGAAACAGCAAATTTCCATGTGGGAGTAGAGAAAATAATATTACTCGTAATATTATGTATTTTAAATGTCATTCCAGATACGGCGAGATTTTAGTATTTACTAAAAATTATTTAATTAAAGAATTTAAAAACTGAAACCTTAGAAATTTTTTTTCTTACTCTATACGATTGGGTCAAAATCAAAATTTAGTGAAAAGGCCCATTAAGAAAGTCTTTCCATGGACGTGAAATTAGATCTTATTTAGGGGTTACCACCCGGCTTTCTAAGCGGCCGATAAGGATAATGCGTCATCTATATGACACCCTGTATAACAAATTTTGTATCTTTAACCTCAATGTATTTTCACACTAATGGCAGACAAGAAAAATAAAAATACCCCCGTAAACCAACAACAATCTGCTCCTAACAAAACTGACTTAAAAAAACTCTCTGCCAAAAACCTTGTGCTCCTCTATAAAGTAACTTACTTATATTATACATCATCCTATCAACATCTTCGTATTATCCTATCAAATGTGACTTTCAATTTTTTATGCGTCAGGGAAGGATCCCTCTATTTTCGTGCTCACAGAGCGAAAAACACCCTTCGTTCCTTAATTTTTAGGGTCGAGGGATGGGATACGAAAGTAAGGATTTTTTCTTTTAGTAATAAAAGGCCACCGAGCCTTATTTCCTATTTTGTGCAAAAATCTTAGGAAGAGGTTATTACGCAACATTTTCTTTCGCAGCAAATTGGGTTTATATATTATCCCATATTAATCCTTAGGCAATATACTTTTATTGCTTAAAAACATCGTTCATCTAATTACTATTCTCAATCACAATGATTACTGAGATGCTTTCGAATTAGGTTAAAATGAAAGGAAAACCGACAGTCTGCATTTAAATACCAACTTTTCACATAATCGTAAAAAGATTCTTACAAAAGAGTGTAAATCTCAGTTTTATGTATTGTGTAGTTGCATCATGATCCGGCTTTTGTTCGAAAATGTAATCCTTCCTATATTCCCGTGCATTTGGCCATCATACTATTAATTTATTTAGATTGTACTATCATTGATTACTATAATTACATTATTACATCTTGTCGTTCGTGTTATATTTAACTTTTGTATTTTCCTGTCTAGAAGAAAAGTGTTGTAATCGTGAATAAATTGGGCTTGGTACGAAAAGGGGTAAATCAATGCTTTCGGTAAAGTGTGTCCAGCGAGAAGAAAGTTCTTTGTTTTCGTCGGTCTTCGGCCACATTATTAGCAGATACTGGCGAGAACCTGAGAACTAATTGAGGTATATTTTGAAGACCAGCAGGAATAATTCCTGTTTGATGTCAATACTTAATGGAATCAAGTGCGTTACTTAATGTTTAGGAAGAGTATGTTGTAAAATAAAATTAATAAAAAATCGTAAATAAATCTTTTGCTGTATTGTTGGAAAATAGTATATTATGTTACAAGGACGAAAAATGCAGTATTTCGGACGTATTGCGGGAGATTACTGGACGAGGCAAAGCCGAGGCCAGTAACCCGCATAGTCTGAAATACATTTTTCGTCCGTATAACATACGTTATTTTTTATCCGATTGTGTTTTTGCTCGGAATATAAAATAATGTAAAAATTAAGAAAACCAATATATTTCATCTTGCATTGTAATTTTTTGTCCCTTGAATGTTTGAACAATGAAACCTGTAATATGCGTATCCATGGATCTAACAAATAATTAAATTAATATTATCAACTGGCGTTTTATCAATCAGGCGATAGTTTTAACTAATCTTTCGTGTTCTGCTAGTTTTAAAACCTGAAAAACACAATTAAAAATGGAAATAGACGATGATCTTATAAAAGGTACACCACCTGACATTCAAGAAACTGCCAAGGAAGTAATGTTACATTTGTTGCCACAAAAATCTAAGGAAATATATGAAAGAGCTTATAAAAAATTTATGGATTACCGGCAAGAAAAAAATATACAGTCGTTCTCCGAAAACGTCTTCTTGGTCTATATGGCGGAATTATCGAAAACTATGAAGTCATCTACTCTGTGGTCGCAGTATTCTATGCTACGTGCAGTGGTAAATTTAAAACAGAATATTAATATATCTAAATACATGAGATTTCGAGCATTGTTGAAACAGAAAAGTGTTGGATATTGTCCAAAGAAATCAAGGATCCTAACTAGAGAAGAGGTTTACAAATTCCTTTGCCATGCTCCAGATGACAAATACTTAATATTGAAGGTAAATGTAACTATATAATAGTATTTTAAATTTCTGACTAACAATTTTCTTAATTACAGGTTGCTTTTATTTTTGGAATCGCGGGCGCATGTCGTCGAGAAGAACTGGCTCATATGAAAATTGATGACATACAAGATTTGGGAACGGCTTTGTTAATAAAAATTCCCTATAATAAAACAAACAAACCGAGATCATTTACGGTGACTGGAGAATATCTAAAGTATTATAGAAATTATCTGGCTTTACGTCCAACAAATATGAGTGATGGGCGATTTTTTGTGTCTTATCGCAATGGAAAATGTCATAAGCAAGTTGTCGGTATACACAAATTTGGCTCTATACCTCAGGAAATAGCATCTTACTTAAAACTGCCGAATGCCAAGGAATTCACGGGACATTGTTTTAGAAGAACATCGGCCACATTACTTGTAGATGCGGGAGCAGACATAACATCTCTAAAACGGCATGGAGGCTGGAAGTCTTCGGGAGTAACCGAGGGCTACATAGATGATTCCTTAAGTAATAAGTTAGAGCTGACCAAGAAAATATTCAACATTCCACAATCTGACCTGCAGTCAGTCTCGACTCAGGTGTCGCAATCCGTCTCCCAATCGAGTTCAACATTGGAGAATAATATCATAACGGAGACCAAAAATAATAACACATCCTCAAAATCAAATTAACATCACCCCGTTCTTGTTCAAAATTGTTCTAATTGTACATTTAATATAAATATTGTAAATAAATGAATAAAATAAACTGTTGAAAATATTTTAGTGTCCGACAAAATGTTTTTCGGACTAGGACGACAAAGGTTGCCTAGCTACCAGCGCAATAATCAATACCTTATTAAAAAGGTTACCTTTTCGTCCAAATATCTGATCTATAAAACGTCATTTTTTGACACAATCGGATAAAAACATTTTTATTACCTTTTGTAGTAACAGTTTCTATTTTTTCTAACTGAGAACACCGGTCAAAGAATTTAAGCGCCACCCAAAAAAAGAAATAAAAGATAATTATATTTACTTATTGTTTGTTTATTTAACTTGGTCAATGAGTTATACTTAATAATAAATAAAGAGCGCCCTGCGGCAATAAAGTGACAAAAAAATCATTATATTCATCTGGTAGGCGATAAATCTTTCACTTCGCACATAATGTTTCATGTTTAATAAGGTTGTTAATACAGGCATTGTAATTGCTTGTAGATACGTTATTGATTATATATTTTTTGAATGATGAATTGCAACTTGTTAAAAAGGAGGAATGGATTTATTCTTGTTTTAAAATTAGATAAAAAGTTGTTTTATAATGGGAGGAGTCAAAAAATGATATATAAAATGTGTTATAATTGGACCTTAGACAATAGCGTATTTCTACTGGAAATATAGATATCTGCAGCGAATGTTATCATACACGTTTATATTAGGGGAGAAATAACTTAACTTAGGCCCCATTTTAAAATTTTCTTGTAAAGGTAAAAAACTGTTGGTAGTTGGTGAATATATTGATAAAAAACTCTCTACGTCCGGTCAAATGTGACGACAAAAAAAAACTGTTCCTACCGCAATACTTCTCTCCTATCCAAAGTGACTTATTGTTTCCCCCAACGGTATAGTTTTGATAATATAGATAATTTTCCACCTCTATTTTATTGATGGTAGTTTATTTATTCGTTGTTATATTCTTTTTCATATGAATTTCATGTCAAAGGTAGCCAAGATTGCAGGATGTTACAAGAAGATTTTAGCCAGTTTTTGCCGATCAATGAAACCCCGCTATTCGAATTTTCAAACTCTAATATGTCAACATTCACTAACTAAAACCTGAATTTCGGTTCGCTAGAGAGACTGATACTAGCCGTTGAATATAAAATGGAGCAGAACTAAAACTACAACGTCTATCACCAAAAATTCATTTTAGTTTTGCATTTAAAAAAATAAAAATTTTAACCAGATTTCTTTTACGTATTTGCTAAACTTTCCTTTTGTTTTCTATGTATATGTATGTAGGTATACTAGATAACTAATTATTCTTGTCAACAAATGAAAAGCAAATGTTTAAGTATGGCTTGACTACACAATTTTCTAATTTCCTGTGCAAAAAAAACAAAAATATCTTGATCGGTTTACTATTTTTCGTCGAGTAAATACACTTGAAGGGCGAAAAGATGCCAGAAAAAATTGTTAATCCAGAGCTTCCTTTAACATCTCTGACTCTGCAGAAATTTAGGAAAATATAGTATATAAGTCAATTTTACGGTGTTTCAAAAGAGATATTTTTACAGTTCTGTTGAGACTCCGACAGGGTATAAAAGTAACATACTTTATTTTATCGCCAATAAAATTAATTGTTACAAAATATACTTGCAAAAATCTGGAGAAAAACTATTTAGTAGCATTGAGAGGGGCAGAAAAATATTAGAATAGATAACATTTGGCGCTCTTTAGAATTAAATAAATATTTATTTTATTAACCGTGTAATTACATTTTCCTAAATATCTGCAGATCTACTCCAGTGTCACATACCTTAAAATTTACCGTGCGTTACCTGGACACCAATTTAATTGAATTTTCATAATATTAAAATATTTCTTCTCTTGTTCGAAACATAAATTCATGTTGAAAAATCTTTATTTTCATTTTCCAAAATGTAAATATTTTTTTTTTGCTATATAAAAGTTTTGGAAGTCGTTGTGGATAACAGTGGCGGCTCGTCAGGTGAAGTAGGTGAAGGGGCTCTTCACCATAAAAAAAAATAAAACCAGGAGGAGAGTTTTTCGACAATATTAAATATTAATGTACCAATACAGCTACCATTTTAGCTCTTAAAAAATAATTATGTTCGAATTAATAATATTAATTTAATCCGAATGTAGCTATGCATAATAGGGCCACGGTTAACTCCGATGGACAATAATTATAAACACTCGTGCATTTTGGTGCGCCCCAGCCGACCGTGTCCATTAGCTCAAAGTAAGTGAAGACCCAACGCCCAACATGGCTTTGATATTCACCATTGTTATGGTTACGTGACGTCAGTCACGCAAACAGCATGTAACAATTTGCATTATGATGAAGGGCAATTTAAAAATAGATCAGTTGTATGCACCACTGTTTTAGCATTGGTTCGCCTAACCTTAACGCATTTATTTTGAGGGTTCGCGAAACTTACGGTTATAGATATCGTTTTTATGTGATTTACTGTGTGATTAAAAACTTTTGTTTTTATTTTTCAGTTATTTCAGTAGTGTACGTACCACTTAGTTGTGTGTTTTAAAAATGAACCGAATTAACGACATAGTTTGTAATTTATTGGAAACTCCATTCAGTCGTTGGACAGATGAGGATAAGAGAGACGTTTTGTTACACGGGTTTTTAGTCAATGTTTGTTTAAGTACTTGCACTATACCTAGCTCTTCACCATTTTTTAAGACCGCGAGCCGATACTGGTGGATAAGTAAACATCAAAGACATAAAAAATTAAAATTATCGATAATAATTATCGAAAACAACTAAGTACTTATTAACTTAAGTAAGTTCAAATTAAAAAAAAAAAAGATTTTACAACAAACCACACAATATTTATAAACTATTCATTAATTATTGTTTTTTTGAGAAGTTCTCAAGTTCTGTCAAAACAAAATATCGGCCAGTCTATATTTAAATTAATTTCAAATTGAACATCTCGTTTGTTCCAAGAGACAAGGACGCTTAAAAAAGAAAAGTCATCTTAAGGTTATTTACACCTTCAATTTAATAAGAATAAGGTACTCCTGTATCACAACAGTAATAAATTAACGTTATTTATGAACACGGGCAAAGAAAGTAACTAGATAACTGTAATGGAAATGTCCTAAAATGAAAATTAGCCCATTGGCATTTGAAGTGGGGCCTCTTCTCTCTGGCTAACAAAAAAATAATTAACATATTACAAAAAATGGAACCCTTGCACTGTCAATATCTATTAAAAGAGTGTCGATTTTACTTTTCCTCGTTTGCAAATGAATAAAGCATAATTTCTATTGTTTTAAGTTTTTTTTATTATTACCTATCTTAGAAAACTGACTAAATGGGCCATATACATAATATCAACTTTTTTAATGGCTATAAAATATTCAGTTTCACGGCTGTAATTTTCCTTTGAGAAGGTTTTGAAACAAGTAAAATTAAATTGGCAAATGAGTTTGCTCGCCAGTTTTATTTAAACAGTAGGGAAGGGGGGGGGGGATATACCATTTTTAGTTAATCTATTACAAGCTTTTATACGAATTTCTGCTGCACTTTTTGAATAATTTAAGCTTCGTTAAATTATTTTTGTTGCTGTAACAATATCCTTTCGCTACTTTTTACAATAAGAGTTCTAAGGAAGCAATACAATATTGCCAAGGTTTTATTGTATAGTGAAAACTATATAGGTTAAAATAGGAATGCAGTAAGGTAATAGAAATTATTTTTAAAAATGCAATTTTCGAGCCACCTGAATGTTAGTATAAGGATTGTTTAAGTTTAAAGGTTGGAGACAATGATGAAGAGTTTTGAACTTGCATTAGTTTATTTGTTTTAAATTACAACGTTTCAACCGGTATCTCTAGTCGTCTTCAGGTGAATACTAAATAAGTACAGTAACTACAGATCAGATCGGTTTATCCTAGCTAGATGCACGGGAGCATGACTGAGATGGTTGCAGTTTTGCGTTCAGTTCATGCGCGGCAGTGCCGGCGCCAGGATTTTTGAGATGAGAGGGCACAACTGGGTCCGAAGATGTTTAAGTGGACACTACCCAAATGAAAAGTGATTTCTAAAAAAAAAGAAAGGTCACCGGCAGCGTTTCAACGCTCTAGAACGCCATAAGCAGCGGCGACAAACAAAACTTCCCTCTTGTCCTAAGTGACGTCTAAAAAAAGGCCCCCGTTCTCTTAAAAATACCATACAACCACTCTTTACTCATCAAAACTTTCATAGCCAAGACCCTCTCCCCCCGAAAATTTCATTACAAATCGAATCAATCAATTTTGGGGGGGCCCACTCATGTTTCTAGGGTAGGCCAGTGCCCACCGTGCCCCCCCCCCTCCTGGCGCCGCCGCTGATGCGCGGTATTCTAAGTTTACTTTTACTAAACAAAGGTTTCTAGAATTATCTTAAATGAAATGAGAGCTCACTAAAACAACCTGGGGTTCTGGAGTAGCTTTCTTGAACTTCCTTCCGTGTTATTCTTTATACAGGATTTCAGCTTCTGTCCACTTAATATGATGACCAGCTTCATCTGATTTTTCGGTATCTCTTTTGTTTCTGTGTTCTTTGATCCTTATTTCGACTGGTCTTAGTGTCTTCTAGTGCTTTCAGATTCGTAATCTACATCTCAATATACATCGTTCCTAATGAAATCATTAGTTTTGGCTTAGTTAGCGTATAATAATATTTTAGAAATACTTACATATTTTACTACACACCACCCAAAATAAGTGTTTTTTATTGTGAGTGTTTTTGTTGTATCAATTTCAATAATTTCCTTCTTGTAATTACGGTTAAATTGAAATATAACATTAGCCAGTTTTTGCCAACCAACAAAATCCGGCTATTCTCGTTAAAATCTCGGCAACCACTGACTTATGAAACCCGAATTTGGCTTCGTTATAAAGAATGGTACTTGCTGCTCAATATGAAATAGGTTTTTTACCAAATTGTTCTTGTAGTTTCAGAGAAATTTGCTAATGAAATATCTTTTAGCGGGATTTTGTTGGTTAGCAAAAACTGGCTATTATCAAATTCAGCCCGTAAAAGAGTAAGATATACATTACCGTAACTTGTTTATTAAAACCGCTGTATGAACTCGCTATGAATTCATATTGCATCCTTTATAATGTAAATTAAACTAAACAAAAACGTCACTGTTACCAATAAAAAATAACAAAAGCGAATCGATGCCATAAATCCATGTCAATGTTAAAGATCACACCGAGGAATTCCGTACAATGTTTCTTTGTAATGGTCATGTAAGTCGCACCTACATTTTTTTAACACATTGAAAATTTAAATAAATAATTTGTTATTTATTACGGTTTATAGAGGTGTGATTGTTCTAGGATTTATAAATCCTGCTCTCTTGATTAATCATTACTTGCCTGCAGTCGGCCTATTGAGACTTCTAGAATTCTCAACTCCATTTTTGTTTCATCGAGACTCAATTATTTTACTTGTTGTTTATAAGTGTGGGGAAAGTAACAGTTTTCAGATCGCAATTATTTTTAGCACAACGTGTGCACATGTTAAAAAAAACACTAATTGTTTTTGAAAAATTATTTGAATAGAAATTGCTCAGAATTAATTACAAAATATTGGAAAATCAATATAGTGTTGCTAAAAATAAAAATTAAAGAAAAAATTATTTAAATATATATATTATATATAACAAACCAAAAGCACTTTCCAATATTCTTATATTTCTAATTTCTAAAAACTTTTATATATAACCTTTTTTTTCTTACACGATTAATAAACCCATGAAAAGAAACCTCGTTTAAAGGTGTACGTAGTCGTCTTAAGAGTCTTTCGAAAATTTAACACAAACATTTTACTAAGGAATTCACAAGAACGTCTAATTTGACGGATTGAAAATGTATTTTAAAGTTTCAATTATTTAGGTTCAAATTAAATTTCCGCCATGCAGAACATAAAAATAGAAATATTGCGGCTTTTCATGTTAATTTCTTATTTTCCATTAAAATTACAAACGATGTCCCGATATCATCTTAAAAATCTACAATGACGCCGCGCCACTTAATTTTCGTGAAATTCGTTTTTATAATATTTTATATATAAAAAAATACATTTTATAGGAATCGTCAGACACAGATACATTATGCGCGATGTGGTGGAAATGCACTATTGGTTCGTGTAACTCATCAACTACTATTTGATTTTGAGGAAATAATTTAGTAAAAATATTAACATTAACAAATAGAAAAAATAGGTCATGCAACATTTACAATACAATGTATTCATATTTCCATGCATAAGTACGTAAGAGTGCTACTATTCATAATACATGTGCGGAAAATGTACTTTTCCTCACGCTCGTAAAAAAATATTTCTTCTGCATGTAAGTACTTAGCTGAAAAAACTACAGTTGCATGCAGAAAAGGCATTCTTTTCACATTCATTATAGAATATATAAAAGAAATTTGATGTTAAAGATAATCAGAATAATTTTTTACAGTGATGGAGGATACATTTTTTTTAGATCCTTTTTTTCGGAATGAGGAAGCTGTAAGAAAATACACATTTAACTAGCATCAGTTCATTACCAGTGACACAGTTAAAATCAATAAAATTTTAGTGAACTAATTAAAATTAAGAAATTCTGACCTTTATGATAAAAGTGTGGAAATCTGATTCCTATCAAAAAGTTAATAAATTCGAGTAGGTAAGAATATTTTTAAATGTCTAGACATGATTGCACAAACAATTAAATTTTAGCATGTTGATGGATGTAAACGCAAATATTTTTTATAAAATTATTTAATAATAATTCTTATAACGTGCTCAATAAATCAGTGATTGCCTGAAGATATGTAAGTATGGTCAACAGTTTCAAATTTGCACAGTGGTTAGCACCACTAAAAATATATTTTTAATTACAAAATAAATAATTTTTTTAAAACTGTAGATTTTGAAAATCGAGTTTTTAAATTAAAAAAATGAAGCTTCTTTTCGATACACCCGGCAACTTTTTGGAGACCTTGTCAGAGCTCTACATTCTCATTTGTTAAGAATTTACATAACCAAAGAGGTAAGACTATGGCTCATCACCAACTATGGGTAAAAACGTTTTTTTAAGAAGCCTTCATTATTATTGCATTTCCTACGGCTGGTCGTTTCGTAACAATTCGTGTACTGCGCTTAGACGACAAGTTATTAAGCGCACACAATATGCAAGTTACATTTTAGGATTGTATTGTTGGTTCCGTAAGATACATATGTTGTATACTGACTTAATGGTCATCGTAGGAACTTTAAAAATCCCTGGAATGATAGACCACATCGGTAATAGTACATTACATAACAAGTAATGAAAGTGATACTTTTCAAACGAGGAGATATTTAGCACAAGGCGTCAGCCGAGTGCGGAAATTCTCCGAGTTTTAGAGTAGTTAGTTAGTTAGTTATTTGTAGTGTAACTTTTTCATTTTTTCATATTTTATATATCATAGGAAGAACTAATCCTGGATTGACTTCAGGATTAACCATAATAAAAATTTTTAAATTTAATCAAGGAAAGATGCATAAATTTAAAAAATCCACCCAACAAGGAAGATTTGAATTCAAAATAATTCTATAAATTATTTAATGTTTTTATAAAAAAAAGTCAAATACTCCTACGGGATTTGAACCTGTGACTTTGCGATCTGTAGTCTAGAGCTCTATCCTCTACGCTATCGCTACCGATGAAGATTTGTTTTTTAATACATGACACTCTCTTCAGCGCGATTTGTTTATTCTGGTAATAGATTTTCCAGTATAATATTAACATTTTTAATAATTTCAGATGGCGTATTTTTACACTCTAATTCTGAATTACTCGACAAATACATGATAAATAAGTCACTCACTTTACAATTACTGATTTTTAAAATTTGTTATTTTTATTAAATAAATAGGGGTTGTCTGTTAAATTGGCACCATATGTTTAAATTAAATAGTGTGCCTTGATATTTCAACACTAGTGGTGAAATATCTTTTTTAAACTCGCGTGTGATACGCTTTCTAGCCAAATTAACCGTGCTTCTTTTATCATTTTCATAGGCGATCCTAGGAAAACTATTTAACCACATGCAAGAAAGATTATTATCAGAATGGGTTAACTCAAAAATAAAGTTATGAGCGATCAAACGTTAAATAAAATACCGCCAATACAATTGAATGGAAGAATTAATCTCTTTCTTTTTTCAAGTCAATTAAAAATCTCAGACAAATTGCCATAGACAAAGTATGCCGTTCATAAAGACGCTATTGTTGTGTGTGCATAGTTAAAGGCACAAATAAGTAAGTCTTCCCCCTTAAAGGAGGGGATCAAATGGCGGATTTTGTTCTCATCTATAATTTTTTTTTTTTTTTTTTTTTTATGATAAAACACCTGCACTGTAGGAAAAATCCTTTAAGGCGCTCTGGGAGCGGTGCGAGTGCTAAAAAAGCGATTAACGTTGGTCTTGAAACGTTGAAGATTGTATTCATTGGGAAACACGACCTCAGGAAGATCATTCCACAATGATGACGTTCTCCAGATGAAAGAATTCTTGAACAATGAAGTTCGAGGAGTACTAAGCTGAACAACATATGTATGAGCGGCAGCGGTTCGCCGTGTATTTCTGTTTTGCATTGCTCTAGGTGGAATCAAGTGGGCAATGTCAGTCGAACACCTGCCATGGAAATATCTGTAAAAGAGAGCCAAATCACCAACCTGTCTTCGATGCTCCAGGCTATCGAGGGTCTTGGTCAGCTCGGGGTCGCCGATCAGACGAACGGCTCTCCTTTGAATGGAATCCAGTAGCCGAAGGGTGTGCTTGGGTGCAGAGCTCCAGACATGAGAGCAATATTCTAATGATGGTCGAATTTGGGCTTTGTAGAGTGTCAAAAGTTGATGAGGTGTGTACAACCTTTTGGTGCGGAAAAGTACACCAAGTTTCTGTGCAGCTGCCCTGGCAATTGCGGCAACGTGATCATGCCAAGACATATTACCTCCCAGATTGACCCCCAGCAAATTAATAGACGGTGCCAGGGGAATTGCGTGTCCTGCCATGACTATATCCGGTTCTGCAATGTTAACTTTTTTGGAGAAGACTGCTGCCTGGGTTTTCTTAGCATTAAATTCGACTTGGTTACTGTCACCCCAAGCCATAATTTCTTCCAGGTCATTGTTGAGGCGCGATACTTCTTGCTGCCTGCGAAGATGTGCGTCGGCAGCGGATGTTTGGGGAGTCAAGGTAAAAGATGAGACAAGTGTGCTGTCATCAGCAAAGCTATAAATTGGATTTTGGGTTTTCACTAGAAGGTCATTAATATACAGTAAAAAGAGGTTAGGCGACAATATGGACCCTTGAGGAACACCGGCATTGATGGTGAAGGTGTCTGAGAGAAACCCGTCAATCACCACTTGCAGAGAACGGTTCTTAAGGAAGCTGGTTAACCATAAACAAAATCCATTAGGCATACCGTAGGATCGCAATTTACTTAGAAGCCCATCGTGCCAAACACGATCAAAAGCCCTAGAGATGTCCAGTGCAACAGCCCGGGATTCTCCATGATGTTCGATGGTGTTACTCCAAAGATGGGTGACATATGCCAGAAGGTCACCTGTTGATCTGGACTTTCGAAAACCGTATTGATGGTCGCTGATAATGTTAAGCCCTTCGAGATACTTTAGGAGTTGTTGGTTAATAGCTTTCTCCATTACTTTTGAAATTACTGAAAGCAATGCGACGGGTCGGTAGTTGCTTGGCAGGGTCTTTTTACCTTTCTTTGGAATGGGCTGGACACGCGCCGACTTCCAGCAGGATAGAAATATTCCTTTTTTGTAGGATAAGTTAAAAAGTCTACAAAATACTGGTGTAAGTTCATCGGCGCATGTCTTGAGAACAATGATAGGAATTTCGTCTGGACCAGAAGCTTTATTGACGTCGAGTCCTTTAAGAATCCGTTTAACAAGACGCTGACGGAACACGATTTCAGACATTTGCGATTGAACTGAGGGAATGTTGGGTGGTGGTTTTCCCTGAAAGTCTACAGTGGAATGCGAGGAAAACCGTTCAGCAAGTAGGTTTGCTTTATCCCCGGCTGTGGTTGCTATTGTGCCGTCTGAACGTGTTAGAGGTGGAATAGTTGACTTTGTAAAGTTTTGGCTGACGGCCTTAACGACTGACCAAAAGGACCTTGATCCGTTAGGACTGGCAAGAAGTTTGTTTTTGATTCTCTCGTTATGAGCTTCTTTGCTTTGGTCTATCATTTGCTTACATTGGTTTCGGGTGGTAACAAAGATGGCGCGATTTTCAGGAGTAGGGTTTTTACGCCACTGTCGGTAAGCCAGGTTTTTAGATCTGACAGCACGCTCGCAATTCTTGCTAAACCAGGGCTTGCCGTTGGAAGGGCACTTTTTGGAGAAAGGAATAAAGGCCTCCATGCTAGTTAGAATGACGTCGGAGACCTCCTTTGCACAGACAGATGGATCATCCGAAGAAAAGCATACACTTAGCCAGGGAAAGTTGCGAAAATGGTCCTTTAGGTCTTCCCACTTAGCTGATGTATAGTGCCAAATCTTACTTGGTTTAGGAGGTTGTTCAGAACTAATTGGCAGCTCGCTTAGGGTTGAAATAAGTTTGTGATCGGAAGAGCCCAATGGTGGTTGTACGGTGACCGTATATAGGTCTGGATTTGAAGTTAAAAAGAGATCTAAAAGACTAGCAAAATCCCCAGCTCGGTCTGGAACCCGCGTTGGTTCTTCTACGAGTTGAGTTAGACCAGAATTGATCGCAAAAGATTCGGCCTCGCGGCCTTGCTCATCGTTGGTGTTTGAGTATTTAAGCCAGTTGACATTGTGGACGTTAAAGTCGCCAAAGATAGCAACTTCGGCATTCGGATGATTGGTTTGCAAGAAGTCGATTGTGTTGGCTAGTGATGAGAAGAGGGCCCTGTAATGCATGTCGCTTGGAGGACGGTAGAGTCACAGATAGGCAGAGTCACAGTCACGTCGGTCTACAAACCCCCTACAGAAGCGTTTGCTTTTACACCACCACAAAACTTTGATTCTCAGACACATCGACTTGTCATTGGCGATTTTAACAGTCACAGCATCTCATGGGGTTACACAGGGACCGACAAAAACGGAGAAGCATTGGAAGAATGGTGTGAGAGGGGTGATTTCTCCCTTATACATGACTCCAAACTCCCGCATTCTTTCCAAAGTAAAATTTGGAGAAGAGGATACAACCCAGACTTGTGCTTTGCCAGTCAGCAATTAGCTGACCTCTGCGTCAAAAGAGTCTACGATCCTATTCCAAAAACCCAACACCGACCAGTTGGCCTTGAAGTCTATGCCGCCGTAAAAGCGCCAATGATTTCCTTCAGACGCAGATTTAACTTCAAAAAAGTAAACTGGTCAGAATTTGCCAAGATGCTTGACCAGACAGTCGGCAACCTAAAACCGACACCGAAAAACTACGAACAGTTTACTGAGATACTTAAAGAGATCTCTAGGAAGACCATACCGAGAGGATGCAGAACCCAATACATAGCGGGTCTGTCTAACAACACTAGGAATCTCTTGAGTGAGTATACTGAACTCTATGAAGGTGACCCTTTCAGCGAGGATACAATAAACTGTGGCATTGCATTGGTCCAGCAGCTCAGCTCCACAAGGCAAAAATGGATCGAGAAACTGGAGAGTCTAGATATGACACATAGCAGCAAAATAGCTTGGAATTTTATTAAGAAGCTCAACGGAGACCCAGTTGTAAAACAGAACTCTGTTAATGTAACCCCAAACCAAGTAGCTCAACAACTACTCAAAAACGGCAAAACAGAGAAGAAGATCCAGATAGAAAAACTGCAAAGAGACCACGCAATGGAGACTAAGAGCCTGGAACCACCTTTTACAGTTAAAGAGTTTAACGAGGCCGTCAACACAATGAAAAATGGAAAGGCCGCTGAAGTGGACGACATGTGTACGGAACAAATAAAGCAATTTGGTCCGGTGACGAAAAACTGGTTGCTAACTCTTTTTAACAACTGCGTTTCAGACCTTCAAATTCCAAAGTCATGGAGAAAATCTAAAGTGATTGCCCTACTTAAGCCAGGAAAAGACCCGGAATTTGCCAGCAGCTATCGACCAATCTCCCTTCTGTGTCATCTGTTTAAGGTTTATGAACGCCTGGTTTTAAATCGTATAGGAAAACCCATAGAGCCTAAACTCATACCGCAACAAGCAGGTTTTCGACCCGGAAAATCATGTTCTGGCCAGGTCCTTGCACTCACAGAACACATAGAGAAGGGTTTTGAAGAAAAACTTATCACGGGTGTTGCTTTCGTTGACTTATCCGCAGCGTATGATACCGTAAACCATAAAAAACTTTTAATAAAAACGTACAACCTTACCAAAGACTTCAAACTCACGCAAGTAATATCATCTCTACTACAAAACCGGCGTTTCTATGTTGTTCTAAATGGTAAGAAAAGCAGATGGAGAGATCAAAAAAACGGCCTTCCGCAAGGGAGTGTTCTTTCCCCAATCCTCTTTAATATTTACACCAACGACCAGCCTCTTGGAGAAGACTCAGAAAGTTTTGTCTACGCTGACGATCTTGGTTTAGCGGTACAAGATAAGGATTTTTACCTAGTTGAACTGAAACTAGAGGAAGCATTAGAACGGATGGCTCAGTACTACGAAGAAAATACTTTGCGGCCCAATCCAGCGAAAACCCAAGTGAGTGCTTTTCATCTAAGAAACAAACAGGCAAGACGGAGGTTAAAAGTCAGTTGGCAGGGTAGAGAGTTGGAACACACGGATTTCCCAAAATATCTTGGTGTTACTTTGGACCGAACGCTTACCTATAAACAGCACTGTATTAAGACGAGGCAAAAAGTAACATCAAGAAATAATGCTCTCAAAAAACTCGCCTCTAGTAAGTGGGGTGCTCGACCTTTGGTGCTTAAAAGAACGGCAGAGGCGTTAAGTTTTTCCACCGCAGAATACGCCTGCCCAGTATGGAATAGATCGAGCCACGCCCAACAGGTCGACATAGCCCTCAATGAGACATGTCGAATAACCACCGGCTGCATGAAAGCAACACCTTTACCAGCACTCTACAGAGCGGCCGGTTTTGCCAGTCCCCCGATGCGCCGCCAGGTTGCTGAATACACAGAAAAATTTAAGCAGACCTTCGATGAGAGACACCCTCTACACGGGACATACGTGATACATGGAAGGCTAAAATCACGCAAAGGCTTCCTTAAAATGGTTGGTGAGGAACCTCCCGACAATTACCCACTATGTCAAAAAGATCCTGGAGGAATGGACCTAGACTGGCAAACGTGGAAAACATTAAATAGGATCAGAACTGGAGTTGCAGCTGTGAAAACCAACAAAATTAGATGGAACCAAACAGACCATCAAGACGCCTTCTGTGGCTGCGGAGAAGTACAGGACATGGCACATCTTACGAACTGCAGGAACTGCCCCAACACCTGCTCTCTAAATGATTTATGGAATGCAGAACAGAACGCCATTGACGTCGCCCAATATTGGGCGCAAAAACTATGAGTTGTTGTTTTGGACACGAAAAAGTAAAGTAAGGAGGACGGTAAAGGCAGCATATAAACTTAGTGATTTTTTGTGAAGATATTTTAAACCACATTACATCAAAGTCTTTCGGTTCCAGTATCTCCTCCCGTTGGCAGCAAAGATCATCTCGAATGAACAGACAGACCCCAAAGTTGCGTCTAAAACGGAAGTGAAAATCATATCCAGGATATAAATAGCTGACGGTGTTCGTTGACGCTCTGACTTTTGTCTCGGTCAGTGCAAGCACATGAGGCTTGGAAGATTGTAAGTGCTGGTGGACTGAATTGATGTTAGTGTTAAGCCCTCTAATATTGCAGAAATCAATTTTGAAGTTGTTACTTTTGGGTCTGTTAGCAACTGCAGGCGCCACACCATTTCCTCGTTGAGTGTTGTTGGAGGAACCCAGTAAATTGTCGGAAATGGTGGATAATTCAATAATTTCGCTTGATGAAGCCACAGGACCAGCCCCCACCCGGAGATCCGATCGGGGGGCGAGTTTACCTCCGGAATATTTTGATCTTGGAGCTTCCATCATGCTTCTTTCATACGGACCCACCCTGGAAACCGGAAACATCAGCACAGCGACGAAACGTTAACTCAAAGAGCAACTTCACGCCGCGTAAACTGATGCAATGGTATCTCACCGGGCGATGCCGGGTGGGCCAGCATCTTCCATTTGTATTTATTTGTTAATTTTTTGTTATTTAGTTTATTAAATGCCTTAAATTCTTGTACATTTGAAACTGCCGGGCTATTTTATTACAATATACTTTATATTTAATAAAACACTTTGAATAAAGTCACAAAATAGAAAAGGTCAGTTTGAATAATGCAGGCTTAAAACAACGTGGAACAGCTGATCATTACAGATATATTAATGAACTAAAGGCCACCAGGAAGAGTAGGCATTCATCAAATCGTAAACCTATGTGACACGATATTGTTAAGTTGACATTCTTGGAAATTAATTTTTCTTTTGTTATAAGGAAGGCAGTATTACTTTTAAAATATGTGTTAATATGTAGTTTGTTTAAATATATTAAAAAGTAAAATAAAACGTTTCATATAAATGATGAATAATGTTTAAATTCAGTACGTGTATAATTATTTTCATGCTCAATAACTTCATCGTTGTTATTTCTTATTGGAATTTAAAAATACTAGTTAAAGAATAATATTAACGATATAATAAGGCAGTACAGATAATACATGACTGGTTTAGTTACTTATTATATGAAATGAATACAAGAATTTGAGAAATTCCAAAAATACAAGCTATAACTTTTTTCCTCCATTTCAGATGCCGAAGACGTCCTTTTCGTGCGATGGAAGAACTTCTGGATATTATGCGGATGTGTCTACAGGTTGTCAGGTACAGAAACTGTGAAAGAAAGTGTGTAGAACTCTATAGTTGTGGGTTAATCCAATATAAGTTGTCATGGATATAGGGGCGGGAGGGGGTCATTATTATTTTTTTTACTAATTTGCTTATACTTACAATGTGTTAGTTAAGTTCGTTAACAATCTTTAGGGGTAATACCTTGTATAATTTTAGGACAAAAGTCAGTGGCGTCATAAAAAATATGGCGGGAAGGGGGGCTTGCGTGTTAAGAAAAAATAATAATTGTGGTACAAAATTACAAAGTTCAACTCTAAAACAGGGTGTTTCTACAAAAATCGTCCATGTAAAAATACCACTCTCAACAAAAATCTAATGTAAAAATACCACTCTCAACAAAAATCTAATGTAAAAATACCACTCTCAACAAAAATCTACCCATTTTCTTATCTGTGAGGAATATAAAATATTTCGGAATGCTTAGGCTTTCTACATCACAATAATAGTCGGGACAACGCTTCACCCTCCTAGAATACTGATGTCCCTATATCAAATATGATAAAAACAATTTTTTTAGGTGTACCATATGTGCGATGGGCTGGGACGACAATTCACCTACAGATGTCCCAGTAAGACACTCTTTCAACAAAGAATGTTGGTTTGCGATCACTGGTATATGGTTAACTGTAGTAAGGCAGAAGAAGACTACAGGTAAATCAATTACGAGGAAAATTATAAAAATAAATTTACAACTCCATAATGAAAACAACTTACTCTACATAGCCATTCTTATATATTTTGTGGATTTTTGAGTTAGGTTAAATGTTTATTTACCTCTATACTACCAAGTGGTAGATACTACTGTTATTAATATAAAATATTCCTGGGTAGCGTAACACAAATATCCTCCTGCTTTACGACAGAGTTCACCAAATAGCCAAACTTCCTTGAGCTGTACCATTCACCTTATTGTTCGGATTTGGCTGCGGCTGATTTCCATATATCAAGAAATTTTACAAAATGTAGGTATTCATGTCTGTTTTCAAAACCAGCGTGAAACATTTTTTTTTACTCCTACACGGATATTTGTAGTTTCCCTTACAGTAAAGTGATTGGATAGACTGGTTTAAACCCCGATCTCTGAATTTTATTTTTTTTTCGTAAGGTTTGTAACTTGGGTCGTAGAAAAATTATACTGTACCACTGGAGTGTATTATCCATATCGTGCTCGGAAGTTTGAGTGCTCCGATAAGGGCGTCGTACTCAATTTACTTCCTCGTGCGATATAGACATTATATCCACTGACCGTATTCACCTAAGGACGACTGGAGATACTTGCAAGTTAACATGCTGTTATTTAAATCAAATAAAGACAATGCAAGTCCAGAACTCTCCTTTCATTCATATCCACTCTTATTCTACGAACTACTATTTTTTTAAGGAATTAAATCGGCATAAGTTCACTGAATTTAAAAGAAAATTTGTTGAAAAATAAAATTATCAAAATTTGTTTAACTCTATTATTTCTAAGGTAAAAAGAAAACTTTCTTTAATCTTTAATTAAGAGCAATTTATTTAACATTTAAAATAATGTCACTATACTTACTTACCGCATTACGACAACGATGTTATTTTATGGAGGTAAAAAAATGGATGCCGAGGATTTTAACTCATATATTTATCAATTACCACATCTAATGTCAATAGGTTAAACTAACATAAAAGGACGTAAAGATGTCTATGTTTTATTTCAACATTAAAATGTCGCAAAAATAAGTTTTAAATATACTAAATCGTATCTGAATTGTGGCAAAAATATGTTTAAGGGTCTAAGGGATTTTTCACTCACAACTTACATTAATACAGTTTATGCAAAAACTATAAAAGCTTTGTAATAGTAGTAACAAGATTGCGCTATGTGATATACTTTGAAACATCTTTATTTGTTCTGTTGTGAGAAAAAGTATACTTTCAATACTCTAATAATTATTGTTTTTATTTTTTCGGTAATAGCTTTTTCTGGATTTAATTTAACAAGAGTCTTATTTTAACTTTAGTTTTTATAACCAAGGTTGACATAATAATTTTGTATATTGATTCATTTATTTGGATTGTGATGACAGGTGTCAAATTATTAATTTTGTAAGAGTAATGCATTTTTCTACTCCTATATTAGTAAACATTGTTTTCTCTCCAACATGGAAATTTGCTGTTTCCTTTACACTTAAGTGACGGGTAAAGTAGGCTATTCCAGTTAACTGTGCGGCAAAATTTTATAACAATCCTAGATAGGTAATGAAACTGACCAATCACAGTAGTCAATTACAGAGAAGCCATTGTTGTTCTTAAAAGTACTGACTATTATATTATTTTTACTGAGGCTCCGCCTTCTTTTTCAAGACACTAAATTATATAATTTAAATGCATATGGTACATTAATTTCTTCAATATAATAAAATCTAGACGCATTTATAATAGATTTATCAATAATGCAACCTGCTGAATGTACATAGAAAATTAAATTCATGTAGCATCATTTATCAGTTGATTTTCCCATAACTAGTTTAACGTTTCGATAGTCGAGAGTTAGAGCGTTTGACTATGGAACCAATGGTCGTGAGTTCGAGCCCGGCAACCTGAAAACTTTTTTTTACATTTTTTAGCATAAGGTTTGTAAGTTTGGTCGTAGAAAAAATATACTGTTTAACTTGAGTGGATTGTCCATATTGCCCTCGGAAGTTTGAGCACTACGCCTACGGCGTCGTGCTCAATTTACTTCCTCGTGCGATATGGACATCATATCAGCTCTTGTTGTACAAACTACTATTAAATAATTGTGAGACAGATACAGGGTGATAAAATACGAAAATGTCGTTATTCGATTAAGTTCTAATTATTGTAAAACTAAAACCTCGAAAGGTTTTTTTTACACTTAAACCAGGATTCTTGGAAAGCCCAGAAATAAAGAAAAATAATTTTTGGAAGAAAATGATGTTGCCGTGAAATATTAAATTTAAATTTGCACTGTTTAAGTTACCACCTTGTATTGTGGAATAAAAATGCATACGAAACAAAAAACAACAAAACTAATCAATCTACCCTAAGACCAAGCAATAACCCTAATACGTTTCAAACCTCATTCGAATATCTTTAGCATTTCCGGAGATATTTAATTTCAAATATAGACTAAAAATATTACTTACAAAGTGTTACAAAGTTTTCAACAGTTTATAAGGATAATATGACAATTTTCAAAAAATTATATGCAGCAGTTTTTGAAATATTCTACACTTTTGTATTATAAATAGAATATCTAAAAGTTACTGTCTCTGTTTTTGTGGTTAATTTAGAAAAAATTATGTCTCTTTATATTAAAAATATTGCATTCTTTCGAACCGAATCCTTTTTAGTGACGGATTTTTAAAAACTTTTTAAATTTGAACTCTACACTGTAAAAAAGTATGGTAAAATTTTATATTTACTGTATTTTTTCGATGTATAATCAAGAATTATTTATTTTCACTATATATAAGTTATATTTTTATGGGTAAAAAATATTTCTTTACAGATATTGTAAATTTAAAACTTTTATGAAAATTGACTAGCCAAAAAATTTTTCGCCGCTATTTGTTATGCCAAATTACAGCTATTTATTTTTTACAGTATTTATAATGAAAATATATTTTGAACTAATCTTTTTTTGGGTTTTTGGTATCGGATTACCAAGAGATGACGCTAACCAAACAACCCAAGAATCATAGGCTTTAGTATAAAAACTTTCGTTTTTTATGGTATGAACACCTGTAATGACGAGAACAAGTTCGAAACTGGCCTGCAGGTGGTGACATGCTATTAATAGTAAAGTTTTCACTTCTTGGTAGCATTATGTAATCGGATTTGTACTTTAATATCTAACAGTGCTAGACGAAATATAACCTTTCTTACACAACTAATAGTGTAATATTTTTACAGTATATGTGGTGGTAATAAATTGCCAACGATAAATAGTGTAATTCTTTTTAACAGTTTACACATATATTGTAGAATTTGAGAACGTAATTTTTATTAAAAAAAAATTATTTCCAATATTTTTCAAATGCAAACCCAAAAGTGATGACTTAAATTTTAAATATTTTAGTGCCAATTTATTAATCGGTCAGAGAGGAAAACCATTTGTAGAAGACCTACAGTTTCATCGCACCCCGCGACCGGATTTGATAGATCCGAGTAACTCTGACTACAACACCTACAGGATAGGACAAGAGGAAACACAGGCAACAAAGAATGTCGTTGGTACGTTAAAAATATAATTAAGAGTAAGGGCGCATTTGCCATTTTATTTTTTGGTTAATAGTTTGTTATTTTTCGCTTTATTTAAAAATCTGAAAAATACCGATCATTGGGGCCTAATTGGTTAATTGTGGGTAGAAAAACTGGTTTATTCAATATTTATTTTATATCCACAGTAGACTCTAGAATTCTAGATAATCCTACACCTCGGATTTATTTTTGTGTACTTTTTATTAAACATAATAAATGCCACAGCGTCCATAGTATTTCTGAAAAAACTACTGAAATTTTATTTTTCAAACTTTGCGAGTTTGCTTTTTTTTATATGACCTCTTTAACTAAATTATTGGCGTTTTCCTATCACTTTCGGTTATACCGGAAGTCGCTGTCGGTATTGTATGTTTGGTATTTTACATATGATAAGTATATGATTATTTTTACAATATCGGCATTTGAAAAATGATGAAGTTATGGAATTTTGATAGGCTATAGTATCTTGGTGAAGCGAAAAACTGTTTGCACATTCCAACGTTGGTTTTGACTAAAGTAAAAAAATTACTTTCGGTTAAACTGAACATCCGAAATTAATATTTTAAATAGAAAATAATTATTAAGGGCAGGAATGTCAAAGCGGTTTTTTTCTATTATTTCCTTTAACTTCGTACAACCCGCTGCACTCTATATGAAAGCAGATAATAATTTTGGACTTAGGGTATAGTGATCAGTAATTATTTTCATTTTTTCAATTTCTTTGCGTCGAAGATAGCTCTTCCGCTCTTTCCTTTTATATACTTCGAACTTTGTAGGGTCCGCTTTTGTTTTCCCTTTTCCCCCATTCGTTTCATATTTAATCCGACTTATTCTCTTCGTTTCATATCAGTTCAAAATGATAAAAGGTATTGTTTATCCATATAAGATTTATTTCATCTCCGTTATTATTAGCCTCCTCAATCATCGACTGATAAGAGGGACCACCCCATAACGGAGTTAAAATTACATTATTTTTAGCTTTAAAAATATTAAATAAATAAATATTACTTTTTTTTTTCTTGTGTAATTTTTTTCTCTTCGTTCGCTACCAGGACCATTCCCGAGGGAACCTACAGCTTAACGTGGGTTCCAAACCACGATCCTCAGTCATGCGACACCCCCAAGGGCTATCAACCCTTGGTTTCTTGCCACTGCATGATCTACCTATTGGGGAGTAGTATTATTATTCATATGAAAAAATACCATATGCAAAATATTACGTCTTGAACATCACTCCTTAATTTTCTTATATATAATTAAAGTTTGCTCTGTGTCATATCACGTAGTATGAATAGCCCGCTCTCCCGCCATGTATCGTAGCTTTAAAGTTTTTTAAATTTGCAAGCTCCCTATCCATCAGGTAACTCGATTTTGGTTGATACCGTAATTCTAGAATTTCAGGATGTAAGAAATATGTTTGATGCCTTATATTGGCACGGCGTCAGTAAAGGTGTCTATGCACTACTGTTTTTTTGTAATATGACTGCACCCGATTAATCCAGCGATTTCTTTATATTCCTCAGGTGCTGACGAAGATAACGATTCAAGAGCCACTACTGACGATCCGAATTATTCTCCTCCGAGCCATTGGTCAACGGAAATTCCTCTGAGCTCCCAAAGCAAAAGGGACGAAAGTGACACAGCGGTACCAGGCCTGGTCAAGCAAGTTTTTTATATGACCAATTATAATACCAGAGGGTTAAGTAACGATTTTAAACCAAAAGCTAAAGGTATCGATTTCAACTCTGTCAATAGAAATGGTGAGTTGAGTTGAAATAACTGCTATTTTGATTGGTTCAATTAAAGAAACCAACGAGAAATTCTCCATGTACTATAAAAGTAATAGATTGAAACGTACGGAAAGCCTGTGCAAATATCGCGGACGCGACGTCGGTAAAAAATGCACCTTTTACCGACACCTAGTATTGGTAGCTTTATGCCGTAGAACGTGAAGAAGTCACGAAAATATTAACGAACGCTAACATTTTACGACCTCAAATTACTTTAAACGTCAAAAAACAAACTCACACAATGGAGAAGGTCTTGGCGATAACAATCATACCATACCCAGACTTTAACCTTTCAATTTGGCGCTGGGCAATTGTAAATAAAATCTATCTAAATTTTTTTTCTGTCCTCTGTTTTCACGTATTTTGCAACATAACTGTCCTTTTTTAACCAGCCTTAACTAGAACTCAGGAGCAGCCAAGCTGCCTACTTCTCATGTGTCGAATAAATCACCGACAACAATGAGCTAAGGAGTCTAGAGGATCAATATGATAACTGGACATCGAACCTGTCACATTGCCAAGCCAGATCACTGATGAGCAATCAGACGATTGACCATCTATAGGCGGAGATCCTTTGCGGGCCGCGGCCTTAGGATGGTCGCGCGTCTCTGATGAGTAGGACGAAACAACGAAAGGATTTAGATGTTAACGGAAGAGGACAGGGCATACCGTTGTTAGCAGTGAGTCATATCGACCCGTAAACTGCCATTCCCCACTGACAAGGTGAGGGGACAGCGGGTAATAGACGAAGGGGTGCACAGCATGCAAACCCCGGACGCTCAGCGCCGTGGAGAGCTACCAATAAACTAATCGTTTACCGATAGGTACGTCCATCGGGTTTTTGCAGGTACCATGGCTAGCCTGTCATTTAATTTGATGTTAACATTCCTTGCCTCACTTAAAATGAAATGTGAGGTCATCCTTGTTTCTGATTCTGAGTGCTCATCATTGATCTGGCTTGGCAACGTGACACATTCGATGTCTAGTTATCATAACTGTCCTTTTGTTTCTTTATATGATTTTTAAATATTAATTTTCTTGTAAAAAAATCTCTGCCTTAGATTACTCTCTAGATGACTCTGAGGCGAGTCATTAAAACTACATCACTTTAATCTGCCTGGCACTTCCGTCGCATAAGGCAAGGAATACCAACATGATATTCTTTTATAGGAAGTAAAAGAGGTTTATAAACTGCACGACACGTAAAATATATTATACCTACCACAGTACATCTAAAATTGTACTAAATAGTTGTTTTTTTTTCAATAAAAACATCAACACGTAAAAATCTCACAAAAATACATAAAAATGAACACAGAAAATAATTACCAATCCAGTTATGCTCGGGTTGAAGCGCCAGCTGCTTCAAATTTGTATTTGAAGACTCTCCTTTGGCAAAACCTTAACTGTATATAAATAGTAATATAGGTAGGTACTGAATGTATATGTGATGCAGCCAGGCTAAGGCAAGGCAGACCAAGATATTATTTTTAAGACAATTAGTTCTTTTAAATAAATTAGTAACAACGACACTCGGTGTCGCTGCTTACTGCATTCAAATTTTAATAGATTGGCTGATTATTCTTAAAATTATTTGTCCAAGTTTTTATGGGTAAACGATGGTATCTACTTAAAACCTACTTAAACTGCAGTCCTGGAAAGTGCGCAAAGGTAAGAAAAATCAAACAAAGGTATTCTTTTACAAGGCAAAATCTATTAATAAATAACTAAGTAATTTAAAATAAGATAAAATTTAAAAAACGGATATTGCTTAAAATTTTGTGCTGTCGGCTCTTGAACTATTATTTTTCCTATTATTAATCTTCGCGTTCTTAACTTTATGGTATACATTATTTTATTTTTATGATAGTTACAACTTATTTTATAGGGTTTAAAAAAAAAACTTTTTACGTAATATATCATAAAAATAAATATTATACTTAAACAAGTATATCATCTATTTTATTGTATTAATAACCTATATAATTTATTTATATTAGTTGCGATTTTGATCGACTTCAAAGGAGGATGAGATTCCTCAGTCGACCTGGGGTGGAATTCCGTTCAAGTTATCTAGTTGCATCGAATCGACATTGTCGCTATTGGAATTACGTTCACAGTTTGCGATCGAAAGAAAGCTACTTGTTTCAAATCAATCAATTTTATTAATTTTAAGGAATAGTTAAAAAGTACTTGAATTTCAAAAGCCCATATTTTCATCAAAATGCAATAAATCTGTTCCATTTTGAATTTATTCGATAGGGTGTCTCTTGGGCCACAAAAAGAAATGTGTGTGACTTTACTATAAGTCTTTTTTATACAGGGTGATAGCTAAAATATCTAGCTGTGTAAAATCTGCTGATTTTTAAATTGATGTTTTTAAGATAAGAAGCTATGGAAATTGATTGTATTATTGTGTTGGTTACAGCTATGAGTTAGGTACTTACTGTTCTCATTATAGCGCAGTGCCGTTTATGTTAATTAAAAAAAAATTAAAATTACCAAAAGAATCGTTATTTTGGGAATTAGGCTGGTATGAAACACTTTTTTGTGTCCTTCGCCCTCAAGAACGGGGGGAAAGTGGGTTTTATAGCAGCGCAATTGGCAATGATATAATTGCAATAATATTTCTCTGTGCTTTATATTTTAAAAACATGAATTTTACCAAATTTTCCACTGCATGGAACTGTTAATAATCAGACATCAAAAAACATGGCATTAAAAAAACTAGTAATTTACGTATTTATAATTTATTATAATTTCCTTATACCTATAAAATATTTTATCGCCAACCGACCGAGTAAAGCTATACATTATCAAAGTTAGTTCCGGCAGTAAACAAACACTTTATTTTATCTGCCGCATAAAGTATTACCCTGCCATTTCTCATAGTAGGTCAAATTTTTTAAGGGGTGCTTTGGAATACGCACGTGGTCGGCCAAACTTTTGTGATAATATGTCAAATTTAGGCCAAAATGGTTTTTTTTTGTCGTCGAATTGTAAAGATATTTTAACCTTTCGAGCTTGAATTCGTACTAATGAAACTTCTACTTTACATTTTGACCAAATATAAGGCAAGAACTATTAAATATTTTACGCAGACCTGATTCTAAATTAGGTCTACAGCTCGTCTTTTCTATTAATTTAACATGGGGGAAAAAACATCTATTTTCTTAGAGCGGTCTGCCTTACGTAAAACGGTGATAAACGGTTGGCGATAAAATTTTGTATGCACCACGTCAGTAAAGTGTCTTTATCGACTCGCCTGTTATTCGCCTCGCTCGCTTCGCTCGCTCATCTCATAATTTCAGACTTGTCCGATAAAGAATCACTTTACTGTCTTGGTACATAAATAACTATTTTGCTTGACATTTTCAATTTTTAATTAATAAAAATGTATTTTTAAGATAACAACTTTAATTCAAATGTGAACAGAGGAGCCACCAAGGCAAATTCAAACAAAAATGAAAATATATTCAGAGAACAACAACATTTTGAAAATATCGAAAATGTACAAAGTCAAGAAAATAATTTTCAAGGGAAAGTAAATTTTCCGTCAAATTTCAAAGCTACGACACCGGTATATCCAAAATATGTAGATGTAGATATGTCAAAATTCTTTGAATTTACGAACCCTCTGAAAGAAAACCAGGCGCAACATGAAGAAGAAATTTCTGTGAATTTTCCGTCACGATTCAAAGGTTTGTAAAGATATTTAGTGTAAAACAAATTGATAAGTGACTTAAATTACAAGGCAACAAGTTGAAAAGTTAATGGAACTACAAGAAGATAATAATAGTTTCTTAGAGCGGTCTGCCTTACGTAAAACGGTGATAAACGGTTGGCGATAAAATTTTGTATGCACCACGTCAGTAAAGTGTCTTTATCGACTCGCCTGTTATTCGCCTATACATTTATTAAATAGTAAATAAAATTTTTAAGCAAAAGTTACAGCCAAAATATGCTGTAATGTCGGAAAAACCATTATTTTTATCGGCCAAGCTTTTAGAAATTTCAACTTGGAATAAAATATAACACATATGTCCGCAGAAAAGTTTGCATGGTTCAAACTTTTTATGCATATTATGTTTCTTGAAAAATCTTTTGTCGGCATCATGTTCGCCATGATCCACAACTAGTGTTTTACTCTCGTCTCGCAATTTTCTCGCCACGTTCTCGCGAGACGAGAAAAAAATTATGCGAGAACGAGAAATATTGCTAACATCAATGTAGTAACTAGAATTTGCTTTATTTTTAATTTTATCAAAATATTACAGAATTAAAGTAAAAAATAAAAATTTAAGATAGGAACGTGAAAGCGTTTTTTTTTTTAAAGCACCGGCACCGGTAAGATGCTATACTTTAGGTATTACCAAAAATAAACGATACCTTTCTTGTGATGTTTAGAATTTTATTATACCTACAATAATTTTCTGTGTGCCTTATTTTTCTTCAGCTACAACCCCTGTATACCCTGAGCACGTTGACTCCGATCCATCTAGAATTTCGGAATTTGACATACAGTTTGAACAGAATCCTATTGAAACTGTTTCTGTTAATTTCCCGTCAAATTTTCAAGGTTGGTTGAAATACAGAAAAACATCATTATTTTAGCACTAGAACATTTTTCCTATTTTCTGAAGCATTTCGTGTCATTTTTCTAATATATCTCAGATGTATACCTGTTTTTAACAATATTTTTGAAAACTGACTATAGAATAATTATTTTGTACACAAAAACTATAAATAATTTGGAAAAAAATTTATGAAAAAGTCGAAATATGAGAATACAATTAAAAAAGATTTTCCATTTCAAGTATTCATGAAATTAAAAAAAAAATCCTTTATAATCCTAATAACTTTTTTAAATATATTTTTATAAAAATATGTCATAATTTTTGCAGACATATCCTTAAAAACTTTTTTTTAATATTTGGCTATGTAGTGTATGGGATTTCGTTGTATATTTTCCACTCGCTCATTGCATATACAATATGTTCGAAGATGGAACTTAGAAGAGGACATATGGACCAAATTTTGAAAGATATGAAGTAATGTTACTTCTAATAAAAGTTCTTCCTTGTAAGCAGGCCCGCGCCGTACATAAGGGCAAAGTCGTGTGGTGCACGACGGCGCCGAGGCGCCGAAAAGCCTTAAAACTCAAAAGTAAAAAAAAGATAAAGCAACAAACAACATTGTCAAAACAAAATTTATAATGATAAAAAAAAAACAGTAAGGAATTGCTAGCTATTACATTGTTTTTTATTTGTTTATTATTTTATTTTTTCTCTTTGAGACGAGGGAACCGAATTTCTCGAAAATAATATATTGTTTTGTTTGTCGATCAGTTTCGTCCTGTGATATATAAACGAGTATTTTTTATGTTTTAAATATTTTTTTTATTTCTTGTGCTTTTGTATCATATATTACATTTGAAACTAAAATACAAAAATTTTGAGTTGTAATACTGTTAGAATATATTTCTGTTTTCTATAAGTTTATAATTATGTTATGTATCTCAATGAGAAAATACTTGTATGGCTTGTACTTGTAAAATATAAGAATAAATTTATGAATATACTTTTTAAAATTATTGTTCAATTCAATAGTGGATAATAATACCTAACTTAACCCGTATCTGTACTCACATATGAACGTTGAACGAATTTGGGGCGTTATTTTAAATTTGCACAAGGGCGCCAAAAGTGCTAGGCGCGGGCCTGATTGTAAGATTCACAGGGATCATAAAAAATACGTTAGTTTGCATATAAGTAGACCTGCCCTGTTTGTCATTTTCAAAAGAATAAATTTGCAATTAAATCTTTTGCAAAAGTACAAGTATTTATTTTTAAAAAAATTTAATATTTTAAGTATCGAGGTTTATCTTATCACCTTAGTATTGGATTACCAGTGGCGCCGGTTCAAAAATTGTAATGGGCTAGCATAAACGAGCCCAATCTATTTAGGATAGGCAACTATACTTCTTTCCCCGATAAAAACTTATCCCTCTCCCAAAACTTCTCTCTTAATAAAAAAAAACATAATACGTAAATTAATCCCCTAAGAACAATTGGGTAGGCACCCTTAATTTTAGGATGGGCCGGCGCCCACGCTGGCACTGCCACTTGATTAGAAAATCATGAATTAAGCTAACCGTGTCAATTGATTGTGAGAAAATAATATAAAAAATTGCCTGGTTTTTATTTATTGTTTAAAATATGTATGCAACTCCACATAAATGTAATAAGAGACATGTAAAATTGTAATAAAACTAGTTACTTTTAATATTAAATTTTTTAATGACATTTTGTAACGTAAGAACAAAAAAAAAACCGTCAAAGTAAACCTCGAAAATTGTTCCACATGTTCTGAATTACTCCTTTTTCAGTTATTTTGTGATTTAGAACATGCCTACGATTTTGTAAAGCCAACTTTAAGGATTTTTTTTTTATCTTACGAACATATTTTGTGTCCAAATATTTATCCTAGAGCCATGTTTTTTAAAATATTAATAAAAACAGCGGAATAGGTATCAGTGATACATATAAAAATTGCAGCGATGTTTTTAATATCAAAGAATAAATTTTTTCTTGATTTATATTAAATTTACATTATTAAATATACTTAGTTTGAATTCATTATTAAAAATCACACATACATAATATTATTATCAATTTAACGGTGGATAGCAATCACACGAGTAAGAAATCTACAAAAATATTTTTTTGTCAGACGATATTTAACTTTTTTTTTATATCGTTACCGTTACGCATCCTGTCTAAATAAGTTACATTTTTGGTTGGATTTCTCCAATTAGGCAATCCAACGATGTGTCAAAATAGCGGCTGGTTAACAAATACTGCTTTGTAATTGGTACACGTGACCATAAAAATAAAGCTACTGGTGGCATTTAACGGGTGACTCAATGCTTTTTGCCATCCAACCGCCATATTGAATCACGTGGTTTGGATTCTCTAATGTCAGAAATAACGAATTACAATAATTATTTTTCCTAACCCATTAAAGTAAGTAACTGACAAAATATAAATTTAATTTAAGTAGTCTTTACAATAGACTAAAGTTGGATTTACTAAGCGGGTTAAGGCCTAATACACATACATTTTTAGGTTTTTGCGCCAGCTGACAAAGCAACAGAGAAAACTAAAAGCTTATAAAATAATCTAGAAAGGTACTTCAAAATCTGATCAGATTAAAACGTTACTTCTTAAAGAAATACCGGAAGATAAACAAAAGCAAAAAAATCCAGAAGTCTTGCAGACTTTAATGTCGGCCACAGACACGCGCGTTTATCAACGTCTGTTTGCGGATGTTGATAATGCACGCGCATTCAAAAAAGTCCATACAATCATTTACTTCGTGCATCAACGCGCTCTGTGTCTGTGGCCGGCTTTAGCTCGGATTAATAGTCCTGATTGAAACCAAACCATAGTTATTTTCGCATCAGCCTTATTTCTTTTGAGAATTTATAGTCTGGCCATCACCCTTAAAATTTGCCCTTCAAGATTCATCAATGATCGTGTAGGGTTTGCAAATTTGTCAATACGTCGTATTTATTCAAAATCGGGGAAGTAAACTGAAAGGTAGTTCTTAAGATGTGTAGCTGTCCACCGTTAACTGCGCAAGTATATTTGACAAAATTTACCATACCTATATAATAACTAGATTTTTTCTATACAGCTACAACACCAGTATATCCTAATCATGTAGAATTAGATCCCTCTAAGTTGTCAGAGTTTGATCTCTTACCGAATGAGCAAGAAATTGATGATGAATATATTTCAATAAATTTCCCATCAAGATTTCGAGGTTTGTTATTGGGGATAATTGGCAACAAAATTCTTACTAATCTTAAAAATAAGGTAAAGGAAGCGGTTATATTTTGGCATTTAAATTCATATAAAAATTACATACAAATGTACATAATATGTATAAACATCGAAACCAACATATCATTCTAGGTACAAGAGATAATTATTTTTTTCCTAAAGCCCACAGAACTGTTAATTTGGTGTTATAATTCCGAGTATAAATATTATGTATATTTACAGATATATATTAATAAATGACAGCTATATTATATATTTTGTAAGAAAAAAAGACACAAAGTCTCGGCCTTAAAAAGCTATATTAGCATACTGTTTTTCTGGAATATGGAATATTGCAAATATTTAAAAAATACTGATTATATTTTTTTAAATTGAAATACTTAAAAACGGCACACCTAGGAAGAACAAACCCGTCTAGTAAGTAAAACAGCCAACCACCATTTTGTGCTCTGATCACAATCAGCTAGCACATTTTTGATTTTTTTTTACTTTTTAGTATGTTTTCCAAAACTAAAATTAAACTCAAAATGTTTCCGAAGTATTTGTTATAATACTCTACTTCCTAATTTTTAAGATTTTTAATTTTACTTTCATCATGTAAATTAATTTAAAAACTTTTTATTTCTTCTTTTTTCTGTTCCTCAGTTTAAATATGCAATGTCGAGGGTCTCTCTTCATGTAACACATTAATTTGATTTCGCTGATGATGAAGGCTTTTACCTTCGAAACATGTACGATATGACACTAAGGTTTTTCTAAATAAGAAATCCTTCTAATAAACTAGTGGAGCAGACTGTGTGTATGTTTTCCCTTATTAAAAGATATGATATATAGTTAGATTATTTTTTATAATTGGGAAAACACGACATTTTTTATATTACTTTTAGCAGATCCTGAACAAATTGTTTAAAATTAATTTTGGATTAAACTTAATTGTTCCAAAAATACGAGTTTTGGCATAATTTTTTGAATGGTTTCAGAAAAATTAGAAATAATGATGAGAAATTTAAAGTTTGACCAAAGTAAAAGTAATTATTAAAAATAACTTTTAAAAATTATTTGATCTCTTAAATCTAGTCTCTATACAAGGTAAGACAAAAAATAGGTGTTTTTTTAGTTTTTTGAATAGAAGGCAGTATCTTTGTATTCAGACATAAATTTTAATTCTAAACAACTTTACAAATGAAAATTGGTACTTTACTCTACTCTACTTACTTTTTTCAATGTTAATAAAGAGCTTTTTTCAAGAATAACATTTTCTGTGAAATTATTAATAAAAAAGTTTTCCATATGAAGCGAAAGCGTTTTTAAAATATTTGCAAAATTGCATATACTTTTTGACACCATGTATAAGATGAAGAGACGTAGGATACGAGCATAGGTCATATACTTTAATAATTAGTTAAATTTCTGCGGGCTTTATTTCTAAAAATCCTATTCGTATCTACTTTTCAATACAATTCACAGCATGAACATTTTTAACATATTTATCCGACACAACATTGGGAACCCTATTGTAAAATATATAAACGTAATTCTATAAGCATGTATCGAGTTAGAAACTCAATTTTATGTAGGTACCTCTGTAATATAGTGGTTTGGTATAATATAGAAAAGCTAACCTTAAACTAAATCACTCTTGGGTGGTAACATTAATTTTCATATACCGGGTCAGTCAACGAAGGCGGGAAGGAATATTACATCTTAATCGAAGAACTTCTTAATAAAAATATAAATACAGAATGAATGAATGGAATTAAAATCGGAATATTTTTCCAATATTTTTTTTTAATTTTACATAGGTACACATCCAAAAAAAAATGTGACAAACTAAACTTGTATTTTTTTAAAGGAATACCATGTATATTATTGCATTTTTTAATTGTACTAAAAATTCTACATTTATTTTTTTTATATAGCACGCTGCATCTAAATTCAACTGATTTTAAAAAATTACATTTTCCGAAAATCGATCGGAAATATTGACATTCTTGATAACATTTCTGAAAGAAATACACTTAGTCGTTGCTAGGCAACGGAAAATAACTGTTAGGAAATATTTATTATTGTACTGTAAGGAATAGTAAATTCTGTAACGAGATTGGAATGAAAATTTGATCTGAGTGAAAGATTCCGAATGCGAGCGTAGCGAGCGTGAGGAACCACGAGTATCGAATTTTTATTCTAACCGAGTAGGAGACTATATTTTCTCCACGACCAAAAATACTATTCGCAATATTTGTAATTTCGGATGGAGTATTATCCAGTTCCATATAAGATTCATCCGATTTTTCACTCATATTTTGACTTGCACTAAAATTTGTCTGCTGACATTGACAGTTTCGAAATTCATGGCAACCTATGTCGTTTAGATCAATTACAGAATATTCATTCCGTATCTTGTTGTGGAATTAAAATACACGCAAAACGCATAAGAAGCAAGTGTTTCAGAATAAATATTCCAACTCAAGAGCGACAATTTTAACATTCTATTATCAAAAATGATTTTGGAATTATTGCATTCAGTAATGGTCGTGGAGAAATATTATTTCTGTACGGCTACTTGTAAACTAAAATGTGTATTACTGTGTTTCCATAGTTACAATAAAAATATTTAATGGCAATTTATTTGTAAAAAAAGTTAATAATATTATTTTAACAAGTTGATTGTAATAAGTTATATACTTTTAATAATTTTCGATTTACGAAAAAATAGTATTATACCTCGTAGAAATAGCCACATTCCCGGACTCTCGGCTTGCGCCTTGACATACAATCTTTACGGTCGTCCAGGAATCTTCAGCTTTTCCTACTAGGTATACAATGTACTATTATCCCACTTTGACAGGCTGCATCTTTAAAAAAACTATTTTTACACAAGATGCATCCTTGACGCTGCAGCCTGTCAAAGATGGGATAAATGTCATTTTTTTAAATGCCAATATCTCTCAAAATGAATCAAATTTATAGATGTGCTATATAAAATAGGTGTAGAATTCTTAGTATAATCAGAAAATAATATAATATACAGAGTGTTCTGTTTAAAAAATACCAGTTTAGTGCGTCATTCTTTTTTGAGCCACACTGTATAATGTAAAATATTTTTAAATTATGCCGCTTTTAATTCAAGACCTCATGCTATTATAGTATTAAAAAGTTTGATAAAGATGTAATGTTCAGTCCCCGCTTCGTTGGCAGACCCGGTATAGAGTACCTCTACTTGTAGTGTGTAAATATTAGATCCATCCAGATTCAGTATTTGTCATTCCCATCAGAAGAAGATTCTAAGTTATAGTTTGTTATAAAGAAAAGTTGACTTTAAGTTCATGATGTAGATATACCATATTTTTGACTCTTTCAGGTTTTGGTTTGTTTCTCGCACTCATTACGGGATTCTGTTATTTCTTTAATACTTATATTAACGTTATTTTTTATATATTGCAGCTACCACGCCTGTTTACCCACAGCATGTTGACCAAGACTTGACAAAGTTTTCAGGACTGGAAGAAGTCCCACCCGAAAAAAATTCAGAGGAAGATATCGTAGTAAATTTTGCTTCAAATTTTAAAGGTTTGTATCTTAGCTGTCAACGGCTACAGCTCTTTCATAATCTAGACTCCAAGTAATTTATAGTAAGTTGCTTTTATAATATGGTAATGTCCTTTAGACTGTTTACCAAGCTCGATTCTAATAGTTTTAAACTAAAGAAATGCTCATATATGCGTACTTAAGTTCATCAAAACCAAAGTCTTAATAAGTCCTATGCCACTTTAAAATACACAGCTTTTAATACTTCTTTGACTCTTTCACGCATTACGATTTCACTAAACGGAACTGCCAGTGACTAACACTGAGTAAGACTAAGACTGTCCTGTAAACTATAAACTAAGACAGACTAAAACTAACTGAACGAAATCTCAGACCAATTACCGTAGACAATGTATTCATCAAGAAGCTATATTGTTATGTGTTCAGTGTTCATAGTTAAGGGCACATTTGCAACGCAAATTAAAAGGGTTGGATCAATTGTGACGCGCGGAGTAGTAGATGAAATCGAGAGGATATAACTTGTAACGTTCTTTGGCCACAGTTCGTCAAGTCACAAACATGGCCGATTTTGTTCTTACCTGAGAAATGTCAGTTAGTTTGTCAACTAGTCGCAATTTTAAATTGTTAAAACGTGAAATGGAACATTATGAAAGTAATATATGTTGTTTATTCCCGAGGAGTGTTGACAAAGTGCAGCTGCTGATTTGACGTTATGAATATTACTCTTTGTTATAGTAGGTACAGCCAGTACAGTGGTTGCGCGTCGTGTAGAACGTTGTGGTGAAGAGATACTTAAGTTACATGACCGTGTTTAATGACTTCTATGCATTGTTGTACAAGAAGTATTAATTTAGGAATCACCTTGTATATGCGCACCATTACAAGTTTTCAGGTTTTTTTTTCAAGTTATGAATGGAAGAAAATATAATTTTAAATGTACTATGGAAGTTAAAACTATATTTTGAGAAAACGAAAACACTTAAGAAACTGTTCTATGACCTAGATATTTTTCATAATATTTGTTAACTGACATCGCTAGAGCTGTCAAACTTTTCTTATTTTAGCTACAACTCCAGTGTACCCCAAAGAAGTCGATGTTGATTTATCCAAATTTTTGGAACCTGTGGAACTACCGTTAGAGGACAAGGCGATTAAAAATAATTCTGTCAATTTTGCTTCAGATTTCAAAGGTTCAAATATTATTTTTTAAACTCTTCTTAACTTTTAAAAATTTTATTTTTTAACATAACATTCTTTAATCTCAGCGCAGTTGCACCAGCAGCTAGAAGTAGGACTTTATTCCATGAATAAATAATGTATAACTGCTTTGTGAACTATTTTATATGGAATAAAGGCGCAAGTTAAAGAAAATTTACGAAAAAAATCGTCTTATTACTTAATTTAAAAGCTATAATTTTTTATAATATTTTTAGCAACTACTCCTGTGTACCCTTTAAGCGTTGATCCTACTTCCCCCAACCCAGATGAAGCCGGACTGTTACCTCCGAAATCATCTGAGCCCGAAATTGATATCAGTCAAGCGGAAAACAGCATCCATGTCAACTTTGCCTCAAATTTTCAAGCAACCACGCCCAACTATCCAACAAGTGTAGAGCCCACTAGTCCTGATCCAAATGAGGTTGGGCTGGTAGTACCCCAACTTAACGGTAACAGTTTAATATATTTAGTCAGAAAATTTTCAGATGACGTTTTCCCTGTTCCAAGAAAATCGTCAAATTTTTTTGTCTTTGCTTAGCCCGTACCAAACAACCTTATTTTAACCATCTATACTTTTTAAAACCTTATTTTAACGTTTTATGTTTCGTAGACTATGAAAGATATGTTTCCTTTTCCGTTGGTCTATATTATGTCGCTTTTGTCGGTCAGCGTGAAAGTTGAAAAACTACTTTGTAGGAAAGTAACAAATTTTTAACCCTTAAATTGAAAAAAGAAATAATTTGTAATGAAAAGTAGTAATGAGGTATTAGATGACGAGAAAGCGAGAAAACGTATTTGAAAAAAGCGTTTTAGCTCCATGCTTATTTACAAACTTTAAAGCAAATCTTCAAAAATTACCATTGAACAAAAATAAATTAAACTTTTTTTTTAATTTTTCATTTGTTAAGAATGATTTTAGGAGAGTAAAACTTCGTTAAAATTAGAAAAAACCGTTCTTTGTAAGCATATTATTTCAAAAATAACTATATGCTTTTAGATAGAGGGGAGTTCTTTAAAATTCCTTTTTGATTTTATTTTTATGGTAGAAACCTATTTTAAGACTGTTTTCCAGACTATTACTAATACGAACTATTATTGATGTTTGTTTGTTTGTTCTGGGTTACTAATGGCCACTTGTCGAACATTCAGCCAGCTTGCTCTTGGACCTACAGCTTAACGCGGGTCCGAACCACGATCCTCAGTCATGCGACACCCCCCGTCATGAACTTTCCGCGCTCTATTCATTACATTTCATTCGTTAAAGTTCCATTTTCTTATCTAGATGACGAACAAGATCCCATCATTCCCAGCTCAGACATTCAACCTCCAAACTTCGACCAGACCTTCAGCAAAAGATCGGATGAATACGATCCATCCGTCGTGGGAAACACATTTAACAGCAAACAACTCACAGAGTTCATGATCACGATGAAGCCCGAACAGCTCCGGGACCTCAAGGAGTTGTGGCATATCCCGGATTACGATTTTCCGCTAGAGACTGCGTCCAGACCGAGTTATGGTAGTGATTATAGTTCGTTTCAGGCGAAGTCCGTAAATACGAGGTAATATGGACATGGTGCGAATGAATAAACAATTTGATATTATGTTAACAAAGGACAGTATCGATTGTGATTCCGTGATGCAGTCGCTAAATAAAGTTCTGTAGAATTTAAGTATATTTTGCAACAGGTGATAAACAGGTAAAGTCCGCATCATATCAGATATTTTTAAAAAAAATAAATCTAAGAAAACTTAGACTTCTTGTTTGCTTATTTTTAATTTAATATTATTACCCTATAGGAGTTCTAGATCACAGAGGGTAGTGTTTACATGTAAATTCCCATAAGAAAATTTAAGGTTCGAGCTGGATTTTTATATCCATTTTAAGGCATGGTACTTTAAGCCTCTCCCGAAGGTACAGCGTAACCCATGCACAAGGTAATGATCCTGCTAGAGACTTACAGCTAATTCGTGAGGATATCTACAGTTCCCAAGGTCGCGCTAGCTAGTCGCAACTACCGAGTCATATTTCCATCATGTTATTTTTTTTTTGGGAATTTGGGATACCTCACAACAAGGTCAACGTCCTAATCACCGATCATGCTATCTTCCTACGATGACGTCACAAACGATTAAAACTATTATTATTGTGAGGTATTCCGAGAAAAATGACATGGTGGATATATGACTCGGTAGTTGCGACTAGCTAGCGCGACCTTGGGAACTGTAGGTAGCGTCACGAATTAGCTGTAAGTCTCTAGCAGGATCATTACCTTGTGCATGGGCTACTCTGTACCTTCGCGAGAGGCTTAAAGTGCCACGCCTTAAAATTGATATCAAAATGCAGATCGAACCTTAAATTTTCTTATGGGAATTTACATGTAAAAACTACCCTCTGTGATCTGGAACTCCTATAGGGTATCTACTAATATCATATCTGTGTCAAATAATAAAAATTTCGATTGATTTTGAGTTTTTGCACGTTTTCTAACGCGTCTTCTTTTTGTCCCGTTCGATTTTAACCAAACCTTATTAAAATTATTTAAATATTAAATATTTATAATGTTAATTAATTCTATTAAGGTCTCTCCGATCAAAACTGACTTCTGAAAACAAAACCTGCTCCCTTCATTGCCAAATGGTACTATCGATTGTTAAATATAAACTATCGATAGTTCGATAGCGATAATTTTTTAAGAACTATCGATAGTTTACTAGTATCAACAAAATATGATCTTTTATTAGCAATGTAATTTACAGAAACTTTATGGGCGACTGTATTAGATACTATTGGTAAATGGTAAGTTGTATGAGTGGCCAAATAAGGTTACCAGATAAAGAAATATTTTATACAGCTTACCTATTACTCACTAATTTGTATATAATATAAGGAAAGAAACATAGTCAAATCCAAATAAATTTAAGAATTATCTTTTAGTTCCTTTAGTTTTAATTTAGTAAGTCAAAATAACTTACGATTATTGCAAATATAGTAGATACTATAAAACATTAAAAGGATTTGTCAATAAGATCTTCATAATAGGTGTGGTGTTTAAATTTGTATAAATATGATTTTTTTGGGAATAAAATATTTTTAATTTCAATTCAAAAAAGAATAATAATTTTAATAAGAAATGACAAATCTGAGTAGTGAGTATATATATATAGATTCTTTTAATTTTATTTTTCATTTAATATTTACCATTTTATCAAAGTTATTTTGACTCCCTGTATATGCGACTGCTGATGTTTATTTAGCGTCAAAATAAATGTATAATGGAATAAATTTAAAATTTGGTGAAATGATAAAAAATATATTTTCATAAAACAAGTAAAAAAATTAAGAGTCCATTGGAGGTTGAGCATACTTAAGATAAATCCACCACAGTACTCACCAAACATGTTATATTACAACAACATTTGGTTACATTGTTTAAAAGTAACCTTTGTTACATTTTTAAGAGTAGGTATAGCTAAAGACGACATTAGTTTTCTTATTTCAGACTGGTATTATTAAGTTATATTTTCTTAATAGAAGTGTCCACCTCGACACTATAGATGTCGCTCCGGGTTACGTGCTCTCACTTTACGCCTTTGATATTTTTAACATAGTTGCGTGCGCAATTAACTTTAATCTCATATTCTCATTGAAGAGCTATAATGTGGCCGAATGCAGCTAGGGATCTAGTAAGGACAATATGGCATGGGTTTTGCTGCAATGTAGTACTATTATGTGACATTTAATATCACTTATTTGTTATATTAAAACCTGAGACATATTAATCTATTGCATATATATATTACAATCACCGTAACATCCACATACCTCCGAATGTCACATTATTACAATAATATATTCTATAAGTGTTTTGTTGAGGTAACAAAACGTTGTTTGGTGGGTATGTAGGGTAACCTCGGGTGAATGCCAGGCACTCGGGTAATCCCGGCCGCCAAATATTACTTAGATAGTACGATGTAAATCCAATCACTCGTAGGTTAAATGTCAGTTATCAAGCGAACATATCAAGTAGTGGAGAGGGCACATCGGAATCGGATGTTTTAAAGAATCGGATACTTTGGAATGGACTACTTTCAGGAATCGAATACTTTATAGAGCACCGAGTACCTACGTAAAATTTATTTTTATTGAATAGTCCAATATACTAGCACAGTCACTACGATTGCAGCTAACTACCTATCAGCATTCGCTTAAGGGTCTCGTTTGCAACAAATAAATATAAAAAATGTCCAACAAATCTTTTTGTATGCATGTAATATTACATTACGTAATAGGTGTTGTAAATAACATATTACGCGGGAATGAAAAAGTTAAGCACGAAGCCGCATAGCGGCCTTTACCTACGATCATATTTATTAAAACTAAAAAGAAAATATACTGATACTTTGTGAAGAGATAAAAAGTTAATGTATTTATCCTTTTACCTCAGCTTTTGTGAAAGCAGCCGCCTACGACTCTTTTCCCCATTTTGAAAGGAGAGCGTTGCAAGGTAATGTGTACTTTTGTTGAAAATAAGGTGGTTTTGTTTACTGTGCGATTTATTTTACGAAAATCATGCGATTTACTTTACAGTAAGTACGTAAAGTTTAACTTAATTAGATATAGGTAGTAAGTTATTTGCTATTTAGGGTAGTGATCGTAGGTAAAAAGTATTTGTCTGGCATAAATGCTTATTGTAAGATGGATACTTTAAAATAATTAATGTAATTTATAGTAATACTGTCATTGTAAGATGTATTCTGTAACAAATTTTATTAAACTATTGGCTTGACAAAAATAACCCATAACTAAATCATATGTACAATATTGCAAAGACTCTGGGTAAATTATTGGTATTTAGAGATGCTTTAGGAAGATAGTTCTTCACGAACAGTAATGTATTTACTATAAAACTTATAGAAAAGAATAGCAAGTTTAAACGTCTAATTAAGTATATATTTTAAAAAATGTGGGGTATTTAAAACAATATACGTTCAATTTTGAAAGCCATTATCTTTTAACACAGACTTATACAGGGTGATTCCTAAGTTGATACTTCTTATTTAGCTGTGTATAGAAGGCATTAAAATAAAAAACATTTTCAAATACATTTTTTCAAAAAACTTAAAAATAGCCGAGTTACAAAAGTCAAAATCTAAGTGCGGGCCTGGTAATCAAAACGTAGCCCTTTACTCTATATTGTTTTTGTCCTTTTTTTGTATTGTTAGTATATTAGTCATGCATTTTACGAGTCGGTCGTCAGTTCTTTATTTTGGCGGCTGCTATTCGCTGCTGTGTGTTTTTCTGAAGTAAGTTAATTTTTAATTGGTGACACGTGAAATATGGTAAAATTTGAAAACAATAAACTAAAAAATATGGTGCTAATTTAGAGTAAGTGTTTTTAAAGTGCGGCGTTTGCGTAATGTTATGCAACGGGTAAGTTAGGCAGAACTGTATTTGATTCATAGGGTAATAAATGTAAGTACCTTATTTTGGAGTTTTTTGAAAAAATGTATTTGAACATGTTGTTTATTTTAATGCCTTCTATACACAGCTAAAAAAAAGTATCAACTTAGGAATCACCCTGTATAGATACGTACACCGACAAGGTATGGGGACTTTCAAGCTATTACATTGGAAAATGGAACCCACTTAAAGAAAATAATGAAACCGTCTCCCCTGGCATATTATTGTTAACTAATCCTTTAATTGTATTTACAAACCTATAACTTATCAGCATTCAGTTTTTTTAAAGTGTATATTACGGAATACATTAATTTTAACGTATAAAGCTAAACGTATTGGCGATGTTTAAGAGTTATTGATGTGATAATAAGCCAGTTAGTGTTTTGAAAATGTAAATTTCTTTAAAAAATACTTACTTTCTTTAATAAATTCTAACATTAGAAATCCATGCAAGGTAGAAAACATGTAAATAAAAATATTTTAAAAGTAGTAAAACACTGTAGTTATTATATTATAGGATAAATAAATATTATAGACAATTCTTAACCTAAATAATTATGTCTAATGATTTTGTTTAAAAAATGTTTTCCGTAACTTTAGAACACCCAATTTCGAAAGTTTAAATATAGATATTCTTGTTCGCAAGTATTAATTATTTTGAAAAGGTTCTTGGGTGATTGGGTACCTAGAATACCTAGATGTTCGTTTTCTTCATGGACTTCTAAATAACCATGTAAAAGCACCAAATTTGTTCAAGGGCAAGGGCAACCAGCTCTCAAAATCTGTTTAATGTTAGGTTTCACCGTACAAACTATGGCCAGAATTCAGCTCTTACCAGACTGGCTAAATTGTGAATGTTTTGACTATAGATTTGGAATTCTTTAATACATCGAAACCTAGATTCAAATCTAAAGTTAAGAAGTTATTATTGTAATATGTATTGTCTGGTCTGAAGAATTGACAATATTGAAAGACTGTTATGTCTACTTTTGTATATTTTAAATCAATGTTACATTTTATATTAGGCACTCATGTAAATGTTATTTTACCGTTAATAAATATTTCATTTCATTTCACAACAAATAAAAAACCATGGTTAGTGGTACCCAAGACCCGTTCCAAAATAATTAATATTTGTGAACAAGAATATCTATTTTTAACTCATAAACTTCGTGACAAATTCGTCATTTTATTATCAAATGCCAAATTTATTCTTTTATGTATTTGACAAAACAATGTTACCAGTACCTACAAGTGCAAATAAAAATAACTTACCTAAATCACAATGTTTTTTTTTTATCCCCTCCTCTTTCAGAATGAACAAAAAACGGTTTTTACAAGTAACCAAGTCGAATTTAATGCTAAGAAAACCCAGGCAGCAGTCTTCTCCAAAAAGGTTAACATTGCAGAACCGGATATAGTTATGGCAGGACACGCAATTCCCCTGGCACCGTCTATTAATTTGCTGGGGGTCAATCTGGGAGGTAATATGTCTTGGCATAATCACGTTGCCGCAATTGCCAAGACAGCTGCACAGAAACTTGGTGTACTTTTCCGCACCAAAAGGTTGTACACACCTAATCAACTTTTGACACTCTACAAAGCCCAGATTCGACCATCATTAGAATATTGCTCTCATGTCTGGAGCTCTGCACCTAAGCACACCCTTCGGCTACTGGATTCCATTCAAAGGAGAGCCGTTCGTCTGATCGGCGACCCCGAGCTGACCAAGACCCTCGATAGCCTGGAGCATCGAAGACAGGTTGGTGATTTGGCTCTCTTTTACAGATATTTCCATGGCAGGTGTTCGACTGACATTGCCCACTTGATTCCACCTAGAGCAATGCAAAACAGAAATACACGGCAAACCACTGCCGCTCATCCATATGTTGTTCAGCTTAGTACTCCTCGAACTTCATTGTTCAAGAATTCTTTCATCTGGAGAACGTCATCTTTGTGGAATGATCTTCCTGAAGTCGTGTTTCCCAATGAATACAATCTTCAACGTTTCAAGACCAACGTTAATCGCTTTTTTCGCACTCGCACCGCTCCCAGAGCGCCTTAAAGGATTTTTCCTACAGTGCAGGTGTTTTATCATAAAAAAAAAAAAAAAAAAAAAAAAAACTAAATCGATATGAATTTTAGCGTTGCCTAGCTCGTCCTCTGTAATTATGACGTGTGTCTTTACAGGTAATAGGGAAAATTTACTTTGAAAAATATTACTCAAGCAAAAGCTAATATGAAACGATTCACAAAAAAACAATATTTTTTAACCTCTAACTTTAACTAACCTATTCCTAACCGTATGGATGCATAGTGCCAGAACCGGATATTCATACTAAGTAACGTCACACAGCGAACTTTAATCATCTATAAAGAATTAAGGAGTAATATTCAAGAGGTAATATTTTGTATGTTATTTTTACATTTACTAAACATTTTTATCCGATAAAAGACATGTGTAAGTTCTCTTTTTGAATTCAAAATTTTTACTTTACAAAAAGTCAAAAAGAGAGTTGGCTATCGTCTTCTTAGAGCGTTAAGAAATGTATTAATGGAAAAAAAATTGACCGAAGGAATATATTATGAAAGCAGAGGATGTACTATGAATAAAATATTAATGTTTCCATTGTATGTAGTGGATATAGATAGGATTTAATTAATAAATCAAACCCGGTATACATGGGTTCGTCAAAAGTACTATCTATCGATATAATATGGTTAACCTAAGCAATAATAGTAAAATTAAACTAAAAATGAAATATAATTTTATAAGACTCTCCCTGTTTATAGCAAACCCAAAATATACAGGGTTTTGAGCTGGGCTAATAATTAATCTACATACAAAATTTCGTCATTCCCGGTCATATAAATTGACCTTTCGAACCAACAAACCGACAGGCAGACAGACCGACGGAAATGGGAAACATGTTCTTTTGCGATCTAGGGACCCTAAAACGTCGACATTTCATATCTAAAAAAAAAAATGTTCACCATAAAAATACTTTTTCTTACGAGAAAAGTAAAAATTACAATTTTTTACAAAAATATTTTATATTTTTTAATTTTTAAAACAATTTCCCCTCCCCGAAAAAAGTTTCTACAGCTTATGACAATATGTAAGTTGTAGGTAAAAAAATGAAAATTTGACCAGTTTGAAAAATAAATATATATTTTATAAATGTGCAACTTAACATTTTTTTAAAACTACCAGACAAAATTATATCTCTTAAATAGGTACCAATACCATACTCCGTATCGGTATTATGGTGCTACAAATTCGGGTGCGAACAAGGGGATCTCGAAAACGGTAAGGGATACGAATATGGTTAAATTGAGGCAAAGTTGCGTATTTTGACGCTTAATATTTTCGTTAAAAAAATTTGTAAATATTTCAAATACCTTCGGAGATATACGAAAAAAAAAATTTAGTTTTGGTTTTTTAATTTTTTGCGCCTTTATTTTTGACTTAGGAAAAAAACAAAAAACACGTTCTCATAACTGTTTTTTATGTTCTGCAAGATTTCATTATTACTTTTTAAATTCGACGTGTCATTGTTTAGATATCAATTTTTTTAAACACGGACCTGGAATTTTAAAAACAGTTTTAGGCGCTTCTAAGATTTAGACATTTATTACAATTTAAAGGTTTTCAAAATGTTACAGTTTTGTCATCAATTAATATTTCAAACTATCATTTTTTTTACTATTACGGCCCTGGCAATTATTTTTAGGAATAGGTACTTAAATATTAAAATTACATTACAGGAAATTATGGTGTTTGGACCGTTTATTACTTCAATAAGATTTACCGTAAAAAATATTCTAGAAAGTAAGTTTTTAAGGAATAAGAAGTAATTCTATTTTTTATTAATATTTTGTAATTATAACATATTATAAGTCCTTACAACTAGACCGAAATACTGTAAAACAGAAAAAAATTAATGCTTCCGAGTGAACAACGGGAGCTAGTTTGTTTTAAAAATAATTTCAATTTTTTTTACTGTTTATAACGCCTGATGATGCTAGTTCAGATGAAACATGTAAGTACTAAAAATAAACAGACAGAAAAATGTTTGTAGCCGAGACTTTGGGTCTTTTTTCTTACAAAATATCAAATATTCGGCTTCTTTAAGTAAAAATGGACGGATTGTTCAAATCAGACAATTTTTTTTAGTTTGGCTAGTGTTCAGGAGCGTAATGATATAAAAGATAATTTGAAAAAATGTGTGATTAGATGACAAAAGGTTAAAATTTCAAAAACCTTTAAATTGTATTAAATTTCTAAAGCCCAAAAGTCCCTAAAACTGGGTTTATAATTCCAGGTCCGTATTTAAAAAAATTAACTTTGGATTTTTTTTTTCGGTTATCTCCGAAAGTGTTGATAATTGTGTAAAGTAAGTAAAGTGGGATAATTTACAATTCTCTTTCGCCAAATTATTAAACCCCAAAATACGCAACTTTACCTTAATTTAACCATCTTCGTATCTCTTACCGTTTTCGAGATCTCCCTTGTATACACACCAATTTGTAGCACCCTGTCTATAATATTTTTGAATAATAGAGAACAGTAATTAAAAACGTATTTATTTAAATATTCCATAGCGAAAAACAATCCCGTGAATAATGAAACATTATTTTTCCAAAATGTCAGACTAACGATTTTCATTAAAGAGTCGCAGAAAGAAACATTTTTTACTGCTGCCTATTAAAAAATGTATTATAACATTAAAAATATTTGTCATTCTCAACGATTTTTAAAATACTCAATACTCATCACAATTATTCTTTATATTATAACCCGCGTTTTTCAAATTTGTAGCCTTTAATAATAAAATATTAACTAATATCTAAAAAATATATAAAATTTACTAAAATGAATGAACAATAATTTCTTTTTTTAACTAAGGAAGCCAAGAGGTCCAAGTTTTATTGTGAAATATACAGAGTGATTCACGGTAAATGACCTATTAGAAGCCCTCTAAAACTAGTACAGTAATCTTATTGATAACCTTGCCCTGGAAATAACTAACCCTACGCTTGCAAAAAGAATATACAGGGTATTTCACTTAAATTTGCAATGCTTATAACTGTAAAACGAATAATTGAGAGTTACTTTCTGTAAAAAGGTTGTGAATAATGTAGTCAGAATCTATAAATTCTAGTAAAAATTAGACACCAGTGATGCCCAGGCATCGTGGCGCTTTAAAATGTTAATCGATGGTAGGTACCTTGAAAGGTTCTTGTAATTTGCTCTATTTTGATATCTCCACTCGTTTTTGTACAATCGGTCAAATAGTAAATTTATTTTATTTTTTTATGGTTCTTTTCTTTCTTTCTTTCAAAATAACTTTATTTGTTTGTGTTACATAGTTTATCATTTTGTGCCTAACTAACTATAATTACAATGTATTGTATTATATAATGTATCTCTGAGTTGGCTAGGTCTCGCAACATTGAAACGCAATGCTGGGGCTTGTGGTAACCCAACGGTAGGCGCAAATAAGATTTTTAATATAATCTATCGGACAGTTCCAGTAACCTATACACCGCCATAAAAGAAATAGGTTTTGCAACAGCTCAGCTGGAAGAAAGTCAGTTAATAAAGCTTTAATTTGTTACGTTTTTTTTTCATGGTCTTTGCTGGAAAACGCTTTGAAAAACCAGCCTTGAATTAATCAGTATAGCGTAGCAAATTTTCATCCAAGGATTTTAAAAATTTTATTTTTTTTAATGTGGGCTGGATTTGGAACTTGGTGGAGTTAGGGGCACGTGCTTTAAAATGAAAATTGAAAATATTTTAATTTATTTATCTTGCCGGAATATGTGAAGCCTATTATAGATTGGTTTATGTGTTATGTTATCTGTTATTCGGGTGTGGGTGATGTTTTGTGTTAGGGGTGCGTTTTGTACATGCCTTTCGTAAAACTTAGTTGAAATGTCCTGTACGTATTGTCTAAGGTACGGTGTGTTTGTTGCGGTATTCGTAATGGTGTTGCCAGTCCAGCTGTTAGTATTTGTCTGAGTATTATATTTTGTAGTTTCTGTAGTCTGTTAAATTGTGTATCTGAAATACTGCACCAAACCGGTGCGGCGTAAGTTATTATTGGTTTTATTACCTAGTTAAAAATGGTCAGTTTTTTTTATGGTTCTATGTAGGCAATTATCAAAAAATACATAAAACAATATTAAAGAAATGTTTAAGTATTTATTATAAACCACTTTTAAAACTGTAATTAAACATTTCGTTAGTAAGGACCATTATAAGGTATTTTGTTAAATGGTTTAAATTATTACTTTAAAAATAACAAGTTACATCGACTAGCGATGACTAAAACAGTATTAACAAACAGTGGTCGGCAAGATCACCGGACTTGACCCCACTGGATTGTTTCCTTGGGCACATTTCAAAGTTGTATATGAAAACCTCATAGAAGACATTGCAGATTTTGTAAAAGATGTACGCATCTTGTGCTCTTCCAGAAAGAACCCTTTTGAACGCTATAAGAACTTTGTTGAGAAACTTCGACGCCTGTATAAGAGCCGAAGGGAAGCAGTTTAAAGAATTTGTATAATTTATTACTAGAAATTACTTTACACTCTGATCATCAGTAATAAATATCCGATGTTATTTTTGAAGTAAATATTTAATAAATAATTTTAAAAAGTTTACCCGATGATGAGCTTTTACAAATGAAACGACTATTTAACCTTTTAAAATGAATTATAATCGAGCATTTGATAATTGGCCTAATAAGTTTTTATTTCTTTTTCTAGATATTTCCCTAAAGGACTATAAAATTTCATATAAATCGATCGATTATATCTCAAAACCTAGTAAAAATAGAAGGTTTGAGCAAAAAATATCTTAGAATTAAACGAACTTTTGAAATTTAATACTTTCAAGGTACTTCCATTGATTAACATTTTAATGGCGTCACAACGCAATCACTGGCTTGAGTTTAATATTTACTGGAATTTATAGAGACCGACTACCCCTACCAAAATATTTTTACAGAAATAAATTATTCCAATTTATTGTAATGATATAAAGTCTTGCAAGTTTTCATTACATTTTTGGAATATTTTAAAAAAAGAATATTTCCAATTTTTGGTATTAAAGGTCATGGCGAAAAAAATATTAAGCTCAAATTTGGGCATAGAAATGAAATAATCGCCAGACGAATAAAAAATGATGAAGAATAGTGTCTAATACTCTTAAGAGTTTTGAAGTAAAAATTCGTGTTTTGTTTGTTATTGTTATACAGGGCATGGTATTTATTTAATTTACCAATACATGGGCGTCCAATAGGGGGGCTCTTGCCACACTGGCTAATCAAAAAATTATCGACCTTTACCAACATTTCCAATAAGAAATTTAATTCCCATTTAACCTTTATTAGAAGTCACTTTTTGAAGGGGACAGTAGATTTGTCCTCTATATCGCGTTGCGCCCCTTTTAAGTTATTTGGGTTAGAGAAAAAGTGTCATTTTTAAAGTTTTCTTTTAAATCCAGTAGCTTCGTTGCCGAATTGTTTAAATATATGAGATACAAAGTGGTTTGTTAAATACGTTTAAAATTAATTGCTATAATAACCCAATAGATTTTAATCGTAGACATTTTTTTTAACTTTCTAATTTTCTTCTTTTCCACAAAATAGCATTATCGGTTTTTCTTAAATATCATTTCTTATAACTGAATTACCATAGTCAACGTTTTGGGATTTTTTTTTGAGAGTACGTTTATGACCCTAGATAGTTACGTTTCGGAAAAAAATATATTATTATCAGAAAAATAGGTATAAAACCTCCTTGATTTTTAATATTAAATTTTGTAATTTAAATGATGTAATAATTTTTTCCGAAACCTCAGTAAGTTGGGTTGAGTTTGTATTTGGGGTAAAACGTACTCTTAAAACTAAAAATCCAGGGCCGTATTTAAAAAAAAGTGGACGATAACTTATTTATAGCAAATGATATAAAAGAAACTGATAACGCCTTTTTGTAGAGAAGAATAAATTATGAAATTTTTATTTAAAGAACTTGTTTTTAAAACTAAACCCTTTTGAGTGATTAAAGAAATTAATTTTAATCTTTTTTAACAAATCACCCAATATCTCATGAATCAAAGACATTTCGGTAACGTAGTTACTGGATCTTAAAAAAACTTTAGAAATGGCACATTTTCTCTAATTTAATTAACTTCGTAGAAATAAATAAAATATCATTTAGTGACCAACTAAACAGTGTATCAATTAAAAAATTTAAAGCTATAGGTAATTGCCCTCCAAAAGCGGGTATCTAACGTTTTTACTAAAGAAAAACGAAACCACGAAATGGTGAAAGCGTAGCTAGCCCTAGCTGGTTCAAAAGGGAATAGTGCAAAATTTAATAATTGGAATTTTTTAGGCCTCCCTAGTTATACATAGAAAATATTAAGTGCTATCTTAGATAGTTCATTTTTTTCGTTGTCAACGGAGTACTCAAATGTTTGACAACTTTATGCATAAGTTGCATCTTGTCCATTATGGCCTTCGGAATGCTGTCAGTGTCAAGATAATTGACAGTTCGACCATCCGGGTACCGGTAACAAACATGATGCCGGCCATCAACGCACAGCTGAGAACCATCGTGGTAAGTCACCTTTACCTCGCCATTGGGAAGTTGGATGGCGGTACCAACTCCCGGCACTGATACCCGTTTTTCTTTGTTCACGTTGACGCCAAAAGAGGAGCATGGGGTGCTGTCCATGGAGTGGGCAAAAGAGGGCTGTAAGAAATTGGATTTTTTTTTAAGAAATATATATTTTTTTTAGCTTATTACGCTTTTGTATTTTATACTGAACTAGGCCGTTTTTCCAAAAAAAAGGACGTAAATAGTACATTACATAACAAGTGATGAAAGTGATACTTTTCAAACAAGGAGATATTTAGCACGAGGCATCAGCCGAGTGGGGAAATTCTCCGAGTTTTAGAATAATCACTTTCACACAAGTAATGTACACTATTTTTTCTAGGACCACAAAGAATTATTGAAAAAGCCTTTGATTTGTGAAAAAAATATTTCAACACTAGTGCTGAAAAAAATAATATCAACACTAGTGTTGAAATTGGCATACTTAGGATTATGTTCCACTTAACATCTGGTTTCATAGTTTGTCAATAGGCTTCTCCTTTATTTGTAGTTTAACTTTTTCATTTTTTCATATTTTATATCATATGAAGAACTAATCCTGGATTGACTTCTAGATTAACCAAATGAATCATTTTAAATTTAATCAAGGAAAGATGCATTAACCATAAATTTAAAAAATCCACCCTACAAGGAAGATTTCAATTCAAAATAATTCTATAAACTATTTAATGTTTTTATAAAAAAAAAATCAAATACTCCTGACATGATTTGAACCTGTGATCTGTAGGCTAGAGCTCTAACTCTCTATGCTATTCCTACCCATAAATATTTGTTGTTTAATAGATGACACTTTCTTCAGCGCGACTTGTTTTTTCTGGTAATAGATTTTCCAGTATGGAGTATTTTCACACTAATTCTGAGCTACTCGACAAATACATGAAAAATAAGTTAAACACTTTACAATTACTGCTTTCTAAAATGGGTTCTTTTTAATAAATAGGAGTGGTCTGTCAACTTGGAATCATAGGTTTAAATTAAATAGTGTGCCTTGTATTTTAACTCTAGAGTTGAAATATTTTTTTTCAACACACGTGTGATATTCGGCGCTTTCGAGCCAAGTTAACCGTGCTTTTTTTCACATTTTCATAGGTGGTCGTAGAAAAAAGACTATTTTGTCGCAAGAGATATAATTTTTACCAATGTTTTTAACTTTCTGGCCACGGTCATTTTACGCAGAACACAACCAAGCTCTACATTTTATCCATGTAAATAAGGAAAAATAGCTTACCATGGCTGACTTTGACATATTTTCCTTTCCGCAACCACCTGTCATAGAAGACGGTCTGCGACCAACAATTATCGGAAAATTATTACCATGCAGCCTGGACAACGTACTTTCGAGCAACAAACAGTGTTTGAAACATTCCTGACAATGTGTCCACATGAGTTCAAAGGTCCCCGTAAGGTTCTGACATTCGTTCGGAGTGCTGAAATTGTACTTATGACCTGAGGAGTCGGTCAAAGTTATACCGTCGGTGGTAGATTGGGCAACTTTACCACCTAGAAGGATAATACAAAATATTTAATAAGCTAAGAACAGTGAATGGTAAAATCAGTAGTTACTATTGTAACAAGGGTATTCCAGACACTACTACAGCTGATCGAACGATGCGACGGAGAGTGAAGTCGGCCGTTAAGTGGTAAATACACTTTCTACATGCCTTAGGAGGAACATTTTTTTTCTACAAGGAAATAATAATAATTAAAAGGAGAATCAAACATTTTGTATCAAATATTTAATATAACGTCTTTAAATTCCAGGTCCGTATTTAAAAAAATTGACTCGACGCGACGGTGGTATGTAAAGAACTAAACGTCGAATTTGGAAACTAGTAACTGCATCTTGTAGAACATTAAAAACAGCTTTAAAAAACTTTCCAAGTCAAAAATTAAGACGCAAAAAAGTAAAACCAAAAACTGAAAAATTAGGGTTGCAGATAAAATGCGTACAGAAATCAACACGCTCTTGGATGATGCACTTTAAAAAATAACAAACTTACCTTCATAAAAACATACTTCAAAATCCAACAAATTCTCCATGAGCAAACATTTTGCTTTATCACTGTAATATGTGACTTTTGGAGTTTTTGCTCTGACCAACTCTACAAACTTAAAAGCGTACATGTATTTTTTCCAATGTTTCTCCGGAAGATTTTCTATGCCAAAAATCTGATCTGCCCCTTGTGGGGGAAGCCGAGGTGGATCCTGGGAAGGCGAAACTCCTTTTCCGTTTTCGGGTTCATATATTACAATCCTGAAAAGTCAAAAGCATAAGTCCTAACCTAAAATATCGTTGCCTTACTATTCTACGTGTCTTCGTTCCGTCAATGTGATAAAACAAAGATCCCCGTTAACCATAATACAACAAACAAAAGATATAATATTACGTATGTGGGGGTTTAAGTGTTTGTTTGGCGAAAAACATGCGTTTAGCTATTACAACTTGCAATAATCAAAGAAATTGGCTACATGATAAATCTCTCCTTTATAATTCAGATATTGAAGTTTTTTGATTTTTTACTGCGAATATGAAATTATTTTTTCAGATAAGGACTAAGAAGGGATGACACCTGGGGCGGAAATCTGACTCCCTCCCCCATACTAACTTTTGTACTGTCTTCTAAAAAAAACGTCACCTCCGTTTGAAAACATTTTCCTCTTATCAAAGGTGCCTTCTAAAAACACTGGTATCAGAAGGACTTTAAAAATCATTTTTTGATGGCACTCATAGTTTCCTTGGCAAAACCGGGCCAGACCGAACTCCCCCCCCCTCAATCAATTTACATAATTAAAAATTATTGTATTTAATAATATTTTTCTTACTTTTCAATATTTATTCCACAATTTAAAAAAAAAGCTGGTAACAAAAGGCTTATTTTTGGTTAATTACATGATTGGTCTCCCTGCAGAAATAGGTCGACGTAAAAATTTAAAAAAAAAAAAAAACTACATTTAAGATGATGTTCTCTTTTATTTTTGTATTTTAAAATGAATGCATGATGGTATACTATCTGGTCGAAAATAAAACATCTTATTTATTAATTTGTTTACTAACATTTTCATGAATAATTATACACATTATCAAATAAGGTTGTGAGATACTCAAACTTTCGAAAAACGTTATGAAATTCACGAATTCCCTAACCGCTTATGCTGCAAAAAAAGCAAAATTACCTACCGCAATCCATCCGGCGATATCCTCATAACCTCACAGATAACTTCCTTCTTCGAAGACCCTTTTTTCTTAATAAACTCCACAGCGACCTCACCGTCATTTAAGATACTTAGGATGGCATTCTTAGTTTGATGTCTGGTAGGCAGCAACCTCTGGGAACACAATTGAATTAACCCTCGTTGCATTTTCATTTTTTCAGTTAAGTTATCGCTACTTTGATATCTGGGAACATTTAATGCTACATTATTCGATATGTGAAGGTTCTCTAGACTTGTCAAAGGGTTTTTGTTTATATTGTTCGTTAGTGATCTCGGGTAACTGGGAGGGTTTGAGCAATCCGAGATAAGTGGCGGGGATTTGGTAGGAATTCCTGTAAGAATTTGATTCTCTCCATGACCTGTAACAAAAAAAGTGATTTTACTTCGACTTGTATGGGCTAATTCTAATGTATCGACACAATGAAAGAATAATGTCGGGTTGAACAAAGAATTTTTATAATAATTAACTGAGCCTAAAACCACTGGGGTAAAAAATGTGACAGTATTTCGCAAAAAGAGAGATTCCGCAATATTTCAAATAATTGCGCGGACGGAATTTGTAATGTTAATAATACAATGAGTAATATAAGAAAGTATTGAGTCCAAATTGGGTGCAATATAAAATACGGGATAATTCAAGGAAGAATTCTATACAACATTTTAAAAAATAACTAGGTAGTATAAATAATACAGGGACAAAATTTATGTCATATAGCTTTTGGAAAAAAAATTATATTAGTTAAGTTGCCAAGAGAAATTGCTGAAAATTATTTTTAAGTTTTTCAGGTGACCGCTAGAGGGCGTATTACTAATGCTCAACTAAGATTTCTCCAATAATTTCACATATTTTCATAATTTCGTCGATTGCGCAGTGATTTCGCAGAATTTGTGACATTATTTCGCGAAGTGGTTCACCCCTCGTAATTAACTAACCAGCAAGGTTGACTGTGATATATTGGCAGAAATAATTTTCTCACAATCATATTGGCCTGGCTACCTTCATTTTTAATTTACTAATCAGGCACCTTCGATTGTGAGTACACCGAGGAGTACACAATAACTGTCAAAGTCATTTATGTCAGTCAAAATAGCTGGTTAGTTAATTCTGGTTAAAAATCTTTGTGTAACCCAACTTAAGCATTTTTACTATAATTAAATTACAACCAATTAAAAATATATCTCAATACTAAAAATCTGTGTCGCAAACCTCTTATAGAAAAAATTAAAACTACGCTGTGAAAGCAGGAAGTTTGAAAGCATAACATGAGAAGAGATATAAGCTTATTATTAACTACACAATTCTTTTATTTGCCAGTCGTGCGACCGATTATAACGGTATCTTTGTTTCGGTAACTTAAATAGAAAAAAACAGATTAGAAACAGGAAACCAGACTCGAGATATCAATCAGGTAGGAGCGCGTTTGATAAAGAGTTGTCTACGGCTGCCGATTGCTTGGATTTTTATTTTTTATTTAATTATTTTCTCAATGAATAATTCAAGAATTTAAAAAGAATAGCTGGTTTACGTTTTGTGGATGTGTGTTGTTAAAACATATGATTATAAAATGTAGTGTATAGTTCACATTAAATTACTTTGTTGACTACAGCGCCCCAAGGTTATCATGCTCAATTTACTACCTCTACGATATCATATCCACTCCTGTGGTACTACTTAAATATAAATTTTTTCCGAAAACCGCATCTTTTTATCTTCACTCATAAGGGGAGATACTTAGACCCAATAACCATAGCGAAAACTGCACACAAAACAAATTTAGTTTCCAAGTAAAAAAAACTGAATTTTTATAAGATTTTTGTATTTTAGTGAAATTTAAAACAACTAAAACCTAAATGTAATTACTTACCTCCGCCTGGATCATTAGGATGATAGCACCTATTACTGCACTGACTAACGCTAGCTGGAATGTCCTGATAACTACACCTGCTTCTCATTTCACAATTGGACCCGTAATTTGATAAAACGGGCTCGAAACGCTCCTTACTTTGCGAAACATAATGACAGTTATTCACGTTCGGAGAATGAAGATTTGCATATTCCATACTATGCGTTAACCGTCCGGAATGGTAAGGTATGTCTGTAGGATAACAATCGCTATTGGCTTTTCTTGAATGTAGTAAGTTGGAACCGCAACTATTGTGCGGTAATGCACCATCACTAAAGGCACTATCCCTTCGGCTTGACATGGTATGAATGCCACTGTCATGGGTTAAGTTGCTTGTCATCATCTATAACGTTTTATTTATTTTATTATTTCCCTCCGAATTGTCTAATATTTTAGCAAAGTTTTTAAAACTTTAGAAAAAATAAGTTAAAACTTGACACGTTGAAATTATTTTTCATTTTAATCTCTTCCACAAAGGATATTAACATGTTGTACACAATCTAAGCTTAACAGACTAGAATCCTGAGATAAAAGCAAACAAATTAAAAAAGAATCACAGAACCAATTTAAATTGGTTGCACTGCTTTAAAGTGGCTTTTTACACAGCTATAGAGCTGGCTATTCATATAGTGACATCTATAAACAACCATTACAAACTATTAAACTGATGTTTAAGTTTAAATAACAAAATTCCATACCTTATAAAGCAGGTTGCACAAAGAAAGATAGTTATAGGTTAGTATAACTGTTTAATAAGGATTAATGGTCAAAGATTGGCAAGGCCAACTTATAACGATTTCGGTTTACAGATCTCGGGCACTCCGAGAGTGCTCTCCCCGAGATTTGCGTGTTCGATTATCGAAATCGAGATATCTCACTATATGGCTATGACAGATCTCGGGCAGATTTATGACGTCACAGAGCGCTCTCAGAGTGCCCGAGATCTGTAAACCGAAATCGCTATTAGTGTTTGGGAAAAAATGCAAAATAGCCTTTAATTTGAAAAAATTCGGAGCTGTTAAGTCCCAGTCCAAATCAATTTTTAGAACCAACAAATTATAAAAATTAATTTCAGAAAATTCTATATGCAAGCAATTAAAATTGACTCACATTAATGGTAAATCAAATGCCATTTACAGACATTATACTTACTTTTTATGTACTGTTTTTTTCTGAGATCATCACTTTATAAGGCAACAACAAATAAATTGTAAATGTACCTACATATATGTGTTATATTTTAAATAAAAACATTTTAAAGTAAATAAGCTTACATTATTTCTTTTTATAAATGGATGATCCAAAATCTGTTCCAGTCCAATTCGATCCTTGGGATTTTTTTGCAACAATGCATTGATCAAATCCTTAGCTTCGTGAGACAAATGACTAGGCAGATTGTAACTGGCCATTACAACTCTAGTCAAGGTACTTTTGACAGCTGTAAATATATCAAATAGGTAAATAAAAAATTACAATACTTTCCACTTGACTTTTTCCCTCAAGAAAAGTAAAAAATAAGAAACCAGAATTATATAATTAAATAAAAATTTGTTCATTAAAATAAAATTATTTGACTTTGGAGATAAAAAGATAATATATTCCGAATTTCACATACCGTGGGTGTCAAAAGGTGGTGCCCCTACTAAAAGGGTGTAGAGCAGACATCCAAGACCCCATACATCAACCTCAAGTCCGTGAGATCCTCTTGTGGCTACCTCAGGAGATATAAAGTTAGGTGTTCCGCACATGGTCAAGTGTTTTTCATCAGGCCGACTCAGTTGAGTAGCTAAACCAAAATCAGCAATTTTCTGTAAATAATAAGGGAAGTAACTATTAACATGTGAATTTTACTAAATTTTTAATGTAAAAATTTAAATTAAAAATATCGAACTTACCACTTGCATGTCTTTAGTCAACAAGAGATTGGATAAAGAAATATCTCTGTGAAGTATATTGTGAAAGTGCAAGTACTTAATACCTTCCACAACTTGCTTCATAATACTGCTAGCTTCACTTTCAGTTAACATCTAAAAGAGAAAAAGCGTATCTTAAATTCCCATAAGTCTATCAAAATCAATCAATCAAAACATGCTTTATTGTGTTTAAAACACAAAGTATTTGCTGACAAATATATTGTTTATATTCTTAGCCCTAAAAAATAAAATAAGTATATTACAAGGCTACATACCTTCTGTTTAATATACTGTTGCAGCTCACCATTGTGACATAGTTCAAGTATAAGATAAACATAGTTTGCATCCTCAAAAAATGTATAGAGCTCTAATATTGAAGGATGTTTAAGACGGGAATGTATTGATACTTCCTGTTGAACTCTACCAACCATCCCTTCAGCTTGCATTAGTTTCTTGTCAATCTAGAAATCAAAGTAAAGCATGAAAATTAATATTTCACAAAGGGCGTAACTTTACCATTTTAATAGCCACATCAATAAGAGTCTTGCGGCATCTTGCTCGGTACACAGAAGCGAAACCACCCTTCCCCAATAGATTGTGGACCTCATAATCCTAAAATAAAAGTTATTTAGGCAAAATTTACTTGCAACTGAATAAAATTTAAAATTTTACAAAATGTTAACGGTTGTAAACAACCAAAGCTAACCTCAATTCTATCACTAAAGGAATTTTGTTTGCCACTCATTTTGCTGCAAACAATACGAAACCACTACACTTCAAGTTAAACTGCATAAATTAATTTCCGAGTAAAAGTTTTTCAGAGTTTCAATTACTTTAATTGTCCCAAGATTTTAAAAATATTGTAAATTGTCCTTGCTCCAGATTTCGATTTGTTTGGAGTGGTGGGTAAAGAATCGAGTTTCGGAATTAAACAAAACCGATAAAAGTCCGGTATTTTGACAAATATAAGGGTGTGTTCGGAAGATGTGACACAGTTAATAGACATGCGGCACAGAGGAATGATAGGTCGTCGCTGTCGCTAGACCACGCGGTCAACTATACAAGGTATGATATCAACAGGGTGCGCAGTGGATCGTGACGTCACATTGTGACGAATTTTTGAATTGAATTATACGGCAAAGCGTAGTTTAAAAGCATCTTTATATGAAATTTTTAATAAATTTATTTCAAATCATATTAACCTTAGAATTTCTACTGTGACTTAAATCTTGAAACATACATTTTATATAGATATATTGATTATTGTCAAAATTTAAAACTTCCTTTTACTTACCTTCCTTAGCTCAAACTTTAAGATGTGATTATGCTTAAAGGAAAACTTCTTTAAAGTACGTAGGAATTAATTTAAACCAAAATTTTACATGGAAACAGCATTTTACTTGTGTCTGTTTAAACTTTAAAGGTTCGAGACAATGATGTTTGAACGGCAGTAGAGTTTTGGACTTGCATTGTCTTTATTTGTTTAGAATCACTACGTTTTAACTGGTAAGCATCTCCAGTCGTCTTCAGGTGAATACCAGTATTACTAACTAACTAACTAACAAAAAAATCGAAGAGGATAAGCGGCGATAAATTTATTATTTTTTTAAAGTTTAATGGGACATTATGGTCAATATACAGGGTTATTCACGCCACTCAACACGACATATTATAGCTTAATTGTTTGTGTTGGACACATTTTTTTCTTGGTGTATAGGGGCCTATTGGATGTACTTTTAAAAATTAATTTCATAATCTACAGGTCGTAAAAACACACATGTATTTTCTTTTTTTAAACCAAATTCAGACTGGAGTCTAATAACCGATTAAGTTTTGTGTCACACTTATGAAAAATTCAATAACTTGTACAGGGTATCCAAAAAGTACTACTAAATAATTATAAATTTGAAATCGTAATAACTTGTTTAATTTAAATATAAGTATTTTATTTTAGCAGCAGATGTAAAATTTAATTATAGTAAACCTTGGTGAAACTCACTCTTATTTTGATCATAGAAACCGAAAATAAAATAATATACAGGGATTAAAAATAATAGATTAAAAAATATACAACTTTGATACTTTCATGTTTTTGGAACAACCTGTACATTATAATAATTTTAAAACGAACATCCACCCAGAAAAAAAAATATTATCCAATACAAGCAATTTAGCTATAATATGTCGTGTCGAATAGCGTGAATAACCCTATACTAAACCAGAATATAGAATAAAAACAACAAAAAATCAAAATTTATGTATTCTCAGCCATAACGTAAAGTGATGCGTCGCTTTGCCTGATCCCTTCATCGGAGTACAAAATAATCTATCCCGTGCCTTCTACACTGATACTTTGAAATAGAATAAATAATAAATCAAAAAATATAATGTAATCCAAGCCAAGTTGTAATCTACCACCATGATTCACTTGAGGTATGTGGGCGGGGACTGGAAAGATCCAGAAAGAGCAGGTGAGTGAAGATCATTAGGACTAACAACCCTACGCAACAGTGGCTTAATTTAACCGGAGGTTGCCTCATCGGTACTGACTGCAATAATATTAATTATTTTGACGAGCCTTCTTGCGCCATCTATGAATTTAACTTAGCAGATTAAGTAGAACTGCTTATATGACGTTCTTTATACGTTGATATTCAAAGGTCAAACCCATCCCCAGATGCATTTGATCACATTAAACTTCTTCAGTGAGATTAATAATATAAGATCTCATAAAAGAAGTGATGCATGTAAACTATATACAAAAATATCAAAGGCGTAAAGCATTCGCAACTTTTAGGACGGTATTTATGTGTCGAAGATGGCCACTTATAATAATGGCCTAGTAGTCCTAGTACTAAGTAGGTACTAGTACTTTAAATATGTCAAGAAAATTACATTATATTGACTTAAAACTTATGTGGTTTAAATGAATAAAATGAATGAATAAAAATTACGTGATTTAAACGTCAGTATTCTGTTTGAGTAGGTAATTTTAATAATTCACAAGTCTAACACAAAGGAAAATCATGCAGTCAAGAAAAAAATAAAAGAAAAGGCTTTAGTGATTTAATGTGCAATGTACCAACATAGAAAATTCGCCCGAAGAAGAAAAATCAAACAATACATGAATTTTAGAATTTATTGTTTATTCCTATGTATCAGGTAAGTATATAAAGATTAATAGTAGGTACAAAAGCTAATATAATCACAGCAGTCAATTTTAAATAAGATTTACTTAATCAAAAAATAAATTAAATACAAAAATTCTTAATATGGCATAATAGTAAGGATAACTTTACATGTCCTAGTTGTATTTCCTTCTGCTAATTATTAGACCATTATTCTTGGACACGCCCTATAAGCTGCAACTTGTACATCTGGGAAGAAAATTAAATTTATTTATTCTTATTAAGTATATTCATACAATGTGTAAATGCTATATTGATTATATCTATTACATCCCAGATAGCACACATCTATATCCCAATAATATCCTTCGGATATCCTATGTGCAGTAAATAGGACATTGATGAGTGGTCCTGGGGATATAGCTTGTGCTTTCTGGGATAAAATGGACAGGGTATACTTACTTCTTCCACATCGTACAGCGCAGTTAAACCTTTCTATGTTAATATAGGTGACTCTGTTATCTCCACATACTGGATTATATTGTGATGTTGTCAAACATTGATCCTCACAAGATGAACGTGTAGTACCCATTCCCGGGATATTTACTGGTGGAGTAACAACTAAAAAAAATTGTATATGTTTAAAACAGATATAGTTCAGTCTAGTTTGTAACGTGAGCCACGCAGACTGAAAGTAGAAAGTCGAATTTTCAAACAAATCACAACTGGCGAATAGAAGAACGTTTCCTTGTTTGATATAATTTTCGCATATGCACTGTTCAGTGTTCGTTATTCGGTAAGTTTTGGTCGAAAGGGCGTGATTTTTCAAAACGTGATATTTTTTTATCAGTTATATGCCCTAGATACAATATTACTATTATTTTTCTAATTTATCTACACTGAAAAAACTAACCTATGGGGATAAATGCATATACGAATTTAATCCACACATTAACACATTTAAGTTGACAACACAGCTTAATGACAAAGGTATAAATTGATCTAAATTATGTTAACCGTTAATTTCAGTTAAAGTTGATAAGAAAAGTGTAGATTTTTAAATTTTATACACAATTTTGAATTGACGAGCTAAACTCATTTTATGCTTATGTTAACCCATTCTACCCTACTCTATTCTGTTGTCATTTGCTTTTAAGATAAGTTCTTCAAATAACGATTCGAAGAGAAATTTCCCTTACGCGAAGAAAAACTCTCTTACGCGATGAAACGCCCCGGACCCGGGGCCATTTTTCGCAAAAATATTTCCACAAATTTCTTTAGGGCAAAAACCAAAAAGATAATATTTTTATAGTTTAAATAAAATGAAAACGAGAAGTGGTATGAGGTTTCGTCTTTCGGGTACCATCAACAGGTATGTTTTTTTTTAAATACGGGCCTGTATTTTTTTAATGCAGTTTCGTAGATTATGGATCTAATAAAATAATAATGCAATTATAAGAATTAATTAACATCGTTTCGACCACAATAATTACACCTTCAATCGTTATCTTAGTAAATGGTAGGAAATATATGTATCTAAGATTAAATAGTGACAAAGCTGTACAATTTGGTGTCGTTTAGTATGTGTTTAAAAAATTTGAAAAATTCCACGTAAGCTTACGAAGATATTCGTAAAGGACCGAATTTTGTCGTTTTCGTTTCTGTTTATGGAGTTTTTTTACAAAGAACAGCGCATAACAAGTATTACATTGTCAATGTGGCTTTTTATTTCCTATTAAGTTGGTGTCCTATCAAATCAACAGGTTTGTTGTTAAGCACATTGTCAAGCATTTTGTCAACCTCAGGTTTGTTCATTTAATTTAAAGGTAAATACATTTTTATTAAATGGTACCCTTTTCAATCATTAAAAAATACTTTTACTACAGACCTGATGATAGGCCACAGAAACACTTACTTAATAGTAAATACAAAGCGACATGAAAATGTAAAATTGGTTATGTGTGTCATCTTTGTAAATAACGCCATAAAAGAAAACACAAACGACAATTTTCGGTATTTAGAATTTTTCAATTTTTTTAAAGGCATAATGTTATATAGGCGACTTTAATTTGTGCAACTTGGCCACCATTTAATTTTAGATGTATTTTCTATCTCTAAGTGACAATGTAAATGTAAAATTATTTTTTGGCCATCTCTTTAAATAAAGCTTGAAAAAGGTAAAAATAGAAACGAGAATTTTTGGTTCTTTCCGATCGAAAGTAAGATTCGGAATTTTCCAAATTTTTCGAATTGAGCAACTTTCCCCCAATTTAATCTTCGTGTATTTCTTATTGTTTACGAGATCCCAATGGTAAGCATCGAATTTGTGACACCCTGTATATACCTAATGGCCTCCTAGTGGTTAATTGTCTGTTTGAAGACCCACTATCTTGATTGCTTCCTGGAACAAAGTCACGAAATCTGTTCTCTTCATCAAAGAATATAGCGTTGCCATTGTTCAAAAAATCTAAAAAGAAGATAATTACTGAATGAGTTCAGTGTTTTCCAGGCTGTTTCGTGTTCAGTGCAATCAGTGGCGGATCCAGTATTTTGCTGAGGGGGGGGGGGGCGACTAAAAAAACTGACATCTAAAAAAAAAGAGGGTAAAAACTAAACCCAAAACCTTCTTGCTCTTAAAAGTGACTTCTAAAAATATACCGACCCTTCATACGATTTTCAAGACTCAAAGTCACAAATCACCAATTATATATGGCTCAGGGGAGGGGGGACTGACTTCGCCCCCTCCCCTCCTGAATCCGCCACTGAGTTCAATATCTGAATGCGATGAAATTAGTGTCGGACTAGTCATAGAGTGATGCAGGGTGGCTTATTGTGCCACCTAAGCCATAGCCCCCCTCCCACGACGAAAAATATGATGCACGGTTAGGGAAATAAACATAAATTATAAAGTATCTATATGAAACATTACTGTTCTACATACATGGTAATCTCGTCACAAGATAAAAATGCCCTCTATTGCCTCTCATGATTGAGAAATTTTTAAATAAAATCTTACAATAATGTTATAGACATTTTTATGGTTTATTTTACATTCGGTTTGACGTATTTTGCCTATAAATATTCTTTTGAATTATTTTCTGTGTAGATCGAGTTTTATTTTTAGAATACCAAGTAATAAGCAAACAACTTATGTTGGAAATAATATTATATCTAAAACTAGTTTTCTGGACTATACTATATAAGAACAATCTCGTTATATACGATCGATGAAATTATAATATAAGTACCGTTATTTTGAGAATTTTGGTCAAACCCATCATAATCAGGACTGTCATCATATGAATCTTGAAATCCAAATTGTCTTTTGGCTCTGACGACGTATTTATTCTTGGCAATATTTTGATTAGATTTAGGTAATACTGGATATATTTTTGCCACAACTTCATTTACTGCAATAATAATGATTAAAAAGTAACCTGAAAGATAATAAAAATAATTAGTGCAAGTCTCATCTCATTATTTATAGCAGCACAAGCTTTTACTACAAAGAAGAGCCAGCTATTCTTGGTCTTTTAATAACGTAACTTTGGGGATTTTCTACTAGCAATTAGTATGGCATATAACTAGAGGTGATTAATCCGATCGCGCTAAATATTGTTGTGTTAAATTGGGGTTCTTTTTGTCCAGATTTACAAAAAATCGACGATAGGGGATACAATGGGCCTATAGACCTAAGTATACTGGCTCTTCCGGCAACTTCAGCCAAAAAAAAAATGAGATTTTAGCAATAACCCTCTGTATAAAAAATGACATAAAGGTCAAACACATTGTACTAGTCAAAGAGCCTGCCCAATAAACTACATACAAATCGAAAGGTTTGACCGAATTTTGATAAAAATATGGGGTTTAAAATTTAAAAAATATTTATTAATGGAATTATTAATGGAATCAGTGTATATTTTTTTTTCAATATTGTCGGATAATTTGCAATTTTTTTAAAAATATAATATTTTTAAAAGTAAGAATATAGATCTATTATTTGTATATCATTCACTTGCATTAAGGTTCGTAATGGAACCAGTATTTTGTATAATAATATTTAATTGAGATATATATTTTTAAAAAGTCATTGACATCAAAATTGACGTCAAATTTACGTAATATAAACAAAAAAGTTGTATATTAAAGAATATTTTTTTTATTTAAATGACAACCTGCGTCATAAGTTAAGTCACAAGATTTAATTTTACATATAAAATACCAAAATAAACCTATTAGAAATTATATACCTACCTACCATGTAATTATTAATAATTGTTATGTTTACTTCTTTTGTATTTTATTTTTAGTATTCTTACTAGGCCTTACCAGAAGGCGATAGACCGATCTCGATTTTTAATGAAATGAGTCATAAGGCAGGGTCGGATTTACAAATACCATTGGCCAATTCGAATCTAGGGTGCGAAATCTCTAATGCAACCAAGAGAGAAGGCACATATGGGCAAAACCTTCAGTTAAGAGACACCTAACCACTCTCCTACATTTCTGTGTCGCATGTGTGTGGTGTGGCCAAGTCGACGTATCGATCGCTCCCGTGGCTGCTTCGACCGTGTGTTCTAAAGAATGGAAGGTGGGAGGTAGGGGATAGCGTGTTCTCTGTTTAACGTGTTACACGCTACTAGTAATCTCTGTCTGATGCGTTTATATCGGTACCCTAGATTTGAGATTGCCAATACGGTATATATACATTTATTGTAAATTAAGATCATGGCTAGTCCAGTCTAGATGGGTCAAATAATGGACACATGTAACAAGTTAGTATCCTTGAACGGCAGTAGAGTTTTTTAATTGCATTATCTTAATTTGTTTTGAATCACAACGTTTCAACTGGTAAGTATCTCCAGTCGTCTTCAGCTGAATACGAGTGATATAAGAGTTCACTTTCACTCACACAATTTAATAAACAAACATATCTTGAAGTTAATTCGTTAGTCTCGGTTGTTTTAAAGTAAATAATAGAAAAAATAATTCTGATGCACACCTAACAGCGATGATAGACTCTTAAATTGAAAGTAATGGGGAGAGTTGGTTGTACACCGTGAGAGAAAAGGAAAAAAAAACATTTTTCCTTGTCGCTTATATCTTTTAAATATTTATCTTTTTGTGTCCATCGTTGATATCATAAAAATCAAATATACTTCAGTGCCTATTCATTAAAATTTTTTATCCTAAAATAAATCCGATATAGTTGTTTTTAATTAAACATAAATGCAAAACGCGAGAAAGAAAAACAATTATTAAGGAGATTTTTCACAAAATAATCAAATATTTTTGTCACCTATGACATATGACTTTATTTATCCACAGATAAGGATTTAAATTTAACTTAAAATTAATTTTATTAATAAGCAAAACGCTAAAACCTGACTAAAAATTTAAATAATATATTATTTATTTGTGCCAAAAACAACAACAATAAAATATATGAAATAAAATGAACGTAAAAATGATATTAGAACTATATAACTAGATACCTATAGGTGACAGTAACATACCAGTTGGCACAAAAATGTAGGATTTTAAATAGTAATTAATCAGTTTTCCAATCCGACTTAACGAAAATGTTTTATAAAATGAGATGTAAAAGTCGAATAGTTTAAATCAGATTTTATATTATTATTTTACTGAATAATATTTTTAACAAGCCGCTTTCCTTTTGATATATTTGCTTATTTACTGCTCTTTTTATTTGCCCATTTCAACCAGTCTTGGTCAATAATAATGTCTCATGAGGTTGTATACCTATGGGTCCAGTAAAGGTAATTCTCCATAAAGTTAATAGCTGGCTGTGATTGTGATACTAATGGTAAAATAGCATATTACATACACTGTGCTGCTTTTATAACAATTTTTTATACAAGGGAATTACCGGAAAAATATTTTACCGTCTACATTTCTTTAAATTAACCACTTTTTAATTAAAATAACCCAGTATTTGTGGTTTATACCCATATAAGTGTGACCCCTTCCTAAGTGTGCGGTTACTCATAAGGTCAAATTTTTTCGTTTGTATTCTTAAAAAGGGAAGTGATTGCGCGTGTCTATTTCTTTTTTCTCAAAACTCATTTGGATAAGTTTTATATACAGGGGGATTTACTGTGAGTGGCCTCGAATTTTAACAATCTGTCTTTACTAACCTACGACAATAGTTATAATTAACACATATTTAGTTAAGAGAGGCAGAATATCGCTTCTGTAATTAATTATTAACCGAATTTTTAATTAACATAATTTTCGACGTTCATGCGTCTTGAATTAAGATTATAGCATTATGATTTGGGTTTTTTTAATTACTTAAATATATTTTTTTACTGCAATCGCGTTGTTGACACTACCACAATTTTTGACATTTTTCGTCATTAATTACGCCTATGGCCTCATGCTTTTGTATTTTTTTTCTTTTTTTTATTAAAACCCATGCAAAGATAAAATATTATTGGCGGGTTGCACAATGAAACATCGTTCTCTTTTAACTTACCGCGACAAAATTTAATTAGAGGCTAGCAAGGCCTACTCCGTGCTGGCGCGAAATTGCCTTAGATTTTGCAAAGGTTGGCAGCTGCCAGTGCTGTCAGATGTCAGTTCTTGAAAAATATAAGGTAATTTCTCGCAAATACGATTTTAGCCTTTTCAGACTCTAATTAAATTTTGTTCTATACCTAATAATGAGTTCAGCATTCCTCAACTAAATTCGTGTTAACAACAATACGTAAAGACAGGTTGTTAAATTCGCAAAAACCGCAAATAACTGAAAATCAATTTAATAAGGGATTAAATAATATTTTTTCGGAAATGTCGAGTGTTTTATGTTTGTTTTATGGCACTGATTTAAACCAAATGGCCAATGTTCTGTGTTATTTTTGAAGCTTAATCTAAAAAAAAAAATAGTCTCGTGGCCTATTCATCTACCTACTATACTAAGATCAATTTTGAGAGGTCAGTAATATAGGTATAGTATTCGTTATCACCAAAATTTGTGTTTTTTTTAGGAATTATGTACTTTGGGGAGAATATTACGAATGTTTAGTTTTGAGATATTCCTTCTTACAAGGCCCGTTCGTAAAGGCCAAGTCTTAAGAAAAATTTACTTTTACAACTTTTTTAATGGGAAGGTTAAGAAAAAAAAATAGTATAACGAGTTTAGCTTCATGTAGCTAACTTTTCTTTTTCCCTAACTTCCCTTCTTTGTGGTTATTTTTAAACTAATTATAACCAAGTTTGTCCAGTACCTACAACAAAATCAATTTCGCAATTCGTTTAAAATTCACCTAACTACTATCAAATTTCAAAAATTAAATTATTACCTCTCCCCCTCTGCATGGTTGGATTAAATCTGTTTTTGTAAATGTTTTTTCCCTTTTTTTTTGATATTCCTAGCAGGCTCTTTATTAAAAAATGCAAATGCATTCTCGTTTCTCCCAGGACTATTTTTTTTTATTTTTCAATTAAAATGTTTACTTTAATTTTTCTCTTTAAAAATAAATACCTAATTGTTTTTTGTTTTTGTTGTAAAAATATTTTAATGCATTGGGTCATATTTTTGTTGATTTAAAATAGCTCTAAAAAAGAGGAAAACGGAACAGACAAGAATATAAATAGAAAAATACTATAAAATATTATTCTTTTTACTCGTTTTCCTTGAAAATTACATCATAAATCAATAACTAAAACCATATGCGTCTAAAACCCTAATCTCTATATAAAACAGGACTTTTAAAAGAAATTTTTTTAAAACTAAACGTTTCCTACAAGACTTTTTTAATCTAAGCCAAGAATACAATATTTAAAGATTTAAATGAAGAGTTCAAACGTGAGACAAATTAGGTTGCAATTAGACTTTTAGACCCCGAGTTCCTAAGCTCGAGGGGGGGGGGGGGGCTGCAGCCCGGCAGCCCCCTAAATACGCCACTGTAACCCCTTTATAGCTAATGATGTCCGTTACTAATGTTGAATCTTGCTCGACCTTTTTTATCCTCTTTTTAAAATAGTGATCATTCCCAATAAAAAAAAAAAAGCAAAAAATTTTGCAATGGAGATCTTTACAAATCTACGTCCCAAAATAAAAGGTAAACATTTATTTGTAGAGCATTATTGAAGTCTGCTAATTATTTAATAAAACAGGTTTTTAATTTGAAAAGCAATTACCTACGTTCTAAATAAAATTAGTACCTAACCTACCGTAATTTAAAAACCACATAATTATGTCTTATTCACTTGTTTCTTAAATTTTACACATCAACTTATACCGAAATACCATTTACATTTACTGAAGATTTCAAAGCTAAGCTTGCGAAGCCACTAACATCTCCTCAGTCATCAAACTCGTTCAGGTAGTTACACCGAGCGATCAATTAATTACGAACACAATTGAACACATTAATTAATCAAATGTTTCCACCTTCTATCAATTATTTTGTACCTTTACGATGATGTTTGCTTGGCAGACTTTGGTAAACAAATACATCTACAACGCTGTCTTCGTTCTTTTTTACTGTAAACGTGAATTTGTTAACTAATTTCCAGTCTTTACGTTAATATAGGATTGACTGCTAATATGATATGATGTGATGATATTGATCGGTGGCATGGGTTTTACCAACATAAACTTGATATTTTACTGTTGTAGTTATTTTATTGCATTCCTATAACAGGTGTCATAAAAACTAAATTATTTCATTTATATTATTTTATTTATATGAAAATACCGATACTTAAAATACCATTAGTTTCAATCGCTTTTCGCATAACGGTCTAGAGAACCTATGGGGCGACTGATCCACCATGGCTCCTATAATTTAACATCCCCTTGTCAAGTTTGATACAGGGGCTTTAGTAGCAGATTTAGGAGGGGGGGTGTTAGTTTATTTATAAGACTTGTAATATATAGATAAACAAAAAGCACCACCGGCAAAAAAATGTTGTGTGCCTAAAATGTATTTTTTAAAATGTGTTGGCATTTTTACCAAATTATTAGATACTGCTAACATACTAATATAAACATTTCTTTAAAAACCATTTACAATGTCTTTAATCATGAACGAATTTTTTACATTTTTGGTGAATATTTATAAGATTGTAAAAGAAACTACCGATAGTCTATATTTTTCATGTTTTTTCTCTTTAGCACGAAAACAAAATGCAGCACTGTAATCTATTGTTTTTTGGGTCATGGGGGAACTTTTGCATTATATTGCAATACTAAAACCAGCTATGGTAGGTTAGAAATTGTTTTTTTTAAATATTTTATGATCAATATGCGGAAATACCTATAATATTTCTAGTAAGTTTACAATTTATGTGGTTGTATGATGTTCCATTCTCATTGTTTATGTCAATTTTCTTAAAAGGTATTATGGGTGTATCTTAAGTAAGGGTTTTATTACAATTATTACAATCGTATCGAAAAAATAATTATATAGTTCAAAATAAAACATTATTTTATATTATCTCATAACTGTAAGACAGCTTGGCATAAAATCAAATCCTTTGAAAATAAGGGAAAAAGGCAAGTTACTTCTAAACATATAAATCTAAATAAAACCGGAATAAGAAAGCAAACTTGTCCTTAACCTTCTTTGATATAGTATAAAAACAATTACTGCCTACGTGTTTCGGTAAATACCATCATCAGAGCTAGCAGGTAGCAGGTCAAAGACTTAGTCATTAAAACATGGTACACTACTGGACGTACAACACTGGTACCGGTCAACAAACAAACTACATCAAATTTTAAAAAACTTATATACAAATAAACATTAAATTATCCATCAACCAAACAAACATGAGACCGTACAATGTAGGTTAGGTTAGGTTAGGTAAGAGTGGCAGACCCTTGGTTCTGACCAAACGGTCTCACGTAGTCCTGATTAGGTCCGTTGTGATACCACACGTGTTCCGTAGAACCCACCTTCATCAGATCACTGATGGTTTATGCGACGTAACCGCGGAAGGATTTTAACAACTCATTCAAACCAGCCACTACTGTTCAGAAATCTGCTCAGCCGTCCAAGTTGTAAGTTGTTTAGTTCCTCCAGGCTATCGAAAGATGATTCACCCAGAGTAGTGAACCTCCTTCTTGCGAGGCCAGGGCATTCACACAGAAAATGTTGAATACTTTCTTCCTCTTCCTCATCTCTGCAGCTTCTGCAGAAGTCGTTAGTGGGTATTTGCATACGTTCGGCATGTCTACCGAAGAGGCAATGTCCGGTAACAACCGCAGTAATATTTCTCACGTCTTTTCGACTGTGTCTCAATAGCTCTGCGGTTCTCTTTTTATCGAATGTGGGCCACAGTTGCCTGGATGTACTACAGGTTGTCAACCCTGTCCATCTGTTCTGTGCAAGCTGCTTGGCCGTGTAGTTAATCTCCTCTTTGACCAATCCCAGTGGTTTGTTCACTGTATTGTCTGCTAGATCAGCTGGCATGCCTGCGCCCTCTCTTGCGAGCGCATCGGCAGCCTCGTTGCCATCTATTTTGGAGTGTCCAGGAACCCAGCACAGAATAACCCGATGTTGGTTGCCAAGTGTGCATAGATTGTTGCGGCATCGCTTTACGAGCTTTGATTTGACGCTGCTGGAACAGATTGCCTTAATCGCCGCCTGACTATCACTGAAGATGGTGATTGACGAGGCTACTCCCAAGCCAAGGTGTTCTTGTAGGATATTGACCGCCTTCTCTACTGCCAGTACTTCCGCTTGAAAAATACTACAATAGTTGGGGAGTCTATACGATTTCTGTATTTGTAAACTTTCGGAAAAGACCCCGGCTCCCACACCAACGTCCATCTTTGAACCGTCTGTGAAGATTGCGTGATCTGTTTTCGTTATATTCTGATTGCCTTCCCACTCTTCCCTACTCGGAATGAGTATAGAATACCTTCTATCGAAGCATGTTATTGGGACAGAGTAATCAGTCGGGTCTCGTAGATTATTCCCCGGGTGAATCTTTAGTATACTGCTGTGCCCGTAGTTAGTTTCCTTCCAGAATTTCGACTCTTTTAGTCGCAGGGCACTTTTTGCAGCTATACTTTTTCCATAGATATCCAAGGGGGGTATATATAACATGACCTCTAGCGCCGCTGTCGGGGTTGACTTAAGGGCTCCGGTTATTCCTAAACAAGCTGCCCTTTGTATCTTTGTTATTGACTTAGTGTGCACTGCTTTTTCCAAAGCGGTCCACCAAACCAGGACCCCGTATATTAATATAGGTCTTATAATAGCTGTATAGATCCAGTGTACTATGTGGGGTTTTAGTCCCCATTTTTTTCCAATTGCTTTTTTGCAGGCATATAATGCTACCGACGCTTTTTTAACTCGTTCTTGCAAGTTTATGCCCCAGTTTAGCTTGGAGTCAAGTACCAATCCTAAATACTTTGCTTTTTCCTTAAGCACTAAAGCATTATTGTCGAGTACTGGGAGTCTGAAGTTCTCGATCACCCTTCTGCGTGTGAATAGAACTACCTCCGTTTTTTCGGGGTTGATTTTTAACCCGCATTTCATGGCCCACTGTTGTAGTATTCGTAGCGCCATTCCTGTTAGGTTGCTGATTGTGTTTACAAATTTACCTGACACTAGTATAACTATATCGTCAGCGTATGCAATCACTTTTATTCCAGCCTTCTCCAACGCTATGAGAACTTTATTTAAAACTCTCAGCCAGAGTACCGTACAACGTAAATATGACTGTGATTGGTTAACAAATTCGATATAAAATTAAAATTGAATGGTATGCAACTTAAAATTATTTTGACATTAAGGAAATAAGAAGGGATATAAAATTATACTCAGTGGATTGTATTAATTCTTTAAAAAATGACCAATCACGTTAGCATAACTTTTGAAGAGAATTGAGCTAGGCTCATTGAGGTTCGTGATAAAGGGATTAGTTTGGGAAATTGCTATTTCTAAAATTTTCTAAAATATTTAATTTAAAACTTTATTGCAAGTTTGAAGAACGGTGAAATTAGATCTAGAATCAAAGGAGTGGTTTTCGGTTTTCAAATGTGTTCCAAAACTAAATTTATTATCATGGGTTAATCTTTGTGATCTAAGATGTTCCCTAATTCGGTTTTCAAAAGTTGTGCCTGTCCAATATATTCTGCAGGGCAGGAATCACACTACAGGTTATACACTCCACTCAATTTTATCTTTAAGGTGTGAAAATAATGAAAACACTGATGTGCTAGATTTAAATGATATAAATAGATTTTGTTGCAGAACGGCTGCAACCTGTTCTCATTATTTATTAAAAGTAAAATAATAATCAAATCGGCCACGCGGGATTTTACGGGTGGCGCGATTGTCATTACAATTTTAAGAAAAGACAGCAGATCTGTCATCGCGAAAAATGCGAATTTAGTGTGTCAATTTTAAATTGGAATAAAACCGTTGTTTACGGTGCCAATATACTGTGTGTTTTTAAGAAAAGGCATTTTGTCGACGCTCTTATCATATTGTGAAAATTCACTGATGGAAAATTGGTTTAATCAATCCTAATTTGTGGACCAAAGGTATAATTTACCCCTTTATTTGTCACGGATACTTTGCTAGACACCAGTTAAGCACTATGTTTTTTTAATGCATACATTTCACTTATAGTAGTGGTGTGTGACTATTAACAGCTAATTGGCTTATTCGTTTTTTAATTATAAATATAGTCATTTTTTACTGACGTAGAATCTAAATTGTTCCATGTGTCTGGACTCATTTTAGTTGTAAAAAACATTGTTAATGTTCGGTAATGTACTAAATTTCCTCTCAGGTACTAGGTACAAACGGGATTTATTCAGATCACATTATTAGATAGCCTGTGACAGATTAGAGTTAGCGAACCTACGTTGAGTCAATGCAACAGATCCAGGCTATCTTGTAATTATCGGATGAATCGCGTGTAGCTAGTCTCCTGAATTATCTTGTGTGGTAAATCTAAATTTAAGTAACTATTTTATTGATTAACATTTATGTCAAACACCTGTGTTGTGTCTATCTGTACCTGTTAAGTATTAATTAAATAAAAACATTCCATTTTTTTGTAGTAACTCAAACTTGCGTATTTTTTATTAACCCCATGAACCATCACCTAGGGAAATACAGTAACGTAACTTTTGCTAGCCTTCGATAAAACACGAAGGCTACCCTATAGATGTGTGTCAAGGACTAAATAGTCTCTGAACATATTTATTGGTCCTTCGAAACGCGGATTTCGTAAGTTTGAGTTTGCATAAATGTGAGTAATATAGTAAAATCATTATAAACATTGTTGGAAAAAAACATAAAAGTTTTCTATTGAAATTTAAAATTTATTTCTCTCTCTCACACTCATTCGGAGTGATAAATCTCTAGCTATCATAGTAAAATATAAATTGTGTTATACGTAAACATTTTTGCAGGTGTTTAGTTGTATTAATATTTTAATTTGTAGTTACACTTAAGAGTGTTACCTATATCTTTCGTATTTAAAATATCGCAAATCAATTCTGCACAATAGGTGTATCTCTAAAAGTTTGACGTCATCAGTGCGTAACTTTTAATTTATTTTGTACTAATTTTCTATCGCACGCATAGAAAAATAGTATCTCTAAAAGTTTGACGTCATCAGTGCGTAACTTTTAATTTATTTTGTACTAATTTTCTATCGCTCGCATAGAAAAATTGTATCTCTAAAAGTTTGACGTCATCAGTGCGTAACTTTTAATTTATTTTATACTAATTTTCTTTCGCTCGCATAGAAAAATTGTATCTCTAAAAGTTTGACGTCATCAGTGCGTAACTTTTAATTTATTTAGTACTAATTTTCTATCACTCGAATAGAAAAAGTGTATTTCTAAAAGGTTTGACGTCATCAGTACGTACCTTTTAATTTATTTTGTATTAATGTTTTAACGCTCGAATAGAAAACGTGTATTTGTAAAAAGTTTGACGTCATCAGTACCTACGTAACTTTCTAATTTATTTTGAATTATCTGTCTATCACTCGGATAGAAACGTGTTGTTAAAGGTTAAAGTCGTCAGTACTCAACGTTTACTCGAGTTTTTTTGAATTGCGGTTATTATTCGACTAAAGAAAAATTTAGATTAAAGTTTGTGTCGTGAGTACACAAATTTTTATTTTTATCGTGCGAATTTTGTCTATCGGTCGTATGGAAATTTCGCACCAAGGGCTATCGTCTTTGTATTTATCCCCAGTTAATTGTCTGATATTATTGAAGACTTTATTTAGTTCGCTCTCTTGCTACGAGTAATTTTAACGTATAGGTTACAAGTCAGTATTTGTACAAGCGTGTGCAAATATTGAAGCCATTTATATTGCTAAAATTTGACTAAATATTAAATAAATAAAACAATTGTTGGTACGTGAAAAAAGTTGATACAAATTATAAATTGTATTACACCGAAAAAAGGTGCCACAAATTTTGACTACCTGTCTATTGGCTTAAATTTTTATTTTTGAATAAAAATATCGCTATATCCTTCTGAGCTCTCTGTCTTAAGGGACATAGACTTAATTTAAAAAAAAAAAAAAAAATATTTTTATTTTCTCCTGTTTAATATTTTTGAAAATTTTTATTTTTGTTTCGCACTCTCGGTGCGCTCTCTAAGAAACTCAAAACAAAGATTTTCCTTCAATTTTATTGATTTTCAAAGTTATAGAAATTTTTCACAATGACGTCAAAGAAAGACTTGTGTAAAAAACGTGCAGGTTACAAAGGATTTATTACTCGCGTAGCCAATTGGTATGATTGTTCGCAGGATGTTGAAAATAATCATCTTGCCTATAAAATTCGACTTGAAAGTTTAACTAAAGTTTTTTCTAACTATTCTGATGTTCAAGAAGAAATTGAACAAATTGACCCTGACGATATAGATCGTGTTGACATTGAAAATAAATTTTTTGATTTACATGCCAAATTTGAAGGCAAAATTTCTTCTCTTTTAGAATCACAAACTCGGAGTATTTCTCCATCCCCTCTTAATGTATCAGCAACTGCTGCCACGCCAATTATTCCGCAAGTAAGATTGCCTGAAATTCATATCCAAACATTTACTGGTGAAATTTCAGAATGGACCTCATTCTTTCAACTCTTTTCTGCATTAATTCATGACAATCCCTCTCTAGGTGATGTACAAAAATTTATGTACCTCAAATCTTTATTGAAAGATGAACCGTTAAAACTTATTGACACGCTCGCTGTCACAAATCAGAATTATGGTTCTGCTCTCACGATACTTAAAAATCGTTACGAAAATAAAACAATCATTATAAATACCCATTTAATGAATTTATTGGACATTCCCTCTATTTCTAAAGGTAGTTCTCAAGCTCTTAGAGATTTTGTTACTAATTGCAAGCGCAATGTTGAATCTTTAAAAAATTTAAATTTATCTTTTGAAGAACTTTGGAACCTTCTAATGGTTCATTTACTTGAACGAAAAATAGATTTCGTATCAAAAAAGGCGTTCGAAACTGAAAAGGGAGTAAATACAATCCCAACGGTCGACGCATTTTTTAAATTTCTTGATCATAGATGCACTGTCCTTGAAAATCTAGCCAGTCTAGATGGCACTGCAAATAAAAAATCTAATTTATCTTTACATGTTAATCAATCAAATCCTAGTTTTGAAAATTGTACATTTTGTAATGAAACTCATAAAATTTATACATGTATGAAATTTAAAGGTTTACAAGTAGCCGAAAGGCACAAGTTTATAAAGTCAAAAAGTTATTGTTGTAATTGCTTGGGTGATAGTCATAGGAGTCCCCAATGTCAATCCACACGGGTGTGTAATATATGTTCACAGAAACATCACACACTGTTACATTTCCCTAATTCTCAAATTGCAACCACATCATCGTATCAACAATCAACCCCCACAACTTATCAACAAAGTGTATCACCACTACAACCAGTTATGATTCCCCTGAATAATTACAGTGTCCCTTCACCAAATTGTCAGAATAATAATTCCCCAGTTACAAATGAAGCAAATCTTTCTCAACCTTCATTGCCTCCTCAGCAATCTTCGCGTTATGCAAGAGCTGAAACCTCGCATGAAAATAATACAAAAACTTCTCACTCCAAAAACTCTGGACACTCTAATTCCCCTGTAGATTCTCACGATTCAAAGAATGAATCACTCGCATCACAATCGTTGTCTGCCATGGCAACTTACCCTTCTCATGTGCTATTAGCTACAGCCTCTGTGTATATTTATAATGCAAATGGCATTCGTATCTCAGTCAGATGTTTGCTTGATAGTGGATCACAAACGTCATTTATTACTAAACCAATGATTGATAAATTACAGTTAAAAACCTACAAGAAACAACTTAGTATTTCTGGAATTTCTCAGACGAATTCCACGTCTAATGAAATGATAGACTTGACGTTACACTCCAAAGTCAACTATCGAAGCAAATTTAGACTTTCTTGCGCAGTGTTGCCAAATATTTCCTGTCAACTCCCACAAGTAAATATTAACGCTTTTAGGCTTAATATCCCCAAAAATATTTATCTAGCTGATCCAGATTTTGGACTTTCTAATGATATTGACGTATTAATAGGAGCAGAGCTCTATTATACTTTATTGCTGCAAGGTATTATAAAACTTGGCAATAACCTTCCCATACTCCAGGAAACTTATCTAGGATGGATAGTTGCTGGAAACATTCCCCAGAACTTGTTGAATCATAATAAAAATGTCTCCCGCTTTACTTCTTGTTCGACTGTGCAAGGCAGTGAACACTCGAAAGTTTCGTTGTTTCTTCAAACTACTGCAGAACAACAAATATTGAATGACACTATTGAAAGGTTTTGGAATATTGAGGATCTTCCTCAAAAAATTTCTCTTTCTCCTGTTGATGAACAGGCAGAATGTATCTTTTCTCAAACAACTCAAATATTACCTGATGGTCGTTATCAAGTCGACCTTCCCCTCAAAACTCCTGAGGAAACTAAAACCCTAGGAGAATCCTTTTATATTGCAAAGAAGATATTTTTGAATCTTGAAAATAAGTTAAAGAATAACCCATCACTTCGACTAGATTATACTAAATTTATCGATGATTATGTTGACCTAGGTCACGCCAAATATGTCCCCTTATCTCTCGAAATGACAGATGGTAGTAATCCACCTGTCAATAAATATTTTATCCCTCACCATGCGGTATTCCGCGAAAATAGTGCAACGTCAAAAATCCGAGTGGTTTTTGACGGTAGCTGCAAAACAAGCAACAATATTTCCTTAAATGACATTGTTTTGAAAGGCTTTCAGGTGCAACCTAACCTGTACGACATTTTATGTCCCTTTCGCTATTTTAATTTTGTTCTAACAGCGGACATTGAGAAAATGTACCGCCAAATTAAAATTAATCCTGATCAGTGTTTTTTATTAAACATTCTTTGGAGACCTACTCCACATGAAGATATTAAATGTATCGAACTTTCCACAGTTACGTACGGTACGAACTGTGCCCCGTATTTAGCAACTCGTGTTTTAACCGAGATTGCTAACCAAAATGTTGAAACTTTTCCTTTAGCCTCTGATGCCTTATTAAACCATACTTATGTTGATGACATAATATATGGATGTGAATCGTCTAATGACTTACAAAAAATTCATGATGAATTAACGCATTTATTGAAAACACATGGTTTTACTTTGCACAAATGGTGCTCAAACTTTCCCATTTTCGTTGACCAATTGTCAATAAACCGACCTCATAAAGTTGATGTGCCTATTGGTGACGCTTCTAGTTCTATTTTAGGTTTAAAATGGAATCCCATGACTGACATATTTACTTTCTCTCCTCCTCACATGTTGAATACAATTCGTCTCACTAAAAGGGTGATTCTGTCTATCATTGCTCAAATGTATGACCCCCTCGGATTAGTGTCTTGTGTCGTAGTACTCGGCAAACTAATAATGCAGAAACTATGGCTCCTAAAAATAAATTGGGACATAGAAATTATTGATCCTTATGTTTGTTCCCTTTGGAATACTTTCACTTCTAATCTTGTAAATTTAAAGCAAATTAAAATCCCTCGCAATTTATTTCTTGATAAACCAAAACGAAAAACTCAGTTACATGGCTTTGCAGATGCAAGCATGTCCGCTTATGCTGCTTGTGTGTATTTTAGGACTCTATATGAAGATGGAACAGTTTCATCAAATCTAGTTACTTCAAAGTCTAGAGTTGCCCCGTTAAAAACGATTTCTCTCCCACGATTGGAATTAAGCGCAATGCTTCTTTTATCTCAACTTGTCAAACATGTACAAGAAATTTATGAAAATAATCTTCAAATAGATTCTACTCACTTATGGACTGATTCCATAATAGCTCTTTGCTGGATACAATCTCATGCATCCAGATGGTTAGTGTTTGTTTCAAACAGAGTGTCACAAATTCAAGATCTTACCTCAAAATGTACTTGGAGACACATTGACTCAAAAAATAATCCCGCTGATTTACCCTCCCGTGGTTGCCTGCCGCAACATTTAATTGATTGCCCCCTTTGGTTCAATGGACCAGAAATGTTATCTCAAGGTGAAAATTTTGATCTCATATTCATTGAGCATAATATCGAACCCTCTACCTCAAATGAAAAGGTCAACAAAGCAATTCTTGTTGAAGAAAGAAAAATTGCCCCCATTTCACTTCATATTTCCTCTGACGAAACTGAATTTTGTAATGAGCTATTCGGAAAATTTTCAAAATTCTCCAAGCTACAAAGAGTTATTGCATACTGTCTTCGGTTTGCAAATAACGCAAAATCCAATGTTATTAAAAATGCTGGACCTTTGTCCACACATGAATTACATATATCATTCCATATCATTGTAAAGGCCTTACAAGCCACACATTTTGCTAAAGACATTTCTGAATTGAAAAACAATAAATGTTTGTCCAATAAGAATCTGTTGTCATTTAGACCATTTTATTGTGAAGCTGACGGTCTCCTACGCGTAGGAGGACGCTTAGAAAACGCAGATATTCCCTTTGATCAGAAACACCCCATTTTATTACCAGCTCATAATAATGTAGTTACAATGATGTTACTACAAGAGCATCAACGGTTGGGCCATGCTGGAGCTCAAACTGTTCTATCAAATTTCCGCTTACGTTGTTGGCCGCTCAATGGCCTAAAAGAAATTAAAAAGATTATTCGTAATTGTCTCAAATGTTATCGCTTTCGCGCTGAACCTGCTCAGCAAATTATGGCCGATCTTCCTAAAGATCGTGTCCGAGTGTCTCGCCCATTCCAAAAGGTCGGAGTCGATTTCGGTGGACCTTTTCTTATCAAAGCATCTCGTCTTAGAAAGTCTCCCCTAACTAAATGTTATATTTCAGTATTTGTATGTATGGTTACAAAGGCAGTTCACATAGAACTTGTCTCAAGTCTTTCGACTGAAGCATTCCTTGCTTGTCTTAAACGTTTTATTGCCCGACGAGGCAATCCGTCTGTAATTTACTCAGATAATGGCACAAACTTCCAAGGTGCAAAAAATCAATTATATGAACTTTATCAATTTTTTCAAAAACAAACTAACCTTGACTCTATTCATGATTTTTTAACTATTAACCAAACTATTTGGAAATTCATTCCACCTAAATCTCCTCATTGGGGAGGAATTTGGGAAGCCGCAATTAAAAGCGCAAAATTTCACATGTTACGACTTATTGGTAACGCCCACTTTACGTATGAAGAGCTTAGTACTGTACTGACTCAAATTGAAGCTATTCTAAATTCTCGCCCATTATGTCCGTTGTCTAATGACCCCACAGACTTACAGAGTCTAACCCCTGGGCATTTTCTAATTGATACTAGCCTCATGGCATTCCCCGAACGGGATCTTACTGAACGAAATGAAAATCGTCTTTCCTTTTGGAGTAGATGTACTCAAATACAACAATTATTCTGGACACGTTGGTCTACAGAATACTTAAATCAACTACAAAATCGGCCTAAATGGCTTCTTCCCGTTGATAACATAAAAACTAATGACATTGTATTATTAAAAGAAAATAATACTACTCACCCGCTAAAGTGGCCCTTGGCAAGAGTTATAAATACTGTTTGTGGACCTGATGGAAAGGTCAGAGTAGTCATGTTAAAAACAACAGAGGGTATATATACTCGATCAATAGCGAAGATTTGTCCTCTACCAGTGGAGTCAGTTGCAGGTGAAAAATCCTGCAGCAACCACTAGAGTTTTTGTTTATCTTCCTTGACCGCCATTTTTTGCTCTTGCGCCCCAACACTGTTTGCACCACGATGTATAAATAACAAGTGTCTTCTCTTCCGGTATTATCGCACTATCCCTTCGGCTGCGGTTCAAGTAGAACCGCCCCGTTTTCGTTGTTCTATGTGTGACTGTCTCGCAACTGACTTCACTGTGGAGACGTTACTTTCAATTTATTTCATATTTATAGTTCCTTTTGAAGCTATGACGCTTCAATGCCGGGCAGTATGTTGCAGAACGGCTGCAACCTGTTCTCATTATTTATTAAAAGTAAAATAATAATCAAATCGGCCACGCGGGATTTTACGGGTGGCGCGATTGTCATTACAATTTTAAGAAAAGACAGCAGATCTGTCATCGCGAAAAATGCGAATTTAGTGTGTCAATTTTAAATTGGAATAAAACCGTTGTTTACGGTGCCAATATACTGTGTGTTTTTAAGAAAAGGCATTTTGTCGACGCTCTTATCATATTGTGAAAATTCACTGATGGAAAATTGGTTTAATCAATCCTAATTTGTGGACCAAAGGTATAATTTACCCCTTTATTTGTCACGGATACTTTGCTAGACACCAGTTAAGCACTATGTTTTTTTAATGCATACATTTCACTTATAGTAGTGGTGTGTGACTATTAACAGCTAATTGGCTTATTCGTTTTTTAATTATAAATATAGTCATTTTTTACTGACGTAGAATCTAAATTGTTCCATGTGTCTGGACTCATTTTAGTTGTAAAAAACATTGTTAATGTTCGGTAATGTACTAAATTTCCTCTCAGGTACTAGGTACAAACGGGATTTATTCAGATCACATTATTAGATAGCCTGTGACAGATTAGAGTTAGCGAACCTACGTTGAGTCAATGCAACAGATCCAGGCTATCTTGTAATTATCGGATGAATCGCGTGTAGCTAGTCTCCTGAATTATCTTGTGTGGTAAATCTAAATTTAAGTAACTATTTTATTGATTAACATTTATGTCAAACACCTGTGTTGTGTCTATCTGTACCTGTTAAGTATTAATTAAATAAAAACATTCCATTTTTTTGTAGTAACTCAAACTTGCGTATTTTTTATTAACCCCATGAACCATCACCTAGGGAAATACAGTAACGTAACTTTTGCTAGCCTTCGATAAAACACGAAGGCTACCCTATAGATGTGTGTCAAGGACTAAATAGTCTCTGAACAGATTTTGATTAAGATCTTTCAAGAATCTTGAACAAAATATTGATATGTATGTGTCCCAAAAAACGTAAGTTACAAAGGATTTGGTAAACATCCTTTTAGTTTTAACAAACTTTGCATAGCAATTTTCAGAAAACCTAAGTCTGATTTTTTTGTGATATGTTTTATTTATGACGTGTAACGGAAAGCAATTTCTCAAAGCTATATGATATATCTAGGGTCGGCAGACTAAACACCATAAGTCATGAAACATCAAAATGTATGTTATATCCCAAATATCCTTAGATTATAAAGAATTAGTCTAAGTCACTTATCTGTAAAGGATGCAGGTGTTTATCACAATATTAAATTATATTTTATCATATTCAATTTCGCCACTGCAACAGGATGCAGGTGCTTATCAAAATAGAGTATTATATTCTTTATATTCAATTTCAATGTTATCTTTACTTTTGCTGACCAAGATGGGAACCATTCTAGCACTGTCCTAGAACTTTTCCATGACGTCAACAGAACACATAAATACCTCCATCCGAATACAAAATCTTCAGTTTAGACAAGACTAGATGCTAGTATCTTTATCAAGTAAACGTTAACCTTTGTAACATTAATTGTTAGTCGTGAATAAAAATAAGTGCTTTTTTAAAAAGTGTCTTTAATCGGCCACGATATAACAATTTGGCGCAGTCGTTCGGATGTTTTGATCGCGAAAAACGCGAGTGAATTCCAATTCTTAGCAAAACAAGAATCTACCCTCAAGAAAAAGTGAATTTTCAAAAAACGTCCCACGTAAATTAAACCGTCCAAAAAGGACACAACAAGAGAAGAATTACGAAGAAAAGTTCTCAAAGAACTCAAACAAAGAAACCCACCCTGATCGACGAACTACTTTGTAGAACAAGTGGCCTGCGGGCAAGATCTAACTACTTGGTGGTCATCGAATTTCTAACTGTAATTGAAGTTGACGTGAAGCTACCAAACGTCGTGTGGATTAGGAGCACCTAGTGGAACCCCTGGCACGTCGCAGCTTTCACAACGCCGTGTGGATTAGGAGCACGTAGTGGAACCCCTGATACGTCGCAGCATCAATACCACGTGTGGATTAGGAGCACTCAGTGGAACCCCTGACACGTTGGACAGTTAACCCCTTCTGTACCTTATCGAGATGTTTTTTCAACTGATGTAAGTTGATTTATTGTAACATTGTTGAATTTTACCAATTGTTGATTTATTTTTTATATATTTCGCAAATATTTGTTCATCATATTTACCAACTGATTTGAATTACCCTCGTAACTTTTAACAATTTTATATTTCCCCTCTAAACTTGTCTAAACTCACCGATTATTTTAGTAACGAATACATAAATAATCAATAAACAAAAATGGCTCAAAACGACGTTCCCCAAAACAACGTTCCCCAAAACGAAGAAATTGAACCATATAAATTATCAGAAATTTTCTCTCTCGTACCGGAATATGACGGAGATCAAATTTCGCTTAATACTTTTATTAACGCGTGTAACCGAGCTCACGATATGTGTGCAAACAATCAAGAAATACTGCTAGTGATAAGAATTAAAAACCAATTGCGCGGTAAAGCTGCTCAATTAATAAACTCTAGAGATCTAGATACGTGGAATGACATTTCTCAACTTTTAACGGTACATTTTGGAGATCCAAGAGATCTGACTTCTTTAATACAAGATTTACAACGCGTACATCAATTGTCAAACGAAAGTCCTTTAACTTTTGCAGGTCGAATACAAACGCATAATGCAAAAATGCATTCAGCCGTGGCAAAACAAATTTTGACTCAAGCGCAAAAGAACGCACAAATTTTATTAATTGACAATATGTGTTTAAATACCCTTTTAACCGGCTTAGAACCAAAATTAGGCCAACTTATTAGGGCAGGAAACCCCAATACGATGTTAGATGCTATAAACAGAGTAAAACGGGAATTACAATTGTCTTATTTCGAAAATCAAAAATTTCAAAAAATTCAAAAGCCTCAAACACCAATTCCAAAATTTTGCTCTTTTTGTAAAAGAAATGGACATAATGTAAATGAATGCAGAACAAAACAATCGCAAAGGACGCAGTCCACACAGCCCCAAAATCAATTCAGAACGCAGTCCGCATACCCTCAAAATCAATACAGGACGCAGTCCACATACCCCCAAAACAATCAACAAAGGACGCAGTCCGCATATCCTCAAAACAATCAATTCAGAACGCAATCTGCATACCCCCAAAATAATCAACAAAGGACGCAGTCCGCAAACCCACAAAATTACACAAGACAAAATTTTCAACCCTCTTCATCAAATCAAAACCAAACAAGATTTCAAAATTTTCAGCAAAGAAATAATGTCACCTCAAATCAACAAAAAACCCATCATATAAATACAAATAACCCCGACTACAACCCTGATCATTTCGAAAATCCAAATTTTGAAAATGACCAGTGTTACGAATCTCAAAACGAATATGATTACGTCGAAGAATATTATGATGATTTTTCTGATAACGATAATTTTCGTCCCAATTCAGAAAACGAAACAAAGTACACCGAAACTCAAAATTTTTCTCAGTGTAACAACACTAATTATTCTTCTCAGTGTAGCAGCAATGAAAATTTTTCTCAAACAAATGTAAATTTTCAAAACGAAGCCTCGGGAATGTTAGAACTGACGGACCAGTTCCAAACGATGACAGTTCAAGACGATTTCAACCCCAATCTCAATTTCTCAGAACAAAATTTTCTCTAAATACCGTTTCATCTCAAAACCTTTATTACATTTTCGACAGAACAAAAACATTTAAATTATTAATAGATACCGGTGCAGGAATTTCCATTTTTAAACCCAAAACATGTGAAAATTTTAAAACAAGAAATCCAGAAAATTTATTAGTTAAAGGTATTACAAATGAAAACGTTTTAATTACACAATCGACACTGATACCCTTTGTTAACAATGACCCACATAAAGTTTTTATTTATAATCTTGACATTGAATTCGACGGTTTATTAGGATCAGATTTCTTAGAGCATTATCATTATATTGTTGACTTAAAAAATAAACAACTGATTACGAACTTTAAAATAATACCGATGTATAAAGTAGAAGATTTTAAGGAAAACACTGCAATGGAAAATGAGGAAATGTTTAATAATATTATAAACATGGAACCACGTACAGAAAAAATTTGTAAATTGAAAACAAATAAATTGAAAAATACCGATGCCATCTTATTAGCCCAATGCCTCGATAAAGTTCGATTACCAAACGCAATAGTTAAAATAAACGAGAATGGAGAATTTTTGACGTCAGTCTTAAACATAAATATGATTCCAAAAACAGTCAATTTTTCTAATTTAAATTTTGAACCCCTCATTAAGAGAAGTACTTCAGTACAAAATTTTAATAAGGGAAACCCTTCACATCCACAAATAATTAATAGAGAAGAAGAAATAATAAACCAGTTACGAACGGAGCATATGAACAACGAGGAAAAAGAAATGATTTCACAAATTTGCTTAGAATTTTCTGATATATTCTACCTAGAAGGAGATGATCTGACTTTTATAAGCGAAATCAAGCACTCAATCAAAACAAAAGAATCCAGACCAATTCATACCAAGTCATATAGGTATCCACATGTCCACAAAGAAGAAGTGAAGACACAGATAAACAAAATGCTAGACCAAAGAATTATACAGCCTTCAATATCACCATGGTCAAGTCCAGTATGGGTTGTACCAAAGAAAATGGACGCATCTGGAAAACAGAAATACAGACTTGTGATAGACTACAGGAAATTGAACGATATCAGTATAGATGATAGGTATCCGTTACCAAACATATCCGACCTTTTAGATCAGTTAGGACACTGCCAATACTTTACAACATTGGATTTAGCCTCAGGATTTCACCAAATCGAAATTGACCCAAACGACATAGAAAAAACAGCATTCTCTGTAGACAATGGACACTACGAATTCCTACGAATGCCATTTGGACTAAAGAACGCACCATCAACGTTCCAGAGAGTCATGGATAACATTTTAATGGGAATACAGAACGAAAAATGTGCAGTCTACATGGACGACATCATAATTTATAGCAGTACAATTCACGAACACGTTAATAGACTTCGAGAAGTATTTTCAAGACTCAGAAAAGCTAACCTAAAAATACAGCCAGACAAATGCGAATTTTTGAGAAAAGAAGTAGCTTATCTTGGACATCTGATAACAAAAGACGGAGTTAAACCAAATCCAAATAAAATCGCAGCAATCAAAGAATTTCCAATCCCAACCAATACAAAGGACATTAAATCATTTTTAGGACTTTCCGGATATTATAGAAGATTTATTCCTGACTATGCCAAAGTCTCAAAACCATTGACAACATTGTTAAAGAAAGATATTCCTTTTATATTCGATGTATACTGTCAAAAAGCATTTGACACATTGAAAGACTACTTGACGAGAGAACCTATTCTAATCTATCCAAATTTTGAAGAACCATTTGTATTAACCACAGACGCTTCTATGTTTGCAATCGGAGCAATTTTATCTCAAGGCCCAATTGGAAAAGACTTACCAATAGCTTTTGCATCTAGAACGCTATGCCCAGCTGAAACTAAATACAGCGTTATCGAAAGAGAACTATTAGCGATTGTATGGGCAGTAAAACACTTCAGACCATATCTGTATGGAAGAAAATTCAAACTTGTAACCGACCATAGACCATTAACGTGGCTATTTTCAATAAAAGATCCAGGTTCAAGACTTGCCAGATGGAGACTCAAATTAGAGGAATATGACTATGAAATTATGTACAAACCAGGAAGGATAAATAAGAATGCTGATGCCTTAAGCAGAATAAAGATTAACCATTTTAAACAAGTGACCGTATTTAATAAGAAAACTCAGGAAGAACCAGAATCCTCTTCTACTGAGATAGATGAAAATGAAACTCAACTAATGTCGCCCCAAACTATGGAAAATGAATTCAAAAGATTTTGGGAACTATATCAAGTAAAATCCTTGATTGATTATTCAAAAATCAGATACACTAATAACCAACTTCTGGATAAAGATCACAAGAACATAATCACTATTTTTCAAAAGGATAAACTAACTGATTTACATTACAAGATTATAGAAGACTTTCATGAAGAACATCCAACGTTTGAAGACGATAAAATAAACATTCTAAATTCCAAAACTTCAAATAAAAGAAAATATTTAATTATAACTTTACCCTTTATAATTGACGACGCTATAGCTACATTATTTAAGGCTTTAGTTAGTTCACAACATGAAATAGACGAATCAAAAACATATTATGTCGAAAATAATGTTGATTTACCATTTTTGGAAATGTTATGTTTTATTTTTGCTGACAAAGATTTAAAAATCGTTATCTGCCAAAATATAGTAACTACTCCTGAACAAGATCAAGTCCCAATAATAATGGATCAATACCACTCTGGAAAAAGAAACTTTCACAGAGGAGTCAACGAAACAATACGGAGAATAAAAGAAAAATATAACTGGACAGGACTCAGTAAAGATGTAGAGAATTTCATAAAAAAATGTGAAATATGCCAGAAAAATAAAGTTATGAGAAAAAACATGGATAATCCATTAGTCGTTACAGAAACACCAAAAACTGCATTTGAAAGGATAAATATTGATATTTTAGAAATTCCAGAAAAGAATTATATCCTGACCATAAGAGACGAACTCACAAAATTTATTCAAGCATACCCACTTATGGATAAAACCTCAAAATCTGTAGTTAACACCTTATTACTATATTTTCAACATTATGGAACACCTTTAAGGATACATTGTGATTTTGGAAGAGAGTTTAACAACCAACTAATGAAAGATCTTTGCAACCTTTATAACATAAAGTTAACATTTTCCAGTGTACACCACCCCCAATCAAATGGCTCATTGGAAAGATTCCATGCCACCCTTTTAGAAATGATAAGAGTAATGACTACTGAAGATCCAAATGAACACCCTATGCAACTATTACCATACGCTTGTATATGTTATAATAATTCTGTGAACAAAACAACTGGATTTACACCATATGAATTAATATTTGGACACACATCGACAAGACCTCCAGAAACCCTCTATAATGAAAAAGAACTTGTTTCAAAATACATGAGAGATCTTAATGCCAGAATTAAACACTATTATAACCTTGCCAGGAAAAGAACAATCCAATCAAAAGAAAAAGCCAAGGAAAGATTCGACGAGCATGTAAAAAGAGATAACACAGACTATAAAGTTGGTGATAAAGTCTATGTAAAAGAGTCACAAATTAAAGGAAAACTTGCAAATAAGTTTAATGGCCCTTTTATGATTAAAGAAATCCATTTAAACTCAGCAACTTTAGAAAACTTACAAACAAAACAAACAACTAAAGTAAATTTTGACAGACTAAAACCATATTATGAAGATGTAATAATTAAGCCAGATGATAAGAATGCTATAGAAGAAGATACTGATTAGAATTTTTATTTCAGATTTCTCTTCCTATTCTCAAACACGCTTGCGCTATCAAGACAGAGGAATGATAATTATCGATACACACTAAAACCTGTTGATACCAATATTGGACTATATTTCCAAAGAGAAACAAAATTAAAGGTTTCAAATGATAAATGGACACTCTTAGTCTACAAAGATACCAGACGACTAAAAGAACTATACGATAATAATAACAATATCTTACATAGCTTAGGCGATATGTTAATTAAAAGAGATAGCAACATGAAAAAGGTATACGTTGATTTAAAAACACATGTTAGTCTACTCGGACAAATTTCACAAGATTTAGAAAATAAATTCGAAGAACTTGAATTGGACGTTTCTACGAGACCAAAACGTGGATTAATTAACGCTGCAGGAAGCATTTGGAAATTTATTACTGGAAACTTAGACGCATCAGATGGAGAATACTATAATAACTGTATAAACAAAATCGAAAAAGATGAACATGAACTTGAAACTCTTATGAAAAAACAAATAACGGTAACTACGTCCGTGATAAAAAGTTTTAATGAAACCCTAAGAAAACTTCAAATCGATGAAGAAACTTTCAATAAAGATTTAAAGCAAATAGAAAAAAGTATTTTAGATATATGGAATGAAGTCGAATTATTAGAACACAAGCTACAGCTTATAAATATCTGCCAGCATTTAATGGAATCCTATACCTTTATAGAAGAACAATTAAACGATATCTTAAACGCCGTTACCTTCGCTAGGTTAAATATAATTCACACATCAATTATTACTCCAAAGGATTTAGTATCCTCATTGGAAAAAGTAGCTCAAAGCCTCCAAAAGAATAACTTACCCCTTTCTCCTAGAGAAGCAAAAGTCGCCACATATTTGGATATCATAGAGTTAGCAGCGTATCAAACATTTGATAAGTTAATTTTTGTCCTAGACATCCCTCTAGTCGAACCCGAACTCTATACGGTTTATCGATTATATCCAATACCTACTAAGGATAATCGGACCGGAATCCATTATATATTACCAACTATTCAAAAATATATCGCGAAAGGTGATGATTCAGATCAGTTCATTCCATTATCAGATATTGACCATTGTAAAGAAGTTATGATTAATATTAAGCTTTGTAAAAATTTGTATTCTTACCCAATTGATTCAAACGCTATTTGCGAAGCGCAGCTTCTAAAAACACAACAATTTACTAGTCTTCCCAAAAATTGTGAAGTAATTTCAATGTATATGCAAGATTATAAGATACAATTGTTAAAAGCAAATGTATGGTTATTGGTAATAACTGATCAAACTCCAGTAACAATTAAGTGTGAAAATATTGATCCAATATCGGAAATAATTAATACCAATACTATTTTGACTTTACAACCGGGTTGTTCAGCATTTATTGGAAATACAAGAATTCAAGCCTCAATGATAAAAGTTTCGGAATGGCATTATAATTATTCCAACACGATTCAAATACCTTTTAATTGTTGTTTAAATTTGCCAAACAACGCTCATAAAAATTTAGATTTAAAACCGCTTAAAATTGGTGAACTAAATCTAGATGATTTAGAAATTGCTAAACATAAATTGGATCAATATTCTAAAGATATCGATGACTTAATTAAGGAACCTTTAATAGAAAAATATACGTCTTGGTTCACTTATGTCTCCATAACTTTAATAATACTTTTCATAACCATTTACGTTTTTCGAAAATATCAAAGACGTAGGCGAATGATTGGAATCAGTACCGATCGATCTGATCCTCCAGATCCACCTTCTCCAAAAACTGGAATATCCTTATTAGGAAGACGAATTTCCAGAATGTTACCGCGAAGACGTCCAAGCATTCGTCTCGGTGAACCAATCGAAGAAGGTGAAACCTTCGAAATTCTTGAGAATCGTAATACAAGAAGTATTGATAAAACGTACGCATAAATAAATAATAATTGTCATTTCTCGTTATTGCTTTACGCTTATTGGATTTATTTTATACATTTTTTTGCTTATTGTATAACTTTCAAAAGTTACTGCATTGTATGGCACTAACTTTTTTTTATAAAGGGGAGCTGTTATATCCCAAATATCCTTAGATTATAAAGAATTAGTCTAAGTCACTTATCTGTAAAGGATGCAGGTGTTTATCACAATATTAAATTATATTTTATCATATTCAATTTCGCCACTGCAACAGGATGCAGGTGCTTATCAAAATAGAGTATTATATTCTTTATATTCAATTTCAATGTTATCTTTACTTTTGCTGACCAAGATGGGAACCATTCTAGCACTGTCCTAGAACTTTTCCATGACGTCAACAGAACACATAAATACCTCCATCCGAATACAAAATCTTCAGTTTAGACAAGACTAGATGCTAGTATCTTTATCAAGTAAACGTTAACCTTTGTAACATTAATTGTTAGTCGTGAATAAAAATAAGTGCTTTTTTAAAAAGTGTCTTTAATCGGCCACGATATAACATGTATATGTATTTTTTCACGTCATTGTGTAACTCGTTGGCTGACTAAAACACATATGTATGTCGCTGTAGTCTATTTAATAAACTATGGCGACTTATGTGATTAAGTGAGCCAACGAGTTACACAATGATATGAAAAAATACATATACATTTTGATGTTTCATGAAATATGTTCTTTAGTCTGCCGACCCTATAGATATGATATTCTTTTCCAAGGGGAAGTCTTCTCGGCTGAGCGGTATTGAGAAAAGAGAAAAGTATATGAAAGTAGGAATTTAACGCTGAAAGTTTGTGAGAAATGTGGTGTTGGGAATCCCATGGAATCATGTGGTCAGTTTGGATTGGTTTTATAAACATTTTAAATCCAATTTTATTATTTAATTTGAAAAGGGTAATAACTAGAAAATTAATTTAACTGTTTTCTTCCAGTTCCATTGTTGTAAACCGTATTTTAGGGTAAATACTGTTTAACATTCTAGAAAATTGGTCAAGCTTCTTCCTATAGTCCCAGTCCACCCAAGCAAGATATCGTTAACATACCAGTGCTGCTTACCCGAAAGTTATTTTATCTAGCAGTTAAATTGAAAATGTAAATTCTACTTTTTTTTCATAAATTCCGAGTTTAAAATCGGAATTTAAGAAAAAGACACTAGTAATATTCCGAGTTTAAAGTCGGAATTTAAGAAAAAAAAACTACATGACCCCTCTACGCCTTCGTAGGGTACTATTATGTCACTTAAAGCTGGAAAAATAGTTTTACCAAAGAATCCAAGCACACCCCCTCTCAATGGAATGGTAAAAATACACAAGGAAACGAAACCGATTCGTCCTGTTGCCAGTCCCCTGTCTATTATTTTACAATTTGACTTAACAATTTTTTCAGACGTAATATCGTTAATTTTCAAAGGAAGTGGTAAAAGCTCCATAGATCTCGTTAACAAATTTAGTTCCTAATAATCTTATTTTTGTATCATTTGAAATTGTTAATTTATTCCCCAATGTTCCAAAACTGGAAAGCTATCAAATAGCGGAGAATCTTTTAAAAAGTCAGAATAAATTCAACTGAGAACAGATTAAAGTCATTAGCTTGCTCTTGAAGGGGTGCCTGGATTCGGATTTCTATAAATTTAACAATATTTTCTATAATCAGACTGACGGTCTACCTATGGGCTCCTCCCTATCTCCATTTATAGCAGACATTTTTATGACTAACTTAGAAAATTATGACATTTTAAATTTAACTGCTAGATAAAATAACTTTCGGGTAAGCAGCACTGGTATGTTAACGATATCTTGCTTGGGTGGACTGGGACTATAGGAAGAAGCTTGACCAATTTTCGTATGCGGTTTGGATTAGCAACTTCATCAACAGTGGTGGCTCTTGAAAAACTGTAATGGGTGGACACAAGTGAACCTGATATATCTCTTCTTTCCAAAACGTAATTTAAAAAAAAAAACGCGTCTCCTTTCCAACACTTCTCCTCAATTAAAGGTAAGTCTAAAAAAAGGTAATTTTTATGATACGAATACCACAATATAAAAATAACAAACTACCTAATGTTTTCAGAAATAGTAAATTTTGAGGAAGCAGATTACGATTCTGAAAACGATTTTCGTCGGAAACGCTTAGTCTTTGACTTCTTCCTTCTTAAAGTGCTGTTTTTCTTGAGAGTACCTATGTCACTGCCACAGAATTTTCCAATTTTCATTCTTTGTTGCAAATAATTCCTATTTTTTCATGATAATTAATCTTCTTTCAATGTAAAAATTAAAGAAAAGGTTACATTTTGTTGATTTTGTCATTGCAGGCTACGTTTTGATGACCAGGCCCGCACTTCGATTTTTTACTTCTGTATCTCGCCTATATTTAAGTTTTTTGGAAAAAGGTATTTGAAAATGTTTATTTTAATGGCTTCTATACACAGCTAATAAGTAACAACTTAGGAATCACCCCGTATTATAAATTCGCATGGAGCTGGTAACTTTGGAGAAGAATTCATAAATATTGTTCGGATCCACTCCACAACGAAGAACTTCATAATTGTAATAACAGCTTTAGAAAATAAACAAGACTCTAGAAGGTTTTTTTGGTAGACGTACCAGACGAATTGAATATCATACATCATATTATTTTTGTTCAAGTCGATTAAAAATGGAATGGAGACTGCAATGACTGCATTCAAAAATACAAACATTTTTGTAATTTTTAATATTGCTTTACAATGCTAGCACATTTTTTACAATTATCTATTGTTGTATAAATAGTAAGTACAAATCTAGAACTACTTTATTACATATAAATAAAATGTCATTAAAACTAAAGAAAAATTAAATAAAAAACACCTAAATAGCTAGTAAAACTGAAGTACTAAGTCGCATACAGATTTCCTTGAATACTGACATCTTTTTCATAAATATTTTTTTGGTATCAAAAATGCTTGTATTGATTTTTTTCTCATTAGAAGACCATTGTGTTGGGTATTTGTCAACGTTAGCATTCGCCTGGTTTTACTTCCACAAAAACTGAAAAAGAAAAGACTTAATTATTATTGGTTGGCTAAATAATTTATATTAACAATAGAACGTATGAATATGGTCAAAAAGGGAATAATTTCTCACAGGCCAAGAAACTTAACCATTAAGAAACAGATAGGCAATCGACCGTGAATACTCTTTTAATCATAACAACGTACTGCCAGTAGATACTTTTTTTTACTTTAAAAACATCTTTATTCATTACATAGTTTTGTTGTTGCCATTTTTCTCTACAGTAAATACATATAATTATATATACTGTATAATACACAGATACAACAAATAGAGTTTTTTTATTTGGTTCTGCAGGTCACGGCTGACCAGGACATGCACCAAGGCAAACGACATAGTAGGGTTGGTGTTGGCCCACAGGTAAAGATAAAAATGATTTTTATTGTTTTAGAATCGACCAGTTCCGGTAACCCCTTATACTGCCATGAAAGAGTTTGTTTTATCTTTCGCTTAGAAAATTTATTGGGACACGATTGCTATTTTACTAATTAACTTAATTCAGGTACAAAGTAGCTTCAAGTTTGCATATAGAAATTAAAATAAAATATCTATAAGCTTGAAATAATGTTATTTGCAATTTACTCGTTTTGGTTTTGAAAAAGTCGAGCAAAGCGAGCATATTTGCAGATTTAATGTCACATGATATTCGAGCATAGAATTAACCGAACTGTTTGTCGATTTTAATCCGATATTTTAAAATTAACCTCCCTTATTTTTGAAAAACTACCCTTGATTTTTATTTTTAGGTTAGATTTTCCTGATAAATTGTTAAAATAACTACTCGCTCAGTTTGCTCTGTTAGCACCGTATTTTCAAGTGGGGCGATACGAGCTAACTCCGAATGCTTGATTTTCCAAATGCCGAACTCATCCTTTATTTTGGTATACAGGTGTGCGTGAATTGGCTCGCCAATTGAAAAACTATTTCTATATTACCAATCTCTAAAAAAAAGTAGTTTTTTATAAAAAGCGTTCCTTTCAAAAGCGTCAAGATTGTCATAAGCAATATAGGCATATATTTTTTCTTATCTATGAAGAGTTTGTTGGATTTCAGTCAATAATAAAGCTTAGTAGGTAGTTCAAATTTTTTAATAATTAACGTTTCGACCTAGATTAGTTTATCCTCTATCTTTATTAAAATAAGTTTCTAAAAAGTGCATATTGGGTCTGGGATAGTAAGTGCCTACTATTTCACTATTTGTTGCAGGTGTTATGCTATTGTTGGCATTGTTTTTCAAGCTTTTTTTTAAACTCTTATAATATACTTTGATTTTTTTAAGGTTAATGGAATTAAATCCTATTTCTTAAGTAACACTTTTACATTTTAATTTTTTAAAATTCTAGTTATAAGTTCAAAAAATTACTTGTGCTATTAAATCCATACAAGGATAAATTTGATTTTCAGATTTCATAATTTAAAACTTTAGTAGCCTGGTATACGTATTTAATTTTTATATGGACTCTAATTAGAGGCTACCCAAAGAGTTATATAACTTTTATTGTACATGCTTCGAGTTGAGTCAGTTGGAAAATGTTCCTGTTTTTCTTACGTTCTAATATGCTTTCCTATGCGAAATACATACTTAATAACTTGCCCAATATAAAAAAAATATTATTCAGGTGAGATAAGAATTCTGTTTAATTTAAAAATAAATAAATACATATATAAAAAATGTAGTAATTATTAATGTTGATTGAGTAATATTAACAGTTAGAGCCAGTGATGCATTCGCCATTTATCTTTTTATTCAATATTTCGGATCCGTTTCGCCCTATCCAAAAAGCAGCAAAATACTCGCCCTAAGGTAGAAACTACTTATAAATTTAATAAAAATTTTCATTGATGGAAAAACAAAAAATTAAAATAACAGTCTTTCCAGGCGAAGATCGGATCCACGTCTGATACCTTTATTGTTAAAATGTCCATGTCAAGTTTATCGCGAAAGTGGAATGGTGCGGATTGCCCAATTGTACTTTCATATTCCTGATTAAAACCGTTTAATGGCTACAGTCGTTAATACTCACATGTACCTCGCCTACAGGACTCAAATAGAGCCATGCAGCTATTTTCAAAAGTTCTTGGAAGCCCTGTGGCGTCAATACCGCACACTGGTCCGGAATCGAGGTCGCAGTCTCCCAAAGCCATCATACAATTGGGATTCGCCCTGGGTGCGTTGGGGGCGCCTTGGATCATGGAAAGGAGACCTATAGATAATAGTTGTTATTTTGTATACAAGACGATTAAATGTTATATAATATTAATTCATGAGCGATGAAACCGCAAGTGAATTAATTTCGGGAGACGATAATCTCATTTGAACGTCGCGTGTAAAACAATGTTTTTTTTAATAGCTTAAATATGGATATTTTTGTGCTTTAAGTATGAACTTTACTTTATAGTCTATTTCGGTGTCGACCGTAGGAGTAGGTAAATTTTGTGCATTAAATTATTTATTATAACTAACCATATAAAAAAAGAAGCTAATTTGAGAAGGAACTATTGGCTATAGCAAATTTACTGCATCGTTTTACGAAATATGCCGTGAAATTGTGCTACGCACATATCATTCCGAACTAAATCCTATAGAATTTATATGGACGCAAGTGAAAGGATTTGTAGCAAGACACAATACAACATTTAAAATGAAAGACGTTAAGCTACTGTTTGATCAAGCCATTAAGGAAGTGACACCAGAGAACTGGCGAAAAGCAGTCCATCGTGCCATTAAAGACGACGAGAAAATGTGAAATCTTGACCACCTGATCGATCGGATCGTCGGCGTCGACCCGTTAATTATAACGTCAAGGGGAGATGACGGTTCCTCAGATGACAAAGAATGTTATGATCTTTTATAATTTAATTTCTGTATTATGTATTTTTTGTATTTTGTATATTTTTAAAATGTTTAATAAAAAATAAGTGTACCTAATACTATGTATGTACATATAATGCACGCCTTTGTCACACCATTTCAGTGTTTGTAAATGGATAACAATAGGCAAACCCCATAAATTGACCCAAACCCGGGTGGTAATACCTGCACTTGATGAAAATAAAGAATTTTGCAATGAAATCAATGCCAAATTATGAAAGTGGCTTAAATATTCATTGGGTTACTCTGTAGTCCCTATGCATACCTAATGAGCTTTTATTACTCTACACCTTTCTGAAATAGACTATAGCTATTATATTTAAGGTTCATTAACTTAATTCAAATTTAGGTGTTATAATTACGTATGATTGATTTTTTTTTCTGATAGTTGCTGCTTAAAAAAGATGTACGGCCTAATTCTGAAAAACATGCAGTTACAATGACGCACAAAAAAGTTTGGAATTCGAAAAAACAAAATCAATATGATATAAAACAGACAGATCGTTAATATTCTGAGAGTGGATTTAATTCCAAAGGCTCATCTTTAAATTTTTGGCAATTATCCCATCGGAAATTGAAATGAGTAATTTTACAATAATTGTAAATAAAGGGGCAACTATTTTGCAGTGCTAACCAAAAAATGATTCCTTATCAGTAATATAAATGATACTGTTTCACTAATGGAGTCGTTCCAACATTACTTTAAAAGTCAAGACATGAAATATGTAATAAAATACTTAATAAACAAGAGATGAGAGGTTCTTATTTAGGAAAACCATCAGCATTCTTAAGGTGAATGGCATATAGAATGAAATTAGGCAGACCTCGACTTAGTTTTTCTGAATACCTAACATTTAACTAATTAATTAAATTAACACGGCCATTCAATACAGTGGCGTAAGTTTAGCATCATAGGAGATGTTAGAGCATTAAAGTGAATGAAAAAATGTGCAGAAGCCCTTTTTTAATTAGTAAGTAATTGAAAAACATTAATATAAAAAAAGATAAAATGCAGGGACTCTTATGTAACAAAATAACAGTAAGTTGTTTCGACTCGACCTACTGAAAAAGTTATTGAAAGTTTTAAAGATTTAAAATCAAGGAAAATAACATTTATACAGGGTGATTCCTAAGTTGATACTTCTTTTTTAGCTGTGTATAAAAGGCATTAAAATAAACAACATTTTCAAATACCTTTTTCTATTATCTATTAGTTCATTGTTTTAAAATTTTACCATTTTCACGTATTTATCACCAATTTAAAATTAAATTGCTTCCTAAAAACACACCGCAGCGGTTTGCTTAATACTAGCCGTATGACTAATACTAATAAGAGATAAGAAAAACAACAGAAACTACAGCGGGGTATGTTTTTATGACCAGGCCCGCACTTCTCTATATCGCCTATTTTTGAGTTTTTTGAAAACACAGCTAAAAAAGAAGTATCAACTTAGGAATCACCCTGTATATACAATCAAAATCTACACTATGTATTACTAGATAAATCATAATAATAATGTAATTATTTTGTAATGGGGACCCTATATGATCATTAAGACTAATAGCCTTGATAAGGGAATACTGAAAGAGCTTTCCTCTGGATTTAGTGAAATGCCTATGCCGGGTTTTGTTTAGGTAAAGCCCTAAAAGGGTTTCAAAAAATGTGTCTTGTTTAGAAAATGTGAATATGGGAGCTTGCAGGGAGCCGTTGGTGAACCTATCATTGTGTTAAATATTATTTTAGACTTCTTTTAATAATAAATATCAGTCACATACAAAAAATTCAATCAGGTTTAGGAATATTATTTAAATTCAGTTCTAACTGATGCCACCAAATAATTTATGTTAAGAACTTTTTTTATATAAAAATTACCATCTCCCGAAAAAATAAGTTCTGGATGCGCGCCTGGAAACTGTGGGTCTCCTGTAACTTTAATAACCCAGAGCCTATTGAGTACTATTGAGTACTATAATTAAATATGTTTTTTTAGTCTTGAGAGTTATATACAGGGTGCTACAAATTCGTATGCGTACAAGGGGATCTCGAAAACGGTAAGAAATAAGATGGTTAAATCGAGGTAAAGTTGCGTATTTTAAGGCTTAATAATTTAATGAAAGAACATTTTTAAACATTCCTAATACTAGTTTTGGTTTTTAACTTTTTGCGTCTTCATTTTTGACTTGGGAAAAAAACAAAAAACACTTTCTCATACCCGTTTTTTATGTTTCCAAATATGACGTTATTAGTTTACAAATTCGACATTTCGTTTTTTAGAGAGACCAACCTTTAGGGACTCCTAAGCTTAAGAAATTTAATACAATTTAGAGGTTTTTGAAATATTAAGGTTTTATTATCAAATAACACATCATTAGTATTTCAAATTATCTTTTCTTTACTATTACGGCCCTGGCAATTATTTTTGGGATTACATTAATAATATTGAAATTACATTACAGAAACTGATGGGTTTGGGCCGTTTAATATTTCAATAGGATTTAACATAATAATAGGTCTAGGAAGTAAAGAAGATTTTAAGGCATGAGAAGTAATGCTATTTTTATTAGTATTTTATTTATTTTATTAATATAACATCTTAAATCCTATGGTTTTGCCTTAGACCTAGACAGAAATATTGTAAAACAGAAAAAAAATTAATGCTCCTGTGTTAAAAAAAATAAAGTAACTGGAGTGTTAGTTTAGTTATGTCACTGTGATGTGCTTATGTTTGTTTCAAAAACAATTTAATTTTTTTTTACTCTTTATAAGAACTGATGATGCTAGTTTCGGGCATAACAAGTAATAAAATCAAAATCAGACAGAAGAATGTTTAAGGCCCAGACTTTAGGTCTTTTTCTTACATCAATTGTCTCCTCTCATCTTTGAGTAAAAATGGACGGATTTTTCATCATTTTTTTTTAGTTTGGCTCTAAATTTCAGGATCGTAATGATATAAACAAATAATTTGAAAAAAAGTGTTATTAATGACAAAAGGATAAAATTTCAAAAATCTTTAAACTGTATTACCTATATTCCCAAAGCATAGAAATCCCTAAAACTGTATTTAAAATTTCCGGTCCGTATTTAAAAAAATTGACTTGAGGTTGGCATCTCAAGAACGAAACGTCGAATTTGAAAAATAAAACCGCCATATTGTAGAACATAAAAAACGGCATTAAAATAGTGTTTTTTATTATTTTTGCAAGTCAAAAATGACGGCACAAAATATTAAAAGCCAAAACTAAAAATTTCGATATTTTTAGGATATCTCTGAAATCATTCGGAATATTTACAATTTTCTTTCACCAAATTATTAAGCCCCAAAATACGCAACTTTGCCTTAATTTAAGCATCTTCGCATCTTTACCGTTTTCGAGATCCCCTTGTACGCACACGAATTTGTAGCACTCTGTATATTTTTTAGAACATTTCGCCATGTGCGTTTAAAAGTAATTAAAAAGTAAAAATACTTACAAAAAAACACCAATCCCAGCAATTTATTATTCATATCAATTCCAAATCTGCTTAAATTATTGTCCTCTATCTTATCACTATCAGAAAAATGTCTTCCTTTTATCACTTTATCTTATTCACTCTTTTTTCTTATCACATTCACTAAAACATAGTCGAGCGGTCTTCAGCGGGACACAATTAAAATCGGTTAACAATCTGCAGCCAGTGAATTTCGATTGATGTTATCGAAACCCAGATCTGAATGTCAGAATTTAACTACTCGGTGGTCCACAGATTCAATCGGCTTAACCAATCAGGGCCTTTCACTAAACACGTGTTTGAACTTTTTTTTTCTTCAGTCCCAACGTATTTATGAGACCGCTATAGTTAAACTGAAGTGTATTAATGAATATCACCCATAGAGATAATTAAATACGACTGATATTCAATAAATCCAATAATTATTTTTAGAGTCTGACGATTTTTGTTTGGTTTAAGGAGACTGGTACACTTTTTCTTTATGTATCAGATTTATGCCTGTTGTGATATTATTATGAATATTGTAGAAAACTGGCTAAAGGATAATTATTTATACCAGTGTTGTCTCATGGGTAATTTTTTCAAGGGAATATAGGCTATATGTAACTTTGGCGAACGATACGCGTTTTGAGATATCAGAAATTTTTTTATTGGTATCTATTAGTTATTATGATTAAACTGGTAAAAGGGTAATTATTTCCAAACAAAATATGTTTAAAACCACACCACATACCCCAGCGTTTGCGTTTGCATGTCATTTCAAATATGAAGCATACACAAAACAGGACAATTTATAGTTTTTTTTTTTTTTTTATGATAAAACACCTGCACTGTCGGAAAAATCCTTTAAGGCGCTCTGGGAGCGGTGCGAGTGCGAAAAAAGCGATTAACGTTGGTCTTGAAACGTTGAAGATTGTATTCATTGGGAAACACGACCTCAGGAAGTTCATTCCACAATGATGACGTTCTCCAGATGAAAGAGTTCTTGAACAATGAAGTTCGAGGAGTACTAAGCTGAACAACATATGGATGAGCGGCAGCGGTTCGCCGTGTATTTCTGTTTTGCATTGCTCTAGGTGGAATCAAGTCGGCATTGTCAGTCGAACACCTGCCATGGAAATATCTGTAAAAGAGAGCCAAATCACCAACCTGTCTTCGATGCTCCAGGCTATCGAGGGTCTTGGTCAGCTCGGGGTCGCCGATCAGACGAACGGCTCTCCTTTGAATGGAATCCAGTAGCCGAAGGGTGTGCTTGGGTGCAGAGCTCCAGACATGAGAGCAATATTCTAATGATGGTCGAATCTGGGCTTTGTAGAGTGTTAAAAGTTGATGAGGTGTGTACAACCTTTTGGTGCGGAAAAGTACACCAAGTTTCTGTGCAGCTGCCCTGGCAATTGCGGCAACGTGATCATGCCAAGACATATTACCTCCCAGATTGACCCCCAGCAAATTAATAGACGGTGCCAGGGGAATTGCGTGTCCTGCCATGACTATATCCGGTTCTGCAATGTTAACCTTTTTGGAGAAGACTGCTGCCTGGGTTTTCTTAGCATTAAATTCGACTTGGTTACTGTCACCCCAAGCCAAAATTTCTTCCAGGTCATTGTTGAGGCGCAATACTTCATGCTGCCTGCGAAGATGTGCGTCGGCAGCAGATGTTTGGGGAGTCAAGGTAAAAGATGAGACAAGTGTGCTGTCATCAGCAAAGCTATAAATTGGATTTTGGGTTTTCACTAGAAGGTCGTTAATATACAGTAAAAAGAGGGTAGGCGACAATATGGACCCTTGAGGAACACCGGCATTGATGGTGAAGGTGTCTGAGAGAAACCCGTCAATCGCCACTTGCAGAGAACGGTTCTTAAGGAAGCTGGTTAACCATAAACAAAATCCATTAGGCATACCGTAGGATCGCAATTTACTTAGAAGCCCATCGTGCCAAACACGATCAAAAGCCCTAGAGATGTCCAGTGCAACAGCCCGGGATTCTCCATGATGTTCGATGGTGTTGCTCCAAAGATGGGTGACATATGCCAGAAGGTCACCTGTTGATCTGGACTTTCGAAAACCGTATTAATGGTCGCTGATAATGTTAAGCCCTTCCAGATACTTTAGGAGTTGTTGGTTAATAGCTTTCTCCATTACTTTTGAAATTACTGAAAGCAATGCGACGGGTCGGTAGTTGCTTGGCAGGGTCTTTTTACCTTTCTTTGGAATGGGCTGGACACGCGCCGACTTCCAGCAGGATGGAAATATTCCTTTTTTGTAGGATAAGTTGAAAAGTCTACAAAATACAGGTGTAAGTTCATCGGCGCATGTCTTGAGAACAATGATAGGAATTTCGTCTGTACCAGAAGCTTTATTGACGTCGAGTCCTTTAAGAATCCGTTTAACAAGACGCTGACGGAACACGATTTCAGACATTTGCGATTGAACTGAGGGAATGTTGGGTGGTGATTTTCCCTGGAAGTCTACAGTGGAATGCGAGGAAAACAATTCAGCAAGTAGGTTTGCTTTATCCCCGGCTGTGGTTGCTATTGTGCCGTCTGAACGTGTTAGAGGTGGAATAGTTGACTTTGTAAAGTTTTGGCTGACGGCCTTAGCGACTGACCAAAAGGACCTTGATCCGTTAGGACTGGCAAGAAGTTTGTTTTTGATTCTCTCGTTATGAGCTTCTTTGCTTTGGTCTATCATTTGCTTACATTGGTTTCGGGTGGTAACAAAGATGGCGCGATTTTCAGGAGTAGGGTTTTTACGCCACTGTCGGTAAGCCAGGTTTTTAGATCTGACAGCACGCTCGCAATTCTTGCTAAACCAGGGCTTGCCGTTGGAAGGACGCTTTTTAGAGAAAGGAATAAAGGCCTCCATGCTAGTTACAATGACGTCGGAGATCTCATTTGCACAGACAGATGGATCATCCGAAGAAAAGCATACGCTTAGCCAGGGAAAGTTGCGAAAATGGTCCTTTAGGTCTTCCCACTTAGCTGATGTATAGTGCCAAATCGTACGGGGTTTAGGAGGTTGTTCAGAACTAATTGGCAGCTCGCTTAGGGTTGAAATAGTAGTAGTAGTTATATTAGCGTCTGTAAATAATTTTTCAATTTAAAAAGGACAATTTATTATTATTATTAGTATTATTATGTTTTTAGTGTTCTGTTTCACAGCTTTTTGTTGGTATTGCTGGTGTTATTTACAGGACAGAGAAGAAATTCATCTTAACCTGTACTGTTTAGAAACTTCCGTACTATATGGCAAATTTGGAGGATGACGATTTTCTGAATTAGTTGATATAAATAACCTGAAAGGAAAAGTTTTTCCAAGTTGGGCTTAAAATTTTTCGTCATAGCTCCCTCCACCGATATTATGATCGGAATGATATCTATTTTGTCCTGCTTCCATATATTTTTTAACTGTATCGTAAAATTCGAGTACTTGGTTTTCTTCTCCGATTCGATTTTAGAAAGGTTGTGTGTTAGTATGAAACCTATATCTATTATGAAAGCTTTCTTGGTCGTCTTCGATTTGAAGAATATCCGGACGGTTGTGGTCTACTGTTCTCTCCGTTATTATGGGCCTGTTCCAATATAAGAGATATAAGGCGATTCAAGAACTGTCTCGGGTGAGTATTGATAGTATGGTGGGAGGTTTTCCTTTAGGCCTAGTTTATAGGCCAGTTCCTTGTGGATAATCTTTTTTGCCACCTGATTATGCATTTCCAGGTAAGGGTTGGGTGCCATAGCATCACAACCCGCTGTAATATGTTCTATCGTTTCTACGGGTCAATTGCATTTTCTGCACATGTCTTCCACAAACCTTTTCAAGATCGCCTTTCATAGTTTCGAGTTAGAATGACACGGTCTTGGATAGAAATTATAAAACCTTCTCTTCCAGAAATGTAGCTGACTTTTTTCTTATCAATTCAGTGACATTTCTCTATATATAAGTGAATTTTGAGGTGCAGTAGGGTATTTGTCATGTAAAGCTTTCTCTTGCCAAGTTATAAGCTGTCGACTGTAATCGATTTTGCTGTAAGTAAGGGCTGTATATCTCGTGTCTGCTGCTACCACTTTTTGTAGAATTTCCCCATTCGACCCTTAAAATTTGCTCCTACACAATTAATATTACTGTCACTCCCTTATCAAGAATGTTTGTCTTAATGATCATGTAGAGTCTCCATTACAAAATATTTATAGTTTTATGAGGATTTTTCTAGTAACAAATAGTACTTTAGTCATTTTAAGATTGATAATATTATTATTCAGGACTGTCAATAATACTTATTACGTAGGTTCGCCTTATGAGAACTTAAATCAGTCAGACCATTATTCTTTGAAATTTGTCCTTACATCAGCAGTATTACTGTCATTCCTTATCAAGACTGTCATTCCGACTGAGAGTGTATTAGGCGACCCTACACCATCATACAACAATTTTTTTAAGTAAGAAGGCGATGCGCGAATAACTAATGCCCAAAAGCGATAGTAGACCCTTAAACAATAACCAGTGCATGAGCGCCCGCAGAGAGGGGCCAGCCACCTCCACACCCCCTGAGAATTCTAATTGTACTTTGTACCTTTTTCTTTTTTCCACAATATCCTATTGTATTTTTTTAAAGACCTACATAGCACCGCAAATGGCGCAAACCGCAAGTGTGATACGGTACGCACATGTTATATGAAATACAATAATTAAAACATATAAAAAGTCTTATATTGCCCCCACTGAAAAAAAATCCTGCATGCGTCCATGAACCAATGGATATATTTTTTCCCTGTTAAGCCAATAATTATAACCTTACATAACATTATACCCCACCTCATAGTTACGCCCTTGGTCACAATTAAACGTAAATATCTGATTAGCTAATTATTTATTTAATTCTTTCTCAAAACCTACAATGGTGTTGTCATTGACTTATTTGTTCAGTTTCTTCATATTTAGTTAAAAATACATTACAAACGCATTATTATTTTTGGCTAAATGAAGTTTAAGCGACGAATGTTATCAACATATTTTGGCAGTTTTGTCCTCTAATTATCGAATTATCTAAAAATAAACTATAAGAGATAACAATTGTTAAAGAAATGTGTAGAATTTGAAAATACTGTGTATACTATAATGAAATAATAGGGTTATCGCTAAAGACCTCAATAGATAAGCAGTACCGGATTTAGGAACTTGCTAACGGTAAACCGTAAAAATTAAAACCCAGTTCTATAGCGTCACAACTAAATATATTTGCAAAATATCCCTGAACTACTTCATTTTAACACCTTTGTTCCAGGGGCGGCTCGCGGTCTTAAAAACTGGTGAATAGCTAGGTATAGTTCGGGTACTTAAATAAACATTGACTAAAAACCCGAGTAACGAAACGTCTCTCTTATCCTCATCTGTCCAACGACTGAATGGAGTTTTTAACAAAAAACAAACTATAGCTATTAATATAACGAGATTATTATGCGTTTTATAATGGTCGAGGACATTACTAGGTGACGAGGCAACAGCCGAGTCACCCGCAATATCCGAGACGGTGTTAAATCGCTAATAAATGAGTTGTATTCAAAGCTTTATCGTATCATTGATAACGGCGATGCGAAAATAAAAACAAGGTTTTATGTCATTTCATTTTGGCATTTCAAAAAGTCATTTCATCATGCAAGATTTTGATATTCCTGACGATATATTAGCTGCAGCCAACATTATAAGGTTGAACTTGCTTCCGGACAAATCTAAAATCCATTATGAAAAAGAATATCGGCAGTTTTGTGAGTGGCGAAACAAAGTACATATTCAAGGTGCAGAAGAAACGGTATTGCTGGCGTATTTCGCAAAACTATCTGAGGAATACTCTGCTTCATCCTTATGACCGAAATATTCCATGTTACGAGCGACTTTAGAACTGAAGGAAAGAGTAATACGTTTCATCAAGAAGAAAAATGTTGGATATAGAGCAAAAAAATCAAAAGTATTTACAAGAGAACAAGTCAACGAATTTGTGTGTTCTGCCTCAGACGAGAAGTTTTTAATGATAAAAGTGGCTTTTTTAATTGGAATTGGAGGAGCCTGTCGAACTAATGAATTAGCGAAGATGTTGATGTTTTAGAGGACAAGCTGATTGTTACTATTCCCGACTCAAAAACCCACAAGAAACGTATTTTCGCTGTGATATTTGACGGCGAAGTCAATCCTGTGCATTTATTTAAAAAGTACGCAATGTTAAGGCCCGATCATGTCACTCACCAAAGATTGTTTGTATCATATAGAAAAGGGAAATGTACGGTACAGCCCTGCGGCATTCACTTCTTCTCTAAAATACCTCAAAAAATAGCTAAGTATCTCTCACTTGAAAATCCTAATTTGTATACTGGTCACTGCGTTAGAAGATCTTCGGCAAATTTTCTTGTTAATGCTGGAGGAGATACATTAGACCTACAAGAACTTGGTGGATGGGAATCGGCGAAGGTTGCTAGAGGGTATTTAGAAGAAAGTGTGACCCAGAAAGTTTGTATTGCTCGCAAAATTCAAATCGGCGATGTTTCCGGCAGTGGATTAAGCACTGGGGAACCGCACGAAATCGAAAGGAGTGCTTGCTCGGTCATTAATCAGTCTTCAGAGGGCATACCTAAGATCGTGGACGTTAAAGACAAAGGTGTATCTATCAAATTTGAAAACTGTCAAAATATTGTTTTACATGTTCATGAAAAATATTATTTGGTATCTAACGTATTATGCTTTCGTAACTAACGTATTAAATTATGGTAACTAATGTATTATGAGTAACTAAGGTGTTATGTAGGTTTTAGTACGTTTATGATGTTAATAATTATTAATAAAGATATCATATAAAAATGACTTAATCTTCAATGATACGATAATGTCATTAATTGGGTTCATTTTTAAAACACACAAGTAAGTAGGTAACGTAAACTACTGAATTAACTGAAAAATAAAAACAAAACTTTTTAATCACACAGTATTTATAACTGTAAGTTTCGCGAAGCCTCAAAATAAATACCTCAAGGTTAGGCGAACCAATGCTAAAACAATGGTGCATACGACTGATCTATTTTTAAATTGCCCTTCATCCTTCATCATAATGCAAATTGTTACATGCTGTTTGAGTGACTGACGTCACGTAACCGTAGCAACGGTGAATATCAAAGCCCTGTTGGGTGGTGGGTCTTCACTAGCTTTGACCTAACGGACACGCTCGGCTGGGCCGCGCCAAAATGCACGAGTGTTTATAATTATTGTCCATCGGAGTTAACCGTGGCCCTATTATGCATAGCTACGTTCGGATTAAATTAATATTATTAATTCGATCATAATTATTTTTTAAGGGCTAAAATGGTAGCTGTATTGGTACATTAATATTTAATATTGTCGAAAAACTTTCCTCCTGATTTAATTTTTTTTTTTTTGCTACTTCACCTGACGAGCCGCCACTGCTCTGCTCAGAATTTTTCTAGCATAGACCACGGTGTAGATATTTTTGTACGTACTTAGCATAATATACTACATGCCGTCTGTATTGTTTGTGATTCACTCTGCCTCCAATAGACTATGATTTCTAAAGTATACCGAATAGGATTTTTCCCAAACAAGCAATTTTAAAAAAGAAAATATTAATTTGAATCTATAATCGCTTTTAGGTGTGAATCACATTTATTATGTTTACTCAAAAAAAAAACTACTAAGACAATCGTATTTATTTCAATATATGTTTGTTTATTGAGAGATACTGAAGTAATTTTTGTATCTTTGACGTGTGTCATTAACGAACACCGAGATAAATATTGTTTGTCATGCAATAGATTTTAAATTTGGACCTTTCTTTGGGAGAAAAGTCCCATTATACTAACTCAATTTTATGGTATATTTTGGAAACGAAAGATATATCTAAAACTCCACTACTTGAGAAATAGAGTTAAGAGATAAGTCTTTTATATTTAGTATATAAATTGAAACAAATCGTATGTCTAGTTTTGTAGCGATTCAGTGACAGCGGTAGGCAAAATAAAATGGATTTTACAAGTTTAACAGTTAAACCAGAAGTTTTTTTTAACGAAGAAAACTAAGACAGAAATGCGCAAGAGATTTTTCTCCAAGTTGTACCTTGAACAAATTGCAGTCTTGAATGACAGTAGATTTTTGGGCTTGCATTGTCTTTACTTGTTTCGAATCACTACGTTTCAACTAGTAAATATCAGTGGTAGGGTGTGCTACAGGTTAGAGTTAAATTTCAAGATGAAAAAAATAGTATTATGTGAAATACTAAAATAAAATTGATGTGTGTTGGCATTTTTATTAGAAGCAGTAGTTTTTATTTAAACAAAGTATTTTAAATTTTAGGGGTGGCTTTTACCTCCTTAAAATAAAGCTGTATGCAAAATTTCAATTTGTTAGAATTAGCAGTTTTGACTGGACGTTATGTTGATGAATCGGTGAATCGGTCAGTTAGATGAAAATTGTATAAAACTTCATATTTAGTATAAATAAAAAATGTTGCTTTGTGGTTCTGTATGCCTTACCCGCTATAGTCAGTATTGTGACTACGGCACTGTCTTTTTATCCGCCGGCTTATCATTATTGTTGCTTATCTTCACGTCCATTGCATAAGAAGTAAACGTCACATTGTCACACACTACTCGCCTCCGTTTAGGACAGTACCGGATCCTTAAAGTTTTACAGATCTCTTTAGTTAATCTACGTACCACTTTAAAATAGTAAAGGAAGGAAGAAAAAAACTTTTACGGCCGTTCTCATTCTCCTATATCTAACCTATAATATGTTCTCTATCATTGTCATTACCGATTAAAGTCAACTGTACATATTTGTGGTGTGCAACGAACGCATTGCTGGATTAACAGCATGAAATAGATCGTCAGATAATAAATGTTAATTTGTTTTAATTTAGTTTTTATATTTTTGGGTGGTATAGCCCCCTTCCTGACTTTTTGAACTTTGAAAATGGGGTATTTTACTAACTTTCAGCTTTGAAAATAGAGGGTTAAAGGTTGGTCCTGCCCCTGCTGTTTTTTCGCCTCCGTCTGAGGTAAGAAAAATTCAAAGAGTCAATTTCGATAGGAGAAAATACTTCTGTTTAGTAGTTAGTTTGAAAGAAGAATGGATTTTAGAGCGAGCACTTCTATTATTTAGTCGCCTCCCTCAGCAACATACTGGTCCGCCACTGTTACTGATCGCCCCCTGCTAAAAAGGAAGCATAACATAAAAGGATACTTACTTTACTTACCATCGAAATAATAATAATTATACTACATATTTGGCTTTATTGTTTTGTATAAAGGACTACAAATGAATACAAAAAACATAGGTATACATAAACATTATTTAAAAAAAGAGCATTGTGATAAATTCTAATAGATTTAAAATAAAAAAGCCAATAATAAGTTACGGAAGTCTTAACTTGTGAAAGTTGCAATATTTGTTTATTCTTTCTTTTTTAAATTATTAAAAAATAGTATTTTTTTATATTTTCTTCCTTGTTAGGATAGACGTACACCACCGCCTCCAGGACATTCTCCTTGGGAAATAATTTTCAAGTCTGAAAAAAAAATACATGTAGTTACTAAAGACAAAGTATTTATCGTATGTTTGGTACTAACTAATTTAATCTAAAATGTGTATGGATAAATTATGCGTATAAAACTATTAAAATTTTTAGGTAACTATTATAGTAATTAATAATAGAATTTATCTTAATTTTATTGTGTTTGACACCTTGTAGAAATTCGTAGAAACCGCCCGTTCTTTTTAATAAATAAGTAAATAAAGACATTTATTTGTGCCCAAAACAAAAATAATAAAGTATATGTAATAAAATAAATGATTAATATAATTAAATAACCATTGGTGACAGTAACATACAAGTTGGCACAAAATGGTAGGATTTTACTTAGCAATTATTTAGTCTTCTAATCATACTCTAAGAAAATGTTTTTTAAAATGATTTGTAAAAGTAGAATAGTTTAATTTTTTTGAATAAAACGAATTTAATAATGGTTAGTTATTTAGTACCTACTAATTGATAATAGAATGTAATTTTTAAATTGATTTATTTCTAGGCTTTCAAAAATATTAAGTTTATTTTTTTTTTTTTTTTATGATAAAACACCTGCACTGTAGGAAAAATCCTTTAAGGCGCTCTGGGAGCGGTGCGAGTGCGAAAAAAGCGATTAACGTTGGTCTTGAAACGTTGAAGATTGTATTCAGTGGGAAACACGACCTCAGGAAGATCATTCCACAAATATGACGTTCTCCAGATGAAAGAATTCTTGAACAATGAAGTTCGAGGAGTACTAAGCTGAACAACATATGGATGAGCGGCAGTGGTTCGCCGTGTATTTCTGTTTTGCATTGCTCTAGGTGGAATCAAGTCGGCAATGTCAGTCGAACACCTGCCATGGAAATATCTGTAAAAGAGAGCCAAATCACCAACCTGTCTTCGATGCTCCAGGCTATCGAGGGTCTTCGTCAGCTCGGGGTCGCCGATCAGACGAACGGCTCTCCTTTGAATGGAATCCAGTAGCCGAAGGGTGTGCTTGGGTGCAGAGCTCCAGACATGAGAGCAATATTCTAATGATGGTCGAATCTGGGCTTTGTAGAGTGTCAAAAGTTGATGAGGTGTGTACAACCTTTTGGTGCGGAAAAGTACACCAAGTTTCTGTGCAGCTGCCTTGGCAATTGCGGCAACGTGATTATGCCAAGACATATTACCTCCCAGATTGACCCCCAGCAAATTAATAGACGGTGCTAGGGGAATTGCGTGTCCTGCCATGACTATATCCGGTTCTGCAATGTTAACCTTTTTGGAGAAGACTGCTGCCTGGGTTTTCTTAGCATTAAATTCGACTTGGTTACTGTCACCCCAAGCCAAAATTTCTTCCAAGTCATTGTTGAGGCGCAATACTTCATGCTGCCTGCGAAGATGTGCGTCGGCAGCGGATGTTTGGGGAGTCAAGGTAAAAGATGAGACAAGTGTGCTGTCATCAGCAAAGCTATAAATTGGATTTTGGGTTTTTACTAGAAGGTCGTTAATATACAGTAAAAAGAGGGTAGGCGACAATATGGACCCTTGAGGAACACCGGCATTGATGGTGAAGGTGTCTGAGAGAAACCCGTCAATCGCCACTTGCAAAGAACAGTTCTTAAGGAAGCTGGTTAACCATAAACAAAATCCATTAGGCATACCGTAGGATCGCAATTTACTTAGAAGCCCATCGTGCCAAACACGATCAAAAGCCCTAGAGATGTCCAGTGCAACAGCCCGGGATTCTCCATGATGTTCGATGGTGTTGCTCCAAAGATGGGTGACATATGCCAGAAGATCACCTGTTGATCTGGACTTACGAAAACCGTATTGATGGTCGCTGATAATGTTAAGCCCTTCCAGATACTTTAGGAGTTGTTGGTTAATAGCTTTCTCGATTACTTTTGAAATTACTGAAAGCAATGCGACGGGTCGGTAGTTGCTTGGCAAAAAATTGCCTTTATTTTCACTATAAAGGGTGGCCCATTTATCTGACAAAGTAATATACCGTCTCCACTATTAAAGATATCAAAAAAAAGTTTTTACAAAATTATTTTTTAACACACAGGATGGTCCAGAAAAGTAGGGCAATAAAAAGATATATTTTTTTAAATTGAACATCCTATATATTTTAGCATTTTTTGTTTCCTTACAAAATTATCCATATTACGCCATAATTGTTTTTTAAAAATTTTTTGCAACTTTGCCAAACAAAATGCAAAATTCTTAAAATTTTGGAAAAAACATGATAGTAAAAAATATCCTGTATTTCTCAATAAGAGTATTGAAAATTTCTTATAAGTTCTTAAGTTTAGGGCTATAAAACTTGTCTTAAATCTTTAAGTACCTAAAATTTTGTACAGGGTGTTTTCTGTTGACATCCAAATATACAAAATTTTAAAATTCAATAACTCTGTTTTTTCAAATGAAACACCCTATATTTATTAGCCTCGTCTGTCAGATATTGTAAGTATCTTTTATTATTGTTAGGTCATACCTATACCTAAATTAACTAGTTTTTCCAATATTTCGATTTTTATTTAAATTTTGGTGAAAAAAACTATAGTTTTTATTTTTCTAGTAAGGGATGACCAGCAAAGTCAAAGCAAATGTAATTCAATAAAATACCGGTTTTTCAAAAAGTTTTATGGATTTTTGGTAAATTTTTTTTAAAATCGGTAAAAAAATTGGTGAAATCAGGTGTGTGACTGTAAGTGGGTAGAAAAACATTGGTTTTCGGTATAACGGTAGATTGATTTCCATATCGGTAAATCTCCCGAGCTATCGGTAGGTTCGATAATACTGTATATGGCACCGCGACGAAACCATCACCGCTATCGTCATCACAACACCGCGTTGCTCTGGGGGATCCTTTATTCAATATTTTTATAATAATTAGTGAATAACAGGCCAAAATCCGATATAGGATATTAAAACGTAGCTGATACTCTTACTTCATTGTAACTAAATTTATGTCCGGCATTCATATATTCTTGTTTGTCACATTTAATGAGATTATTAGTTAATTTAATAATAATTATTGATTATATATTTTCTCTTATTTTTATTACTTTGACGCACATCAAATTATATCTTAAGTTCATTTTGACCCATATTAATTATTTTATGACCCTACAAAAATAGATTATTATAATAAAAACTAAAAAAATTCCTTGATATAAAAAATTTCCATGTGCAAGATAAATATAGTCACATAAGTGCATTAATTGTTTATTAAATGATACAGATAATATAATTCATTAAACATCCGTCTCTTAACAAAAATGTCGCCTTTGAGCAACTAGAGACTAATCTATATGTACCTATGACCAGTGGCGTAGCCAGGGGGGGCCCAGGGCCCCCTCCCCACGAAATGCAAAAATAAAAAGAAAATATAAACTATAATTAGGCAACATAAAAAATATTTGATGGCAACGCTATCAATAACGCGCCAAATAAAATAACAAATCATCCTCCCAGTAACTAAAGCTTCAGCAGAAAGACGTTTTTCCACTTTAAAAAAATTAAAAACATATCTGAGAAATCATTCAGGTGAAGAGCGTACAACAAGTTCAGGTTTAATAAGAATTCATAAAAAAATCCATATTGATATATGGAATAATCAATATATTTTGTCAAAAAAGGCGCGAATCACGGTTTAGTTTTTAGCAAAATAATATGTTGTGCTTTAAGTTTATGGTTAATTTTCGTTTTTTCAATAAATAAAAAATATACCTTATTTTAAGTATTTTTTTGCTCAATTATGCTTATTTTATGAAGAATTTTTTGTTTAACAAGTATATGTTATCTGTTTTATATTACCTATATTAGTGTATTTATATAACTCACTACAAGTTTCTTTAAATGTACGTATTTTTTTTATTTTGAAATTTTTTTTGATTGTCTAAAAAAAGGGTTTTTTGGGCGTGGCACCCAAAAATAATGTATACCTATTGTTCTGTTGATTATGTATGTGCCTTGTTATACTAAAATGTTCTATTTTTAGTCACATCAACCACAAAATCGTTTGAAAAATAAATACCATCCACAAACAACTTTTTAAATTTTGGTTTGTCTGAATAATGAGTAAACATACCCATAATGCGCCGTAGAGAAGTAGAATCAGAGGAAATAGGCAATTCTAGGAGAGGTAGAAGTCTTTCTGTATCTTGCTTGATGTTTTTTTAGTGATACTCTACCCAAGAATATTAATGGGTGAAAACCTACTATTTTCTTTGTTTAGTGTTAAATTGAATTTTGCGGCTGAGTTCATAAATTGTTACAAATTTATATCTTACCATTCGACACACAGTTACATTATCTAAATAAGCATACGTATCTTTAAGATCTTCTGTTTTGATAATTTGATAATTGATTGATTGATAATTGACAATAACTATTTTACACACTTTTTTTTTACACTCTTTTGTTTTGAGTTAAAAAACTCAATTACTTTGGAAATATCTATTTGAACACAGGATACTGAGTTCATAGGGATTGTAAAATACAAGCAGTTCAAAAAGCGGAGGGAACGCACTTTTCAAGGGGCGAATAATATTTGTTAATTTTTACGACTTCATTTTGAACATAAAAGCTATTATTGTGTGCTAATTAAATTGTTTCTGATTTCTGAGAGTTTAAGTTTAATAAAGAATCAAGCTTGAACCACGTTTATTAACTGTAATTTTACACTTGTTTGCAAATAACTGATATTTTTACTGCCGATTTTTGGATTGGAACAAAGAGGGGTTTGGGAATTCTGGGGTGGCAACTGTCACTCCTTGCCACCCCGTAATTATGCCACTGCTCATACTGTACTATAATAAAAAAGGAATTTTAGATTCATACCAGTAAAAAGACCCAAAACTGAATCAATTTCAGTTTTTTCGTTAATAATATAATATAACCCCCTCCCAACGAAAAAAAGCACTTTAAAAAGAAATATCTGAAAGACCCTTGAATTTTAAAAGTTAAAAACGCAAAAACATTGTTAATAACTGACAACCTATTTTTGGAGTAGGACGTCATATTTATGCCAAATTCGATCTATCTCAGACATGCCGCGATGAAGCTCGACGAGAAATAAAACAAAAGTATGTTGAAGTCACTTCGATTTTGTAGTTTAACTTATCGTACAAAGTTTTTCTACAACTCAAATTGTTTCCCCTTTACCAACTATCGCTGCTACGTGACTGGCTCAAATGTAGACCCTACATGATCTGATGACATTCCTGAATGATATCAATCTCATTAATTTTTGAAATTTGCCCTGACACGATCAGATTTACTATCATTACTTTATCAAGATTGTCAGTCTGATTGACATCAGTAAAACTGATCGTGTAGGGCCGCCAAACTAGTGGCAGGTCCAGGATTTTAAAAAGCAACTGACATCTAAATAAAAAGAGGGTATCCCGGCTTTAAAACCCTTCCCACTCTCAAAGGTGACTTTAAAAAAAAATACTTTTAGTTTTTAAAGTTCAAAGTAAACAGCACACCCATTTGTAAGGCTCAAGGGAAGGCAAGAGCCTTTGCTCTCCCTCTGAATCTCCACTGTCGCCAAAAGGAAAAATGTTTTTAAAAAATAACCCAAACCGATCGGCAGACATGTCATTCCCTGTCAATACAAATGAAATAAGGAGTCAATAAATGCTCCCAGGATCCCGGTGTAGGTTCGACGCCTCTACTTTAACTCACCTAGTACAGTGGAATAAATTCGTTACCACCCGGATGGCGACAGTGCGTTAAAATTAAGGGATATTATATTGTTAAATAACATTTAACAACAAACAACTATTGAAAAAAAATATAATTTTCTTTTTTTTTAGGTGGTGAGGAAAGTGAGAATTAACATTTTGAATACTATAAAAATAACACTATTTTTTAGTAACATAAAATCATCAAAGTTGAAGGGAAAACTGTAAATAGCAGTAGTGAATATTTTTGGAAAAACAAACCCAGCAACCGTAACTAAACTTTTCATTAAAAAAAAATTATCCTAAATCTTCCATTATTTCGAAAACCTTGATCTAGAACATAATCCGAAATGAAACGATGCGTTAAGCCACAATGACACAACTTCCGTCGAATTCTGATATATAATTACATTTCTAATTAATTGCGTACGACAATTATTACAAATGGTGATAAATAAATAATTAATCACAAATAAAGGAATGGTTCAGCAGCCGCGTGACGAATCTCCCAGACTACATGTCCTCAATGTTTTTCATCCGCAGAATTTGCAATAAGTAAATTAAATTAAAAAAATCGGCAAATATCTATTTTTAGTGGTTAACCGCACGGGCGCCCATAAAGTAAATTTCTGAGGGGAAGGGGACCAGTTAAAAAAAGGGTAAACTTCTCCTCTTATCATCTTATTCAAAAAAAAAACGCCATTTCAAAAACTTCTCTCAAAAGTGACTTCTAAAAAAAAGATTGTAGCGGCCGACCTGACAAGTGACTTCTAAAAAAAAGATTGTAGCGGCCGACCTGACGCCCTTGCCCTGGACCTAAGGGATAACTGCCCCCCCCCCCCTATAAGCGCTCATGTTCACCCTATAGCGATTAAGACTTAGATTTTTTAAATATACAAGATAATAGTATTCCCAAAATAATATTTTGAACCTAAAAAACATTACATAAAATCTATATTACAAAAATTTAACAAGTATACCAGAACTTGGCAGTTTTTTTAGTCGATATTCGATATTAGATTTTTAATATCGCTCAGCCCTAATTAACATCATTATTGTTCCACTGCGCATTGCTCAACGGCCCTTGCGCACAGCTCTTCGGTCTCTAGTACACACACTACCTTATACATTTTCTATAGAAAAAAATAAATAATACCTTTTTGATTTTCGCAGTTGTAGTTTGTCAAGACGCATTCACTTCCAAAACTGATATTTCTGGATCCCTCTGCTCCTGCACAGACTGGTTTATATGTTTCTCCACATTCTTTAGGAGTGCATGATGTTTTTTTCTTTAGAGAAGCTTTTGTAGATCCCTTGGACGGTGCGCCATAAACCGTGCTTAAAATGGCTACTAAAAAATAAATAAAATAAAGAGTTTTTTTATGCTAAAAATAATATCGCACGATATTGCGTTATCTCATAATGCATTTATGTATGAACAAAAATTAAATGACTTCTTTGAAAATTAGACAGGTGAATGTCTTTGGAATCACGCATCATTATGTGATAGACAGTTATTAAATTTTTATTTATGTTTTTGAAAGCATTCAAAAACTAAACATTAGGATGGTTATAGCTTTAAAAGGAGATTGTTTTCGTGATTGTTGGTTGAGTATGGTGATTGTTGGACCAAATATTTCCAAATTAGTGAATTGATGAGAAGACGAAATTGAATGGCCTGCCAAAGTCCCAGACTGACAGGAAGACTTTTATTTGTAAGAGAATTTTAAATTAGGGTTTACAAAAATAGATCGGTTAATATTAAAGATTAAAACCAAGTTTATATTTTATTGTTTTTAAAAATATCTATCTATCACATCGCGTATATGTTTGGCGATGGCAATACAATGTTTTTTTTATATAGATAATAACAACGAATTTTACGAGAATTCAGTGACGCGGCTCCGTACTGGATATACGGATGTTGTCGGTTCGAATCCGGCTCGAGGAAATACTATTTTCTGAATTTTAAATTAGGTGTTTATACACAAGAACTTTCCATCTTAAGATATATACATACTTGATTTTCTTACGAAAAAGAATCAGCCGCCTGAAAAGCATGCATCTGGTTGCCGAAACGGTAATGTTGTTGTTTAAAAAGGGTAAAAATGATTTACAATATCTATCACTGTGCGTATCTCAGTAAATATTTGAAATTTTCGGACGAAAGTGTTTCCCGATTTGCCATTGTGAACCTACTTCCTTGATGGCGCAATTGGTTAGCGCTCTGTACTGGATATACGGAGGTTGTCGGTTCGAATCCGGCTCAGGAAATACTTTTTTCTGAATTTTAAATTAGGTGTTTATACACAAGAACTTTCCATCTTAAGATATATACATACTTGATTTTCTTACGAAAAAGAATCAGCCGCCTGAAAAGCATGCATCTGGTTGCCGAAACGGTAATGTTGTTGTTTAAAAAGGGTAAAAATGATTTACAATATCTATCACTGTGCGTATCTCAGTAAACATTTGAAATTTTCGGACGAAAGTGTTTCCCGATTTGCCATTGTGAACCTACTTCCTTGATGGCGCAATTGGTTAGCGCTCTGTACTGGATATACGGAGGTTGTCGGTTCGAAGCCGGCTCGAGGAAATACTATTTTCTGAATTTTAAATTAGGTGTTTATACACAAGAACTTTCCATCTTAAGATATATACATACTTGATTTTCTTACGAAAAAGAACCGATAGGTATTAATCAGCCGCCTGAAAAGCATGCATCTGGTTGCCGAAACGGTAATGTTGTTGTTTAAAAAGGGTAAAAATGATTTACAATATCTATCACTGTGCGTATCTCAGTAAACATTTGAAATTTTCGAACGAAAGTGTTTCCCGATTTGCCATTGTGAACCTACTTCCTTGATGGCGCAATTGGTTAGCGCTCTGTACTGGAGGTTGTCGGTTCGAATCCGGCTCGAGGAAATACTATTTTCTGAATTTTAAATTAGGTGTTTATACACAAGAACTTTCCATCTTAAGATATATACATACTTGATTTTCTTACGAAAAAGAACCGATAGGTATTAATCAGCCGCCTGAAAAGCATGCATCTGGTTTCCGAAACGGTAATGTTGTTGTTTAAAAAGGGTAAAAATGATTTACAATATCTATCACTGTGCGTATCTCAGTAAACATTTGAAATTTTCGGACGAAAGTGTTTCCCGATTTGCCATTGTGAACCTACTTCCTTGATGGCGCAATTGGTTAGCGCTCTGTACTGGATATACGGAGGTTGTCGGTTCGAATCCGGCTCGAGGAAATACTATTTTCTGAATTTTAAATTAGGTGTTTATACACAAGAACTTTCCATCTTAAGATATATACATACTTGATTTTCTTACGAAAAAGAACCGATAGGTATTAATCAGCCGCCTGAGAAGCATGCATCTGGTTGCCGAAACGGTAATGTTGTTGTTTAAAAAGGGTAAAAATGATTTACAATATCTATCACTGTGCGTATCTCAGTAAATATTTGAAATTTTCGAACGAAAGTGTTTCCCGATTTGCCATTGTGAACCTACTTCCTTGATGGCGCAATTGGTTAGCGCTCTGTACTGGATATACGGAGGTTGTCGGTTCGAATCCGGCTCGAGGAAATACTATTTTCTGAATTTTAAATTAGGTGTTTATACACAAGAACTTTCCATCTTAAGATATATACATACTTGATTTTCTTACGAAAAAGAACCGATAGGTATTAATCAGCCGCCTGAAAAGCATGCATCTGGTTGCCGAAACGGTAATGTTGTTGTTTAAAAAGGGTAAAAATGATTTACAATATCTATCACTGTGCGTATCTCAGTAAATATTTGAAATTTTCGAACGAAAGTGTTTCCCGATTTGCCATTGTGAACCTACTTCTTTGATGGCGCAATTGGTTAGCGCTCTGTACTGGATATACGGAGGTTGTCGGTTCGAATCCGGCTCGAGGAAATACTATTTTCTGAATTTTAAATTAGGTGTTTATACACAAGAACTTTCCATCTTAAGATATATACATACTTGATTTTCTTACGAAAAAGAACCGATAGGTATTAATCAGCCGCCTGAAAAGCATGCATCTGATTGCCGAAACGGTAATGTTGTTGTTTAAAAAGGGTAAAAATGATTTACAATATCTATCACTGTGCGTATCTCAGTAAACATTTGCAATTTTCGGACGAAAGTGTTTCCCGATTTGCCGTTGTGAACCTACTTCCTTGATGGCGCAATTGGTTAGCGCTCTGTACTGGATATACGGAGGTTGTCGGTTCGAATCCGGCTCGAGGAAATACTTTTTTCTGAATTTCAAATTAGGTGTTTATACACAAGAACTTTCCATCTTAAGATATATACATACTTGATTTTCTTACGAAAAAGAACCGATAGGTATTAATCTGCCGCCTGAAAAGCATGCATCTGGTTGCCGAAACGGTAATGTTGTTGTTTAAAAAGGGTAAAAATGATTTACAATATCTATCACTGTGCGTATCTCAGTAAATATTTGAAATTTTCGAACGAAAGTGTTTCCCGATTTGCCATTGTGAACCTACTTCCTTGATGGCGCAATTGGTTAGCGCTGTGTACTGGATATACGGAGGTTGTCGGTTCGAATCCGGCTCGAGGAAATACTTTTTTCTGAATTTCAAATTACGTGTTTATACACAAGAACTTTCCATCTTAAGATATATTTATTATACGTTTATCATTCCAAAATTAATGATTTTTCAGGGAGATATTTTGGGGCGTATAGATTACGAATCTAAAAATGATTTTCCTCGGAAAAAAACTTAAAGAGATTGCTCCATTTGTTAGCAAATAGATACCGCAAACAGCAACGTTAAAAACTAGAAATAAATAGTTACTTTAACAACAATTATTTTCAAAAATATGTCTACTATCGTACAGCCCCTACAATGAGCGACTGTCCATTTGGTCACTAATTTCTCCATATCTTGCATGGAGATATCCCACACTTGTAAATTATGTCAGCAGAATAAGTCCATCGTCCTGAGAATAAGAGTGACACGAGACTGGCATGACGTCTTTTTCAAGAATATAAAATATCAGATTAAAGACATGCAATTTTGTTCGGAGAAAAGAATACTTAATGCAAATTTGTTATTCTCATTTTGAGTTAAAACATTTTATTGAAATAATTCTACTAAACTCTGTTGAAATATAAATATGGATTGAACCAAAACTTACTCTAATTATTTCATTATAAGTATATCAAGGATTTAAATGAGGAATAAGATATTTTGGTAAAAAGTAAATCTAAAAGTTTCAAAACAAATCTGTACAAAAACGTAATAGTTGTATAACATTGCGAAATTCAGAAATTAAAACGATTTTACTGCGTCAAAAGTTGCCATATCACGACCTTTTAATTTTTTAAATCAATATGATTCGGTCTTACTTAACTGAAATTCAGTTGTAGCCATCATTTTAAATGATTATTATGTCTTGACATGACTTATTGAATAAATTAATTTGCAAACATTAAGTTCCTATTAAAATATTTGCGTGTCTGATTCTCGCCTATTTTTAGATCTGAATATTTGTTACTTGTTCCTGGTAATATACAGAGTTCCACTACCCGCACCCTACCTTCTGTCTTCTATAGCGGGGTAGTAGGGTAGTTATGGTTGGGCAAACCGGGGCAGTGCTCCGGATTAACCAGGGGTCGCGGCGGCCGCAAGATATTAAGGAAATCTAAATAATCCCACAAACACCATTGGAACCAGATTAAGCATAGCAGGAAAATGTATATATATTTAATAAGATTTACATATTTATTATTTTTGCTACTCTTCTTTCCAAATTTGGCCCAATCTGCCAACATCGTAGTGCTTCCCAAGTCCCCGCACCCCACCACCGGAGACGCGTCGGTATTCGTTGCTATTAGGGATGTCAATCCCGGAAGGTTTTCTTAATCCCGGAATTTTCGAGATTAGTACTATTAATCCTGGGTTCCCGGGATTGTGTATGTACCAAAAAAAATCAAAAAATAATATTCAAAGGCTCTTATTGTATTAACTTAAAGCACAAAATTTAATTTAATAAAAAAAAACTCCTAAACGAACTTCAAGAAGTGAGTTGTAAATACCGGCAAATAAGTTTTAGGTTTATGAATTTTTTAAAATACCGCAAAAATATTAGTATCATCTCCCAGCCTCAAACATATAAACCCTGTAGATGAGAAACATATCTCAGATTCCTTTCGCTTGTGGGCTGAATGGTTATATATCCCGATATATTCGAGAGAGGTTTTATTTCCGATATCCTGGGACTCCGAGATCCGTCATGAAGAAGGACCGCCATGCAATTGCAAAAGGCTGAAGTGTTTGCGCCCGTCAATCAAATAAGTAAAGATAATTTGAGATCAAGTCGTTTGTTCAGGCGCGACTTGTCCATAAGGTCATTTTGTCAATGACCCACCTATATATTTGACCTACCTAATTAATTTATTTTTCAAAACAAATAAAAACTATTATTTTGAAAAAATCCAATACTTCAAAATGTGTGATGCGAAAATTCCCCAATACAGATCGACACACTCCGCTTGGCCGGGCCCGGGCCGTTTTTTACCTGTGCTGAGATTGGCCCTATAGGTTTATATGAAATTAGAATATTACATAAGTGAATTGGAAACTAAGAGCTAAACAGACATATGCTCTCTAGGAAATTAAAAACAGACAAGAAAACGCCAAATCAGATTGTCGACTTCGCCACTTCGCGTTTAGTCGGTCAATGTTTAATCAACTTCAATTTACGGACACAGAGTCGAAAAGCTTCTTGAATCATGCATACTATCGCAATCAAAACTTTGCATTAGACAAAGAAAAACTTGTTTAAAGGTTAGAGACGTTTCTTGAACGGCAGTAGAGTTTTAGACTTACGTTGTCTTTATTTGTTTTGAATAAAAACAAATAAAGCAAGAATAAATCTTGATACAGGTCATTTTAAATTTTCTTTATTAGAAATAAATAGATTTAGACTTGCGACAAGCTTTTATATCATAAAATTGTATATTGTAACAAAAGGGTGGGTTTGATTTACTTCAAATGTTATTTTCTTCTTTTTAGCGAACTCAAATAAAAGCTTTTTATTTAGTTTATTATATTGTTAAATAAAAAAATAAATTATTTTAAGTCGTATTAGTTAAAGTTTGTGACCTTCCTTGATTTTTCGCCTTACCCTTCAATTATTGAAAAATTAAAATAGGACCTCATTAAGAAAATTATACAAGGTACTTTATTAAATATGGTTTAACAGCCTTGTTAACAAAGTTTGCTTAAAACAGAAAAATTCAAACAAAAAAAATCTTTTTTTATAGATTCATAAAAAAATAAACTTGTTCTAAACATTCAGTTTGCGTTTGTGCTGATTTGCTCTGCTCTAACTAGGTCTCGTATAAAGGATCTTAGCCATTTATTTCTTAGTATAACAAGGGAACTTCAATTATTTAATTGAAGATTGCAAATTATCCTTTTAAAGTCGCTTGATACATTCTAAGTAGCCATTAGATTTTTTTTAGGTGTATCAATTTAAAAAATTTAATATACTGTTAACAGAATCCGCAATAACTAAATTATGGTCTTGGCGTGGCCTAAAAAAGTAGTCTTCAATGCTTTTTCATATATAAAATAATGTTTTTTTTCCCACGCGACCTTGGATGTTTTAAGCGAAATCAGATAGACAATAGACATTTTTGGCCAACTATGACTATACACAAACAATTGGACAAATATCTGTTTTACGTTCAACGCAATCTCTGCTTTGCAACCAAATTACAAAAAAACTAATCAAGATTTTGAATTTCTGTTTTTACCAATGAAAAGGTGGCATCTATGTGGATGTTAAAAAGTTATTTTCCTACAGAAAAAAAATCGTAAAAAAATATATATGCCCATGGAAATCCTAAAAAAAATTACCAATTTTGTAAAAATTATCGGGAACATTTTTTTTTAAATAACTTTCTCACATTCTTCAATATCTGTAGAGTCCAAATTTAAAAAGTTTTTAAAAATTTGTTAGTTATCATGGACAGGATTCGGTTCAAGAGAATGCAATGTTCTTAATATATACAGATATATTTCGCACGGAGCTGGTAACTTTGGAGAAGAATTTGGAAATAAGGCTCGGATCCACTTAAGCAAAAATGAAAACAATGAAGGTGTTTTAGTGAAGTCTTAGAAGAATGACGCCAGATGATACTAAAAAGGTGTCGTTGGTCATTACTGCAAGTAGAAATCCGACGGCAAGGTCTGAGACTGGAGATACTTACTAGTTGAAACGTTGTAATATAAAACAAATAAAGACAATGCAAGTCCATATCAATAGCTTCATACCCCGACAATTAAATTTACGATGAAGACAGAACAAAACAATCAATTACCTTGTCAATATGTCAACCTAAAGAGAAATGGCAACACCATCCAAACCTCAGTATATCGGAAACCTACGCATACAGGTTAATATCTTAATTACACATCAAATCACTCAAAACATGGCGTAGTAAAATTCTTTAATTAAATATATTAAAATTGCCCGCGCGTTTCGGCAGTCTTAAGCTACCTTCAGGGCATGGAAATTTACATACAAGCAACCATACAGCGCGACACACAGCGTCACATTCACACGATACTACATAAAATGGAGCCAATAATTAAAATTAAAATCAAACACAGCCGTTATAATTCGATTTGGTCATTATTATGTTATTTACAAACTAGCTACATCAAGACCGACCTCAACAAAAATGGCTACCCGATGAGATTAGTCGACAAAATATTGGAAAATCGTAAAAATCACCAAATGCACAAAAGAAGTAAAAAGAGGGCAGTAAGCCTTCTTTGGATATAAGAAAGATCTGGAAACCTTTGTTAAGTAGATTATGATACTATTACTAATAAGAAAAACCCACGCGTCGGTTGCCAGCGCCGGTGATGTCACGTTGTGGTCTGAATTGCAAGGCCGGCCGATCGAACCTCAAACATTTTGTACGGCGGGCAGGCAGTGAAACAAAATACTAAATTGTTTATTGTTTTTACAGCAATATAACTATTCTGTGGCAATATTTTAAGAGATCGTTATAAGGGCTTTTATGTGCAGACCTGCTTATTTCCCCGTAATGCATTGTACTGTATTTGATTGTTGTAGTATCGACAAAAAAACGACCAAAAGCAACTTAGCAACCCTGCTTTTCAAATTCTTCTTCTAACTTTTTCATTTAAATATTTTATTATTCAAAATCGTTTATTGTTCGTTTTTAAAGTTTGAAGCAATGATAAACTTTTGAAGGGAATTTATTTTATCTGGTAATACTTTATTTAGAGGCTGATATATCCCAGTGTGGATCCTGAATCTCACATTAAATCATAAAGAAAATATCATATATACTGTTATAATCATGATAGAAAGTTTAATATTATCAATATTCCTATAAATAATAAAAATATATACAGGGTGGCGCATCGAAAACGAAACAGAGACATTTACTGGCAGCTCAGTTCTTTTTTGAAAAAATGCTCAGACTCGTCGATTGTGTTTTCAAGGGGGACACAAAATTGGCAAAAAATCACGTTAACACGTGCAGCCCACTGGGTGGGTGTCAGTGTCGGCTCATCAGGTGAAGTAGGTGAAGGGGCTCTTTACCAAAAAAAACAGGAGGAAAGAGTTTTTCGACAATATTAAACATTACCAATACAGCTACCATTTTAGCCCTTAAAAAATTATTATGTTCGAATAAATAATATTAATTTAATCCTAATGTACCTATGCATAATAGGGCCACCGTTAATTCCGATGGACAATGATAATTATAAACACTCGTGCATTTTGGCGCTCCTGAGACGACCGTGTCCGTTAGCTCAAAGCAAGTGAATACCCAAAGCCCAACATGGCTTTGATATTCATCGTTGCTATGGTTATTACGTGACGTCAGTTACGCAAACAGCATGTAACAATATGCATTATGATGAAGGGCAATTTAAAAATAGATTGGTCGTATGCACCATTGTTTTAACATGGGTTCGCCTATTTATTTTGAGGCTTCGCGAAATATACGGTTATAGATATCGTTTTTACGTGATTTACTGTGTGATTAAAAAGTTTTGTTTTTATTTTTTTAGTTAATTCAGTAGTGTACGTACCTATTTAGTATTGTGTTTTAAAAATGGACTCAATTAATGGTATAGTTTGTAATTTGTTGGTAACTCCATTTAGTTGTTGGACAGATGAGGATAAGAGAGACGTTTTGTTACAAGGGTTTTAGGCAATGTTTGCTTAAGTACCCGCACTATACCTAGCTCTTTACCATTTTTTAAGACTGGTGGGGGTGCCACCACCCCTAAAATCTTAAATGGAAAGGGAGGTCGAGTGATACCTTATTTTAAAGGTATTTTAATTCCCTTTATAATGATGTAAAAAGTACATGAATTTTTAGAGCTTTTCTGAAACTGCGTTACGGTTATAAATAAACCAGTTTTATAATTAACTCAAATAGTCAAATGAGAGTACAGACATGTCTATTTCCATATCGTGATCAAATGGTTAGGTCACGGTATAATAAATTTCTGGGAAAAATTGATATAATGGTCTAATAATATTAAACCAGTTTAAAGAACGTGCATAGAAATCTGCAATATCATTAATTTACTTCCTAGAAATAATTACCCTTTTGTATTGCTACAATAATAAACAAATTAGTAGTTATAAACAATTGTCATACATATTAGAAAATCTGTTGACTTTAAAACAAACTTTCGGGAATCGAATATATCCGGGTATTTTTCCCAGTTCAGATATTTATTTATCTAGTATTTTACGTAACAGGCATAAAATTTATTTATACCTGATAATACTATTAGTTAAAATTGGATGATGGATGACGATGATAAAGGGGGTATTCGAAAAGTATTCTTCCCACACAGTGTGTCTATTTTTTTGATATATTGATATTTCAATATACCGTAAAACGGGGGGACGTTGACCGGTGGGGTCAACATGACCAAAATTACAAAAAAAGATATTTTCGGTCATAAGTTCGTCCCTAATTTTTTAAAAGATTTTTTTTTTATTTTTTCCTATCAAAACCTAGTAAACTAAATAAAATATTGTGGGATAAGTTTTTTTGGATATAAATAACGTGAAAAAATATATATACTTCTTATTCCACTGTATTAAGCCATAAAAACAAGGTGGTCAAACTTTGGTCTGTCAAGTGATAGCTATCTCTTTCCTGTATATTATTTCTATTCTATTACATAAGTTATCCTCTCTTAACATGTATAATGTATAGGTAAAGAAAATTTTAAAAAATTTAGTTTTTTTTGTATAAAAAAAAAAATGTCCAAAACTACTCATAATTTTCGGGGTGTAGTTGACCGCGTGGGTGAAATTAACCGACAAGTTAAAACTCGAAATGCAACAAGCTCGTCGCGTTTTGCATCCATTCAGTCTGTTCGCGATAGCCGAATTGATAGTAATGTTTTTGGACCCATTATTTTGTATGGCGTAGGTTATAATAATAGTGCTTAGCAAAATATGCCGCAAGTGTACCAATGAAAAGATGGCTCCAAGCGGCTTAAACAGTACACTCAGAAGACCTTAGAGTAGAGTTATGTTTATCTGAGGTAGTAGAAGGAACATTAAGATGAAGAGCGTTTTCACACGGCGCCATATCACTACCATATATCGCGTGCGGTAAATGGTCGCAATATTGTTTTACACCAAATTATGTGTTCTCTAATTAGCAATTTTCACACACAGGCGATACCATAAAAGCTATGGTAACGCCGACGCTATATCGCATGAGCAGACGATTTGTTCTACTGATATCGCGCCATTTTTTGCGGACACCATTCTGTAAACAGTGGACGGAAAATGCGTATTTTCACACAACTCGCCACATATTATCGCGATTTGTTTAGCGCCATTCGAGCGGCGTTACATGCATGTATCTCAAAAATAGTGTTGTAAATATTCGCATTATTTAGACATATATAACACGTAGTGGGAGTCAACTAATATCCGCACCGCATCCATCATCCGAATACTTATTTGTAAAATAAAAAATTAAACTTCGCTTACCTCAAAGTAACTGGTAGCATTTCTTTAGGAGGAATACTCAATTGCATTCAAAAGACTAAATGTTTCTGGGTTCATTCGGAAATAATTGAAAATTTTTTCTTGATCTAGGACTTTTTTGAAAAGTATATAAACGCCGATTTTTTCGTCGAGCTTAGGAGAAATATTTCGATTTAAAATAGCGCCAACAATAAAGTGCAAGTCGGCAACACCGATTTATTTACTTGTTCTGCAATATGTTATGGTAGCTAACTATCGTTTTGTGTGAAAAGTTTGCACTATATTGCGACCATTTATCGCGCGCTATTTATGGTAATGGTATGGCGCCGTGTGAAAACGCTCTAAGTGCTAATATAGCTGCCAAAAAATATTAAAGCATATTTGTGTGGTCCGAAAAAGAAGACGTTGACGAAGTGCCTATATCAGACATTAAAAAAGTTTTAAATTAACCTCAGATAGGCAGAAGGGGCAAACTTTCTTTTAAAAATGACTTGTCTCCATTCAATATAATATAGACATGACTTCAAGGCCTATAATATAGCCCACATCAATACCCTTTTTAATTAACACAAAGATAATTCCTTCTAAAGTTGCAAATCGGTCAACTTCCCCCCGTTTTATGGTAGTCAAATTTACTACAATATTGAAAATATACTCCAATAATAAAAATCTTCCTAAAGTGTCATAAACATCAATCAAATTATAATTTTCTGGCCAAAATGTGAGGAACGGACCGAAACTTATTTATTTTCCCGTGTTTATGGATGCTAAACCAACAACTTGTATTGTAGGAGTTCACAATAGCGGACTAAGGGGGGAGGGGGCGGTACGCTTCAGTTACCAAAGAAACTAGAGGTGCCATCAGAAAAAGTTGTTTTTCGTAGAAGTAATTATTATATAGGACAATTAAAGGAGGAGGGGGGAGGGGTGTTAAAGTTCCGTCCTGGTGTCATCCTTTTTAGCATTTAACTGGAAGTTCAATAACTAGTGAAGGTGTTCAGCTAGCGCTGATCACGATGGTAATAATAAAAATTCTTTGATCATCTGCGACTTGGAATTGAAATTATACATGAAAGATTAACCCCGTAAAGTAGGAGAAAATTGATTTTTTTTGTAGTGAACTAAAATTAGGGTTGGGTGTTGGTTGTAGACAATTATTTTCAATTAAAGTTTCGTTCATTAAAGGGTGGAAACAACCCTCCAAAGAGATATTGTTCTAACATACGGTAGGGATTTGTGGAAGATGGATTAAATATTTTCTTGTTAATTATTATTCAAAATATCAAGCCCAACTTGGAAAAATTTGACTTTTTAAGTTGTTTTACTAACAAATACGGAAAGCGTCATCCTCCAAATTTGCCATATAGGTAGTATGTACAATAAAGCAATACCAATAAAAATCTGTGAAAAAAAACATTGAAATAATAATAAAATATTTTATTGTAAAATGTTAGCAAGAGCAAGTGAAGGTTCCAGGGGGTGGGCGGGGGAGGTTAAATCAAGGTATCTTCCTGGCCCAAGCTACAAAAACACTAAGTAAATTATTAAGTTTTTTTCACCAATGGAATGGTGGTAAGTATCTATGTAGATGTGGGAAAGTTATTTTCATTGAGAAAAAAAAATTGAGGACAAAGGTATAGGTTTATTGTATTGTAAAAATATTGATTTTTTCTTTATAAAAAATAACTTTCTAACACTCTTTAAGGTCTGTAGTGTCAAAATTTCAAAAGTTTTTAAAAATGCATTAATAAACATGACCCGGACTCGGACCAAGAAGTTTGTTGTTTTTAGTCTAATTTAATATAGATAGATATAGATAATTCCGCATGGAGCCTTGGAGAAGAGTTTAGAAATATTGGTGGGATGTTCTTAACCTAAATAAAGCCACTATTAATTAGCAGCCTGCTGTATAAAAGATATAAAAAGGAATAAAGAAAGACTGTAGAAGGTAGTCAAAAGATAGAGAGAAGAAACCTGACATGCAATTCCTATCTTTAACCGGTAAAACAAACAAATTAAAAAAAAATACGCGATTATTATACAATGTGTAGGTAGTTATTAGCCAGTTTTTTCCAACCAACAAAATACCGCTAAACGACATTTTAAAAGCGAATTTCTCTGAAACTACTTAAACAGTTTGGTAAAAACCTGTCTCATTTTGAGGAGCAAGTATCATTCTTTCTAACGAAGCAAAATTTGGATTTCAGGAATCAGCGATTGCCGAGATTTTAGCGTCTGAAAAGTCGAATAGCGGGATTTTGTTGGTTTGTAAAAGATAACACTGAAAATACTTTTAACTTAAAATATGTTTTACTTAAAGAACTTGCTTTGCCATTATTAAATATGTCAAAACACGTTTTTTTCCATTTCTTTAAATTATGTTATTTTTCTAAAGTGTACTCGTGTGAGGGCGGCAAATGTGACGTCGCTCACGGGCTGCCAACCCCTTTAGCGGCGCGGCGCCGGTGGCCCTAAGTACAAGAAATTAATGCAAATAAATGATGGTAAAATACCTAAAAGCGACGATATACCCTGTTTAATACTTAATTATAAGATAATATATATAAATATTTTGCAAGAAACTGCTAATTGCCGTAATCAATTTTTACAACAATCATAATTTATTTATTATTTACTTACCGAGAAGAACCAACAATACAAAATACAATTTCATGGTAACACAGATTTCGCAGGTATCACCACTGTCTACGAACAAACCTGTCGTTGTTTTTTTATAGGTGTCCCCACTTTTGTTTAAATTATTTAATGAGAGCAAGGGGGACTACAGAATTACAGATTAACGGACAGCACAATATTTGTACTTGATGGATGCCGTTCTCGTTTTATCGTGGCCAATTTATTATCAGGTCATTATTTTCAACTTTTTAAAAAATATTTAAAATCGCATATCGCATGTTTTTCTTCAAATAACAATTTATTGCAGCTGATATAATTATAACATATATTAATATTTCGGTACAGTATAGTATCGACTAAAATCGTGGATGTACAGATATATGCAACATATGGGAATTTTTTTTATTCCCGATTATTCAGAAAATTTTATTCTTGATAAAAGTTGTCATTTCTTGCCATTCTTTCGGATTAGACATTCCCGAAGGGACCTACAGCTTAACGTGGGTTCCGAACTATGATCCTCGGTCATGCCCCCAAGGGCTATCACCCCTTGGTTTCTTGCCTGCATGACCTACGGATTGGGAAGTGTGTACCTTCTTCCGCACCCCATGAGAAGTCCGATGTCATCCGGCCTGGTTACCGGCGTGAATGGGGTGGGTTGGGAGATGATACATATTACACTCTTTCCTGCATTCTTAAATCCACTAAATTTCGGACATACAGACTTTTTTTATTCACTCCGGGAATCGAACCCGGGTGGCCACGGTCAAATGCCAGTAACTCACCTCTGAGCCACTGCCGTTGCATAAGTGCGGCTAATAGTAGAAGCAAATGCCATTTTTTCGAAATTAAGTTGAGAGTAAACTATCTTTTATTTTGAAAAATACAGCAATTTGATATAGAATTGTTGTTCAAATTAAAAACTTAGCCCAAATACGAAATTTCAATTTTCACCCTTTAAAAAAGTGAAATACCTATTTTTATACCATGCTTTTAGACTTAAGCGTACTAAACATGATAAATAAATGATTAGTTATTTCCCGTAGTATAAATAAAGTCGGTTTTTATCCTAATTTTGATAATAACACAATTTGGGTAAAATGTGTTTAAATATGCGTGCAACATCGAAAGGGACACGTATCATTGAAAAGTTTGTAATTATTTAATACATTTTTATTATGCTTAAGTTATTTGATAAATGTGTTAAAATTGCGTAAACAAAAAACCGACCTTTTAGGGAAAAATAGAGGTTTAAGAAAAATATTAAAAATTGAGATACATAACTCAAAATTTGAATTTGGACTAAGTCCCGAATTTGAAACAATATTTCCATATAAAGACTTACTTACTCTTAAGGTAATTTCAAAAAAATGGCATTTGCTCCCTTACTTTTAGCCGCAGAAGAAATCTAAAATATCCGTTTATTATCTAAAACAGTTTCCGAGAAAAGGGGGAACACAGTTTCTGAGAAAAAAAGGGTTTCAAATTATCAAATTAGCTGAACATTTATAATTGTTTTTACTTCTTTTTAGGTATAAATAAGCCACAACTATTCCACTTCCGATTTAACGAAAGTATTGTAAAGTTTGACATTTGACCTTTTAAATCTAATTTTCAAAATTATCATATTTTTTATTTATGCCTCCCTGCAATGTCTAAATTTATTAATTTCTAAGATATAAGCAATTAAAAAATGTTAAAAAATTAATTTTTCCAGAACGTATTTTGACACTTTCATTCATGGAGGGTTGTTACCCCGCCTTTACCCCCGTAAATCTTACTTTCTTTACCCATTCCCCTCCGTAAATCAGTTCTTGTTTTTTTTAGATTTAATGACATATTAGTGCAATATGATTAACATTTGAGAAATATGCAAGCGCACCTAAAAGTTCCCTTATAGTTTCTAGTATTTACCAAACTTGTTTTCCTTTGAGATAGATCCAGGGTAATTTTGCTTATTTCGTTTGGACTGCAGAATCTTCGTGGATAAAGACACTCATTAAAAACGGGCCAATGTTTTTATTATAGAGTATAGTAGATATACAAGAAAAAACAACATTTTGTTTATTGATTGTTTATTTCTTAATATTGTTATTTTTGTAAAAGCACGTTATTGTAATAAAATCTTTATTTAATTTTTTGTATATTCTCACTTATATACGGAAGTTTGACTATAGACCTAAATACAAGAACTGGCAAAATGAGACCTAGGAAAATCTAAATACAAATTTCACAATAATGCTAAAAACAGATAGGCACTACTTAAAAAAATTGGAGTAATTTATACTGGTATATCCTAATTTGTACTGGTACAAACACAAACCTAATAATTGTGCGTTTAATATACTAATATTGGGTTGCATAAGGAAGTTTAACGATAATTAACTAACCAGAAACTTTCACTGTGACAATAATGATGACATTATTTTCTCTCAAAATCAAAATTGTTTAGTAAATTACAAATTAAGTTAACCGGGTCACCTTCAGTGGCGTATTTAGGGGGGGGGCTGCCGGGCTGCAGCCCCCCCCCCCAGCCTCGGAGCTCCGCTCTAAAAATATAATTGCAACCTAATTTTTAAACGCTTGAACACCTAATTTAAATCTTTAAATAATGTATTCTTGGCTTAGATTACAAAGGTTTTGTAGGAAACGTTTAGTTTTTAAACTTTTCCTTCTAAAAGTCCTGTTTTATATAGATATTAAGGTTTCGGGCTCATATCGTTTTAGCTATTGATTTTTGATGCAATTTTAAAGGAAAACGAGTAAATAGAATAATATTTTATAGTATTTTTCTATTCTAGTATACTTGTCTGTTCCGTTTTCCCTTTTTTAGATCGATTTTAAATCAACAAAAATATAACCCAATGCAATAAAATATTTTTACAACAAACCAAAAAACAATTAATTGAACCATTTTTTGTGTGATAACACTGGTTAACAAGATTTTTGTCCCAAGCGCAAAAATGTCTGATTTCAATATAATTTTGCATGCTGAAATCAATCATGTTTTCAGAATTTCTCCATCACCCTTAGTTTTTAAGTTCCAGTATATGTGATTATTTACTTATAAAATGCACGCATAGGTCTGTACTATAAGAGTCATCTAACAAAAAACTTGTGTCAGGCATTGCTATTTTATTATTTGTGTATTGTAACAATAACTTGTTGTGACTAGAAATAACAAAGTGTGCTCTGTGTGTCACGCGGAACATGTCTTGGCTTGTTGAGACCTGCAAGCAGTTCCGAGTCCTACATAACATTTATTGTTGTTTTAGTTATCGGCTAGAGCTCGGTGAATGAACATATACGCAGACTTTTTTAACGTTTTGAAGAATGTGCTGTGGTGCATTTTAAGCTATTGTAGTGTAACTCACCTGTAAAAATGCCAAGAAATTGTGTAAACCACCCGAACTCTTTTTGCTACATCTGCGGTGAATTGACATTTAAATCTCAAAAACGGTCTTTCACGCCTCTCGTTAATAAATGCTATGAACAGTATTTCAAGTGTAAAGTCGGCGATCAAGACAAAAGCTGGGCTTCCCATATTTGCTGTGTTACGTGTGTCAGACTTCTTACAGCGTGGGCAAAAGGTAAAAAACATATGCCTTTTGCTATTCCCATGATTTGGAGGGAACCATCAGACCATATTACCGATTGCTATTTTTGTCTTACAAATATCAGTGGTATAACTTCTAAATCCAAACATACTGTTAAATATCCTCATATTCCATCTGCACTGAGACCAGTGCCGCACAGTCCGGAATTACCTGTGCCTGACCCCCCACAAAATATGGCACCGAGCGACGATGAAACTGCCGATGACGAAGTAAACAACGAAAGTTTTTCAGCCGAAAATATTGATCTGGATCCAACATTTACACCAGATTCGTCTTCTTGTGCGCCGCATCTTCTAAGTCAAGAAGAACTTAACGACCTTGTCCGAAAAAGCAGCATGGTTTTCTTTCAAGGACATTTGCAACGGTGTCTTGGGAAATCGTAAATCCGAAAATTACGTAGAGAATGTTAACAATTTATTGGTCTCATATAAAGCCATGGGTTGCAACATGAGTCTAAAAATACACTTTCTTCATTTACACTTGGACTTTTTTCCGAAAAACCTTGGAGCAGTAAGTGACGAACATGGCGAGCGATTTCACCAGGACATTCTGGACATGGAGAAGAGATACCAAGGCAAATGGAGCCCCGCTATGTTGGCAGACTATTGCTGGACGCTGAAGAGAGATGTTTTTGATGCAAAGTACAGTCGAAAGTCATATATGACCACATTTTCTAAGTAAATATATCACTTTGTACTTTATTTTTTCATAACTTATACCCATATTATAATATATACGTTCACAAAAATTCATTGCTTTGTCACTTTAAAACCCTGCGTGATGGAAAAATTCTGAAAACATATATGAAATATGTTTAAAAAGTACTACCAAGTACACCCACTTCAGCTCGTGGGACAAAAAAAATCTTAAATTTTGTTGACCAGTGTAATTTATAATAAAGAAAATAGTGCGGGAAGAAACGAGAATGCTTTATTGTGAATATACAAAATGGCACTTAAGAAGGAGTATTTCTAAACCTAAATACTTGCACTAAAAGCTGCTGTTAGATTTATGCTCCTAAAATATAATAATTTCTGAAAAAAATCTACAATTTTGGCGTGGTGAGCGATATTTAGTTTATTTTTAATCATGAAAAATCGAGCCCCAAAAACGCTGGTTAGAGTCATACATACGTCTTATGTTAAAATTTTGGATTGTCACCAATATTCATATTTTCACAAATATAAAAATTGTTTTCTATTAAATAAAGAGCCAGCTAGGAATATCAAAAAAAAAAACAAAAAAAACATTTACAAAAACAAATTTAACCCAACCATGCAGAAAAGGAGAGGTAATAATTCAATTTTCGAAATTTGATAGTAGTAAGGTGAATTTTAAACGAACTTTGGGCGTGGCCCCGAAAATTTTCCGCCTTCTTCGCTAGGTACAATGTCATGATATACATGTAGTTCCGACTATCTCTCTCTCCACAAAAAAAAAATCCTACTTACGCCCACTGAGCCCCCCCCCCCGCGGGCATATTTTCTGGCTACGCCACTGGTCGCCTTGATTGTGAGAAGAGTATTTCTGTCAATGTCATGTATGTCACCGTTAAAGTGGCTGATTAATTAATTGTTGTATATTTATGCAACACGACATATTATTATATCTTTCTAGAGTTTTGATCTTCCTTGTGGTAATTAGAAACCATTTGTTTTTAATCATTTTTACTAAGTGATTAATCAGTTTATTTTTTATTCGTTTGCAATGGTTTTTTTTTAGAAACCCTCAAAATCGGGAATCAAAACTTTATAAATGGGAAGTATATGGATGTTTTTAAATTTTACTATAATTTTAAAAAAATTCTATTCATTACACTTTTCGTTAGTGCGAAGTTTTGACATTAACATTTTCATGAAAACTATATGGCCTTGTAAAAGAAAGAAATTACACTTAGTCTTTCTACAGTGATATATTAAAAAAAAATTAGATCGTTAAAGACTATTTCTTCAAGTCAACCCTTTTTGTTCTTTCTATTGCTGATTATTTTAACGCCTGATAATGAACATCACTACGTTCGAAACATGTAGATTTCTCCCAATTATTTTAATATATCAGTGGAGAAAGACCTTATTTCTTTTCTTTTAATGGCCACATCACTTCAAACATGGACTACGTTTTCAACTGGTTTTGTGTTTTTCATATATAAAATGTAGCATTACAGAATATTATATCTTTTATGAGTTGATTTTTTCCAATGCCGTATTCGTGAATAGTACATATTGTCACACATGTACTAATTGATGTCGCCCTCTCGCCTTATTTATTTCCTAAAAAAAAATAATGATTCATAAAAGAGATTTTAAAAGAGAATATAGCCAAGGTGACGGGGCAATGAGATATCCCCCCCCCCCCTTCCCCTTGTCAATATTCTGATACATTTTCAATGGTTGGGACTGAACTGAAGTTAAATTGAGAAATCATATTATTTCTTTAATGTGTATTCCGGAGGGATGCGATGTAGAGACAAAGTGTTTTAAAAATTAAAAATGTATAAAAAACATTTTATTTATGCAATTAAAATAAGATTTTTTCTATAAATTTTAAGAATCAACTAAAACTACCACAAAAATAGGGCTGCAGACGAAATTTAGGGAAAATTAGTCAAAACTGCAGCTAGCTAGATATAAAATTGAAAGATAAGTGGGTAAATCTATTTACAAAAATTTTAAACCACACGACAGATCAAAAATGTTATTAAAAATAGTGAAAACCTTTATATTTTAACGTTTTACTTTGTAATAAAAGCAATATTTTCAAAACATGTACTTGCGCTTCTAGAAAAAATTTGCCCTAGATGAAAAGTTTAGGAAATATTTTAATACTACTACATAGGTATATCTTATTTGGCGTCCTTTCATAGAAATGCCTTCATTCTAAAATAACTAAAACGTAATACGTAGTGTTACAAATTCGACGCTTAGGTACCATTGGGATCTCGTGAACAGCAAAGTGGAGCTGATAAACAAGCCGTTGACAAATTCGGAAAATGTCGAAGATATTCGAAAAAAAAACTAAATTTCTAGTCTCTGTTTTTATTTTTTCCTAGTTTTATTTAAACAAACGGCCAAAAAATAATTTTGCATATACATTGCCGCTTTTTATTTTTCAGAACTTGTTATCAGAAATGTAAACGGTTCGTTTTTCGGGTACCATCATAGGTATGTTATTTTTAATATGGACCTGAACATTTTAATGCAGTTTCGTATACCAGGTATCTAATAAAATAATAATGCAATACTACTTTAATCAAGTAGCGACGTTTCGACTCCAATAATAACATCCTCCTCAATCTTTATCTTCATAAACGATAGAAGATAATATATCTAAGATAAATGGCGGAAAAGTTGTACAATTTGAAGCCAACTAACATGACTTTAAGAAATTTAAAATATTGACTAAATATTGTCGTTTGCAGTGGCGTAGCCAGAAATTTAGTTCGGGGGAAGGGGGGGGGGGGGGGGGGGGAAGCGTCGTAGGCAAATCGCCTGTTTTGATAAAATATATTGATTATTTCATATATCAATGTGGATTTTTTGATAAATACTTATTAAAGCCAAACTTGTTGTACGCTCTTCGCCTGAATGGTTTCTAGATATGTTTTTAATCTTTTTAAAGTGGAAAGTCAAAGATTTTTTATGTTGCCCAATTATATTTTTTATTTTCTTTTCTTTTTTTGGATTTCGGTGAGCCCCTGCCCCCCCCCCCTGGCTATGCCACTGGTCGTTTGTATTTCTTTTTATCTAAAAAGATGACACATAACAAGTTTTATAGTTTATTATCGCTTTTCATTTCCTATTAAGTTTGTATACCCTTTACAAGGTTCCACTGGTGAGCGTCGAATTGGTAACCTTGTTTAGTTCTTATTTCAAAGGTCTCTTTTTAATTGTAAACAAATAATTTAAAGTAAGTAAGTGTTCATTGTTTGGCCCTAAGCAAGTAATTTTGAAGGGCAAACAAAAATAATTTTGAGAAAAGTCTAAATTTTGAAGTTCCGCCACGTTACCTACCTTGGGTTTTGCTTTCCTCCTCTTCTAAGTCCTTAGGCTTTTTAAACGAAGACAATTTTCTTGAAATTCTTCTGAAATTGGAGGGTTGATTACTAAAATTAGGATTGGGACATAATATGCTGGCATACGAGTTTTGTCTTTGAAATTTCTTTCCTCGTTCTCTTAAATCAGCAGCATTGAGACTCTTTTCAAGTGATTCGTCTAAATTAGCCGGTTTTAATTCGATTTCAACTACTTCTTCTTCAACGCCTTCTTCAGAACCATACCTATTATTGGAGAATATTATTTTTTTTAAACTGAAAAATCTGTTGAAATTATATTTAATCTTTAGAATTTCTAAGAAAAAGTATTTAAAATTTAATACTCTTACAAAAAAGGACATTACTGTTTGTGTCAGAACCTTGCCACTATAATCGAATGGAAAATATATCCCAGCAATGAATTGATTCTTGTAGTCTTCAAAATTACTGTCAGTGATTCATCGCTTTCATATAGAGTTGCATGAAGTTAAAGGAAAGGATTCCACAATATTTTTGAAATTTTAACACAGGAGAATATGTATTTTCATGGATTTTTTTTTCTTCTGACTCCGTATAACCCGCTGCTTTCGATATAAAAACGATGAGTTACTGACAGTTATTTTGGACCTGGAGTATACTAACAATTAAAAACACGTCGCGAGAGCCGAAAGAGATGCGACCGATTTATTGTTATCCTTGTCTCGATGACTTAAATAGAAAAGAACATTTAATTACGTATGTTAGTCATAAATTTGCATTTTACCCGAATTGGCTTTATATTCTCATATTTGACCGTTTTGGTATTAAAATTGGTAAGTCGGTGCTATAATAGGAGATTATCATACATTAAGCATTGCTAGGTCATACCCATGATACAACTATACAACTTGTAGTTGTATCATGGGTCATACCATTAATTTTTTGCAGCTCATTGAAAACATGCACAATGACGTCAATCCGATAAAAATGTATAGTGAGCATCGTTACCGATCTTGTCATATGTCTTGTCCGTATTTTTGTTTACATTTAAATAACTATGGAGTGTTGATGTATTTTGTTTAAAATTAATTTTTTTAAATACCTACCAACAAACCACAGAAATATCAACAAATAGCTTAGGTTAGACTTTTTTAACTGTCATTGCATTGAATCGGTCTTCTGCCAATTATTTCGGTGTTGCCACATGTGACAAGTATTATGCTAGTTAAATAATAAATATTTTGTTCTTAGACCTTTTTTAGCGCAACAAAATATAGATAACACTTTAGAAATAATATGGTGATTTTTTAATTTATTTATTTTAAATCCGTTTTGAACAATTATTTCTTCTATTATTTTTCTATTTTAGACCATGTCAAGCTGCCGTTTTTATGGCGTAGATTCGATAAAGTCCGTGTATTTATTCTAATAGTTTTTATTTATTATTTCAGTGATTGCTTAAAAAACACCAAAAAGTACAAACACAGAAAATTTAATTTTTAAATTTATTGAAAATACAGAGTGGTATAACTATTTAATTGACCACTATTACTATCTTCTAAACGATAATTTCTATGAAATCGCTTAGATTAGAGAAAATGTGCCAGTCTTAAAGCTTTTAAGATTTAATAGCTGCGTTGCCGAATTGTTGTGTTGTTTTAACCTTAGAAAAAATATAATAAGTAGGACCTGCTCTTCAATCTTCATAAATACCTAGGTAGATCCATAATATTTTTAAGTACCTATTATAAAAAAACATAAATACCGTCTTGGACACGTCGTCTTAGCTTCAGTCGTCCACACTTTATTTTTTTTAGGTGTTTTCTTTTTCTGGTCTATTCCAAGCATGCTCCAGAGCTCTTTCCTAAACTTCGGATGTGACACAGCGTACATGTAGGGATCGACCGCACTCGTCATTTTGCAAAGCAAAGCTGGAATCATCGATCCTAGGGGAGTTATAAGGTGTTTTTGACCGAATATGCCTAAAAGAGCTACTGTAGCATAGGGCGTCCAGGAAATAAACCATAGGGATATCACCATTAGTACCGTTACAGCTAGTTTTATTTCTTGTTTGCGTATGTCTTCTTCTTTAACGTGTCTAAAATAGGGCAAGTAGTTTTTTTTAATAAGCTACTATATAACTGCTGGATAATTGCTTTCGAGCAAGAAAAAATTCGCCTAAATTTAACAGTTACTATTTTCTGAACCAGATATGATATCAACCTACGGTTTTGAGTGGTTGATAGATTTATCCATTGGGAAATAATTGTCAATGTTGGATTTTCTTTAACTATCAGAAAATTTTATATACAGGGTGTTAAAGAAGACGATTATTTTTGCTCCAATTTTAATGGCGTGTAACTTTCACAATAATATTTTTAAATTTTATCACTCTACGTCAATTGAATCTATGGTTGCTTCTTACTTCCTAGCTTAGAGTATTGTGACGGTAAATCTTATTAAAAAAATAAATGGCCTATACACTATAACTTTCTGTAATGTAATTTAAGTAATCCAAAAAATAATTGCCAGGGCCGTAACAGTAAAGAGAGAATATTTTGAAATATTGGTGATGTGTTATTTGATGACAAGACGTTAAAATTTTAAAAACGTTTAAATTATATTTAATTTTCAAAGCTTAGAAGTCCCTAAAACTGTTTCAAAAATTCCAGGTCCGTATTTAAAAAAAATGAATTGAGGTTGGTATCTAAAGAACGAAACGTCCAATTTGAAAACTAATTACGCCATATTGTAGAACACAAAAAACGGCTATGAGAAAATGTTTTTTTCCTAATTCTAAAATAAAGGACCAAAAAATTAAAAACCAAAAGTAAAAATTTCGTTTTTTTTTCGAACATCTCCGAAGGTGTTTGGAATATTTACAATTTTCTTTCACCAAATTATTAAGCCCAAAATACACAACTTTGCCTTAATTTAACCATCTTTGTATCTCTTACTGTTTTCGAGCTCTCCTTGTACGCACACGATTTTGTAGCTCCCTGTATATTGTATGTCAAAATACATACCGTATATAAATTTTTCGAAACTATTTAACACAAATAGTTATAAATCTATTACATAATATGTAAAAACGTAGCAGATTCAGTAATGTTATACTTTTTAGACGCCTAGTCTACGGTTACATTATTATTAATAATTTTTTAGATACGTATAAAAGTTATAAATATATAAATACATTATTTGGTACTTTAATTAATATCTTACCTAAACGATTCTCTTTTTCCAGCATCTCCCCAAGATTTTTTCGCAACCACCCGGACAATCTTAAAGTAACTGAATGATATCATTAAAATTGGAACCACCCATGCAGCGCAAAAGAAGATTAAAATGAACGTCCTCGTCGCCTGATCTTCAGTCAAGTAATCAAAACTACAACTTGTCAAATAACCCTCATATTGGTACTTGCCGAAGCCGATGTTGAGGAATGGAACGAGAGAAAAGGAGAGCGCGTAGGTCCAGGAAAATATCTAAAAAATAATTTTGTAACACAACGAAATGAAATATATTTTTAATTTTAGTACTAGAAAAGCTAGAAGTATATTTTATTAAAAATAATGCAAATCAAGAAAACGTAAATAGTTATTTATACTACAAGGGATATAAGTAACATTTACTAGTCAAGAACGAGTTTGCGCCCGAGCGATAGCGAGGGCTGGCAATAAAGTTCGAGATTAGTAAATATACTTACAATGGATTGGATCTACCGTATTGGCAATCTAGAATCTCCGATATAAACGCATCAGACAGAGATTATTAGTAGCGTCTAACACATTAAACAGAGAACATGCTCCCACCTTCCATTCTTTAGAATACGCGGTCGAAACAGGCACGGAAGCGATCGATACATCGACTCGGCCACACCACACATATCCCCCCTTTCAGAAATGTAGGAGAGTGGTTAGGTGTCTATTTTTAACTGAAGGTTTTGCCCATAGGTATGTGCCTTCTCTCCTGGTTGCATGCACCCTAGGTTCGCCAATACGATATAAAAACGGAGCCAACTGAGACTTTGGCAATTGGATTGGATTGTTAATTAGTATCTATAATAAAATACATAGTACGATTTTTGCCATTTTGGTTTCGGAAACACTTTTGCTGTTCCTCAGTGTTATTAACAACCCAATACATCAGTGGCGGCTCAGTAGGTGAACTATTTACCAAAAAATAAATAAAACCAGGAGGAAATTTTTGACAATATTAAATATTAATGTACCAATACAGCTACCATTTTAGCCCTTAAAAAATAATTAGGTTCGAATTAATAATATTAATTTAATTCGAATGTAGCTATGCATAATAGGGCCACGGTTAACCCCGATGGACAATAATTATAAACACTCGTGCATTTTGCCGCGCCCCAGCCTACCGTGTCCGCGTGCACTACCCTCGGTCCGTGAGCTCAAAGCAGCAAGTGAAGATGAAGACCCAACGTCCAAGTGGCTTTTCACCATCGCTATGGTTAGGTACGTGACGTCAGTGCAGAGCATGTTACAATTTGCATATGGTGATGAAGGGCAATTTAAAAATAGATCAGTCGTATGCACCATTGTTTTAGCATTGGTTCGCCTAACCTTAAGGTATTTATTTTGAGACTTCGCGAAACTTACATTTATAGATATTGTTTTTACATAATTACTATGCAATTAAAAAGTTTTGTTTTTTATTTCTCAGTTAATTCAGTAGAATAGATACGTACCTACTTAGTTTAATTTTTTTTGTGTGTTTGTACGTAATTAGAATATAAATTAGTCAATGTGTGTTTAAGTACTCGCACTATACCTAGCTCTTCACCATTTTTTAAGACCGCGAGCCGCCACTGCAATACCTACATTAATTTTATTAACTACTGGTTATCGGATCGTATACAACTAGAACTATAATATCAGTGATCGTTGGAGGCTTACCGACTCTTTTCTCGCGACTTTCGAAGCAACAGTGTTGGCGATGTTGCTAATTATTCTACCACCGTTAGAATTGTATAACTGTGCATTTAATTAAATTACCTAACTAAAGAAAGCTTTTATTGTTAAAAATAGCAAAGGGGTATTGATTTATTAAAAAAATAATTTAACAAAAGCTATAAAGCTCTGATAACATATGTATGGAATGGCTGTGTCTATACTAATGAGGTGGTATTGTTAACTTAACCATATATATGTTTACGATGACCATATAATTTTTTCTTTGTTAGATAAAAGAACAAATTGCAGAATTGAGGAAAGCGAGACGGGACCTACTTATTTTTTAAAAGCAAAGGCATTTGTTTGCATAACAATTTTTATCTTCAGACGTTCTTATTTAAATTTACAATATATTCTTACCAAGCAAAGATTTATTCGTATTGTATTGTACTTTCGACTAAGTGGATATTTAATAACATAATATCGGTCCAGCGAAATGGCTGCTAAAGTTACTATGGATACTACTCCTGTTAAGCCACCAAGAAATCCATACACGCGACAAGCTAAAATCATTAAATTTTTCTTAAAAAGTAAAAGTCGTACCAATAACTAGCAATAAATATATGCAGCATTTTAAACAAGTTTGAAAAATATCCTCAATATCCAATTGTATAGGGCTTTATGTTTTTGGAACAGCTAAAACATTGCCACTAAATACCTATAGAAAAATTTTTGGAAAAAATATTTTTTAATAAATAGTATTTGTGTGGATATCTTACCTATATCACCCAATATGGGACCCTTGTAAAAACAATTGTATATAAAAACAGGCGTTTTTATCAACATCAAGCCATCACTTACTGCCAAATTAACGACTAGTTTATTTCCAGGAGTTCTTAAATCCTTACACCTAAAATAGTTATTTTTGAACCATGATAGTAAAATGTAATTTTTTCAATCTCAACTGTACTAGAGCAACAATTCACAAACCAGAACTTACCTAATATTGTTTTTTATTTAAAAGCTCTGGCCAATGCCGCTGCTTTCACAATTTAATTTTTTATTTTTATTTATTTTTCTTTTTATCCAAAAAGTGATCAAATATATGTCTTGGGGTGGTATTTACCTACAGTGTTAAGTTAAAACACTTTTTACTAAAAAATTAATCAACTCAAAGAACGAAATATCAAATGCGCCCTTATTTCTTTTTCTGTTTTTAATTTACTTCATAAATTCAAATTTTTTTAACTAACGATTTTTGGATAAAACAAAAAATGAACGAAATATTGTTAAAAACAATAAATGGCCAATGGGTCACTAGCCCTCTTAAAGGTGTTCTCAATTTTTGGTATTAAATTATGAATATCATGATTGAGCAACATATTTTTTATGCTGGCGCATGAGCATCCGAAGAAAAATTTTCAAGGGGGGGCAAACATTTTTTCGTCGAATAATCGATTGCTTAAGAGGGGAGCAATGCGATAAAGAGCAAAATCGTTTAAAATAAAAAACTTTCAGCCATCCAGGAAGGAAGGTACAAACGATCTGATATCATGTCTATTTGCGTAAAAATGGACGAATTCTTCCGGTGTCATTTTACACCATAATTTATAAAAACGACCGTTTATATAAGAAGAAGACAATATTTTCTGAATTATTTATAAACCTATCTGCTCTGCTATCCTTTAATACAAAAAGATTTAAACAAAATAGTTGTAGAATAACATTGTCAATAAAACTACGTAAAGTGAACTGACAAAATGGTGACGGCAAGAAAACTACATGTTAACTTTTACTTTATCACTTTTTACTTTTTTATAAAAGACGTGGAGCCCTGCAAGGGCCGAACTTTTGCGTTCCTGTATGACTACTTAAAATTTGACACAACAGGAATAAATTATTATCTAACTAAAGTATAGAAGTTCCATAAAACGCGGCCGGCCCGATTAGCAGTACTGATCGTCATTGTTATATTGTGAATATTGTGATACTTTGTCTTAAAACTCAAAACCAACTAAGTGCTTAGAAATATCTAGACATGTACAACCATATTCACTACTAGGTTCTAAATTTAAAACCGTACTAAGTTGACAGTTCTGGGTTAAGATGACAAATTTCAGAATAAGTCAACTAAGTTGTGTAGGTACCTATTATAAATAGTGTTACAGCATGGATTACCTCAAGACCAGAAGTGGTGATAGATACCTAGAGAGTAAACAAGATGGCAGTACAGGAAGAAATGAAACGTGAGTTGGGAAAAAAAATTAAAGTGGCCATAAAACTCCTTGAAGAGGAAGAAGGATGTAATTGCACATTAAAATATAGTTTTACATTCCGAACAACTTTTCATAATTACAGTTTTCGATATTATCTAAAATAAAGGTAGGTACTTTACTCTTGGGCAAAATTCATATTCTTTGACAAACCTCGTATACAACTGAAAAAATTGAACATCTGATGGTTGCATTTTAGGTTTTGGACCATGCAGAACTTTTTATGAAGAATAACTTTTTTTCGTGAAGTTAATAATAAAAAAGTTTCCCATTAGTTGCCACCTTAAAAGTAGAAACACTGTAGGTATGTTCCAATTTTTAAAAAAATATATATTTGCAACGTTGCACCAGACAGTTATGATAATTTTTCTTAATAAAAATTTATTACTGACCTTGTGAACATAAAAATTACCAAACAGTTACCAAATACTCCAACTGTCATAATAAAAATGTACAAAACCCCCAAGATATAAAAGCTCGTTGTACTGGGAGGACTGAACTGTAGCCAGTAAATATTAATTTCATAAATATATTCTTCACTGAAAAATCCTTGCGTCCAGTCTTTCACAGCCCAATTGTTCTTGAACTCTTCTATTATTTTTGTTCTTGTATCGTTTCCTGAAAGATCTGAAACCTTGTTTTCTGCTGTCAGATTTGTTAATTTTTCTACGGTAGTGTTGTCAGCAAGCATATCTGCAACAAATAGCAGATAGGTGGCGAAATTCAACATACACTCGTAGTAGGAAAATTTTTGGGCCACGCCCAAAGTTATGCAGATAATGCACAAGATGTAGGACGTTAAGAATTCACCCAATAAGAAATGATACATTAAAAAGGATAAAATAGGATTTAGGTATATTAAAACAAATTTTTAAAAAATAATTAAAGTCGTATTAAAGCCAATAAATAATTGGGTACCGAGGGCCTAAACCCCACTCATCCCCCCCCCCCCCTCCCCCGGCTACGGCCTTGACTATCGGTGCATGTCGACTGATTTTATGGGTCCTTACCACATGTGGTCCTTACCCAATATTTTAGACGATCGCATAAAAAAAGTATAAAGTGTTTCTCTATGGCACCTAAGGACAAATATAAGCCATTCCCATTTGCCAGGCTGTAGGTAATATTAGACCGCAAAAGGTCAACGAGAGATGAAATTTGATAGGGTGGTAGATTTTGGTCGTCAGTCCTTAACTATTACATCTAAGTTTGCGACCTTGGTAGGAGTACTGCTCGAGAAAGGAGGGGGGAGGCGTGCAAAACTAAGGTCTTTCGAACTTTGTCTAGTTTTTGTAGCCAAAAGTGGGGATTGATTTTTAATTTCTTGAGTAAATCCACTTTAAGTAAGATAGAAATTGCAAATTACTCTAAGAATCGATATAAAACCATTGCCAATATATTTTTTAAATCAAAAGGCAAGCTTTTCTGAGTAAATGGTGTATTTTATTTTTTGTTTGTCAGATTTGGTTCCACCAATTGAATTATTGAAGCGCGCCAGAACCTAGCCAAATGTGCAAGTCGATAGCTAAAGCAGACACATGTGTTTTTTCTATCATCAATATCAATATAACTATTATGTTTTGGTGTAATATTTTGCGTTTTTTTTGTTTCTAATTTTTATTGTAACACCCTTTATGATAATATTGGATGCGTATAGTGGAAATGCCTTCTCTCATTCTCACTACCCTTATCCAGTTTTTTAATGTGGTATCCTCCTCGTAGGCCCACTCCACATTCAAAACTCGAGTTTATAATTTAATCTTTAATATGTCCCATTGCAGTAGAAACACAGTACAGAGCACTTCAATCCACGTTTACGGCACCCACAAGTAGAGCCACATCCTATCTGGCATTTGAATAAAATGCTTTTTAAAAGAGAACTTCTGGAGCCGCTTCACTTGTACGTAAAGCAAGTCCTACACTTGTTCTCCACCAGGCATATTTTTTTCCACACCACGCCAGGTCTGTGTCGACATGATATTCATTCATTGTTATTTCGTTGTCAATTTTTAGTAAGCTTTGTTATCTGTGGCCATTTTGTGGATGGCCGGGCTACTTTGTCAATGATATTTCTATTTATATTTTATTGGACTATTTACTTAAATGATCTAAAGAAAGCCTGTCAAATTAAAGTGCTATTTAAATAACGATCATTGTAGAAAATTCAAAATATTTATATTATCTTACCCAAAGAATTTTATATATTGTCACAAAAATAATGCACTACTCCAAAAATAATCGTACTCCCAGTAAGGCACAGATTCAGTTTTAAACTAAACATCTTACGAATATAATATTCTAATAAGCTTGCTTACTTACGTAACGTGATTTGATTAAATTGATTTAATTTTCAATATTAGGAAGTCCTATCTCTCCTTCGGGAATATTATTCATTATAAGTATGGAAAGAACTTAGTTTTATGTAACTGATACGATATTAATATTAGTTTCATAATTGGCTTTGCAGAGGCAGATACAAGGGGGACGGACTTATAGAGCAAATTTCCTCTTCGAAATGCCAACAATATTGGAATAGAAAAAGTTGGAAAGTATAAAAAGAGAAAAAAAGAAGATTATTTAACTCGGTACATTTCATGCCTTTTTCTTCGACAAAAAACTTAGGATACACTTTCTCAACTGTCATTTCATTAGCTTGGTCTTCTGTCAATAATTTCGGTGTGAAACCTTTTATGCTAGTTAAATAATATATTTTGTTCCTAGAATTTAATTAACTTATTTTAAGACAAAATATAGATTTGGGTAAATGCTGATTTTTTATTTTTCCTCATAAGTCTGTTTTGGACAATTATTTCTATTGGATTACTTTTCAGACTTTAATTTAATAAGTATAAACAATTTCGAGAGCATTGGCAACATTGTCATACAATTTTATTTTTATTCCTTTATACACTACAAACAATTTATTACATAATACAACTTTTTATTTTTTTAAATTTTTACATTAATATTAATTTACTTTAAAATTATTTATGTATGTCACATGACGGCAAAATGCCGTGAAATATCAGTCGCCCAATGACGAGATAAATGACATCAATTCGACGTGAAAATAACCTCCTAATATGTCTGGGACGAATAGCGTCATATTGTGTCGTCATTTAGACGTGTTCTCGGCAGCAGACTGACGTCAGTGTTCCCAGATTTTATTTAGTGAATCCCTTCAGAAAGCGTTTTAAAACCCTTCATAATCCTTCAATTCTGTGTTTCTGATAAAACAATTCTAAACACACTTCTCTACCTTCCTCAAAAATTATTAAAAGAAGTGACTTCTAAAAAACAAATTTGTCTCCCTCAAAATCTCTTATTCTTCATCAAAAGTGACTTCTAAAAGAAAACGTCTCCCAAAATCTCCCAATTTAAAAGTTACTTAGTTACTACAGATAGCTTACTATTTTCAAAGATACTTCTACAAGAAGCGTATCTTTTTCTCCAAATTTTTTTAAATGCCCCCCCTTCTCTTAACTACCCTTCAGGATCCCAAAAATTACCAGAAAATCCTTTAAATCTGGCAACATTGACTGACGTTAATATGTAACGTCAGTTTTTCGTCATCTCAAACGTCAACAGTACTTTAAAAATGACGTGATAATTACAGTATATACCTTGACGTAATTAGTGCCGACACTGCCGACATAATCTCGTTATAAAGTAACGATAATTTAATTATTATTATTAATTTTTTAATCTTTATGACGTTTTGTATTCGTTATTAATAAAAGTTAGCAACCCAAATGGGTGTAGAAGAGTTTCGTTTCGTCAAATCTATTCCCAGATGCATTTGATCACATTGGTGAGATTATAAAATTCAATGATAGAAAATTGTAGTGTCAATAATAATTTTGTAATTCTTGATAAAATGGCGGAGATTTAATAAAATTACCAATCTTCCCATTTTAAAGTTTACTAGACAAGGTGTCAACTGCGATTATGTGCAACACCTTCAAAAGTCTGTGCTGGCGGGCGCTGGTCATACGAGCGCAATTATTTCATGTCATTTAATTATACTCATTGAAAAATAGTATGAAGACACGAAGAATAAGGGATTTCGGGTGTCTTTTTATTCTTTAGTAAGAGTAACCGGCGAGTTTTATTAGTTTTAGGTATTTTGTTTGTTGGGCTGCCTATAGAAAAAGCAACTAGCTAAAAAACTACAAAACTTCTTTTCCAAGGGAGTTCGAATGAAACGCCCCTGTCGAAAGTGCATGAAAAGTAGTCTTGAAAAAAAGTGGTCGCTACCGTATATCTAAGGCCTTTTCCAGAATCCAGAGGGAGGCAACTGCCATACCTTGCCCCTCCCTATGAACGCCCATACTCCAGCACTTTCTACACTGTAATTAACGATATAGGTCTATCGTATACATATGTCTATAATTAAAAAAAAAGTTGGTAAAATTTGGTTAGCAGGTGGAAACATGGTTTTTAATCCTTTTATCTGTTAGTTGTTTTTCCACTACTAACCTATAAAACGCCCATTATTAGGGAATCCAAACCACGTGACTCAATATGGCGGTTGGATGGCAAAAAGCATTGAGTCACCAGTTAAATGCCACCAGCAACATTATTTTTATGGTCACGTGTACCAATTACAAAGCAGTATTTGCCAGCCAGCCGCCATTTGGCCACATCGTTGGATTGCCTAATTGATCGATAGGTTATTGTTTAAACATAAATTATGTACTACCAAATACTTTTTAAGCATTGCTTTCAAAGCTTTGCTTAATTAAGCCCTTGAGTAAATAAATAATGCCGAAAGCGCTTGGCGTCAGTGTTAATAAATAGTTACCCTGAAATACAACGTTTTTTCCGTTCTTTAAAAATAGAGTTTCATTAAAAAATCGAATATCTTCTAAAAATAGAGATAACGTAATAATTCAAAAAAGAAAATGTTATGGAATACATGTAACTTTATCAAGAAATTCTTAGTATGAAAAAAAACCAGCCCCAATATATCCACAGGGTGTTTAAAACTTAGAATAAAAACACATACATTGATTCACCCGGTTAAATATCGCCCTATCATTTAAAAATTGAGCACAATCCTAAAAAAATTATCTATAAAATGGAAAAGAAATGGAAAAATCAAATTTTAAATTTTAGAAAAGTCATAAAGGACTAAACTTAGCAAAAATCCAGGGTCGTTTTTTTTTTGAGTTTATTATATTTATATAGATATAATTTCGCATGGAGCTGGTAACTTTGAAGAATAATTTAGAAATATTGATCGGATGCTCTTAAGCAAAAAAAAACATTAAAACACAATTTTTTCCTAACCCTCCTATTTGGTATAAGAAATTTTTTAAAATTATAATGTTATAAATAATTTATTACGTAATTTATTTATTACATTAATAAATAATTTCATGACTAGACACAAGTAATAAATGAATTTGAAATAAACTTACTGTTTTACGCAGACCCTCCAATCAAAAAAATATTAGGGTAGGTCTAAGACGTCTAGTCGAAAGCAGTAGTTTTATGACTGTTTTACCGGAATTTTTTCTACTTTTCTCTGTTACATATTCTCCAAAGAACAATTAAAGCGATAATTATGTATGGTAGCTTTAATTTGAACAGTAGTTACTTTCAAAATTTAATTAATCTAAGTTGAAAGTTATGTTACTCTAAAATAGAGCTATGATTATCAAATTTATTTGATGCATCTTCGCGTGATAATTTTCAATAAAATAAAATAAGACTTTGTTGTGAATTCCAGAATTGTATTTAATAAAACTAATGCATTGAGAGAGTTGTCAGTTAATCCATTGAATAGGACGAGTAGCAGCTACTATGCTGCCCTGCCAAGACTAATGGGCGAATCTACAAAAACGAAGCTTTGGGAAAATGACGTTCTTAGATTTTTATAATTAAATAATCTACAATATTATATTTTCTTTAAATTTAAAAACACTAAAGAAGTGTGATTATTTATAATATAAAAAATAGTGCGGGAAGAAATGAGAATGCTTTATTATGAATATACAAAACGGCACTTAAGAAGGAGTATTTTAAAACTCTTAGATCTACGCTCCTAAATAACATGATTTCTGAAATAATCATCAATTTTGGCGTGGTGAGCGATTTTTATGTTAATATTTTGGATTGACACCAATATTCATATTTCTCACAAATATAAATTTTTTAAAAAAAAAGAGCCAGCTAGGAATATCAAAGGAAAAAAGGAAAAAAACATTTACAAAAACAAATTTAATCCAACCATGCAGAGGGGGAGAGGTAATAGTTTAATTTTCTAAATTTGATAGTTGTTAGGTGAATTACGAACTTTGGGCGTGGCCCCGAAAACTTTTCGCCTGCGGCGCTCTTTCGCCTTCTTCACTAGGTACAATAGCGTAAAATACATGTAGCCATGACTGTCCCTCTCTCCAGAACAAAAAAGTCTTAGGCCTACTGAGCCCCCCCCCCCCCCCCGAGCATATTTTCTGGCTACGCCACTGGTCACTCTAAATTATCACCTCACAATCGGCCGGTAATTCGAATGAAATATTTATTATACAGGGTGTCCCGTAACTTATGGGCCGTAGAGTAACTGGAGATACTAGACATCAAACTAAGCCGATTATGTCATATAAGTTTTTTCGGATCGTCACTTTGTTTTTTTTTTGTTAATTTAATTATTTACTATGTGTTTTTATGCTTTGGGATGTTTAAAGGGAAATATCTCGAAAACCGTTAGAGATATTAAGATCAATCAAGTACACATTTTTGACTCAGAAAATGCCCTTTTTAAGAAACTATAATTGAAAAACACCTAATATCACAGGTAAAAAAAAAATCATAGATTTATGAAGCCAAGTGTATGCAACTAGCGCCCTCTAGTTTGAAACTTAAAAATTTCTACAAATTCTTATTTCTTGCTCATAAAAACATAATATTCCCAACTTTCAATTCCCAATTTCAAAATTTTGGCTTATTTTTGAGAATAAACTTTTACTTTCAACACCCTGTATCTCTAGAACGAGTAACAATCCGAAAAACTTATATGATATAATCAGCTTAGTTTACGGGACACACTGTATATAATAATTAATTTATTAAAATCACATTTCAGAGTAATCGATTATTAAAATAATCCGATTTTTCCCAACACTAGAGTTAGAAAGTTAAATGGTAGTCTTAATGATCGTGTAGAGTCTCCTTACGATTAATGTTTTAAAAGGGGACACTTTTTTAATTAAAACAAGATGTTTACTTACCTAAATGTTGATATATTAACAACCTACTTATATAATATATAATGTACACAACAACAACAACACTATGTGGCTAACATACTATTGACGAATAAGTATATCATCTCATCTATACAAATTTCAATGCCGTTTGTCACAAATATTACTAAACAAACAAATTCTTTTTTTAGTTTAAATGCAAAGTTTATCAAATACATCTTGCACTTTGGTAACAAACCCCATATATGTAGTTAAGGAATTTGCATAACAGCTTCGCTTGTTTATTATTATTTTTTTAATTTTAACGTTAATGGTAGAAAATTTAGTTTATATTAACAGTAAACACATCAAAATATAGATTTTTTTAGGGTCCATGCTTCGATCGTCGCACCCTATTTTATACAGTATTCACAGTGGTTCTTTACCCTTTCGTCATTGTTCAACGATTAAGCGACAACTGCCCATCATTATTTATTTAAATAATAGAGGTGAATAAAAACACAACCCAGGGTCATCCGGGACAGTGGCGTAACCAGGGGGGGCAACCTCCCTTTCCCCCACAATCCAAAGAACCAAAAGTTTTAAAACATAATTTGGAAACAAAATTACGGCAACCCTATCAATAACGCACCAAATAAAATAACACATTATCATCTTACATTATACAAAATGCTTGCAAGACAAACTGAAAACCACGCAAATCTTAAAACTTTTAAATACACCCGCGGCGCGCGACGCCCTCTTCGGATTTTATTTATTAATTTAAACTTCTAATAATTATCGATTATACTAAATATATTTTTTTGGTTTTCAATAAATAAAAAAATAAACCTTATTTTTAATATTTTTTTGCTCAGTTATGCGTATTTTATTAAGTTTTTTTACAAGTTTTAAATTATTTGTATTAATGTATTAGTATAACTCCCCCCCCCCCCAACTAAAGTTCTGGCTACGCCACTCATTCGGGAACTTAAGGCGCAATATTATAATATTATTTACAAGGATATCAAAAAAGTGATAATATAAAACTGTTTTAACTAGTTAAAATTTGTTTTATATATAATTATGCCTTACATGTATACAATAAAGCAGTACTTTGATTAGAAAGTATAAACAGTCCACAATGCAGTTCGGTATATTATTGTGTATAATATAAATTTTCCAGAAAATCAAGTGCCATTTCAATACATCATTAAGAATGCAGTCTAGAAAAAAATTGTAGATTGCAGATTGATTTCATTATTTAATTTTATTGTCCATTGACTTCCGACGTCATCGTTTTCGTCATTTTGACAGGTGAATACAATACAGTATTCCCCTGAAGACGACTGGAGATGCTTACCAGTTGAAACGTAGTGATTCTAAACAAATAAAGACAATGCAAGTCCAAAACTCTACTGCCGTTCAAGAAACGTCATTGTCTCCAACCTTTAAACAATTTGCAGTATGATGAAGGGCAATTTAAAAATAGATCAGTCGTATGCACCATTATTTTAGCATTGGTTCTCCTAACCTTAAGGTATTTATTTTGAGGCTTACGGTTATATATATCGTTTTTACGTGATTTACTGTGTGATTAAAAAGTTTTGTTTTTATTTTTCATTTAATTCCTACTTAGTTTGTGTGTTAATGCCATTGTTTGTAATTTATTGGAAACTCCATTCAGCCGTTGGACAGATGAGGATAAGAGAGACGTTTTGTTACGCGGGTTTTTAGTCAATGTTTGTTTAAGTACCCTACCGCACTATACTAGCTCTTCAGCATTTTTTAAGACCGCGAACCGCCACTGTTTGTCATATAGAAGAACTTTAATTTTACGTGTTAAAAGTAATTTGAAAGCGAAATATAATTAATTAAAACATATTCTGAAAAGATTTCTCATTATTCAGCAAAAGAAGAAATGCTTATTTTGAGGTTTAATGAAATCCTAACAAAATTGAAAAAATATACGACATGGCTCGAATCAAGAATAACGTCAGAAGCTGTGACGCGCATCCAGCCAGTAACTGTACGGACTTTACCTAATCTTATTTCATGAAAATCAAATTAAAAAAATAACATAAAAAATGTATGAGGTGAATACAAAGAAATCTGAACAACCCCCTCCTTCCCATAACGATTATCTATGATTGATTCTCACTTGTTCTTCCTCAAATGTGGGTAGGTTGAAACTGTAACGACACAAAAATTTTAAAATGTTTTGGCATAAGTACACGATACATTTTGGACATATAAAAACAGTAACTAGGTTATTTATTTGGATAAAATATTTTTGGATAAGATTCTTGACAAACTGCTGAATGTTTTTTAATTATATTTAAAGGTAAAATACTAGTAATAAGTTGCAGAGATTGGGTCAATTGACCCACCTGGATAGAACTTTGAATTTACATTTTAATGGTTACAAGTATGTATTTTTTTGTAATTTTTAATAAGAGAGGTCATTGATTTTTCCGTAAAACACTTGACGCTCTACAAAAATATTTGCGGTTGACTGATGTGGACGGATATAATAGCACCTTAAAGAGAGGGGCACAAAAGTAAAAAAAAACAGCTTAGGGTGACTCGACGTAGGCAAAAATATGTTCAAAATATCCCTTCATTTCGCAGTTCAGTCTATGGGTAATATCAGCCCGCAAAAGGACAAAGAGTGATGCAATTTGGCAGGGTGGACCTCTGTAACTATACACCACCACGATTTTTCGAAAATTGCTTTACGCGAATAACAATGTTTTCTTCTACAAACTACCAGAAAGTCACAATTTTCGAAAAATCGCAGCGGTGCATAGTTTTTCACCTACTTTACTTTTAAAATCTCTTTATTCATTATACAGGGTGACAATTTGAAAACGAACAGCATTTAATATTGCCTCTACCAATGATAGTATAAAAATTTGGCGAAACACGTCAATTGATATATCGAGGGGAACATTTTTTAAGGCATTTGTTGTCGTGTTACTTTTAACCCCCTAACCCCCAGGGCACCTACCCCTAAAATTTTAAATGGCAACCCCTATTTATTTTGCAATTTTTGTGTTCCTTATAAAATTCTACATAAACTGTATCTTTTTTTTAAATGTAATTATTTTATTTTTTCTAGTGGCGATATCGAAGACGAAATGTAGAAATAGATTCCAAATTCCTTTATTTATTTACATTTCGTCTTCGATATCGCCACTAGAAAAAATAAAATAATTACATTTTTTGAAAAAAAAATGATACAGTTTATGTAGAATTTTATAGGGAACACAAAAATGGCAAAATAAATAGGGGTTGCCATTTAAAATTTTAGGGGTAGGTGCCTTGGGGGTTAGGGGGTTGAAAGTAACACGACAACAAATGTCTTAAAAAATGTCCCCCTCGATATATCAATTGGCGTGTTTCGCCAAATTTTCATACTATCATTGGTAGAGGCAATATTAAATGCTGTTCGTTTTCAAATTGTCACCCTGTATATATTAATAAATTGTCAATTGCTACTAGCTAAAGTTATAATACTAATATCATAGATATTATATACATATGTAACATTGAGTCACATAGATAACACAACAAGGCAACGCCCCGTTGGAGCTGGTGTTGGCTCGTGTTAGCAGCACATTGGCATCTACTTCTTCTGTTACGGACAGTTCCAGTAGTCTATTGCTGCTATGAAAGATCAGTTTTGTTGAAACTTGAAGGTTTTTAAATTATTTTATCGCTTACTTAATGGAATTTGGGGTACGTTTGCTAGAAAAATAGGTTAAAAAACCAGCTTCACACCTCTCCCTCCTTCGAGCGACACCCCCTGTGTCGTAAACTTAAATGTTGTAGTTGAGGAGCGACGTCTCTCCTTGTTTTATACCCATTGCCTAGCCTAAAGAATAACTAAAGGACAAGAAGAAACATGTGAGGAAAATATTAATCACAATTTTACAAATTTTAGAAAATTGACGTGCTGCTCCACCCCTCCTAGAATCTGCCGCTGATTAACAAATTGATTTTTTTTACAAATAAGTCGAGAAAGTTAATTATTAGGTTATTTTATCATTCCTATTAGAATTTTCGCAAGAAAGAAAATAAACGTGTCTTTCTAAATCTCGAAGTTGAAACTTTCTTACTAGAATTAGAACGAGGTCATATTTTTATTTAGATCTTATCAAGTTTCATAATATATTGTCTATAATTGGTTTTCGCCCCCTAATTCGAACTCGTAATAAGAAAAATGTTCCGTGTATTTCAGAAATTCTCATGGGAGCTTCTTGTAACATCAAACTGAACTCTCTTTTGACTAAGAGTTTTTCTTGTGTTGTTATACAGGCCTGGAATCATCCCTTTGATGTGTAGAAGTAAATTTAAGTAGGTAATAAATAATTATTTATTCTCAAGAAAAATGAGAAAAAATCAACACACTCCAGCCACAAATTCTCACGGAATATGACAACATAGTCAATCCCTCTTCGCAAAGCCAAATCCGTCTGTAGGAATTTTTGTAGGGGAAACAACCAAAGGATTCGTAATCACTTAAACAAAAACATCTCTAATCCAAAGTGTCTTTTAAACAAAAAAAGTCATCCCTGCCCAAAACTTTATCTCTCAACAAATTAAAAAAATTGAAAATTTCTTTAAGAATTTATAACTAATTTATATAAACCACTTTTTTCAATGTTATATTATTACCACCTATCTACATGAAAACAACCCAATTTCCTGATTTCCTGAGAAATATGTGTTTTCTAATGGCATAATTCAAACAGCCACATTTCTAATGGCAACATTTAAAATATGAACATAAAGCAACCCACTTTTTAAAATGCAATTACATTTAAAACTTAAAACACATCTAGCATTATTTCTAAGAATTTAAATTTTTTATTAATAACGCATGCTTTTCAATAAATATTAGGAATTTATTTTCTCCAAAGTGACTTCTAACTACCTATCTAAAACGTCAGGAGAAAAGAACGCTATGGAAGTGTGGTCCTTAGTCTCCTACGAGAAGAGATTATTTTTCTAAGAGACAAAAATTACGTATGCGAGAATGAGAAATTTCGCAAACAAAATACAAAAACAAGTTAATATTTTGTTACATAAAAAGCCATTACTGCTGAACTAGTGGGAATGTATTCGCAAAAAGAGTCTAGAACATTTCTAATGAATGAATCTTGCCGTAAAATAGTATGTCTGCGGGGTAGCGGCGTAACCAGAATTTTATTTCGGGGGGGCCCAAATGGGTAGGGAAACCGACGAGGCAGCGCTGCAGGCAAATCGCCGAAAAATTTTCTGAGTGCCACGCCCAAAAAACCCTTTTTTTGGTTAATCAAAAAAAATTCAAAATAAAAAAAAATACATAGATTTAAAGAAACTTGTAGTGAGTTATACAAATACACTAATATAGGTAATATAAAACAGATATTATTAGTTGATGGGGACAGACTGGAAGTAGTAGACTCATTTAAATATACTTATTGACTTAAATTAAAAATTTAATATTCAAATTGAAAATTTAATTTCTAGAATTAATAAATAATTGAAAATTATTTATACTTCAATTTTACCATTTTTTTTGTATTGTTCTGAAATTTTATTAAGCGCGAAAGAAGGTATAATAAACAGATTACAAATTTTACAAAATAAAGCCATGATAATTTTACTTGATGTGGATAGATAGGTATTCAAAATTTAATTAATGTTAAAAAAAGTAGAATGGTTAAACGTAAAAAATTTAGTATTATTTTTGGTTGTGATATTTATTTATAAATTCAAAATGGCAGGTTATCTTTGTTCTGAATTGTGATCATCACAATTATTTAAAGCGAAACAAAGAAAAAAAATGTCCTTAAAAATATATCGAAGAACGTAGCTTATAAGTCAGGTTTTTATAAAGGATTTATTGAATTTAATAAATTAAATATGTCAATTAAAACTCAAAAATAAAAATAGTTTTAAAACATATTTATTAACACGACAGAACGAATAAAAGATATGTGATAATATGTAGCCATGTACTAAATAAATCTGGTTGCTTCTACTACTACTTCAATTGTTGGTTTTTGGATGATGTAACTAGACTTTTAATTTCTTATAACAAAAACTAATAATACAGAAGAAGAATTTCTCTTTATTTTGTCAGATCCATCCCTAGACGCGTTTCGTCATATCATGACTCATCAGTAGAGCTAGGATCCGACGAAACAAAAAGAACTCAAAGCTGCTTATGGCAGCACAGTGGTGGGACACACCAGTAAGATGTGGCACGGAGCGCCATCTGTATCGTTATTAGACACTCTTGAGCATACCAGCACCTCTAACAAACTTATAGAAATAAGTAAAAATGTTAAGAGGAAATCTCCTGTAAAGACATTCGTCACAATTACAGGAGTCCCGCTAGGCAGCGCTAACTCGCATCGGTTTATTAACCGAAAACAAGAATACAGAAGATCTTCTGCCATCTTTTGCATTGAGTTGATTCCTACTGATGGCGTTACTGGGTTTTCATCGCGTTTTTATTTCTTAAAAACGCCTTGAAAGAACAGACTCGCTGTACTGGGGGTCGCTTACGGGTTATGACTTTCTGATGAGTTCTAACAAGAACGAAACAGCCTGTCATTGTCTACCTGTGCCCCAGGGAACCCATTACCTTTGGCGTCCCTGTGTACTTTAATGCAAAAGATAAAAGATAGACGCACTACTCTGTCCGCTTGCCGCTAAGCTTTTTTTTTTTTATATTATTGTAGAAACTTGTGTTTGAATGACGGATCAATGGGATAGGTATAGTATATTGGTTTTATAAATTATGTAATCTATACTTTGTATTAAAGTACACACCCCAAAACGATGGATACCCTGGGGCCAGGTAGACATTGACGGGCCGTTTCGCCCTTATTAGGATTCGTCGACAAGCCATAACCAAAAAAATCTATTGGATCCATTGGACTAAACGGCCAAAATTTAATAGTATTTGAAAAACTTGTCCGAAATAGTCTCAAAACATTTTTACGCAAAGCGCTGTTCTGTGAACTTCGGCCGGTCGTCGCTGACGCACGCCTTCGACGGGAACAATTTCCCGCCATGCGCCAATATTCTTTATGGAATTATTCATTACATTAATACTTCGATATGCCAGGTTTGTACAATACTAAAAATAAAAGTAATGGTAATTATTGTTATTTTATTATTAGATTAGTAACTGAGGATGACATCATCAATGGACTCAGTGGCGTAGCCAGAATTTTATTTCGGGGGGGTCGAGCTCCCTAGATGCCGGCTAATCTGTTTGATGTCGGCAAGATCTATAAACAAATTTTCGATGGGCCCTTCGATACCTAATAAATTATTAGAAATTGACAAAAGTGACCAAAAAAATTTACAGGCATTTTTATGGGTGGCACTCAAAAAAATTTTGCGCTTTTTGTTTATCTTGCATTTTTATGTCACGACTTCAATATTTTCCCCTCCCAAGACAAAATTCTAGCTACGCCAGTGATGTAGTGTGAATGTAATTACCAGTCCTTCAGAGTTCATACCTACATACTTATAATTTTACAAAGTTTTTGTCTGTGTTCAACTCACGGTAGAGGATGCCAAGGCTTTTCAAAAATGACCCAGAAACGTGATTCTAGAACGCCGCTGCTTACAATGAAAAGAGTTCGGTAGAAAATTGGCTGGATAAATGAATAATACTTTATTACTTTCTTTGATGTCACAACGCAAACAAACCATTTAAAATTTTCCTTGTATAAAATTATATCATATAATATTATTTAAAAAAATATAAATGCCATCAAATAAAGACACTTTTTAAGTAATTATACTAAAGAATTCCGGCATTTGAAGACAACCAAAACCATGTCCCATTATTTAATGTAAAAGTAAAAAATAAGTTTTATGTCTCTTTTAATTGGCAGATGCTGTCTACTTTTTCCATAAATTTAAATCTATTTTAAAGTCGTTTTTTTAAAAATAAAAATATTTTGTTGGTCCTACTGATCGTGAATAACTTCTGGATTATTAAATTTTAAAAGAGTTTAACAAAGTAGGAAATACAAATGGCGTAAATCCTTATGCAAAGCAATACTAATAGCATAAACAGTGGCGTATTTAAGTGAGGGACACCCCCTCCCCGATCGGCTTTTTTCGTATTAAATTTTTCGTATTAAATATGAATAAACCTTAAATTTAAATCCTTATATTTTCGCGTAAAAAATGTATTACCTACTTAAGTTTTTAACTCGTATCCCGTTAATGTTTTTATGTTTTTCTATTTTAAAATGAAAGAGCCAAGAGTCAGCTAGGAATATCAAGATGAAAGTGTGTGTGAAATGAAAAAAAAAACAATTAAATTTAATTAGAAGAAGTAGTCCATACTTGAAGCAACGGCGGCGCCAGGGAAGGGCCAGGGTGGGCACCGGCCCACCCTGAAAACATCAGTGCCCACCCTAGTGCCCACCCAAAAGTGACGGTTTTGCAATGGAATTTCAGGGGGAAGGGGGATTTGACAATGAAAGTTTTATTGTATGTTATTTTCAAGAGAACGAGGATGACCCTTTTTTAGACGCCACTTTGGATAAGAGGGGGATTTTGTTTTTTTTTTACTTATCACTTTTTATATATCACTTTTGTCGGGCTTTGCTCTTTGCGTAGGTTGTGGAGGTGTAGTACCTTTTTTTTAGATATCAGTTTGGACAAGAGGGGAGTTTTGTTTACCCCGCTTATGGCGCTTAGAGCGTGGGGGAGGCGGCGACTATTTTTTTAGAAATCATTTTTGATTTGGGTAGTGCGCACCCTACAATCATCGGGCCCACTTGTGCCCACCCATCCCAAAAATCCTGGCGCCGCCACTGACCTAAAGTGGAATGTTAATGTAAATGAAAAAAAAATTAAAAACTTTAAGGCATCCTCCACTGGTATATTTAAGAAAAACTTTTAATTTTCGATAGTTTTCTACATGTTTCGAATGTAAAAATATTCACCATCAGGAGAAACAGATAGTAGTTTAAATAAAATACAAGAGTTAGAAAGGAAGCCATTTATCATCTTAACGGAGCTTAAAGTATAGAGAGTATTATAAACGAAAGATCTTCCGTTTATAATACTCCTCTCACCTTCTCTCGTGAATGCATTTTGTCTAAGACGGCTTCCTTTCTAACTCTTTTATTTTTTTTAAACCACTATCTGTGTCTCCTGATGATGAATGTTTTTACATTCGAAACATGTAAATAGCTATCATAATTTAAAAGTTTTTCTTAAATATACTAGTGAAGGAAGCCTTAAGGTGCCTCATTTTCCTTTCATTTAGTTAAATTTAATCCAGATATGGGTTAGTTAGAGGAGGTAGAGGTATTAATTTAATTTACGAAATTAGATAGTGATTCCATGCATTTTTGACAAACTTTGGGAGTGGCTTAAAAAAAATTTGGCTGGGGCGCATTGTCTACGATTTTTTTCTGCTTTCCATTACAAAAAAAATTAGAAATTACCAATTTGAAATTATTAGATAACTAAATTGTAGTTGGTGGATCAAAGGGATGCCCATTTAAATTTAAATCATATGTAACCATTACTGTATACCTACCTATTCAAAAATGAATTTTTCATTTTGTTGCTTCCAAAATTATGAATTTGCCACTGCATTGGGTTAGATTTTAGTTAAAGAAAATTTCATACACCGTCAAAAAGAAGAAGGTATAGAGATTTATTTGTAACAGAAATGTCAAGTAAGTTTCGTACTGTAACCAAAGCGAATGCCAAAACAATGTTTATCTTGATAATTTACCTCACATATATAGAACCAATCAGAAATCAGAACGCAAATTTCATAGCAACCACCTTGGTAACGTCGTCTTACCCGATAAGACCTACGACTAGCTCGGTAAGACCACAGCAGCTTTTTGTCAAACAACCAGTAATTTATTTTAAGAAATCAAGTTTAATAAATAAATATTATAACCCCTACAAAATAAAAGTGACACACAACACTATTTAAGGTGATTTTAGGGCATAAACTTAACTTAATTTTGACATTTTTAAAGAAATGTTTTATGACAAAATGTATGCAAGATTAAACCCAGTGAGCTTTGCTTTGACGTGAGCTTAAGAAATCTTGGCGTTTTCATGGCAACCGTGATGAAAATAAGCGAATTTGATTTTTGACGTTCCACGCGTCTGATTTAGTCTTGGATTTTTAATTAATTTTAATTGTTAGTTGTGGTACGTTTATAAACTTAAAAGTAAATCATAATAATGTGTTTGCATATTTTCCTTTATCACAAACGGCTTTTATTTTGGGTTCAGTAAATTATCCAATAAAATACACCTCTAGAAGCGGCGTCTTATCTTCATACCGTTGTTTTTCACTCGAAACTAGATTTTCTAAGAAAATTTTCACTCAATATAATTTTTACTTATAATCTGATATGATCCCGAGAGCTTTAGCTCGAGGGTCTTATCTTTCGTGAAAATTATCAGAAAATCGATTTCTTGTAAAAAACAGCGGTATTACCGATAAGACGCCTCCTCTATCGATATATTACTGTTGACAAGAAAACGTGAGATTATTGTCGGACATATAATATTTTAAGCAGGCCGTAAAATGACAATAGATATAATTTAATTGATTAGCCAATAGAGCTTTACGTAAATCGTTAACAACTTTAAATAACTTTTCTATCAAGTTTATTATGTAAATTGTTTATTCTGGAGGATCTCATTTCTTTTCCTTATGTAATTATGTAGGTACGTCGGCTTGGACGAGAATGTTAGGCCTGTTTATTTTATCTTAAAATAATGATTTTTATTTCCATTATGTTCATCTTTATTGACGAAAATATAAATTATTGGGTAGGTACCTATACACATCCAGGATAGGATATGCACCCAAAGTAAATGTGATCGATTTACATTTTTCACAGACGAATACAAAATTAGATAATGTTTCGTGGAATGGAGTTCAAAGGGCAAGACAAATTTTTGATAGGTATTCAGCGAAAAGTTTAGTTTTTCGCGAAACGAATTTTCCACCAGCACACGGGGCTAATCGCCTGTTACGAAAGCGGAAACGAAAGATGCAGTGTGAACGAGCGCGCGAGCCGGCGGCAGCGAATTTCTCGTGTGCTGCCTTCCCCCACCAGCGCGATGTTGTAAGCCACAGGTCATTCACCTCGCGCAGTCCCGGCTAGCACAGCTACGTACTCGCAACTCTCTTCGTATACGGTGTCCTTATTTTTCACAGCACTTATTTAACGTTTCCGAGCCCCCAAATCAACCTGAATCACCAAGAAAATAGTAAAAAGGTTTCCCGACTGCCGTCATGTAACAATTGTGATTCGCGCGATCGAAAACCGCGCGTTTTCGCGACACTCTTGCAGCCATCGACAGTGAAATGTTCCTCGGTAAAAAGTGAACAAACCTGACAAAAACTTTCATTTGTTTCATGGAGAAAAACAATACCATTCGTCCGTTAGCATATTGTGATTTTGCGGAATTGCAGCGACAAAACTGGCCGAATCGCTAGGAGTGCTTGTGATGTGTGTAATTTGGGGGTGACTTTTTTTTATAAACATTTGAAACTTGACACTGATGAAGGCCAATTTGGGATGGACGACAATAATAATTAACGCAGTCAAGTAAATGATCAGCACGAAGCGTGATTGTCTGTGTCTATCTAAATCAGATAAAGTTCCTTGATCCTCCAAAAAAATGTAAGTAGACTCTTGGAAGAAGTAAACATTTACTTTTCATAGAATTTTAACAATTGCTAGTGAGTTTGAACGTGAAAGTAATGTCTCAAGACGGTAATAGGCTGAAAATATCCTAGAAAAATCGTAGAGAACGTCTATGTCGATCTTGTCGTTTTTCATTGGATTGTTTTTAGCGCTCGGAGAGGTCATCGGCCCCGAGTAATGTAGGTCAGTGATGGTGGGCGGTGCTTACGTTTGCGCACTGACTGGCTAAATGTCATTACAATCATTACATTGCCTCGAAAATAATATTTTCAAGGTATTTTCAGCGTTAACATAATTCAAAATGCGTTTTTGCTGGCAAGGTTTTCTAATTTAACAGTTTGATAAATTTATATACATAAGTACTACCTAGTGGCACAAAAATGTATTTTATCGAAATACCTTACTTTAGAAAACGTATGAACTCTTGTTATTTTTATTTATTGACGGGGAAAATAAGTTATTGGAGAAGGTCCCACACTGGCGTAGCTAGGAGGGGGGGGGGCACAAGAACCATAATTATTATAAAAATAATACATTACAGTGCTGTATTTTATCTCCGCGCTAAAGGAAAAAAAACATAAAAAAATAAAAGCGACTGTCGGTACCTAGTTTACAGTCTTATGGATATTTACCAAAAACGTAAAAAAAATTGCCATTCTACATTTATTAAAAACATTGTGAATGAGCTTTAACAAAAATTTTTATATTAGATATTGGATTGGATTGAATTTTTTGTTTATATTAGATTATAGTATTAGTAGGTAGGGTTAGTATAATTTATTAGAAATTGGTAAAAGCGCCAAAGAAATGTTGATAGCGAAAAAATACGTTTTTGGGTGACACCCACATTTTTTTTGCCTGTGGCGCTTTGTGTTTGTCCTGAATTCATGTTGCGGGTTCTACATTATCTGCCCTCCAAGACAATTCTAGCTACGCCAGTGGGGTCCCATATTATGTAATACAGAGAAATATTTGCATAAATCCAGGGTTTTTGCAGGGAACCCAACCCATTATACTAACCCTAAAAGTCCTTTTTTGTATATAGATTAAGGTTTTGGGCGCATATCGTCTTAGTTATTGGTTTGTGATGCAACTTTAAAGGAAAACGAGTTCCTCCCTTTTTAGAGCTATTTTAAATCACAAAAATATACCTAACTAAAAGCAATACACAAAAACAAATGACAACCATCAGTTTCCTTTATTTATTTTTAAAGAAAAAAATTTAAGTAAAAATTTTAATTAAAAAAATATAGCTTTTTTCTATTTTTTTATTGAAGAAGTGTGATAGTTTACAATTAAAATAAATAGTGCGGGGAGAAACAAGAAGGCTTCATTATGAATCCAAGACCTAACCTACAAAATGAAAGAAGGAATATTTTAAAACCTTAGCATTAGCCACAAAAACGGCTCTCAGATTCGTAATCCACGCTCCAAAAATATATGATTTCTAAAAAAATCATCAATTTGGGAGTGGTAAGCGTATAAAAGATATTTCACCGCTGGATTTCTTTTTATGGGGGACTTTAAAAAATGTTATTTATAAAAATGACGTAGATACCATGGAAGAACTCGAAGAACGCATAGAGGTTACATTTGGTAGGATAAGGAGAAGATCGGTGGAAAGGGCTGTCGCCAAAATTGGAAGAAAAATCGATCGTTGTATTGAGCAAAACGGCAATCTCTTTGAACATTTAGAAAATTAGGATTTATAATTAGTAAATTTAGAATTATTAGAAAGTTCTTATAAAATAAATTATATTACTTATGTATGAATGTTTTAAATAAAATAAAGTTTTTATTTAATATTGTGATTCGTTGCCAGGACCGGACTGACAAGAAGTGTAAAAAATATAAATTTAAAAAAATAAGCAAGAACAATTCATCATTATGAAAAAGTAATATCGCCATTACATTTTGAGGGTACGAGGGTTTAAAAATCGGTTAAAAAAAATCCAGGTCCGTAGTTAAAAAAGTAGTTGGTGATGGCCGCTCGGAGACGAAACGGCGGATCTTTAGTTTAGTAACGTCATTTTGCAGAGGAAAAAAAGTGGCAATGACAAAGTGTCATTTATTTTTAAATAACTAGTCAAATAAGCTCAGGAAAAAATAAAAACAATTTTGCAAAATTTCAGTTTTTTTCGAATAAAATCGGAAGTATTCGGAATTTGAAAACTTTTATATTACTATTATAATCAGCACCGAATTGCACAACTTTGCCCCCATTTAACCGTTTCTCTAACTCCTATGGTTTCCGAGATTCCAATGCTGGTATGTCGAATTTGTAACACCCTGTATATTCAAGTAAGTTATAAACCCTCGAACTGATGACATCTCCACTCGGTAGTGACGACCTTTTGCTATTGTGGTAAAGCTTTTTTAAAGCAATAATTATTAATTTGGCAATTATGTTACGATTGAAAAAAATTGTGTGGTAACACTGGTTGCATATTATCTAATTGTTTTAGGTGCTATCAGAAAACGGCGACTTTTTCTTATGCAATTCTACCCATTTCGTTCAGAGTTGTTTTAGTATTTTTGTTTTCACTCCTACTAAGTCCACTTCCTTACAATCATAAGATAAATAATATCTAATTTTAAAAAGAAGAAATGTTTTCATTTTCTGTAGCCAGGTCATTGACCGACAAGTGTGTTCTTGTAAGCCGTATAACGATAAAAAAATATCAGTTAATACCAAGAGTCAATTATCGAGATAACACAATTTTTGTTAAAATTTTTAAACTTGGCAATTTTTATCGTGAAATTGTAATAATTATTAGATTGGTTGTGATATAAAAATACCTGAAAATGTTTTTTTTTTAATCGAAGACGTAATAACAATAATTATTAATAACTGGATAAAGAGCAATGACCTTACGATTGTTTTTTTATATCTTTATTTAAATCTAACAACAACAATAAATATGTTGTCTAGCCTTACCAAGTAGACACTGACTGAATAAACCTCAAAAGCTTTTTTCGTTGCTATTTTCAAAATTTTCGTAGTGGAATATATTTTTATACTATCCGATGTCTGGAATTTGAACCATTTAACCAATGAGGACAGTGGCGCAACTACAAGGGTGGGGGGCTTCGTCTCCGCAGGCTCAAAGTTAGCCCTCCTAGGCTAATTGGTGTATTAATTTTAATCATTAACTAGGGAGGGCTTAGTTCCCCCAGACTCAAAGTTAGCCCCCCCCTTCTAGACCAATACTGTAGTGGTGTTGTCGGAGTGAAAGATCTTCAGATGGTAGGTACGACCTTTTTTTTAAGTCAGGGCTTAAGCCACCCCCCTCCCCAATGCTACTGTCTGTCTAGTTGCACCACTGAATGAGAAACAAGCAAGATAGAGATATCATTCTCTTTATCACAACAATCCGATAAGAGCTCTAAAGCAAAGTTCCACTATACTATAGGTACATGTATAGTTCCAAAATTATTTTTAGCTCTATCACAATACTTACTTATTTTTTATAGTTTTTAAATGGTTTGATTGTTGTATTCGCGATGTTCTACTGAATTATTGGCTATAACTAATTTTTCTAATAATTATACTAGGACTCCGAAATAAGAAGGTAAACATGACCGCTTTTTCCTAAAAAATGATAGCTTCTGGAAAACACAGTAAATTTTAAAATCTATTTTTAGTAAACATGGTCCGTAGATTTTAAAATTGTAAAAATATGCAAGGTGTTTCATTCTAAAAATGAAGAAAATGTAACTTTGTATCGCCACACTTTCTTAAGCCACCCTATACAAATCAAAACTTTTTAAATTGTAGAACTAAGCTGTCTCTCCAAGTTTCATAATATAAGTAAAATAGTTTTTTCTCTCTGCTATACCTTTGAAGCTACAGTTCCTTCACACATAATTGGGACACCCGGTAATCCGGTATATGACCTTTAAGTCTATTTTTTATTTGTTAAAACATCGGAATAAGAATACAGTAGTTTTTATTGGTATACAATAAACGTTATTCCTCAGTTTTCTTTGCTCTTGCTATCCTAGAATAAAAATACTAAAAATAAATAGGAAATAGCACTGAATTGGTTACTGATGCTTGTTATTTTTATTGTGGATAGTTCACACAATCAAATGAGTTAAAAAATCCAATTCCGGTCTTTCCTTATTAAAAGGGCCAATCATATAGAGTTGATTTAAACTTAGGTCCAGTTTAAATCGAAGAAATGTCAAAAATTATAATTTTATAGTGTGGGACTGACAGCAAAGTTCGACTTAAAAGTGATTTACCAGGTCAAATATAACATAACAAGTGATGATCCGGTTGATTACTCTTAAATTGAACTTTGCTGTCAATCCCACATTGTTATGGGTTACTGATGGCCACTTGTTCTTTGGAGCATTCAGCCAGCTTGCTCTTGAACCTACAGCTTAACGTGGGTTCCGAACCACGATCCTCAGTCATGCTACACACCCAAGGGCTATCAACCCTCATTTATTACCCTTTATTGCCATTGAATGACCTATATTCTACAATTTTAGAATTATTCTTCGGTTTAAACTTAGGTGTAAAAGGACTTTATAAAATTAGGCCTAAGGGTGATCAACCTGGTTATACTTAATATATAACATAACGTAATAAGTTGTAACTGTTTGAAGGTTGGAGACAATGACGTTTCTGTGTCTGTTTGAAGGTTGGAGACAATGATGTTTCTTGAATGATAGAATAGTTTTGGACTTGCATTGTCTTTAATTTGTTTTACATCACAACGTTTCAACTGGTAAGTATCTCCAGTCGTCTTCAGGTGAATACTAAATAAGTAAAGTAACTACAGCTCTATTTATACTAGCTAGATGTACTGGAGCATAACTGAGATGGGTGCAGTCATGCGTTTAATTCTTGTGCGGTATTTTAAGTTTACATCTACTTAACAAAGGTTTCCAGATGTGATATGTGGACGACACCTTCATTATTTGGAATGGAAACGATGACGAACTCAAGGAATTCCTATACCACATTAACAGCCTGGCGCCGACAATCAAATTTACCATGGAGAGAGAAGAAAACAGTCAATTACCTTTCCTGGATGTAAACGTAAAGAAAAATGGCAACACCATCCATACTTCAGTGTACAGAAAACCCACGCATACAGGTCAATATTTGAATTACACCTCAAATCGCTCAAATAGCACAAAACATGGCATAGTAAGAACGCTTGTGGATAGAGCAATTACCATCTGTAATTCAAATGAAGCCCTCAAACAGGAAACTAACTACATCAAGACCGACCTCAACAAAAATGGCTACCCCGGGCATCTAGTTGATAAACTAATGGAAAATCGCAAGAATCGGTCAAATACACAAAAGAAGCCAGTAGAGTCACAATCAACACTCAACATTCCGTATGTCAAAGGAGTATCTGAGAGAATTAGAAGACTAGGACAACGATACAACATTAATACGGTATTCAGCTCAAAAGACACTTTAAGAAGCCACCTGACGAAGACGAAACCAACAAGTCAAAAAGATAGGAAAAACTGTGTCTATCAGATTCCCTGCGAATGTGGCAGATCCTACATTGGTGAGACTCTAAGGCCACTTGAAACTAGGGTCAAGGAACACAGAAACAACACGCTTAAAGGAGAAACCGAAAAATCAGGGGCAGCTGACCATGCCTGGACACACGGTCATCACATTAAGTGGACAGAAGCTCGAATCCTGCACAAAGAACCACATTGGAGGAAGAGGAAGTTCAAGGAAGCTGCTATCATATACCAGAACCCAGATTGTTTTAGTAAGCCCTCACTAGATATAAGAAATATCTGGAAACCTTTGTTAAGTAGATGTAAACTTAAAATACCGCACAAGAATTAAACGCATGACTGCACCCATCTCAGTCATGCTCCAGTACATCTAGCTAGTATAAATAGAGCTGTAGTTACTTTACTTATTTAGTATTCACCTGAAGACGACTGGAGATACTTACCAGTTGAAACGTTGTGATTCAAAACAAATAAACACAATGCAAGTTCAAAACTCTACTGCCGTTCATAACGTAACAAGTTGTGACCACGTTGATCACTCCGAAATTGAGCTTGCTGACAATTTTTGGTAATCTATGATTTAAATTGGACCTTGCGATTTAAGTCGATGTTATAAAATTGCCCTAGTTCTTCGATTTAAACTGGACCTTATAAAATTGGACCTAAGGGCAACACTGCACACCCGAAACCAATGTAAGCAAATGATAGACCAAAGCAAAGAAGCTCATAACGAGAGAATCAAAAACAAACTTCTTGCCAGTCCTAACGGATCAAGGTCCTTTTGGTCAGTCGCTAAGGCCGTCAGCCAAAACTTTACAAAGTCAACTATTCCACCTCTAACACGTTCAGACGGCACAATAGCAACCACAGCCGGGGATAAAGCAAACCTACTTGCTGAACTGTTTTCCTCGCATTCCACTGTAGACTTTCAGGGAAAACCACCACCCAACATTCCCTCAGTTCAATCGCAAATGTCAGAAATCGTGTTCCGTCAGCGTCTTGTTAATCGGATTCTTAAAGGACTCGACGTTAATAAAGCTTCTGGTCCAGACGAAATTCCTATCATTGTTCTCAAGACATGCGCCGATGAACTTACACCAGTATTTTGTAGACTTTTCAAGTTATCCTACAAAAAAGGAATATTTCCATCATGCTGGAAGTCGGCGCGTGTCCAGCCCATTCCAAAGAAAGGTAAAAAGACCCTGCCAAGCAACTACCGACCCGTCGCATTGCTTTCAGTAATTTCAAAAGTAATGGAGAAAGCTATTAACCAACAACTCCTAAAGTATCTGGAAGGGCTTAACATTATCAGCGACCATCAATACGGTTTTCGTAAGTCCAGATCAACAGGTGACCTTCTGGCATATGTCACCCATCTTTGGAGCAACACCATCGAACATCATGGAGAATCCCGGGCTGTTGCACTGGACATCTCTAGGGCTTTTGATCGTGTTTGGCACGATGGGCTTCTAAGTAAATTGCGATCCTACGGTATGCCTAATGGATTCTGTTTATGGTTAACCAGCTTCCTTAAGAACCGTTCTCTGCAAGTGGCGATTGACGGGTTTCTCTCAGACACCTTCACCATCAATGCCGGTGTTCCTCAAGGGTCCATATTGTCGCCTACCCTCTTTTTACTGTATATTAACGACCTTCTAGTGAAAACCCAAAATCCAATTTATAGCTTTGCTGATGACAGCACACTTGTCTCATCTTTTACCTTGACTCCATAAACATCCGCTGCCGACGCACATCTTCGCAGGCAGCATGAAGTATTGCGTCTCAACAATGACCTGGAAGAAATCTTGGCTTGGGGTGACAGTAACCAAGTCGAATTTAATGCTAAGAAAACCCAGGCAGCAGTCTTCTCCAAAAAGGTTAACATTGCAGAACCGGATATAGTCATGGCAGGACAGGCAATTCCCCTGGCACCGTCTATTAATTTGCTGGGGGTCAATCTGGGAGGTAATATGTCTTGGCATGATCACGTTGCAGCAATTGCCAAGGCAGCTGCACAGAAACTTGGTGTACTTTTCCGCACTAAAAGGTTGTACACACCTCATCAACTTTTGACACTCTACAAAGCCCAGATTCGACCATCATTAGAATATTGCTCCCATGTCTGGAGCTCTGCATCCAAGCACACCCTTCGGCTACTGGATTCCATTCAAAGGAGAGCCTGGAGCATCGAAGACAGGTTGGTGATTTGGCTCTCTTTTACAGATATTTCCATGGCAGGTGTTTGACTGACATTGCCCACTTGATTCCACCTAGAGCAATGCAAAACAGAAATACACGGCGAACCACTGCCGCTCATCCATATGTTGTTCAGCTTAGTACTCCTCGAACTTCATTGTTCAAGAATTCTTTCATCTGGAGAACGTCATCTTTGTGGAATGATCTTCCTGAGGTCGTGTTTCCCAATGAATACAATCTTCAACGTTTCAAGACCAACGTTAATCGCTTTCTTCGCACACGCACCGCTCCCAGAGCGCCTTAAAGGATTTTTCCTACAGTGCAGGTGTTTTATCATAAAAAAAAAAAAAAAGGAATAAAGTGCCAATAAAACTTGGCATATAGGATTGACTAAGATTTTGGACAGTATGGGTAATTTATGGAGGGGGGTTGTCAAAAAATTATTACGGTCCGAAATTCACGAAATAACATTTTAAAACTGTAATTTTTCGACCCTTTACCCCAATATGCAAATTCCATTACGGCTTACAACCAACAATAATAGGACCGAATAGAGGACTAGGTACAAAGCCTGTATATTTTGCATAATATAAGTGACCCCAAAAATACCGAGCAATTTCTCCAATAGAAAAGCTCCTAAAGCTACGCATGCATACACCGCTAAAAAGTTTATTGTATAAATTGATGGTGACCTAATTTTTCAATCTCCACGGATAACGCCATTGTAAGTATAGTTATAGGGCGTGGCAGGACCGAAGAGTCCTAACAATAGCCATCCTAATTGAATAAGACAAGCTCGCTATGCAAGATTTCTATACACAACCCTGTAATCTTTAATAATCAAAAATTCAGGAGAGTACGCGTAGGGTTGTTGGGTTAATTCTTGTACCCGAAATTTTTTAAAGATTGATTTAAGAGATAAACATCAATTATTAAGGGGATTTTTACCTTTTTCTAGTCGCATTATAATAAGTCAATGAATAAAATTATTATTTAATCCCATTGTATTGTTAAAAACATTTAAAATTGTATTTTTCGAATATAAATATCTTTCGCACACTGCTCCGTATGTGTTGAGTCCAAATTTTAAAAAAACCATAATAAACATGGCTATGATTCGGGCCAAGAGAATACAATGTTTTTAGTCCCATTTAATAAATACAGGGTGTTACAAATTCGACATACCAGCACTGGAATCTCGCAAACCATAGGAGTTAGAGAAACAGTTAAATGGGGGCAAAGTTGGGCAATTCGGTGCTGATTATAATGCCGCTTTAAAAGTTTTCAAATTCCGAATACTTCCGATTTTCGAAAAAAACCGAAATTTTGTAAAATAGTTTTTATTTTTTCCTGAGCTCATTCGACTAGCTATTTAAAAATAAATGACACTTTGTCATTGCCACTTTTTCTCCTCTCCAAAATGACGTTACTAAACTAAAGATCCACCGTTTCATCTCCGAGCGGCCATCACCAACTATATTTTTTTAAATACGGACCTGGATTTTTTTTAACCGATTTTTAAACCCTCCTACCCTCAAAATGTAATGGCGATATTACTTTCTTATAATGATAAATTGTCCTTTCTTATTTTTTAAAATTCATATTATTTACAATTATTGTCAGTCCGGTCCTGGCAACGAATTACAATATTAATTAAAACTTTATTTTATTTAAAACATTCATACATAAATAATATATATTATTTTATAAGAATTTTCCAATAATTCTAAATTTACTAATTATAAATCCTAATTTTCTAAATGTTCAAAGAGAATGCCGTTTTGCTCAATACAACGATCGATTTTTCTTCCAATTTTGGCGACAGCCCTTTCAACCGATCTTCTCCTTATCCTACCAAATGCAACCTGTATGTAAATATACCTAACATGAACTTTAGACAAACTTTTTCATGAAATTTATTTGTAAATGTTTTAAATAAAATAAAGTTTTTAATTAAAACTGTAATTCGTTGCCAGGACTGGACTGACAAGAAGTGTAAAAAATATGAATTTAAAAAAATGGGCAAGAACAATTTATCATTATGAGAAAGTAATATCGCCATTAAGTTTTGAGGGTAGGAGGGTTTAAAAATCGCTTTAAAAAAATCCAGGTCTGAATTTAAAACAGTTAAGTTGGTGATGGCCGCTCAGAGACGAAACGGTGGATCTTTAGTTTAGTAACGTCATTTTGTAGAGGAGAAAAAGTGGCAATGACAAAGTGTCATTTATTTTTAAATAGCTAGTCAAATGAGCTCAGGAAAAAATAAAAACGATTTTTCAAAATTTCGTTTTTTTTCGAATAAAATCGGAAGTATTCGTAATTTGAAAACTTTTAAAGCGGCATTATAATCAGCACCGAATTGCACAACTTTGGCCCCCATTTAACTGTTTCTCTAACTCTTATGGTTTCCGAGATTCCAATGCTGGTATGTCGAATTTGTAACACCCTGTATAGATATAATTTTGCATGCAGCTGGTAACCTTAAAGAATTATTTAGCAATATTGGTCTAATACCCCTTAAGTAAAGTATACAGAGTTGGGCAAAAGTTCCGGAACGGCTTAATTATAGGAGAACGAAAAGTGATATCAGATCCGGGTTTTCGACAACTTTTAGGACTAGAATTTTACTATTTGATTGTGCATTTTATATATCAGCAACGTCAAGTGGTGACGTTACTTTTATTATTTTAAAATGAAACACCTTGTATTAGTACGATCTACCGTTTTTAGTACTTCTGGTAGATAGATAATATTATTAGTGACATTTTGCAAGCCAACAAAATCCCGCTAATTGATTTTTCAGGCCGTAAAATCTTCGCACTGGTTGATCCCTGAAATCGGTTTCTCGATTCGCTGGAAATAATTATAATTGCCGCTGAATATGAAACAGGTTTTTACAAAATTGTTTGTGTGGATTCCGAGAAAATCACGTTTGAAATAGCGTTTAGAGGAATTTTGTTGGTTTGCAAAATGTCACCATTGATTTTGATGCAGTGCACGCAAACTCGTGAATTTTTCGATCGTCTGTCCCAATACCAACAGCTAACCGAGGAGCTAACTAATGCTCTTGGTTGATCCATAAATTAGTAGTTTACGCAATTATCGTTTAAACATTAAACTAGACAAAGAATAAGGAACCCAAGCACCCATTAATCTATGAAATAAAACTATCCCACACTGAAGCAATTAGCATAGTGAAAGCCGTTGTACCGCACCGTAACCAGCGAATCAAATTGCTCGGATTTTGGGAAAGTGACTTATCATTCGCGGTGTCTCGTCCACCGCCTACTGCGACCATTAGAAGTGAAAGTGCACAGAGGGATCATTGATCTCTGATCTTTGCAAATCTATCTGATCTGGTATAATAATCACATCACTTCGTTGTTGGATGAGATGGACAGTTAGGTTTCTGTGGAACCGTTAATATATTATAACGAGATACACAGTGAATTATGATAGTTGTTGTTACAATATACAGAGATTTTAAAACTGCGTTAACATTAAAATTTATTAAATGTTCTGTTAAACTGACACTTTATTATGGTTTTTAATGAAAAATTATAATATCAAGTGAAAATAGATTTCTCCATAATAAAGTAAAATTAAAGAAGTCCGCATGGGAACAATTTTCCCAATTTCTTGTGGAAAGAAAATAGAAAGTATGAATTAGAAAAGAATACTTACTTCTCCAGAAGATTTCACCAAAATTCTGGAAGTTTATGGTTATAATATGAAAAGGAATTGACCAGGATTATAAAGAATCGATTATAAAAGCTTTATAGAATAGCTCAAATGATGCAAGATAAGTATTAAAAGAAATTCGGCATAGAGATTGATCCGTTCCAATACATTGTTTTTAAACCAGTTTGTTTGGCTAGAGAGAGAGTCAGCAGAAGAAGATAGAAAGTTCGAAACTCCTCTGGAAGAGTCAAATATAATCCACTATTTTCGAAGACTTTCTAAAGAGTTATGTACTCATCAGTAATTTTTTTATATCTGTTGCGTATAATAAACGTTTAAGATCGATCGGGGTTGGTGGAACTCCGTTGACATTGGCATATTTTAGGGGGGAACTCCCCCCCCCCCTAAAAGTCTAATCGTAACCTAATTTTAGGTCTCACGCTTGGACACTTAATTTAAATCTTTAAATAATTTGTATTCTTGGCTTATATTACAAAGGTCTAGTTTTAAAATGTTTCCTTCTAAAAGTTCTGTTTTATAGAGAAATTAAGGTTTAGTTATTGATTTTTGATGCAATTTTAAAGGAAAACGAGTAAAAAGAATAATATTTTTAGTATTTTTCTATCATATACTTGTCTGTTCCGTTTTCCCTTTTTAAGAGCTATTTTAAATCAACAAAAATATAACCCAATGCAATAAAATATTTTTACAACAAAAACAATTAGGTAAGTATTTATTTTTAAAGAGAAAAATTAAAGTAAACATTTTAATTGAAACATTTTTTACGGAAGAAGTGTGATAATTTATAATAAAAAAATAGTGCGGGAAGAAACGAGAATGGTTTATTATAAATATACAAAACGGCACTTAAGAAGGAGTATTTCAAAACCTAAGCATTTGCACCAAAAACTGCTCTTAGATCTACGCTCCTAAAATACATGATTTCTGGACAAATCATCAATTTTGGCGTGGTGAGCAATACTTTATTTTTCATCATGAAAAAACCTAGCCCGAAAAACGTTGGTTAGAGTCATATTTATATTAAAATTTTCAATTGACACCAATATTCATATTTTCACAAATAATAATATTATAAAATTTTTGTTTTAAATGAAGAGCCAGCTAGGAATATCTACCAACAAAAATTTTAAAAAAACATTTACAAAAACAAATTTAATCCAACCATGCAGAAGCGGAGCGGTAATAATTTAATTTTGGAAATTTGATAGTAGTTAGGTGAATTTTAAACGAAATTTGGGTGTGGGTCCGAAAATTTTTCGCCTGCGGCGCTTTTCAGCCTTCTTTACTGAGTGCAATGTCATAAAATACATATAGTCCCGACTGTCCCTCTCTCCAGAAAAAAATGTCCTATTTACGCCCACTGAGCCCCCCCCCCCCTGGCTACGCCACTGCTCGTTGATAATATCAGAAAATAGAAAACCAAGGGGCGTACAAACGTTCATTTTGTATATAAATGTTATACTTTAAATCTCGTAGAAATTGTCTAGAAATTAGTGAAAAACTGAACATATTTGGAATAAGAAACAGAACATTTTTATGCACAAATCTTTATTTGGATATTTTGGTTTTAATTCTTCAATTTTGGCACCATTTTGTGCACACCTTAGAAAAAATAATTGGTGTGTAAACGATTTGATTCAAATAACTAAACTAAATAAATTTGATCTGAGAGTGTCAGTGTGTGCTAGCTAGGTGTCATAGCAGGCGCGTACAATCTACAAAGTGTACATTTCTTTTTAATCTTTTCCAAGTTATAATGATTTGCTCACTAGTATTGGTCAATTGTATAGCCTAACAAGGATGGATATGAAATTGTATCCATTCAGTTAACTGATACAGCCCAATTATACATTCCCTTGGTTGAAAACGATAAAACAAAATGTTAGATTATATTTCTTGTAATATATTCCACAATTTCCAAAATTCTGCCTTTGTAGTGTTGTGCGAAAGTAAATTAAAATTATTTATTCAAATAATATTTTAAAAAAAAGTGTTTCCTTAAATATTTTGAAAAAAAAAAATTTTCCTTAAATTTTTTGTTAATTCATTATCATTTTTTGGCTTTTCCTATTCATTTTTTGAATTATCGATAGTTTAAAAAAAACATTTTTTCAACAAATAAGTACCCGATTTTCAATTTTTGATGAAGAGCTCAAAAGCCAAAATACATAAACTAAATAAACGTAAAAACGTTTAAATCAGTTGATAGTATCTGGGCAGTTTTCGGGACATTTCAGGTTTTTTTTAAAGAAGACGCAAATAAAGAATGATCCAATATCCAAACCAAAGAAACTGGAAATGACGAAAATTCCCAAATTCAATCGGTCCGCAGTGTGTCTCGCACGCACAGTGGCCCACCCGAATCGAGAGTCATGTGGATCAAATTAACGTGTCATTGACCTTGCCGATTGTGTTTTGTTTGGTTGTTGCCGGTCGGCCCTTCTTAAATTCCCAAAGTTCAATGGAACCGCTCGCCCGGCGTGGCCTACTATGGCACGCAGCGATGACGGAAAAAATCGCGCACCTTTGGATACGGGGTGCGTTTACTTGGTAATTGATTTAAGAAACATATTGGATGCATGTCGCCGATCAGAGATATAGGCAGTGGCGTGCATACAATATGGAAAAAAAGCATTGCCTACCCTGGGAACAATAAAACAAACAGGTACTATTTTTTTTTGGATTTTAGTTTTTATTCGTGTAATCAAACTTTGGTAATTTATCTCTACATTAATATAATAAATAATAATATAGGACCGAAAAATGAATCATATATCATTATCCGGAACACATTATTTGCTTATTTATATCGTAAACTAGATCCCTATATAAGCATTCCGTAAGACAGTTCTAGGTACGAGAGAAGCATTAGTTGCGACTCAAATACTAATTCAGAACTGCTACGATCAGAAAAAGGACATAATGCTGTGTTTCATCGATTATGAAAAGGCGTTCGACAGAGTCCAACATCATAAACTGATACAAATCCTAAATAGATTGGACATAGACCAAAAAGACATCCGTTGCATTTAAAGCCTATACTGGAACCAAATGGCTGACGTCAGAGTTGGTAACGATCGCACAGAAACAAGACCAATTTGTAGAGGGGTAAGACAGGGGTGTGTTCTCTCCCCACTTCTCTTCAATTTATATTCTGAAGCCATCTTTCTGGAAGCCCTAGAAGAACGCAACATGGGCGTTAAGGTGAATGGTGTATGGGTCAACAATATTCGTTATGCGGACGATGCAGTTCTGATTGCAGATAACATGGAAGATTTACAAGATATGCTTGAGATTGTCGGTGAATGCAGCAAGAACATGGGTCTCAATATCAACACCAAGAAGACTAAATTCATGATAATTGCTCGAAAGCCACAAGAATATCAAAACTCAAGCCTAACATATGACAATCAACCAATAGAACGATTAAATAAATTTAAATATCTAGGAACGTGGCTGTGTGAAAACTGGGAATCAGACACAGAAATCAGATGCCGGATCGAGAATGCCCGCAGTGCGTTCATGAAATTCAAAAAAGTGCTCACCAATACTGATTTCGATCTTGGCTTGAGAATTAGATTCGTCAAATGTTATGTCTGGACAGTGTTGCTTTATGGTATGGAGGGATGGACACTGAAGGTGAGCACTATGAACAAACTGGAAGCATTCGAGATGTGGATCTATAGGCGTATACTGAAGATACCATGGACTGCAAGAAGAACCAATGATGAGGTCTTGAGAATAATCAATAGAGACCGCGAACTATTGGACACCATTAAACGTCGAAAAACAGCATACCTCGGCCACGTAATACGTAACGAGAGGTACCAATTCCTGCAATTGATAATTGAGGAGAAGATTAAGGGTAAGAGAGGAATTGGCAGGAAAAATATGTCATGGCTCCGCAACTCAGGCAGTGGACGGGACTGAGGACAATGCAAGAACTAATGAATACCATACGTAATAGGAAAGAATGGACAAATGTGATCGCAAACATCCATTAATGGATATGCAGCAGAAGAAGAAGAAGACAATTCTAAAAACAAAGATCTCGCTATACATTAGCGTCTTATACAAAAGCAAAATAACTGCTTTTGTACGAGTGGAAGCAAGCGGGAGAGCCGGTAGGCAGAAGGGTAGAACCAGACGTAACAAATAAACCCGTCGTAACCTTCGACCTTCCTTCATCTATCAGCCTGCGCCACAAAAGCACTTTTGTTACAATTAAAATAATGTTTGGTGATAGGTTCATAATATTTAATAATCGGTAAGCTTATCATCATATTTTACATAATAATTGACCTCGTTTTTGGCAACATTAGTTTAAACAGGTGGATACTAGATTTTTAATTTATAATTAGTGTTTTCGGCCTTTTGCTAGACTTCGCGCCGTCGAGTTTCGGGGAAGACATAAATATGGAGGCGTTAATGGTAATAGGTACGAAAGTAAACAGTAGGGTAGGAAGTACGCTGAATCAGGATTGGCCCCTAACATAAATGGATCTGAAGTTAACTTTGTATCAGAAATAAAATATTTAAAAGTCTTCTTGGATCCTGAGCTTACTTTTGCTAATCAGGTGGATTATCTTTCTAAGAAATTAGGGAAAAAGATTGTTTTTTTCTGTCGCGTTTCGAATTGTCTTTCCCAATGGTCCAAAAAACTTGTTTATAGCACAATTATTTTACCTCACTTCAATTACTGTTGTTCCTTATTAGTATCTTGTAGGGTGCAAAATAAGGTCATGCGAATTATTCTCAAATGCAACAGATATACCCCAGTCAAGAGCATGTTACAGAGTTTGAACTAGCTATTTGTGGAGCAGAACATTAAAAGGGCGAACTTAGTTCTAATATATAAAATAGAACATGGGCAGTTGCTAAAATATTTTAATGATTTTCTTAAAAAAAGATCACATTTTCATCACACATTCGTTCTGGGCAAAAATATAATATTGAGATGGTTAAGACTAAATCCTTACAGAATTCCTTATTTTGTGAGGAAGTTCGTCTTTTTAATGCCCTCGCGGAGAGGATTAAAAGAGCAGATACGTTGAGTGTTTTTGGCAGAAAGGTGTTTAATTATTTGAGGGACACGTAGATTAGGGATTATTTTGTTATTAGTATTACATATTTTTATAACTAACATATAAAAACTGTTTGGTAATTTTTAAAGTAATAACTAGCCAAGTGCTAAATAAAGAAGATTATTTTTATTATAATTGTTACTATTCCGGCTAGCAGCGCGTCTGCAGAACGATCCTTTTCTGGATTAAAAATAATTCATACCTATTTACAAAACACGCAGGGTGAGATACGCATATTAACTCTCTGGTGAGCGACCTTTTGCAGGATTTAAAAAGCTAAACCAATTTTTATGACAATGTTTTAAAATAATTTTTACGTAAAGACCGCCGCGTTAAACTTATTTACAAATAATGTCGTATTATTCTTCTTCTGTCAGTGTTCTTTCCACAAACTCAAAAACAAAACAAATAAAAATAAAATATTACCTAAATGAATAATTATTGGAAACTAAGAGCGAAACAGATATACGCGCTCTCGGAAGGTAAAAAGAGGCGGGAAAGAGAGAAATCCGTACGTCGACTTCGCCATACTTCGCGTTCAGTCGGTCAGTGGTTCAATCACGTTCAATAGGCATTTACGGAAACAGAGTCGAATAGCTTCATGAATTATGCATGCTATCGCAATTAAAATATACTTTATTTTAAGGAATTCATATTAACGGAACGTTTATATTAGCGAAGTTTACAAAAAATACAGTTATGGGTCCAATGACACATAAACAATTCAACAATCATGGGTTCCTGCTATACCTGAGCAACGACCGCCAAGTTACCCCGTCAGCAAGCCTGCTGACCTACATTAATAATTACAATCAATTGCATAGTAATTATTTTTTTGTACGACATTCAGTCTTGAATTAATTCTTTACTTTGTAACTTGTATTTTTGGAAATAAAATTAATTTTTTAAAAACCCTTTTTCAATAGTTAAATACTTAACTGGCGCAGTCGGATTTTAGGACACTCAAACGGCCTTAAGCATATAAGTTCGGTTCGTTTCTACGATTTATTGAGTGAAGAACATTTTTCGGGAGTTTCGCGAAATTTTGGACTTTTCGTCACGTTTCGTTAACCCGTTTCACAGTGGTATAGTTGGGTGAACTGAGTAGCCTAACGAGAAGCAGCATCTTGGGGCAAAATCTTTGAAGCACATCGGAGATCCAAGCATATGGACAAGATACTGGTACTACTGTAAGTAATTTATGTCATTTAGAGGGTCTTTAAATTTTTCAAAAAACGATAGTTTTTCTGATTACTCAGAAACAAGTACAGATTCTGATTCAGACTCAATTGCTAACTTGTATCGCACAAGATTTCCTTTAAAATATAAACCTAAGCCAAAAAGGCGTAATTCAAATAATATTGATTTAAATATGTCTTTAAAACCAGAATATTTGGGTATGATCCCAGAATTTCACGGCGAAACAGAACTTTTGCCGCGATTTATTAATATTTGCGAAAAATTAGTAGCAAAATTTTATAATAAAACTGATTTAACAGATTTTCAAAATGAATACCTGATGTCAAGTATTCTAGCGAAAATAAAAGGCGAAGCCGCCCTAAACATATCATCATGTCTCATAAACACTTGGGATGACCTTAAATTAGCTCTTCTCAATGCTTACGCAGATAAGCGCGATATTTACACATTAAATATAGAAATGACAGAATTGAAACAAGAAAATGAGAGCCATTTTGATTTTTATAATAAAATACAACAACTATTAAATTTACAAATTTCATTTATTTCCACTCATTCTAATGCGAATGAGGCTCCAATATTGTCTCAATACTGCCGTAATTTAGCACTTAGGGTCTTATTACGTGGGTTAAAAGAACCAGTGGGATCTTTAATGCGTACTAAAAACCCGGATAACCTTAATAGCGCCCTAAGTATGTTAACGAATGATTTCCAAATTGAAAATATTTCGACCAATTTACAAAAAATAAAATTTTCTCAAAATAAAAATACCAAAATAATAAATCAATTTAAACCTAAATCAGCACCCCAACTTCAATTAACAAATTTTCCAAATAACGCCCAAAATTCATTCACAGCTACGCAAAAATTCCAAAATTATAATAATCAACCTCATTTTAATACAAATTTGAGTCAAAGGACCAATGTTTTTAGGCCTAACCAAAACACTAATTTCTCAAAACCTAGTCCCATGACAGTATCAACAAGAAACACCCTTAGACCACAAAATAATTTTCCTCAAAATGGTTTACAAAATTATCGACAAAATTTTGCAGCCAATCAAAATCAACCAAAATTTATAGTTGAAGAGCTCTTTAATATTGATGACCAGAGCAATATTGTTAACCAATATGAACCTGAAAATCAATATGAAGAACCAAACGGCCAACCTTCTATTGAACATCCTGACGAAAGCGATTTTGTCGATAATGATCAGGTTTTTCTGACTACTGCCTCGAGTCCAGAATACCAACCCTAGAACTTATGAACCTTACAAATACTGAAAGTAAATTGCCATACATTATTTACCCCGAACTTAACCTAAAAATGTTAATCGACACCGGCAGTACTAAATCTTTCGTAAAACCTGAGATTGCTAATAAATATTTCAGAAATTTTATCAAACAAGATCCTTTCAAAATCTCTACTGCTCATGGAAGCTCTGTCGAAAAATTTAGTACTACTATTCCATGTTCCAAAATTTTTAAAACAAAATGCAAACCATTAAAATTCTATATTTTTAAATTTCATAAATATTTCGATTGCTTGTTAGGAATAGATAATTTAAAGTTCCTTAATGCAAATATAAATTTAGACAAAAATATTCTAGTAACTCAAAATAGCGAAATACCGCTACTTTTTCACGATATATCAATTTCGACAAATTGCATCACGGTGCAGCCGAGATGTGAACAAATTGTAAAAATTCGTGTCGAAAATATTCAATATGGCGATATTTTGATTCCTTATACAAAGTTTGGTGAACTAGAAATTCCAGAATGCATAACAACGGTAAATAATAATCATGCAATTTGCTCAATCTTAAACTCCTCTGAAACGCCGATAACAATTGAAAAATCGGTACCGTGTGACGTCATAGACCTAAACAATTTCGAAATTCAAACTGAACAACATACTAATTTTCATTACTTCAATGTCGAAAAAGTAAAGTTTGATATCTCTAAAATTAGGACAGACCATATGAATCCTGAAGAGCGCAAGGCTATTTTAGAGGTAATCAAAGAATATTCGGACATTTTTCATATAGAAGGTAACCAACTAACCTTTACAAGCAAAATAAAACATAATATTATAACATCTGACGAAATACCGGTTTATACAAAATCCTATAGATATCCCGAAATTCATAAAAAAGAAGTTCAAAAACAAATACAAAATATGCTCCATCAAAATATCATAAGACCGTCCCATTCACCTTGGTCTTCTCCAATATGGGTGGTACCAAAAAAAATTGATGCCTCAGGGCAAAGGAAATGGAGAATCGTTTGCGATTTTAGGAAATTAAATCAAAAAACTATTGGGGACCGGTATCCCCTCCCAAATATTAATGATTTACTTGATAAATTAGGCCGCTGTCAATATTTCACTACTTTAGATCTAGCCTCGGGATTTCATCAGATTGAAATGTCTAAAGAGGACATTTCTAAAACAGCTTTTAATACAGAAAATGGGCACTACGAATTCTTACGAATGCCATTTGGGCTCCGTAACGCCCCTGCGACTTTTCAGAGGGTAATGGACAATATATTGAGGGGTTACCAAAATGAAATTTGCGCTGTATATTTAGATGACATAATTATATTTAGCACAAGCTTACAAGAGCATATCGATCGGCTTAGAAAAGTTTTTGAACGATTACGTCAATCTAATTTTAAAATACAACTAGATAAATCCGAATTTCTCCGAAAAGAGGTCGCTTATCTAGGGCACATTGTCACCCCTGAAGGAGTCAAACCAAACCCAGAAAAGATTAAAGCTATAAAAAATTACCCTATTCCGAAAACGACAAAAGCTATAAAAGGTTTTCTTGGCCTACTAGGATATTATCGTAAGTTTATCAAAGATTTCGCAAAAATAACAAAACCTCTAACCAAATGCCTAAAAAAGGATGTAGTTATAAATGTACAAGATCCTGAATATATTAACTGTTTTGAAATGTGCAAAAATATATTAATTAACGAGCCTATTCTTCAATATCCAAACTTTTCTGAACCCTTCAACCTCACTTGTGACGCAAGCAACTATGCTATTGGTAGTGTTTTATCACAAGGAAAAATAGGTTCAGACCTTCCAATCGCGTACGCTAGTCGAACCCTAAGCGCAGCTGAAACAAACTATTCTACAATAGAAAAAGAACTTTTAGCGATCGTGTGGTCTGTTAAATATTTTAGACCATACCTCTTTGGGCGAAGATTTAAAATAATTACGGATCACAAACCTCTAGAATGGCTGTTCTCCCTAAAAGAACCAAATTCAAAGCTAATAAGATGGCGCCTTAAATTAGAGGAATTCGATTACGAAATCGTTTACAAAAAAGGAATTTTAAACAAAAACGCAGACGCGCTCTCAAGAATTGAAATAAATGCGAACGAAACAGATACAAGAACCGAGTCTATATTCACCCTTAATGATTATATTCAAAATTTTAATGAAACCCTCAGTAGACAACCACGACCAAATTCCCAATATACCAACGAAATACCCAACAGCCCTTTACAACAAGATAACCAATCGGTTGTCGTTGAAACCGGAGACCTAGACAGTCCAGAAAACGCAATGGATGATACAGACGCCACTATACATTCTAACGATGAACACCCAATAGTAGGTATTCCAATAGTCGATTGTCCTGTAAACTACGGAAATAATCAAATTATTATCTCAGAAGTAAATTTTGCTCCTGCTGAGCCGACAAAAATAAAGTTATATAAAACAAAATAGAGAATATTAGTTCAATTTTCAAAAAATAACTTTGATAATGACGTTATAAATTTTATTAAACAACATATTGTACCGAAAACTAAATATTATTTGTACTTCGAGGACCCCGTATACGAAAAATTTAGCAGTACTCTACAAAAATTTTTCAAGAACTCTCAAATTGATATGATTAAATGCTCAAAAAAATTAATAGACGTCGTTTTAGACGATGACATTAAACAAACAATACAAAACCAACATGAAGGAAAAACAAATCACCGCGGCATAGAAGAGACGTTTAATCGCATTAAAAGCATCTATTATTGGCCAAATCAGCAGAAATCCATCCAAACCTACATAAATTCTTGTGACATCTGTCAAATCACCAAATATGATAGACACCCCCTTAACCTACAATATAATATTACACCCACTGCCACCCGACCATTCCAAATTTTGCACGTCGACAGTCTTACTCTCGAAAACTGCAAATTTTTGACAATCATTGACTCATTTTCTAAATACGCTCAAGCTTATAAGCTTAATTCTTCGCAAGGTATCGAAGTAGCCACAAAACTTATACATTTTTTTTCGCACCATCGTATTCCAGATCAAATAATCTCAGACAATGGACCAGAATTCCGAAACTCTATAATACAAGAGCTATTAACCGTTCACAAAATAAAAATCCACTTCATAAGTTCCCAACATCCAGAATCAAACGGTTTAATTGAAAGATTCCATTCCACTCTTATTGAACATATTAGACTTTTAAACAATCAAAGAGAATACAAAAATGAACCTATTGACAACAAAGTATCTTACGCAATTTTAGCCTATAATAACACTATACATTCTATTACAAAACTAAAACCGTGCGAAATTATAAACGGCCACTTAGACACAGACTCTCCCTTTAATTTAGAATTAGACAAACAACTCATAAATAATTTTATCTCGACTCATCGTGAAAAAATGAAATTAATTTACGATAAAATTCACTTATCTAATATAAAAAGGCCTAGGAAACAAACTTATAAGTTTCGAAATATTTCAGGTTCCTCACCATCGGACAAGGGACAGAAATAAAGAACATAACACAAAACCTGGGCATTTTGCCAATAAACCTGGGGCCTGCCAGACTTCAAAGGACAGAACACACTTTTTTACACTACTATAACTTAGAACCTTTATACTTACAATTTAACAATCTTAATACACAATTTAACGATCTTAAGCTTATTTTTAGTAACAATTCACTTATAAATACCGACCTTAGTCATTATTATAGTATTGCTAACTACAGTCAAAAACTAATTTATGAAAAAATTGAAAATATTAGAATTCACCATAATAATCGTACGAAAAGAGGATTAATTAATGGGCTAGGATCCCTAATAAAAGGGGTAACAGGTAATTTAGACGCTAACGACGGTGAAAAAATTAATAAAATTCTTAATCACTTAGAATATAATGAAAAAAGCATTGAGAATCAGTTAAAAATGCAGTATTCCCTTAATTATGCAATGATCAATAACTTCAACGAAACTATAAAAAATATACAACACAATGAATACGTTTTAACCTCTAGAATATATCAACTAAATCATATTTTTAAAGACAGTGCTACCCGCCAAGATTTACTCTTTGCTAAAGATCTGTTTAATCAACTTATTATATTATATAACGCAATCTTAAATACTCTCCAGGATGTTGAAAATTCTATTACTTTTTGTAAATTAAATATTTTACATCCTAGCATAATAAAATCAAAAGATCTGTTTTACGAGCTACAAAAAATTCAAAAATATTACAATAACCAACTACCATTTGAATTAAAATTCGACAACATTCTTGATTTTGAGAATATTTTAAGAATTAACTGCAAAATTGACTATAACAAAATTTCTTACTTTCTCTCGCTACCGATTGACTTTGAAACAAATTTTAACCTATTTCAATTTCTATCTATACCTACTGTGCATGAATCAGAATTTGTAACTGTTGTTCCTAATGTAAAATACCTTTTAGAATCACAAACTGATAATCTTATTAAACCTCTAAGCGACATATGTACACATAGCAAACAGTACCACTGTCCAAATTCTCTGCAAACTACAGGCAACGTAACGTGCGAAAAGGAAGTTATTTTAAACGAAAACGTAGAGAAATGCACATTTATAAAACTAAAAATTCCAGAGAACCACATAGAAATTATTCCAGAATTGAACCAATATTTAGCAGTTTTTCCAACCCCAGAAAAGATGCAAATACACTGTGAAACTCAAATAGAAACAAAAGAACTAAAAGGAATATTCCTTATAAAAAGAAGTTCTTGCAAACTCATATTTAGAAAACAAGAACTCCCTTTCCAAGAAACTAGTTTTGGAAGTCCAATGATAATAAACACACCTAACCTCAAATTTGGAAGAACAAATAAGCCCAAATTTGAAATAGAGTTGAGAAAACTAAATTTTGAGATACCTCACTTTAGTCCAGTTAACCCTATCTATGAGAACAATGTACAAGAGCTGTATACGCCGAGCATATGGACCATTACTCTGTACATAGTTTTAATAAGTATCATCATTGGCTATTGTATAATAAAACGCAAGAATATCAAGAGTATTATAGCAGCCAAAGTGGAAACTAAAAAGACAGAGCCATCTCCCGAAGAAATTGAGCTGAATCTTCCTGGTGATGCCTCATTCTAAGAGGGGAGGAGTTATGGGTCCAATGACACATAAACAATTCAACAATCATGGGTTCCTGCTATACCTGAGCAACGACCGCCAAGTTACCCCGTCAGCAAGCCTGCTGACCTACATTAATAATTACAATCAATTGCATAGTAATTATTTTTTTGTACGACATTCAGTCTTGAATTAATTCTTTACTTTGTAACTTGTATTTTTGGAAATAAAATTAATTTTTTAAAAACCCTTTTTCAATAGTTAAATACTTAACTTATACATAAATACATATGTAACAAATTATTATTATATTGTACCTAACATAGATACTACATAGTGTGTATTCATACAATAATCTAACTTAAGATACTTAACTAATCTTTTATAGCAAAATTTTTTGTTTCTCAAGGAAAAGGAATTATTATTGATTCCGGATCCTTTTCTCTTAAATACAATATTAAAGATAGGAACCTGGGAAATGGTTAATTTATGATAAAATTCCTTTAGCGCCGCACTGCCCATCCTTGTCAATTCTATTTATATATGGATTACCATATTTATGAATTCATTCATCTGTTACACTTTTTTAAACAGATTAGACGTCCAAGTTCGTTCAACTTTGTCTAACTGTTTATTTTTACCAATTTTTATTCTTTAGTTGATCGGAAATCTAGTGGGCCCTGTACAAAGAGTAACATTTTTAAATATTATCATTGTAAGAAAATGATAGAACTAGTTGCTTTAAATTTTATTAAACAGAACAGCTGTTTTCTTTTCTCGCTTAGATATTTGCTGTTTTCTTTACACTAAAGTGACTAAATGAATGGGCTATTCGGGTTAACTGAACGGATAAAATTTCATATCCATCCTAGTTAGGATATGAAAGTTATGAAACTAAGCAATCACAGTGAAAGATTGGAGGAAAACTTGAGAAATATTATAAAGAAGCTAAATTTATGCCTTGTAAGTTTTACGCGTCGTTTTACAACACTTAGCAAAAGTGAGGTTAAGAATATGCCTTAAAAAGATGCAAATCGGTCAGATCAAATTTGTTATTTTTTTATTTGAATCAAAACATTTATCCCAGATTATATGCAGACACCAATTAATTTTTATAAGGCGTATACGAAATGGTGCAAAAATTAAAGATATATAACCAAATTATATTTTTAATTGAATTATTGTTAAGTATTATTCCAAAAGCTTTTAATTTCCACTATTTCTGGGCAATTGCTGTAAGATTTAATGCATACAATTTATATACAAAATGAACGTTTGTACTTCCTTTTCTGGTTTTTTGCTATGTAAATATTTTTCCACCGCGATTTTTCCATTATTTTCAACGGGGCTCCAACATCAATCGACCTTAAAACTTTTTATTATACGCAACAAAAATAGAAAAATAAATTGTAAATATTTTTTAAACGGTAAAAAATGAAGATAAGAAGGTACATAAAACAATATCAAATATACAAAATTACAAGATTTCTATTTCTCTTTCCACTACTGTAGGTAGCGAATGGTAAAAGCTGAGAGTGGACATGGACAATCCACTTGAGTACTATACAATATACTCGAGTAGTATATTTTTTCTACGACCTACCTACCTTAATTGTTATCTAAAAGTCTACGCGAACAGATGCAGCGAGAGTAATGTGAGATCAGTATGTATTACCATCGTGACTACAACACCTGTCCTGTTCAGTGCGTAGACTTATAACTTGTGAGCAAGATGATGAAAAAACAATTGAAGAGAAATGTATTTTCTTGGATAATCCAAGGATCCAGTGGCGCAAATTACACCCCCGCACCGCAGCAGGGTGGCCCAGCCATCTAGAGGGCAGAAGAAAACCCGACACCATCCACAATATTTATTTTAAACGATTTTATTTTTAGCTTTTTACTACGTATTTAGGGGAAAAATGATTTCATTTAATGAAATATCAATCAATATTGACAAACATTTGAACTAAAATGATGAAAAAAATGATTTTATTAACTCATCCATTCCTGATTTCTTCATGTACTATTGTGCCGATAAAAAACTGGGACAAGAGATTTACAAAAACAATGTAAGAAATACATATCCCCTAGACTATAAAAGGTGTCTAGAGCTAAAAAGGAAAAACATTCAAAATTTAAAAAGTAACCTAGGTTACATAATGGAATGTTTTGTATTTTTCGATACGGGGTGGTTAAATTTGAGAGACATCATATAATATGGATAAAGTAAATTTATTAGATTTTTTTAAAGTCAAATATTTTATAAATTATTATATTTACCATTACCACAAAATAATAAATAAAGCTAATACAGGTAATAAAATGCATTTAATAAAAAGAAAAAAATTGCGAACACAAAGTTTGTCAAAACAACACAAAATTAATATTTGGTCATAGAACCATTTCTGTTTATTACTTTTTGGAGCCTTTGTGGCATACTTAAAACTAAGTTTCTATATAATTCGACAGTTATTTCATCCCAAGCTTGATTTATCCTATGACGTAATTCATCCCTGTTTCTAGGTTGAAAATCATGTTTATACATAGATTTGACCATGGCACCCCAAATGTTTTCTATCGGGTTCAAATCGGGACTCTTCGAAGCCCAGGGAAGAACTGCTATGTTATTTTCTTGGAGAAAATTTTGTACAATGCGCGCTGTGTGTATTGGAGCATTATCATGCTGAAATGTGTAATTTTGACCGTATACAGCGTTTACCGATGGTATCATTACTTCGTTTAGTATATTAACGTATACTGCTGCAGTTAGTCTTTCTTCGACGATTTGGCAAAGTCCTGGTCCTCTAGCGCTAATCCAGCCCCAAACATTTATGGAGAAACGCCCACTTTGGTTGGTTTTGTGGGTGTATCTCTCATCATACCGCATGCCGGAAGGCCTATACACCCGAATTCTCCCATTATTGCATGACTGAAAAGTTTTCTCGTCAGAAAATATAACTGTTTCCCATAAATTTATTTGATTAATATATTCATGTGCAAATTCTAACCTGCCCTGTTTATTTATTTCCGTTAAAAATTTTTTATTGGCAGCACAACGGCTTCGTATATCGGAATTTCGAACCCTGTCTCTAGCGGTATTTGCAGAACCTGAAAAATTCGTCTCTTCTTTTGCCTTGATTGCAGTTTCGAAGGGATGATCCCTTAGATAATTAACCAGTCTTCTATCATGATCATCAGTAGAAATTTTAGGGGGACCAGAACCTGCATTCCTAATAATACTCCCATGTCTTGCTATTTTTTGTTTTGCCAATAGCACGGTATTCTTGCTTACTCCCAGTTCATCTGCAATATCCCTAATAGCAACACTATCTCGCAACCGACTATAAATAATTGCCTTTTGCTGGGGGGTTAATTGTGGCATATTTACAAATAATATATGATTGTATGTTTGACGAGTCAATCATAAAGTGACAATCTTTATTGACATGCAAATTTTCATGACATTTTACTGGTACCAGGCTTGATGTAAAATTATTCTTAATAGTCTAGGAGAAAATAGAAAAATTTCCTGTCCCAGTTTTTTATCGGCGCGATGGTACTTGTTGATTAAATTTTGACCAAGAAAAAATAGGAATACAGACATAACACTTCATAAACACAAGGAGAAATCTGTATTTGTATTTTTACTGATTTTTCATTAATATTAAATACATTACAATCTGTTAAACTAGATTTTGAAATCACCACAAAAACATTAAAGAGAGTGCCAGTCTTTCGACTAGGAAATGGAAAATCACTCCAGAATTCTAGAAAAAGAGCCAAAAAAGTTAAAAGATTTTTTGAGGAACTTAGTACTGATGAACGACTGCACAATACTGAACGACTATTTGAGGTTGATGTATACAAGGCCAGTATTAATATAATTGAAAATCAATTAAAGAATAGTAATGAGAGCATGCATTGCACAATGCACATACGAAAAGTTTACTTGTCTTTCACCAAAAAAAAATTTACAACTGCTGCTGATAGTGAACTCTATGATAATGCCAGTACTTTTTAACAAAGAAATAGTAATGACTTATCCTCTCAATTTTCAGCTCAAATCATGCAGCTTAAAGCAGTATTTTTGCAAGACTTACGTGAGTTGACTTCAATAAGACTTATTCACTTAGTGAACTCCGTAATTTTTATAAGTGTGCAGCTTCAAGTTCACCGGATGTATGTAATGCCATCATAGAATAATTTTTAAGTGGTGCAAACGCCATTTTACTGTTTATGACTTTACCACTTACTGTGCCAACGACTAAAATGTCGTTTTCAAAACTGAAACTAATTAAAAACTATTTACGTAGGACAATGGGGGAAGAGAGACTTTCAAAGTTCTCTCTTATAAGTATTGAGCAGGAAGAAACAAGAAAGTTAGAGTTAGAGAATTAAAAATGCTATACGGCATTTGCAATTATTTTTAATACCTTAGGTACAATTAAACTTTTGGTTGAATGATAAATTTGTGATATTGATATAATATCATATGGTTAAAGGGTAAGAATAATTTATACAAAATGAACACTATTTTATAAAATTAAATAATAACATCCCCCCTTTGGGATTACTTCATTATTACGCTATGCGTGCGCAAACAGAGGGCTCCAAACTACATCTAGCGCGGGGGGGGGGGGGGGGCTTTTGCCTTACGCCACTGCAAGATTCAAATTACACTGCAACATATTTGTCGATTTCGACTATATTATATATTTACAGACATTACTTTGAAGACATCAGGTTTATATCTATCTCTTTAACATTGAGTATTTTACATAAAAACAAACAGAAAGGGATATATATATATATTTGTTATTAAAAAATTAATAATGATATTTTCTGTATCATAGCCAATTTGATGTCTTGGTATAATGCAATGTATTCTTAGTTGCCTGGAATAATAATGCCACACGATAAGCAAAATAGCTGTAAAATTCCTTTTAAAATATTAAAAACTGCTTTTGTGCAATAATATAACTTTGAACATTCGCTATGGTATTTTTTTCCAAATAATATTTACATTCTAGAACTCATATGAAAGCATAGCAGCAAAGCTTTAAACATGATAAGAAGAGAAGTGGCAATACCTCCTACAAAATCTATAAAAACAAAACAACGACATAAAATAACCTCAAAAGTTTCATTTTATTTCTTTCTACAAATCTTATAATTTTGTCTGTTTTATCCGGTATTATGTATTTTTCTACATTAAAGAAATATTTACCATTTTTCTATTTCTGTTGGTCATTTGGGGCTGGGGCCCCGTTAAAAATATCAGGAAATAGTTGAAAAATCGTTGTGAAAAATTATTTATATATCAAAAACTAACAAAAGCAAGTGCAACTTTCATTTTGATAAAGTATTAACTATATAATTATTATAAAAATTAGTGTCTTATGCATGTGGATTGTTTTGATTCAAATAATAAATAACAAATATATGACAAATTTGCATATTCTTAAAATATAACTTCACTTTTGCTTAAATGTCATACAATGACAAAGTTATAACGATCTGACCACTCTAATTTGTTAGTTTCATATCCTAACTAGTATGGATATGACTCCGTTCAGGGGGTATAACCTATTTATTCAGTCACTTGGTTATATAGAAAACAGACATGAGACAATATCCATGTGGGAGTAGAAAAAAGGTATTCATATACGTTTTTTGTCATGTAATAGATATTTAATTTAGGGCTTTCAATAATTCCTAACTTAAAGATGACCTATTTATATTAGCATAATTACTAAATTATGCTAATATAAGAGATAATGCCACTAGGCATTATCTCGAAAATGAAAGGTCGGACCAAAGTAAATATAAGAAATGCGTCTTTTAATAATATGTTTAAACTAAGTGTAGTTTGCTGTTTGGACATTTATTCAGTTACCACGGCCTGTAAAATAATAGAACATCACATTGTACAAGTGAATAAAATCAAGAACTTTAAAATTAACTTAATTGTTGTATTTTTTGCTGATGATAATTACTGGACTACAAAATATACTTATATGTCTGGAAAAGTTGAAAAAGAATTTTGCAAAAGTACAAACTCTGTTTAAGGATCCCGCTATCGATAACCAAAATTCACTACTTATATTTGATTATACATATATAAAAACTTACGTAAGCTTCCTTGATATATACCTGGGAACAAGCTATTTTTAAGTTTTATTATAAACGAAGGCCTGTTGGTCCCCTGGAATTCGTGTTCCAGTTTGAGAATTAATTTTAAATTTTGTTTACTTTGTATGATTAATCGCCGTTTTGTAGACTATTTAAAACATAACAGATTTCCTCTCCAATGTATATTCTTTTATTTTGCAATAGTAACTGTTGTTATAATTCACTAGCCTTAAATATAAATGAACCGCAGATGAGTGTGCTGTTGTGTCCAAGATCCACATCCTTTGGATGCAGTTTGTTCAAGATTAGGATTTTTTGAGAACATTAATCTTTAAAGTTTTGGGGCAGAGCAGCGTTTTATTTACTTCTGATATACAAAGATCCAAGACAACTGTTCCCCGGGTAAAATACTATGCCAGGCATTGAAATTTTTGAGTCTTGGCATTTCGAAGAAGGGTGAGTCACGAAAATAATTTTTTCGAGTATCAAATTATAATAAGGTAAGGGAGCCAAATATTGCCACCTAAACGTTTAGTTGTGAATAAATCCTATACTTTTATTGATAAACAAATACAAATTTGGGTACGAGTAAAGAAATGCATTTTATATCATATATTTTATTCACCTCAAAAAACTGAATAGAAATGAAGATATTGTACGTGTTTGTAAAAGTTGAGAATTGCAATATTAGGATAACAGCTCTCCCTATTATTGCCACCCTATGTCAATATTAGGAACTATTGAACAACATATGGAACTAACAAAATGTTCTGAGAAAATATAACTCAAGAACATAGAGGACAGATGAACTTTTCTTTATCATCCTTAGTTAGGCCTACACAGGACTCGTGAACATATCAACAGCAAACTATGCACAAGCGCATCTTCTTTAGTGCAGGTGTCACAAACGAAGCAAAACCACTATTCTTTCTCCGATTCTTTTGTTGTACTGCTCGTTGCTTTTCTGTAAACATTGCGTGACTTCAACTTTGGTTTTGATGGGAACAAATCTTTGGTAACTTGCTGAGCTTTACTGTTTAAAGCTGGGTTCCTAGTTACATGGCAATATTAGGAACAAATAACGTACATAAAAAAAAATCCTTAACCTAGAAACCAAGTTGAAATAATTCATGCAATTCATAAAACAAGAACCACTGGAGTGTACTTACCTGTACTTAATAACAAAAATCCTGAAAAGTTTAGTTTAGATTGCGTAGGGTCAACGTGAAAAGTAAATTTGCTTATAACGCGGACAAGAAAAACAAATGGCGTGCATAGACTAAAACCGTTGAATAAAAAACAAAACGCTGACAAATCAAAGTACCTGCTACTGCTGCCACCTACTTGCAGCATCGCTACTAGCTGTGTAACAAGGGGTGACCATATTAGGAACAATGGCAATATTTAGCGCACCTACCTTAGTACGCAAAAGTTGCATATTTGTATGCTAATTATTGAAAGAATACTAAAAAAAAATTATGCGTTACTTACATCTTCAGGTCACGCAAAGGGCTTAACGTTTGAAAAAATTAGGTAAAACATCAAATTTTATATTTACGCTAAAAAAATACAGGTACATTTTTTGGCTTCTAATTGCATCCAAGAACTTTATTTTAGTTGTCTGATGACAGAAAAATTGGACTGGAATGTAAGCTGTCACCGTCCATTTAGGAAAGCTTAACAGCCGAAACTATTTCTTTGTTTCTGGCAGACAAAACTCTGCTTTATTTCTATTTTATAAGTTTTCCATATTACACTCAAGCTCTGGAAAGATGCGTGAAGTTTGTCACGGAGTCTGCAGCTAAATTATGTAAAAAAGAAACAAACTAATGGCTACATTAGAGCAAAATTGTTCTCAAGATCAACAATTTACCACACTTTAATTGGTTGGATGGTTGGAAAGGATGTGGATGGAACTCGAATAGCAGTCACCTCCTCGTGGCGAGTTCTAGGTAATTTTATAGAAAAATGTGAAATTGGCGCAGAGCTGCAAAGTAAGGTAATAATTAAAATACCTTTTGCGTGAATTCAAATAATTGCGCATGATTTTTAAATATATTTTTTTTATCCTCAAACAACTAAAACAAAGTTCTTGGATGCAATTAAAAGCCAAAAAATGTACCTGTTGTATTTTTTGAGAGTAAATATAAAATTTGATGTTTACCTAATTTATTCAAACTTTTGGCCCTTTGCGGGACCTGAAGATTTAACGCAATTTTTTTTTAGTATTTTTTCAATAATTAACATACAAATATACAACTTTTGCTTACTATTAGAATTTGATTCTCGAAAAAATGATTTTTTTGACCCACCCTAATGTTTATATTTCCTCAGTGATATTTTTACATTATTAGCACATCGTCTCTTTAGGTATGTCTAATTAGACGATGGTAATACTAAGAAATAAAGGTGGTTACATCCCTTGCTTTTTTATTTGTTAAATTTGGCCTTAAGTATCTACTATACTTGAAAAATATAGGTCACATTTTTATGTGACCTATGACATGACTATGCTTTGGACAGATGTTCCAAGGGGTCCTATCAAAACTGGTTTATGTCCATCGTCGTGACGTTTATTGTTTTTTAGTTTAGCAAACTACAGGGTGGGTCAGGTTTATGTCAAAAAGCCCCTTTAGAAATCATAGGTGGGTAGGTTAAAAACTACCAGGTTCCTTTAAAAAGTATTATAATACTTATAAAACGTCTTATTCAGTGTACGCGGAAAAGTCTGCACCATATGGAAAAACATTTATTCGTGAAGTTAAAAAAAAAATAATTTTCTCGTTTCTTTTTGCTTGGTTAGAAACCAAAAAATAGTCTAGAACATTTGACATATTGCATTTGCTTCAATCCTTAAGTGTCATTTAAAATTCTTAAACCCCGGAAAATGACATTATTTTTACAAATATCAACAAATCTCATAGAAAAAAGTTATTTGCATTTACATGGATATTCTAAATACAATGTTTGGTACAAAATTTTATTTTATTTATATTTTGCCTAATAAAAACCCTATGTATTTTTCAGTGTATGTGTTTCTCTCGAATTTTAGTTAAAAATGTAAAATATTATTAAATTATATTAAAAAATACATTTATTAAGCGAATTAAAATAGGGTATATTTAAAAAAATAAAAGATGAATGATAGAAGAGTTTTGGACTTGCATTGTCTTTATTTGCTTTAGATCACAACGTTTCAACTGATATATCCAGTCTTCTTCAGGTGAATACTATATACACTAAATACTATACACTAAAATAAAAGATGTTGGTGAGGAAACTGGAGGTCATTCTTGGACTATTTTCGTATACTAAAAATGTATATTCCTTAGTTATAAAATGAGCGAAAAGGCAAAAATATCACTTATTTTAAGTTATGTACCTAAAATTCCCTTTTTCACCAACATTTTCCAAAAAAATTTCAAAAGTCTCAAAATGTTAAGATTTAATTAATATTTTAGGCTTTCTACAATATAAATAATTGAATAAATGTCAGTTTTGTGTAAATTCTTTATTGAATTGTTTAAAAATAATAACAAGTAAATGAAATATTAGAAAATGTTTTCGGTTTTTATTTAAAATTCGAGAAAAATATACACTTTAAAAAATATGTAGTAGAAAAGAAATATATTTAAAAAAAATTTGCACCAAACTTTGGATTTAGAATATCTATATAAATGCAAATAACTTTTTCTCATGACATTTGTTGGCAATTGGACAAAAAAAGTCATTTTCTAAAGTTTGAAAATTTTTAATTTAATATTACTTTTCATAATTGATTTCTACTTTACCAACGGTGGTCAATTAAATATGTTTATTATTATTACTATTAAATATACCACACTATATTTTTTGCGTCGCTTGTAATTGACCTTCCAGTGTGTGAGAAGATTACTTGTTTTAAACAAACCTGTTTGTATCTTTCCTCGCAATAATACTTTAAAAATACCACAATAGAATTAAAACTTTGTGACCTACCTCGTAAAACTATTACGTCACCTTTTTACGCAAAACTACCTCCTGTGAACCATACTTTCCGCATCGCGCCGTTACAGTGCAGAATGGGGGTCAATGTTCGTCCTCTAACGCTGCCGTGCCTACTCAACCCTCTATACCGTTACCAGACCGGAATAAAGGGTTACAATACAAAGTTTAAAAAAATCAGCGAAATTGATTGATTGTTTAAAGCTCCGATCTGAGAGCTTCAAGAATTCTGATATATCAGCAGGTATTTTACCAACACTATTGATACAACTGGATCTTTAGTACATTTGTTATTGATATTTGATAAAACTATGATGATGTCCGATATCGACTGATCGAAGAGCTCAGTATTTTCTGTACAAAATCAATTAAAATAGCTCAACTGCCGTCAAAGTTCGCGGAATATTTCTTTTTGTATCTGGAATGTTGACCTGCCCTAATGTAGTATCCAAATCCCCGATGTTATCGATTGTCAAAGGGCACAGCTCTTCTCTACGACACTAAATATACCCAATTCCATTATAATGGCTTTCATCATGAGATTCTTATCGTCTGATGAATTTCTCAGCTCAATTTGGTCTTTCGTCAAAATCATAGACTTTTTACGTTGATAGACTTCTCCATTTCGCTTCAAAAAACCAAGTTTAAAATATTTGCTAATATTTATATACTGCAGTAAAATATTAACATGACTTTAATCATTTATTATAAGACCAAAGAGATAAAGACTTTCATACCTTAGATTTCTGTTCGAAATATGAAAGAACTATATTTTCATTGTATTTTCGAGAAATGCCTTTCAAATCGCACCACCGCAGAAATTTTCCTTGAGTAATTCCGTACTATTCCTTGGACTTTTTCGGCGACACCTCAAAGGTAGCTTTACTAGCTGCTTTATTTATTTTCGAATTTAAATCGTTTTCTTCAAGATTATCCATCGAAAATCGCACAAATCAAAAACGAACGCTTTCTACGAGTTATTGACAGCGATGTAGAAAAAAATTGTTTTATAAATTAGGAAAATGTGAAATGTAAAAAATTTAGTTTACAATAATGTTTTTATCAGTAAGAAACTGTTTTTTTTTTAAATTTTTTCAATTAAAACAAAAAGATGAATTTAAATTTGTACGAAAATCAAAATCAATATTGGGCCGGGGTATTATGTGGTATGTCCTAGATCAGTGATTCTCAAACTGTGTTCCGCGGAACTCCAATGTTCCGCAAAGAGGCAACAAAATCCCTCTAAACGCTATTTCAAACGTGATTTTCTCGGAATCCACAAAAACAGTTTTGTAAAAACCTTTTTCATATTCAGCGGCAATTAAAATTATTTCCAGCGAATCGAGAATCTGGTTTCAGGTATCAGCCAGTGCGAAGATTTTACGGCCTGAAAAATCAATTAGCGGGATTTTGTTGGCTTGCAAAATGTCAATACTAAAAAATAACTCGACAAAATTCAGGCCAAGTTACATTAAATCTATCTAAATTCAAGCTAGGGGGTTAGCCCCTTCCAATTACGTGCATGCTGCACACTAAAAACTCTGAATGAAATGTTAAGATTCGGTTTAACAAATTTGGAACGATTTTAGCCTCGGCATCTCATCGCTTAGGAATGTATTTCAAGGTGCAGAATATTAGTTCCTGCTGAAAGACAAAGCTGCAATCAATGAAAACGCATGCACACGCCTGATAATGGCGGCTCTTCTCCGATTCATAAACATAAACTTAATGTTTCCGCGAATCAAGCCATATTTGTCGTCGACCAGGATAGAAGCTATATTTTTTTTCAACCTTGACTAGATACAATAAAAAAGTTTAATAATTCTCATATATAAACATAACATGCATAGTATGACCCTCTTTATTTTTACGCAATGACTAATGGATGCAGATTTACTGACGTCATCAATAGACACTACAGATAAGGCAATGTCGAGGACAGTAAGAAAATAAACTGCAGGATAGAACCTAGAATGATAAGATTGTAGGATTTTTATACCGAATAACTTCGGACAAATCTGAAAAAAAAATTTTACTTTAAAAAAACTTCTTTTTATAGCCGTTTTTTATCTTCTACAAAATGCCGTTATTAATTTCCAAAATTGACGTTTCGTTCTTTAGATACTACTGTCAAGTAAAACTACTTAAAAACGAATTTGGAATTTTTAATGCAGATTTAGGGAGTTCTAAGCTAACCAAGCTAAAGAAATTAAAGAAAGGTTTTGTAAATTTTACCTTTATCATATCATTAGACGAATTACTAAAAAATAAAACATAAGGCAAAATCGGAAAATGTCTTGAGTCTCCTTTAGGTCCACTAGATCGATCTCCTGGTAACTTTATTAATAAAATAATTTCCAAAGAAACCATTGTTGAGACAATCGTTTCCATAAAAGTTATCTGGCAGGTAAAGTTACCAGGAGATAGATCTAGCAGACCTTATAGTTTTAAAATGTTTAACCACCTAAAAATAAAATACAATTAAATAATCATTACAAGGAAACAATTAGGCCCTTTTCAAATTCAAACCCTACACGATCATTCAGACAGTTTGGATAAGAAAATAATATAAATACTGATCGTGATGGTCGGATTGATGTAAATTCGTAGGTATTACACAGAAGACTGATGCAAGAATGACGAAGGATTGATACATTCAGGACTGGTTCGAATTATCATGTAAGGTCTACAAATGGATCATTATTAAATTATTATACCTCTTTTTTCTAATTTAGGTTAATATCAAATCTATAACGATATCGTTTCAGAATCGTAATAAGCTTATTATGAAATCTTTTTTTATTTTTTAAAAATTACTAATATTGCTTGCTTGCTTTTTCGGCGTTTTTCCTCTTCGTTCGCTGCCAGGGCCATTCTCGTAGGTACCTACGTGGGTTCCGAATCACGATCCTCGGTCATGCGACACCCCTCAAGGGCTATCAGCTCTTGGTTTCTTGCCTGCATGACCTACCGATTGGGGAGTGTGTATCTTTTTCCCCACCCCACGAGATGTCCGATCTCATCCGGCCTTGTTGCCGGCGTGAATGGGGTGGGCTGGGGTTGTGATACCTTTTACACTCTTCCCTGCATTCTTAAATCCACTGAATTTCGGACATACTTTTTTTATTGTACGTATGCCCACTCCGGGAATCGAACCCGGGTCATCACGGTCGAATGCCAGTAACTCACCTCTGAGCCACTACCGTGAATTAGTATTATTATTAATCAAATGTGACGTCTGGCATGGCTTGTTGTGATCTTTCAATAAAATCTCCGAGAGAAGACTAAACATTTGGCACAGAGGAATGATAGGTAATACATGTTGTTTGATATTTGATAAAAATGCTATTTTTAGCCTCATTTATAAATTTATAAATGTCACCTTAATCTAAAATAAGATAATTTTTGGGCTTCTAGCTTTCAGATTTTCTTTATTAAAAAGGTTGAAGTCTTACATAATTTTCTATATCCATTTTCTGGTAAATATTAATACAAGCTCTTAGTTTTGACTATATTTCGAGTATATAAGGACCACAGGATCGACGAGTTTTTGGTATTGTCGTTCTCTTCAAGCTAGTAATACAATTTCAGTAAATTCAGTGTATTTTTCTTATACCGTCCGGAATTTCTCTAACTGAGGGTGAGTTAAACAATAATTTTGCTTTCTTGCTCCATATTTTTTAAAGGAAATATTAAAGAAAAATTAGACAACAAATATCTCGACATTGGCGGATACGGATAACAAATTTATTTGTTATCAAGGCTACTATGCTAGATAATTTAATAGTATTACCAATATAAAATTTGTATATTACAACATTTAAGAGGCGTATTTTACTTTTAAATATGTATGTATTTTTTTTATTCAAAAAAATGCAAAATAGAAATAATTGTATAATGGACATGTTTGTGTTTTGAAGCGATTAGAGCACTTCCCGTTAGAAAACTCGGCTCATTTCTAACATGGACGTGTGCTATAAAATGATGCTTTATAAAACGTGTACTTTAATACACCATTTAGGCACTTTATGTCGTACTTAAAATATGGTGCTACTTAAGCACCCTTGGCCATTCAAAATTGTATAGGTTGAATGTAAATAAAATGTCCCCCTCAGACCGCGGTTGTGGCTCAGAGGTAGAGCTACTGGCATTCGACAGTGGCGACTCGGATTCGATTCCCGAAGTGGGCATACGTACGATAAAAAAAGTATGTCCGAAATTTAGTGGATTTAAGAATGCAGGGAAGAGTGTAAAAGGTATCATCTCCCAACTCACCCCATTCACGCCGGTAACCAGGCCGGATGAGATCGGACATCTCGTAGGGTGCGGAAGAAGGTACACACTCCCCAATCGGTAGGTCATGTAATGGCAATAAACCAAGGGTTGATAGCCCTTGGGAGGTGTCGCATGACTGAGGACCGTGGTTTGGAACCCACGTTAAACTGTAGGTCCCCTCGGGAATGGCCCTGGCAGCGAACGAAAAGGAAAAAAGTCTAATTTGAAAGAAGGGCAGAACGACAAATGTCCCCCTCAATATTAAAGTCGATAGTTTTTAATAAATGACATTAACATCCAAAAATAACGTTGTTTTTATTTTTCTTCCTCACCATGTTCAATAAGTTTTTTCATTTGTACAAGTAATTTACACCTCAAAAAATTAACTAACGTTGAAAATAAAAGTAATAATGACAACACAAAATTGACCTTTACTCTGTAAAAAATAGAGAAAGCTGGCATGATATTATGTTGGTTGGTGAGAAAGTTTTGGGGGCTTAAATTTTAAGAATAATAATTATAATTGATGTATTAGCTTAACAATTTCTTTGTAATATGAATTACTGTTATTTTTTCTTTTACTTTCCATTAAGTATAATTAGGTGTTGTTAGTATTTTAGTAAGGAAGTCACGTCCAGGTATATTATTTGGGAAAGAAAATTTCCTGAGCAGATTTTTTGGAATATCTTTTTTTAAAAGTAAAAGTAAAAAGTAAAATGAGTTGGTTGTAGACTGTGTTCTGAAGAAAGGAAAAAGCGTTGTATTTCAGTGTAACTACTTAAGGCTATCATCAGGGCTTAAACCGAGTCAAACAGAGTTTTGAAATCATTGCTTTCAAAACTCTGTTTGACTAATGTTTAGACATAATTTATGTAGGACCACCAAAAACTTTTTAAGCATTGTTTTCAAAACTTTGTTTGACTAGGTTAAGCCCTGATGATGGCCTTAAGTAAATAGGGTCAAAAGCGCTTGGCGTCAGTTTTAATAAATAGCTACATTGAAATACAACGTTTTTTCCTTTCTTTTCCTATCTTTTTTTACTAATGTGCTTTAAGTTTTTGCCGACGTTGCGGTAGTTTGGTTTTTACACTTTCTACCTTTTTTAAGGCTACAAAAATAATGAAAGGACAACTAATATAATTTGTCTCTCGAAAGTTGGCATTAACAAAATTAGAATTAGAAAACTTATATTATTAACAAATAAAGTTTGTTTTATGAAAATATATTAACAACCAAAAAGTTATTCAAACTTATTTAGTTGTACAATAACAAAATCAACCAAAAAAATTTACATCGATAAAAAAAAGTGGTTTTAGAGGAAATTTAAAAACTTACCAATATGACTTATGCACGTATATCAGCAGAGACTGCCCAGGAAAGAGGACAAAATCCCCCTTCCCCTAAGACCGAAGCAAACCGGCAATTTCTTTAATTTTATAATCCTTAAAAATATTTAGCTCTTCTTAGTTACATGTTACATTTCCAATAAGTGATAATGTTAGAGGCCAGAAAAAAATATTACGGTAATACTACCGTCGTCTTGGGTAACGTTCCTTCACTACGGGTGATAGTCAGTTTTTGCCAGCCACCCAATAAACAATGTGGTAAAAACATGTTTTATAATTAGCGGCAAATATTGTTCTTTCTAGGCAACCGAAATTCAGGTTTCAGGAGTTAGTGGTTGCCGAGATATTAGCTCTTGAATATTCGAATAGCGCGGTTTTATTGGTTGGCAAAAACTGGCTATTATTTTCGGAAATATTACGGTAATATAACTAGTAATATTTTCGAAAACTCTTATGCTAAATTATTCGTTTTTTTTTAAATAGGAATGATCTAAAAATATTTGTTAAAAACTTATGTTTAGATATATTTGCCGATGTGCCCTTGTTAAGAGCATCCGACCAATATTTCTAAATTGCGTTCTCTTTGCCCAAAATCCAGGCCATGTTTAGCAATAAATTTTTAAATTTGGACTCATTGCCAATTCCAAGGAAAAATATTTTGAAATTTTCTCCTATTTTCCTAATGCGTGATATACAGGGTGTCCCGTAACTAATGGGCCGTAGAGTAACTGGAGTTACTAGACATCAAACTAAGCTCATTATGTCATATAAGTTTTTTCGGATTGTTACTCGTTCTAGAGCTACAGGGTGTTGAAAGTAAAAGTTTATTCTCGAAAATAAGCCATAATTTTAAAATGGTTTAATGAATCGAATTGAAAGTTGGCAATGTTATGTTTTTATGAGCAAGAAATAAAAATTTGTAGAAATTTTTAAGTTTCAAACTAGAGGGCGCTAGTTGCATACACTGGGCTTCATAAATCTATGATTTTTTTTCTTACCTGTGATATTAGGTGTTTTTCAATTATAGTTTCTTAAGGAAGGGCATTTTCTAAGTCGAAAAGTGTACTTGATTGATCTTAATATCTTTAACGGGTTTTGAGATATTTCCCTTTAAACATCCGAAAGCATAAAAAAACAGTAAATAATTAAATTAACAAAAAAATAAAGTGACAATCCGAAAAACTTATATGACATAATCGGCTTAGTTTGATGTCTAGTATCTCCAGTTACTCTATGGTCGGACACCCTGCATACACCGAGCGCGCAGCGCTTTGATTTGGATTTTTTCAGTTCTTCTGCCCGTTCTGCGTGTTTTTATTGGAGAGCGTATTTTGTTTAATTATTTTCTCAATAAATAATTGAGGAATTTAAAAAGTAAAAGCGTAAAAAATGTAATCTTTTCAAAATTAAAACTGAGTGAAAAAGCCCATTGTGCAAATTTTAATTTGGATCGTATTATGGGTTTACACTTTAATTTTTGTCAAAAGCGCTTCCGTGTCCTTAAATAAACAAAAATGTGTGAAAATACTTAGGTGCATAGGCCAGTATAAAAATATCCCTGAAAGAATCACAAATAGAAACTTTACGTAAGAGAGCTTTTGAACAAAATAAACAAGTTTTTTGTGTCATATGAGATGAAATATATACAATAAAAGAAAATCAAATTAGTTTTTGTAAAGAAAATAACGCGGAAACTTGAGCAGATTTTGAGAAAAAGTGTTTTGATTTTTTAACCGCACGTAGGGTCTAGCCGTTGCCTTCAGTCTTTCGAATTCGGCTTTTTACCTCTTCGTTTGCTGCCAGGGCCATTTTTAAGGGGACCTACAGCTTAACGTGGGTTCCGAACCACGATCCACAGTCATGCGATACCCCCCAAGGGCTATCAACCCTTCTTCCGCACCCCACGAGATGTCCGATCTCATCCGGCCTGGTTACCGGCGTGAAAGTGGTGGGTTGGGAGATGATACACTTCCCTACATTCTTTAACCTACTAAAATTCGGACATATTTTTTTTAATTGTGTGCATGCCCACTCCGAGGATTGAACTCGGAACGTCACGGTCTAATGCCAGTCACGAAAAAGATATAAGCCAATGAAAACCGTAAAAATAATTACTAAAGTTCATTTTATTAAAAAACATATTAAAAATTACAGAAGTAGAATTTCCTTTCGTTTCGTCAGATCCATCCCGAGACGCGTTTCGCCATATCATGGCTCATCAGTAGAGCTAGGATCCGACGAAAGAGAGGAGAACTTAAAGCTGCTTATGCAGCACTTGGTGGGACACACCGGTAAGATGTGGCACGGAGCGCCATCTGTGTCATTGTTAGACACTCTTGAGCATACCAGCACCTCTAACAAACTTATAGAAATAAGGAAAAAATGTTAAGAGGAAATCACATGTAAAGACATTCGTCCTAATTACAGGAGTCCCGCTAGGCAGCGCTAACTCGCATCGGTTTATTTAACCGAAAACAATAAGTACAGAAGAAGAATTTCTTATAGAATATTAAAAATTATTTCTTTTTAATAAAAATAAGTTTCTGACACTCAAATACCTCCAAATTTAAAAAGTTTTTAAAAATCCATTAATACACATGGCCAGGATTCAAGCCAAGAGAACGCAATATTTTTGGTCGAATTTAATACAGTAGACTTCCGATTATCTGAAATAATGTGGACCGGACCGATTTCTGATAATCGAAATTTCGGATAATGCGGAGATTGAGGAAAATCATTAACTATAGGAAAAGTCTGTCGATTTGATTAATTTCTTAGAAATTTCGGATAATGCGGAGGCGTAGCAAGAATCATTTCGGATAATCCGGTTCATGAGTCGTTTCGGATAATGCAGAGTTCGCATAATCGGGTTTCGGATAATCGGGAGTCTACTGTATATTAATAGATATAATTTCGCATGGAGCTGATGGTGACTTTGGAGAAGAATTTAGGAGTATTGGTAGAATGCTCCTTAATTAATTTTTACTCATAAATTATTGAGCTCCGCCACTGTGCTTAGTGCATTAGTTCAGTAATTCAAATTTTCATTAAAATGGATGCAATAATATTATGTATATTTAATTTGAAGGCCTGCGAGTTATTTTTAGCCAATAATATCGGGGCTAGACGAGCGTATACGTTTAAGCAAATACTGTGCTCTGTGCGTACCCGATTTTTTTCATTCATATCTACGAATAACAAGGATAATAATTTTGATAGTGCACTATTTAGTTAGATACAGTTCGAGGCGATAAAACTTTTGGATAAACTACAAAATGGTGCTGATAATGTATTGAAAATTATCTTGAAATTATGCTTCACGAGTTCTCCTGTATGAGTAAACATTAGTAAAATATTAAGCTAATCAGGGAGCAGGGGGGGGGGGAGGGTGCCCACTAGGGTAGTCCTTATTTATATATAACAAAAAAAAATATATTTTTTTTATGCTACCTTGTAGAATGATTCTCTACAATGAAAAAATAATGTCTCTAAATTTTCAGCTCTATTTTTTGAAATTAACCCGTGCCGCCTAGAGGAGAAAAACTTACATAACGATTTCATTATATTCGCATTGCGTATAAAATTAAACAACCGTAAAATGTTATTAATATTTTTACAATAAATAAGCTTACATAGGAGTGTTTACAATGAAGAAGTTAATGTTTGTTTTTTAAAATCAGGATTACGTTTTCTATAGTAGGTAACCACTTGTACAATAAACTGCTTTTGATCTTCTTTTGTGTCTAACTTGTACTTATATTCTTTTATTAGTTTCACTCCTCTCTCATTCTTCACTTTAATTTTATCAATTATATCTCGCTGATATGCCTTGTTTGTAATAAATTTCGATGGATCTTCATTCAGGGAAGAATTTATATTAATTCGAGAAAAAATGTTTTAGTATCTGAACATAATAATATGAACTATTCCAAATCCCTATTCATAATATCTTCTAGATCAAAATATTTTAAATTAACCTTTTAACATAAAACTCTTTCTTCGTCTGACTCATCCTTTATTTTTTCGTATACTTTGACCACCACAGCATCGAATAGAGAATAGACGATCTGTCAATTACTAAAGTGTTTAAATCCTCTCCTAAAGCCTCTGCTACAGCACAAATAATATGAACTATTGCCTATTGCTTACTTTGTATTTATCTAGAATAGATACCAGACGTTCAGTAATTACAGATTTATGACCTCGAGATCTACGTTCTTTTATAGCCATTTTCGGGTTTTCCAAATTCTGGTTCTTAAAAACCGTGTCTGGGAAGGAAACAGTATCGTCTAATAACATTCTCTTGTGCATCAAGAATTTCATCACTCGAACTGCTAGAAGTACTAGAATCAAACTCTATTTTCTTACCTAAAAATAATATAAAGAATTGATTTTGAAAAATTTTTTGTAAGGATTAAAAAAATACTGCACTCAATAAATAATTTTTTCTTGCCTAATTTATCTACTTCCTTAATTTTTCGTTTCTTAATAAGTTCCGTTTTTTCAGCTCGTTCAAGCAATAGTTTTTCCTTTTCTGCTTCATTTTTGTCTATCCCACACATACATATAGGTATCCAGGACGTCCTTTTGCCGCTGTTTAAAAAATTCTTTGCCTTCTCATTAAACTGAAGGCATTTGCTTGAGCGATGTCAAAAAGATCGTCAAGTTTTTCAACAAACATCTGCTTTTATGTTTATCAAAACATTTATTAGAATTTTTTTGAATACTTTGCCACTCTTCATATAACTTTTTAAACTTTGGAATACAATTTTTATCACTTTCCGGCTAACCGCGCACTATCTTGAAGTTTTTAAGTTTGACTTGTCGTAAAATTAAAGAATAATGTTGGGTTGCACAAAGAATTTTAATAATAATTATTTAACCGGCAAGTTTGACTGTGACAGACTCAACATTGACAGAAATAATTTTCTCACAATCATACTGGCCCGGTTACCTTTAATTGACTAATCACGCACCTTTGATGTGAGTATATAATGGCTGTCAAAGTCATTTATGTCACAGTCAAACTTGCCGGTTAAATAATTATTATTAAAATTCTTTGTGCAACCCGACATAATACTTTTAGAATCTGTCTATTTGACGGTAGTTTATTGCCAACAATTTGAGGAGAAAAGCTTCTGCATAACAATATGCATGCATTTTATATAGGAAATTGCATGTAAACAATTTTCGAAATCCTCGCCCTCGGCAGCACGCAACAACGTGAACGAAGGGATCTGAAATTTAGCACACTTAATTTTTTTATGGTAGAATGGTTTCAGATTGTAGCACACATGAAATTTAGACTTTCAAAATTAAGGACCACCCTAGTGTCCACTCATGTGCCCACCCAATTAATTGGGATAGGAATTAATTTACGTGTTATGTTCAGCGCTTTGGTACTTTTGATGGTGAGATAAGTTTTGGGAAGGAGATAAGTTTTTTTTAGAAGTCACTTCCGATCAAGGAGAACTATAGCTGATTATATGGCAATCCTAAAAATATCATTACATTTTTTCTTATGCCGCCACTGAAACTACCACGGGCGTCCATAACCCAGGGCCGGATTGGTAGTTTTTTTTAGCAAGCTCAGTCCAGATCGGCCTCTGAATTCCGACCCAACAAGTGAAAAATGGCCGAGAAAAGGAGATGAGGATAGAAATTGCCAGCAAAAAATTTAATTTCATCCTAAAATTCAGGGATGCGATACGATTATTAACATTTTTTTTACAGGATCTCCTAAAAATTATGGTCAGTAATTGGGCATTAAATCGATTGGGTCAAAACAAGGTTAGAACTTTATATAAAATTTTGTATTGTTCCCTCATTACCGAGCTACAGCCTCCTGAAAGTGGGACTCACTAAAAATTTTCGAAACCATCAAACAAAAAATGTAAAATTTCGGAATTTTGAATCATTATTTGTTAAATGTCTGCATATAAAAAGTAGCGTCAAAAAAAAGGGGCTAATGGAGGTATACATATACATATCATTGATTTTTTGACATTGATTTTTTTTATGTTGAGCTATAAAAGGTATTCTTAGTTAAATACAATTATTTTCTTTTTACCGTTTTCGAGATAAGTTTAAAAAGTGACTTTGCCAAAAGAAAACTTATTAAAAAAATAGCAATAGATTATTTATAATGAAAAGGTAAATTCTTTTTATTTATTGTAATTTGTTATTGTCGTTTTAATTACTAGTGCGCTTCTAAAAAAGTAAGTGCAGTGTATTCGCAGGTTGTTCATTTTAATAACCTTTTCGACCGTGCGTTAGTGAATTGGTCGTTTTTTATAGTAACCTTTTTTATGTGTAAAAATTCGACGAGTACATCGATGCTGAGAACGGCAGTCGCGTATTAAAAATAGTAGCGTGCTAATGTATTACTTGTTTTGGGCGTTTAATAAAGTAGTTGGTAGTGAAAAGATTTGTTTATATTACTCCCTTAGTTTGACTCCATGTTATCCCAAGAACATAGCAATAATAAATTATAACACTATTGGATTGGCAAACTCGAATCTGGGGTGCAAAATCTTCAATGCAACCAAGAGAAAAGGCACATATGGGCAAAACCTTCAGTTAAAAAGAGACACCTAACCACTCCTACGTTCCAACTGAAAGCGGGGATATGTGTGAATGGTGTGGCCGCTGGCCGAGTCGACGTATCGATTGCTCCCGTGTCTGCTTCGATCGCGTGTTGTAAGGAATGGGACGTGGGAGGTAGGGGATAGAGTGTTCTCTGTTTAACGTGTTAAACGCTACTAATAATCTCCGTCTGATGCGTTTGTATCGGCACCCTAGAATCGAGTTTGCCAATACTGTATTTATAAAAATAAACTATTGTTATTTTTTCTTCTGATACAAGGAAGTTTTCAAGGACCTCTTATAATTTTTAATTTAGTTTATCTTAAAAACGGTATATTAAATAGTATCTAACTAAATATACCGCTTTTTGTAATGTAAATTGCATTAAAAAAAAAGTTCGAAACTCAATGTTACAAATAAGGTATGTCTATTTTTACTCCACTTCCCTCTCCTTCTGCCGTTATTTTTTAAATGTCGAACTTTTTACGATAATGGATCGACTCAGAGCACAAGGTTTACCAAAATCTAATAGTTTTATCTTTGATGGTTTCGAAAATATTTAGTGAAAATCATCTTCAGAATTCTTCCTTCAGGAGGCTGTATCTTAAATTGTAGCTTAGTAATAGCTGTAACCAGTGGCGTATTTACGGGGAGGAGGGGGACCTCTCCATCAAGCCTCATAGAATGATTTAATAACGTGTACACAGCCATAGCTAATTTTCTATAATATTTAATAAGCTGTCTGGGGTGCAACTATGTTCGAAAACGAAAGCGATAGATTTCTAGCGACATCGCTATCGATAATTATGAATATTCATACTATGTTCAAGTGTCGATAAAAAAAACTCGGATATCATCGGTAAAATCGACTTTTTGTCAAAATTCGGTAGGGATTTTATACTTGCTATATTGGTGAAACTAATTTTTTTTTGTTATAACCTCAAATGTATTAAAAACTTAACAGCTAAAATTTTTTTAATTACGTTTGAGCTGGTTTTTAACATTTTTTGTATACTGTAAACATGAGACTGTTAGACTGTGTATCTTAGATTAGCTGTATACTGACCATCACGAGACGATATAGGGATTGGCAAAAAAACACCCAGATCGCATCATTCGCTTTTCTCCTTTCTTGGCTTATTGGCTTTATAATTTCTTTTCTCTCCTCCTTCCTCAGTAATATTTGATTAAAAACATTAATGGACAATATTATTCTCGTTCTAAACTTTTGCAGTTTAACAAGTGACTTACCGATTCAAATTATATCTATTTTTATCGCACTCACATAAGCGACTTGAAATCGACACCTATGGTATTCTCGAAAGAAATCGACTTAGGTGGCGCTTAAAATATCGCTTAGAAGCAAGCATTTTTTTGAACATAGTGCGTTCGGCGATAAATTCAAATTGACATCGCCCTGGAGGATGAACATAGTTGCACCCCTGGTCATTTTACCCTGCCTTTTATGACAACTTCTATTTCGTTACCTAAAAATTTCGAAAAATATTTTTTTTTAAATTCGAAGAAAAAATAGTGTTGGTCAAAAATCTATTTTTTATACATTATAAATAATAAAAAGTAACTCGTAAACAGTGTCGATAATTAATTAGACGCCGCGGTTTTTACCAAATTTATAAAAAAATACCGTTGTAAGTAATAATTAAAGAGTGGAAATTCCAAACGTTCTAAATGCATTGTTTTTTTTTAAAGAAAGTAAATAAAATATGAGGTACTTTCAGGTGGTTTAAAATATATTTTTCATGCTTTCTTAAATGTTTGCTACCACCTGAACTTCTGTATTTTTACAATAAATAAAACTGCATAACTGGTCGGTTACCAAATCAACTTTAATACTAAAAAATACTAATTATTGTATTTTAGGTGTTGTTGCCATTCTGCCCTTCTTTCAAATTAGGCTTTTTTCCTCTTCGTTGGCTCCCAGGGCCATTCCCGAGGGGTCCTACAGTTTAACGTGGGTTCCGAAACACGATCCTCAGTCATGCGACAACCCCCAAGGGTTATCAACCCTTGGTTTATTGCCATTGCATGACCTACCTATTGAGGAGTGTGTACCTTCTTCCGCACCCCACGAGATGTCCGATCTCATCCGGCCTGGTTACCGGCGTGAATGGGGTGGGTTGGGAGATGATACATTTTACATTCTTCCCTGCATTCTTAAATCCACTAAATTTCGGACATTCTTTTTTTATTGTACGTATGCCTACTCTGGGAATCGAACCCGGGTCGCCGCGGTCGAATGCCAGTAGCTCTACCTCTGAGCCACAACCGCGGTCTAGGTGTTGTTACCTAAGGTGCTTGCATTTACAAATCCAATACTTAACGATTTAAAAAAAAGAAACCTTCTATGGAAGATTTAATTGAACTATTTAAAAATCCACATCTCTAACATTGACACCAACTACAGTGAGGTGCGAAACCGTGTTTAAAGTTTTTTTGCCACTTAAAACAAATTTAGGGTAATTGGCGATAGCCCATTTATGAAAAAAAACTCAATTTTGACCCAACTAGCACTGGAACGTCTGGAAATTCCACTCTTTAAAAAATAAAAATAACAAAGATTGGAAAGGCGCTGATAAATAAATAAAATTATATTATCTTTCTTCTAAATTAATATTTCTACTTTAATATTTCGAAAAAAGGACTTTAAATAGATGAATAGACTCTGCCTTTACTAGGTGGAACTTCATAATATAAAATATGAAGAAAACACTAATAATGTGTTAAATTCCACTTTATTTTTAAAACACTATTAAAATAGTTGTTGACTCAACATGTTTCGCTACACAGTAGCTTTATCAAGAGTAATTGTGTGTATCTCTCCTCTTGATAAAGCTACTGTGTAGCGCGAAACATGTTGAGTCAACAACTGTTTTTTAATGGTGTTTTTGAAATAAAGTGGAAGTTAACACATTATTAGTATTTTCTTTATACTTTATAGGTTTGTTCAATTTTTTACTGAACCACTTGAGTGGATTGTCCATATTCCGCGATCGTAAGTTTTAGCGCTCCGCCTATATGAACATCATATTATCCCCTCTTATAATTATCAGATCAGTGTCACGGAACAAAAAAGTATTACGTTTTTAAACCAAACACCCTATATTTTTTAATTTATTATTATTATGGGAATCAAACAACGTAAATTTGCTCTAAGGGTTTCTATATCTAAAACGAGATGCTGGCATTTGAAAAATGACATTTTTTACACTTTAATCGGGCTACAGTTTATTTAAGGTACAACTGGGAGAAAGATCTCTTGCACATTTATTTTTTATTATTCATTTCTAATTAAACTGGTAAATTTGGAAAATAGGTTTTACGAAAAAAAAATTTTTCTTGTTGTTGAAGCTGCTTAAATCCTATTTGGTTACTGTAATATCTATTTGAGAAATTTGATTTTATATAGGGTGAATGATGATAAACAATATAAATAGTATACAGGGTGGCCCGCTCCCAATGCAGGACTCGATAGCATCTAAATTACTCAACTTTTTAATATTTTTCAAAATCAGAGTTATAAGGAGGTATTACATCTACAATTTAAAATTATTTTAAATTATACAGGGTGTCGCCAATAGTCAGGCCATATCCAACATATATTTTTCTACTCCCACATGGAAATTTGCTGTTTCCTTTACACTTAAGTGGCGGGTAAAATAGGATATTCCAGTTAACTGTGCGGCAAAATTTTATAACAATCCTAGATAAGTAATGAAACTGACCAATCACAGTGGTCAATTACAGAGAATCCATTGTTGTCCTTAAAAGTACTAACCAATCACAGTATATTATTTTTACTGAGGCTCCGCCTTCTTTTTCAAGACACTAATATAATTTAAATGTATATGGTACAATATGTTATTAATTTGTTCAATATAACAAAATCTATACGCATTTATAATAGATTTATCAATAATGCATCCTGCTGAATGTGCATAGAAAATTAATTTCATGTAGCATCATTATTCAGTTGGTTTTACGATAATTAACTAAACGCTTCAATAGTCGAGACGTTAGAACGTTTTACTATGGATCCAATGCTCGTGAGTTCGAGCCCGGCAACCTACAAACTTTTTTTTTACATTTTTTAGCATAAGGTCGTAGAAAAAATATACTGTTCAACTCGAGTGGATTGTCTATATCGCACTCGAAAGTTTGTTTACTTTCTCGTGTGATATATACATCATATCCACTCTTGTTGTACAAACTACTATTTTAATTCACTATAAAATTCCACGTATATTTTGTTTAAAATGTCAAATGTCTATGTTACTTTGATGGTTAAAATCTAAAATTTTTCAGACTTTGACGGGTTCTATATAGTATTGAAACGGCTCATCTTAGAGAAAAATAGTTTTCACCTTCCTTAATTTTTTATTCTCTATCTTAAAGTTATTTTGATTTTTCTGGGTTTATTAAAGACATTGATTTAGCACGTTCTTAACAAATCACACTGTACCCCATTAATCAAAAATAATAGTGCAATTCAGTTAATGGTTCTTAAAACAGCTTCAAAAATTGCAGATATTCTCTAATCTAAACAATTTCCTTGGAATTACTGTCTAGAAGATACCAATATTGGTCAATTAAATAGTTACCAGTGTTACCACTCACTATATATTTATAAATTTTTTGTTTCAGGTAAGTCTACAACACAACCTGATATTAAAAACAAACATTTACATCCTATTGGTAAGCATTTAAGCAGTATTTATAATAAAATTATACAATGTTTTATTAGTTCTTTATCGGTTACATAACATGCAGGGAATTTTTTCTTCCGATCTAAAAAATGCAATATAGGTACTATTTTATTCAATTATCCCATTTTCTTTTTCAAAACACGGAAACCAGGCAATATTTAACAAAGGCAACGAACGCCACTAACGTGTCCTAAATTTCAGTATACTACGTTACCGTGTGTGTGAGTTTTAGCAAACCATACGTTAATATTTAAAATTTTTAAAAATATGACTTTTCCGAACTAATAGAGATTTTTGGCTAATACGGTAATTGATTTGTTTAAAAATATATAAAACTACAAATTTAATTTTGAAAATCTATTCAATTTAATACGAAACAGCAAAAATTTAAATGATTCTATAGAAGGAAACCTCTATCGTAGTTAATATATTTACATTTCCTAATAAAAAAGCATTTAATTTTTTTGTTGACCGCAACGCGTAGGTGGAATTAATAGGAATCTCATACTTAAAATGTGCGTTGTTTCTTAAAAGAACTTGATAGTTTCCGGAGACAGCCATCTGGTGAGGGTTTAATTTAAGCAGATATTCTTTAATGTGTCATTTTAAATTTGATACACTTAAAAACAGATACCCTATACCGTATTGGCCAATTTGAATCTAGGGTGCGAAATCTGTAATACCACCAAGAGGGAACATTTCTGAAAGGGGAGATATGTGTGTGGTGTGGCCGACTGGCCTAGTCGACGTATCGATCGCTCCCGTGCCTGCTTCGACCACGTGTTCTAAAGGTAGTGGGAGGTAGGGGATAGCGTGTTCTTTGTTTAACGTGTTAAACGCTACTAATAATCTCTTTCTGATGCGTTTATATCGGCACCCTAGATTCGAGATTGCCAATACGGTATGTATGTCCACTGCTGGCTAGGAGTCCTCCATTTGCCTCCCTTATGGAGGAAGTTCATTGAATCGTAAGTCTATTTGAATATGACTAAGTATACCAATTCATTATACTGTTTGTATATGTTTGTTTTTCAAATGATATGCAAAAGCTGTGGTGTGTGATGTGGTTTGAAACGTATTTTGTGTAGAAATAATTACTGGTTTACTACATGATAACAGTACAATAAGCATTAAACTGGTACAAGTAAAAACATATGGCCCATCCTCAGCGCAGGATTTTATAGCATGTAAACTACTTAACTTTTTAATATTTTTAAAAAGTGGTTTAGGGGGGCATTAGTTCTACGATGTAAAATTATTTTAAATTATACATTATACAACATACATGGTGTCCCAAATAATCAAAGAATATCAAACATACTTTTTTTTAGTGGAACACCCTATATAATATATTATTTCTCTCTTTCAAAAAATTCTACGCTTATCTTGTATAAAAAGTCATAATATGTCTAAATTCAATTAATTTTGAGATATTGACATTTAAAATGTGGCATTTTCATACTTTGACAATCTGTAACATTGGAACGGTTCATCTTGGAGAAAAATGGTTTCCAACTCTCTGTCTTAGTTTTTTGTTCTCGGAAGTTACAACTTCCGGTTTAATATGTTAAACCGTTAAATAGCTTTTTGGTTTGATATGCTCCGACGATTTTGGACATCTTGTATCTTTTAAAATCATTTTAGATTGTAGAACTAATGTCTCCCTATACTATAACTATGTTTTTGAGTCATTTAGATACTATGAAATCCTGATGTGTTGAGAGTAGGTATACACCGATAAAACAAACACCCTTCGGATCCAACAACCTAAAATCGTTTTACAGAAGACTATACGTGATTTTGCAGTTGATAAACAATTGAAAGATAATATTGATGACAACAGGATTTTTTTCTAAACAATTGTTGCAGCTTCATTGTGGGATATAATCACGCTTTAGTGCACACATATTTTAAACAATAATTACTAACCAAACAACTATGTAACATCAATAACGTTGGCAGAAATTATTTATTCACATATGTCTTTAAATAAACTAGGAAAAGCTAACCAGGCCATTTTTAACGTTAAAAATCATTTCTGCCCATGTCAATTAGGTCACAATCAATTTTGTCTGGGTAATTGATGATTGTTTAAAATATCTATGCAAGCCAGTATAAGTGTAACAAACGAAATTGACAGAAATTATTTTATTATAATCAAAGCGATCCGGTTACTTTAAGAGTGAAGTCTAGTGATGCATTCGCCTTTTCATTTTTGGATCAATATTTCTTATCTTTTTCGCCTTGAGTAGCAATTACCTACAATTTTGAACAAAAGACATTTTTATTAAAGAATAAATAAAAGCAAAAAACGAAAATTTGTGAAATTTGTCCCTTTTTCTTTTTCTGTTTTTATTACTTTATAAATTCAAACTTGTTTAACTTTAAGTTGTAGGTAATTATGCTTTAAATGTCGGCCGATTTTTGGATAAAAGGAAAAAATACCGAAATATTGATCAAAAAACGAAATGGCGAATGCGTAACTAAACCGCACTCTTAAAGGTGTTTTATACTTGCTCTCTGCAGTGGCGGATATTAAGTTTGGGGAAGGGTGAGGGGGAGGGGGCACGCTACACGCTACTCTTGGGTCACCGTTACTAAATAAGATGTTATTGCTGGCCATTGATCACCGTCAGTGGGTTTACTGGTTGTCCATCTTTCAATATAAGATAAGTTATTTTTTAAACCACCAAAAACAAGATGTTGAAAAACTGGTGTTTTTATTTCGTTATTTTAACAATAAGTATAATGACGACTAATTTTATGCTATGGCCATGTAGATAGACTTGACCATTTTAGGTTCAATTTGTTTGGATTTTAATAAAAAAAATAATACATTAACTAGCATTTAATACTTAGTTTGCAAAAACCTTTTTACATTCTTTTGTTTTTCTTCAGTAAACATTCCAAAAATTAAAAGTATTTAATTTAAATCATTTATTAACATTTTTTTAAATCGCAACACACTCTGCTTAAGGCCAAAACATGTTTTTATTGATTTCTTTACGTTTATATAGTTTAGAGTGAACTAGATGGCATTTTTTTACCCCACTTGTTGCAGTACATACCTACAACTTTTCGTACCGTTAATACTGTCGTGCAAAAGCTTCCTAACCTCGGCTTTGGTAACTATACGACTAGAAATAATAGCTTCTATAATGGCGTCCGGATTGCAACATTTGTCCTAGATGCAGGTCATTGCTATGTAAGAGCAGCGTTCTCATTGAAAACGAAATGTAAGGTCGTATGGTGGGATTCTCTGCATTCCCCTGATCTGTGCACTAGGTTCAGGCTCGCAGCGGCTTTAGTTCCTGCTGGAGGGATAATTTAAGATTTGACCTATTTAGTATAGATCAAACATAGTCTAACTTAATATGATAGTATGATTTGTTACGAATCCTTAAGGGTCATTCATCACATTTGGGGATCTTTCCTTCGCGACGAAGTTTCAAATGTTTGTCTTGTAATAGCTTTTTAAGTTAGGGCTTTCATTGGAAGAAAATAAATCCTAATGAAGGTCAACATATGTTAGAATAATTTATTGTATGTATATTTCGAAAATAAAAGTTAAATATTAAAAACTGTTACTTGAGACACATAGTTTAATGATGTACCTTTTAATATCTATAAGGGGAAGTAAATCGTGTATCCGAATTTCAAAAATGGGGTTATTCTACATATGGTTACATAGGGATTTAGCATCAGCGGCGTATTTAGGCTTTTGGCGCCCAGGGACGTACAAGAATCTGCTGCTCCTGTTCGACATTTCTTACCCCTACTTACTACCTCTCTCTTATCGTAAGAAAAATATTAATTTTTAGAGCTACTATAATTTTGTAGTCAAAAAGTAATTCACTTACATTTAAATAAATAAAACACTTTTAATCATTTTACAAATGCTTAATTATGTTATATTAACGAACTTACAACTTATTGATTATGATATGATGACAAAAATATCTTTCTGCTAGAACTGGACTCGGAGAATTCATTTATTATATCGTCAAAGTTCGATTTTTTTTTAGACTTTAGGTTTAAAACAGTCACATCTTTCAAACGTGTTTGAGACATAGGTGATCTTATGTAGCTTTTTAACATTTTTAATACTGAAAATGATCGCTCCGCGGTGCAGTTTGATACAGGAATCGTTAAAAAAAGTTTTAGAGCCAAATCAACATGGGGATATATGTCCTCAAGCCCATTACATACTATGCAATAATTCATACTGAGTAAAAATATTTTTTGGGCGTTCTACTTCTTTTATATATAATTAGGAAGCCAAGAAAATGGGAACATTCTGTAACAAAATCTTCTGGAGGACAAAGATCTTTGTTATACAAAGTACACAGCCTTTTGCATTGATCCGCAAGGGTCGTTAAATCAGGTTCTTTTCCACTGAAAATAAAAAATCCAAACATTGAGTTTGGCTCATCATAAACAAGTTTTCTTTTCTCCATTTCGTTGGTTAATATGTCTAGTATAATATGCATAATCTGTGTTAATTCTAAAATTATCTCGTCCCATCAGTTTTATTTCTCCCTGCCTAGTTTCATCACAACAGAGTTTTTTTATCTTCTTCTTTTTTGCTTCGTATTAGACACTTTCGATTTTGCTAGAGCTGCATTTTCGTAAACTTCAGAATCTCTTATACCACGTATATACTGTGAAAGAGATCCATATACAAGTGCTACTGTTGACAAGTTGGTTTCAGATGATGCTCCCCCCCACCCCCTAAATCCGCCGCTGTTTAGCATAAAATATATTTGCTTATCTCCAATAATAGGCTACTAGTATCCACAGCAGCGGCGGCGCCAGGATTTTTGGGATGGGAGGGCACAAATGGGCCCGATGATTTTTGAGTGGGCACTACCCAAATCAAAAGTGACGTCTAAAAAAAAAAGGTCACTCATCAAAACTTTCCTAGCCAAGTCCCTCTTCCCCCGAGAAAATTCCATTACCAAACCAACCCATCCATTTTGGGGGGGCACCAGGGTGGGCACTCATGTTTCTAGCCCCCCCCCCTCCCCCCTGGCGCCGCCGCTGATCCACAGAGATTAAAGGTGTCCAACCCTTAAGCCGAGTTTTTTTCTCTTGAATAAATTATAATTAGTAAAAATTTAAATATTAGTATTTTTAATATTGTAGGTATTGGTTTCAATTTGAAATATTATTTTTATTAAAAAATCGTTTTGTTTCCGATAATTTTTTCTGATATATTCTTGAAAGTGTAGGAGGCAAAACATATTTATAATTAGCTGCTTTATGAATTGCAATAACAATAGCTGGTTTAACACATTGTGGAATTATCCCATTTTCAAAAGAAATATTTATTGCCTTGACTAAAGCGTTTAAAGCAGGAAGTTGTGAAAATATTGTAACAGATAAATTATCCCGTAGGTAAAAGTATAAAGAAATGAACACAATAGAAATCGTGCTTTCTTTAAGGAAGTAGAAAATAAAGCGCCACAAGACAACATTTTTAATAAAATACACAAAATGGGAATAAAATCAAAGCTCTTGTAGAACACATTGGCAGCTCTATGTAGTAAGTGATACATGAAGACAAAGAGAAAATCCAAAAATCCTTCACAAATATATTAATAATACCTCAACGCGTCTAAACGACCATCATCGGGACTTTTAAATATTTATAACAAATTTTCACGACACAACATTCGCTCAAATCTGAGAATCACACGCGAAACGCGTTGAGGTATTATTAATGTATATGCAATATTTTGCTTTGTTTTTATGAATAAAAATCTTCACCACGGAGACATCTACAATTAAATAAGTGATATACATTTATTAATATTTTTGGTCAGCCACGGAGGGCAAGCGCCTTCAAAAAATTGAAATTAAATAAAGAAAATTGTGGTTAAAATAAATAAGTAAAAAAGAATAATTCTTTATAAATAGCAATTATGTAGATAAAAAACGAAAATACTCTAAGAAAACTTATATTAAACCCAGCAGACAAGCACTTGTTCAAAATTAATTAAAAACACAAACGCAATAGAGAGGGGGGGGAGGGGATAACTTTCCTTCCTTCTGAATACGCCCTTAATTAACACAGAGGATCGTAAAATAACAAAAATATCTAACTTTGTAGAATATAGAGTATAAACAATTTGGTTTAATATTGAATTGCTCATTGTTCTGGTGGTAATGGGTTTAACCTAGTTAGAGGTTAAGCTAAAGTCGAGGCTGCAGCCGTGTATTCTACCAGCAGCAGCAGTCCATGTTGGGACACGTGTGAACGTATATTTACTCATTGTCGACGAACATTGCAGAACTACGTATATAGTTATTATTAAGGACAGAAAAAAAAAACATAATATTGATGGAACTTCTATGTCACTATATCAAAGGGCTGTATCATAAAATTGCGAAAATTGTAATAAAATTAGTGCCTAATTTTCTCGCTGCTAACGTAACCTATGGCTAGCATAGACTGGACCCTCTGCTCGCTATAAAATGTTTGAGAGCGTCACTTCTTTTCAAAATACATGATACAAAGATTACAAGATATATGATATTTAGAGGCTGTGACATAATCTTATTAGTAAGTAACCCAAAAAAAAGGTTATTTGCATTGTATTTCCATGGTTATGAATATCAATTTTCAAGTCCTAAAAAAAACCAAAATAATAGAGTTTTCGTTTTACTGCTCTCGGGCACTTTGAGACTGCTCTCCCAGTTCGGTTGTCAAAATCAAGTGATCCCACTCGGAGTAATTCGATTTACAAATCAGGTTACTCCGAACCCATTAGCGATAGTTTCTTTGTTCTGCAAATTTTTACGGAGTACATATAGAGGCTGCGCGTGTGTAATTACTACACTTTTTTTTAGACCGGCAATGGTGTTCCTTTGTAATGTCATGTTTTTTTTGGTTTTAATATTTTTAACATGAAATTATATTTTTGTTTAATTTCAAGAAGAATTATTGTTTTAACTTTTAAGAGCCTTTCAGACCAGCTTGAAACGCGGCATCGTTTCCTAGTTTGCCTAATTGAAAATTTAATATAAAAATTTTACTACGGAGGTTACAAGAACTTTTAGTTTGGCAGATGATACCTTAATTTTTGTAAAAAAAATTTTTAAATTATTTTATTAAGTGTCAATTATATAGGTTCAAATTATATCATCCGCCATGCAGAACATAAAAATAGAAATTTTCCTACTATTCATGTTAATTTCTTATTTTCCATTAAAATTACAAACGATGTCCCGATATTATTTTCAAAATCTCCACTGACGCCACGCCATTCTCGTAAAATTGGTTTTTATAATATTTTGTATATAAAAAATTTCCCATGTTAAATTGCGGTTTTTTAAAAATCGAATTACAAAAAAACTAAGCAAGATTTTGAATTTCTGTTTTCACCAATGGAAAGGTTGTATCTATGTGGGTGTGAGAAAGTTATTTTCACCCAGAAAGAAAATCGAGGAAAAGATATGAGCCAATAAAAATTACTAGTCCATTGTAATGTAAATTATTGGGAATTATTGTTTTTTAATAAAAATAACTCCCTCACATTCTCTTCTATCTCTCTGTCTGTTTTTAATATATATACAGGGTGATTCACGTTGAGTGGCCTATTAGAAGATCTCGGAAACGAGTAAACTTTTCTTTCTAAAATTTTAATAGCAGGCATAATTGGCTTTGAGCTTTTAAATCATTATATTTTGACGTTTTTATTACTTCCAGTTATGTCGGAAGTTAATGCCAACTTTGCTATTTCAAATAAAACACCCTGTATATTTTAGCATTTTTGATTACCTTATTAAAATCTAAATTACTTTTGTTAATAATAATCTATTCCTATCTCTAACCGTTTTTGAGATATGAATTATAGAAGGATTTTTGAGCTTTGTTACCATTTGTTATTAAGTGCCTATGTTCGTTGCTTAGCTATTTCTGATTCAAAGCCAAACAAAAGTCTCAGTCGAAGCCTTCTTCTCAAAAATTTTAATATTTTTTATTTAAATTGCTCAAAATTCCAAAACCACTAAAAATGTGGATCGTAACATATTAGGCACGTAGATAGGAAATTTCATTGTCTACACGTTAGTAAGCTAAAAAAATAGGGTGTTCCATTTGCAAAAATTTACTTATGCACATTTATTTAAATTGAAATATTGGCATCATTTTAAGAACTCCCCGTATAAAAAACGTGAAACCTAAGTAATTTAAACTAAAAATCTATCTAGGTATTACTTGAAAACTTAAAATTTTTTAAATGTTTACCTTTATTAGTTTCAGAGTTACTAAACTTTCTTTTCGGAGCGTTTTTACACAAAAAAATCCTTTTATAATTCATATCTCAAAAACGGTTAGAGATAGGAATAGATTATTATTAACAAAAGTAATTTAGATTTTAATAAGGTAATCAAAAATGCTAAAATATACAGGGTGTTCTGTTTGAAATAGCAAAGTTGGCATTAGCTTCCGGTATAACCGGAAGTAATAAAAACGTCAAAATATAATGTTTTAAAAGCTAAAAGCCAATTATGCCTGCTATCAAATTTTTAGAAAGATAAGGTTACTCGTTTCCGAGATCTTCTAATAGGCCACTCAACGTGAATCACATCACATATAGATATAATTTCGCATGGAGCTGGTAACTTTAAAAAATAATTTAAAAATATTGTTCGGATCCACTTAAAGTTAAAATTATTTTACCATCTGTCAAGTTCATTCATTATATTATATACCTAATAGGTTAGTTTTGAAATTAGCCTATTAGTCAATTTAACGATGTGTCAAAAATAGCGGATAAGGGCAAATACTGATTTGTAGTTAGTACAAGTGACCATATAGAACAGAAATTGCTGGTGGCATTTAACGAGTGTCTCAATGCTTTTTGCCTACAACCGCCATATTAAATCACGTGGGTAAATGTTTTTTTTTGGGTACTAATTTAGATTTTGTGATTGCTTAACATCTCAAGTACCCTCCTTACTACGCCTATACGTAACTTCTAAATCAAAAAATGATCGGTACCAACCACAAGAAATAAATTGATATAAAGTAATCGTTGGCCTAGAAATAGATAGTTTCTTGGTTAAAATGGAGGCAATTTAATGAATAACTCAAATATTATTTTTTTTTAAATGGCCAAAATAGAGGCCCCCATTATGTTTCGTAAATGGAAACATAAGGTACTTATACTAATTACGTCTGGTGAGTCAAAATTTTTAATAAATTGTCCTTGATTTCATTACAAAACTTGGCAATGAAAGTAAAGTGAAATTTTTTAGGGTCAACAACACCGAAAATTTCGTTATAAAAATTTAAATTGATGACGAAACCTTTTGCGTGTATAACTACTTAATTTTGGTATTTTATATGCTTAATAAAGAAATTAATATCGTATACATGGAGATTTCTTTTTGCGTGACTATCTATTGTAGAAAGATTTTTTTATTACTTTGACTTTGATGCCTATATAATAACAATATTGACAAAGTATTTATTAAGCTTGGCCAATCAAAAATTACAGCAATTTAATCAAACCTTCAATTATACATCAGATGCCTTTTTGAATTACCTATAGGTATTCCATCCCATGTTTTCACACTGGTAAGATCTGTAATTATAATCGTTATGAAAATATTGAGAATTGAACTCTTGAAGAACTTGAACTTGAAGAAGTTGTTTTATCGACAACCATGATTTATTTCTGCGTTAAAAAAGATTTTTTTTTTAAATTTAAGTGATTTTTTAATTATTTCTTCTTATTTTTTCTGCATTTATTTTATTATTAGTTCTATCTAGAGCTCAGAAATGCTATTCTCCAATTTAAAAATCATTTTGAAATACTGTAAAAACTTGACTTTTTGGAGATAAAATATGTATATCTGCGTTCTAAATAATGATATATGTATCATCCAAGGGCGTAGATATGGGGAGGGTAAAGGGGATAATTACCACCCCCCCCCCCAGGATCATAATAATTAATAAAAAATGTAGTTTAGTTGCATCAGTTATTGTTTTGTCAAATTGCAATAAAAATACTTTTGGAAAAAGAATTTTCAAAATTACTTTGGGAATTAAATTTTGCTTTATACACCTTACTTCGTAAGTAATCTTGAATATTCTTGTGTAATATTAATAAAAAAATTTGAGATCAAACACTAGCTTTACCCCCCCCCCCCCCAGAAAAAAATAATATCTACGCCCTTGGTATTATCCCTACTCCCACAGTATAGGCCATAACAGTGAATAATTTTTTATTGATGGAAACCTACCGTGTGGTTACTACCTGAATAGATTATACCGAAGGATTATAAAGTTATATCAGGATGGCGCCCCCGCTCACATTGGTTTACAAGTGCGTCAATTTTTGAACCAAATGTTTTTAAATCAGCAGTGGACAGTGACGGCTCGTCAGGTGAAGTAGGTGAAGGGACTCTTCACCAAAAAAAAAAGAAAACCAGGAGGAAAGTTTTTCGACAATGTTAAATATTAATGTACCAATACAGCTACCATTCTAGCCCTTAAAAAATAATAATCTTCGAATTAATAATATTAATTTAATCCGAATGTAGCTATGCATAATAGGGCCACGGTTAACTCCGATGGACAATAATTATAAACACTCGTGTATTTTGGCACGCCCCAGCCGACCGTGTCCGTTAGCTCAAAGCAAGTGAAGACCCAACGACCAACATGGCTTGGATATTCACCGTTGCTATGGTTACGTGACGTCAGCCACGCAAACAGCATGTAACAATTAGCATTATGATGAAGGGCAATTTAAAAATAGATTAGTCGTATGCACCATTGTTTTAGCATTGGTTCGCCTAACCTTAAGGTCTTTATTTTGAGGCTTCGCGAAACTTACGGTTATAGATATCCTTTTTACGTTATTTACTGTGTGATTAAAAAGTTTTGTTTTTATATTTCAGTTAATTCAGTAGTGTATGTACCTACTTAGTTGTGTGTTTTAAAAATGAACCCAATTAATGACATGATTTTTTTTAACTAAATCATGTCACCAATTAATATATATTAAAGAACAAAATGGTTTTTCCTTATAAATTTTTTTTCCTTATAAATTTAAGGCCCGTATTATTAATCTCCTGGTAACTTTACCAGCCAGATAATTTCCAAAGAAACCATTATTAAGACAATTGTCTCCATAGAAATTATCTGGCTGGTAAAGTTACCAGGAGATTAATAATACGGGCCTTAAGAAAACAAAAAAATACTTACAATACAAAACCTAGTTGGCTTTAAGCGATACTTGTCCCTTTAAACCAATGAACTGTCAAATTAGGACCGGTTTAAATTTAGAACCTCTAGACTCAATTTTATACAGTCGATTAAATTGAAGAAATGTCAAAGATGAAAATTTTATAATGTGGAATTTAAAGCGAAATTCGGTTCCAGTACCTGGTCGCGAATTTACGTAGTATACCATGTAGAGAGCATCGGGTCTATAAGCCCCGCCTCAATTCGCAATAATAAACGCTCTTGTTCCTAACGCGGTATATAATGTAATTAGGACAGGCGCGAAATGCGGTATACTTTGTACTTTGTAGTAGGAGGTTTCTTTAAAAAGGGCAAATGAGATGGCAACGTCGCGTCGTAAATATTCTTACAAGTGCAAAATAGTATTCGCGTTTAGTTACTTCGCGACTGTTGCAGTGCAGATAAAAAACAAATCACAATGAGTGAGCAAAATTCTTTGGAAATTGTATTAAAAAATCTAAAACCTGAGGTTGAAATACAGAGTTTGGAATTTAAAAGTTATTCTGAGTATAAGGGTATAATTAGATGCAGAATGATAGGAAGTGATTTTGCAGGCGAAGAAGTGGAAAAGAAAACAAGAATGGTGTCTATCTTTTAGGGCAGGTTTTTTCACAAGAGGAAACAACACAAATAATTATGCAGAAAGCTCCATAAGAATATTCAAAGACGTTATTCTAGAAAGATGTAAATTTTATAACGGCATGGCTCTTATAACATTTGTTACAACTGTTTTAGAGGAATATCACATAAAAAGACTTCTAAAATTTGCTAACGGCCGAGTGACTAAACCTAGTATCAGCTACATGAACTTCATGAAAAAATCGAAGGATTTGACTGTCATTGATGTGTCCCACAATATTTATCATGTAACTTCTTCATCAGATGAACAACTTCTCTATTCGGTTAATATTGAAAGTGAGTCATGTGACTGATGTCCTGAAGGTTTTAGCGGTAAATTTTGCAAGCACATATTTGCTGTCCATTTAAAAACAAATTTACAATTTATGTACTTACCTATATTAGCTGCAAGTGACAAAGCCGACCTGGCAAAATTGGCCCTAGGAGACAAAATTCCCGAACATTTTTTTCTCGATATGGATCATGACCGAGATAGTGACCCAACTTCAGAAGGGCCCACAGCTTTATTTGTCGAGCCTCAAAAGTTTAGCGAAGACATTTTTGAAACTCAACATAATTTATTGAGAACAAATATGGAAAAATTATTGCTTTTGACAGAAAAATATAAAAGCAATCAGATGCTAGAATTATTAACTGGATTTAATAAAAAAATAGATAATATTAACACAGAGCAGCAGCTAAAAACATTTATTGCCAATACTACAATAAACTGCAAAAAAGGCAAGTATATTAAAGTGCAACCAACAGCCTTGTCAAGAAGGGCTCATGGTTCGCGCTCCCAAATAAGAAGGCAATCAGGAAGACCATCAGGACAGAGCAGGCCCAAAAAGAAGAAAAGGTGCTTAAGCAAAAATATTGCCGAGAATACCCCAAATGCCAAAGGACATTAATATATAATTAAGATGCTAGCATAATATTTAACAATATTTTTAATAATAATACCCATGTACTCTATATGTATTTAGTAGAATAAATGTTTTTTTTTGTTAATTCTTTAGAAGCATATTTTTAACTATTATTTTATTGAAAATAAATAGTTATAACATAGTGTAGATTTACTTTACTTGGCATATCAAAAGAGCCTGCAACCGCGCATAACGCGATTACATTCTATACCCCATTTCGCGCGCATTATGATTACATTCTATACCTCATTAAAAACACTCTCAAAGCACAACTATCTTTAGAGGCGGGGCTTCTAGACCCGATGCTCTATACATGGTATACTATGTAAATTCGCTACCTGGTCATAACCTAATATAACAAGTTATGACCAGGTTGATTATTCTTTACTAGAACTTTGCTTTTAATCCCACATTATAAAATAACCATTTTTGAAATTTCTTCGATTTAAACTGGACCTCGGTTCAAACGATTCCTCAAACAAAAAGTTGGAGGGGGGAGGAGGCTAAGTCCCTCCCCCGATCAGTAACTCTTTAAAATTTTTAAAAAATGTATGGCAAATATTGCTGCTAAGCCAAACCATGCAAGTTAGATAAATGGTTATGAGACCAATTATTTTTCTTATACGTAAGAATATTAACTAATAACAATAACCAATAAAATATAATAACATTGCATTCTTAAGTTTAAAACCAATAAAAACACCTACCAAACAAAAATAAAATAACATCCATCTCCTCATAATCTAGCTGAAACCCAGTTACGTAATACCATTATTTTGCTTTCACTTGACCAACTGGCTATAACAAGTAGGTAAGACTATTAGTTTAAACACTACAAGAGCTAAGACGTAATACTTATTTTATAGCATACAGATTTATTATTATCATTATGGTAATAGGTAAAACGAATGAGTGAGAGATGATGAGCAAAAATTTGGTCTTGTAATCTTGCTCTTGATCTTGTATTCTTGTGGAAATTGTTATATTATGCCATTTGGCGAGAGTGTAGGAATGCAACAAGAATTGGCAAAGACGTTATTGTTATTATCAGATACACAAAAAGAATTAAAATATGAGATTGGAAGCTGCGAACCTTATAAACCAGAAAAAAATTATTTATTATTTTTTTAAATTTTGCATACAACCATATTTTTTTTTAAATCAGCCTTAATCTGGGTTACTTACCAGCATGGCATTAAAGAACTCATTAGCATCCGGTACAGATTATATACAGGGTGTCCTGCGTTTTGAAAGTTATATTCAATAATTAAATTGATTCAAAATATGGTCAAAAGTTTTGCTCAGCTCAATCGACCCACTGCGACATGGGTTTTATTTTCTTCTCAATAGTTTCGAAACCATTAAACTTGAAATTTGAAGGTTATAATAATAGTCTTTATGCCCAGAAAATGTCGAACTTTTAAAAGTAACGTCGGAAACAGGGAAGGACGGAGTACTAATAGACCTATTATTTTGACATTCTTCATTTTTGATTGGTAAACTTTATCTGCAAAATACATCTTAAAAAAAGCAATACTTATTTTGCAACGAATAAAATATCGATGTTATGAATATATTGATAATTCAGTAATAGAGAGAAACACTTTGTCAGTGTAACACACGGTATTTTTGAAAAATGGTACTTTTGTTAGGAACCAACGGCGATTTTTTTTTAGAAACACTTCTGTTAGAATAGAGAAAGCAGAACATCTAAGACATATTTTGTGCTATTCCACAAATTTGCAGAAAACTAATTGTATACTTATATTCCATTTATCTGCCCTAGCCTAGCCCCCTTTACCCATCCTGCTAGTTGCATCCTCCAATGACGCACATAGTACAACATGATATATGTTATGATATGAATCTTTCAAGACATGCATCGAATAGAATAAAATAAGTTTGTTTCTATTAAGATTGTTCATTTTTATTATTACATACAAGTTCACGGGGATCACCATCAGCAATAACACCAGAAACAATTATTAATCCAAGAAGAGAAAGTAGGAAATGGTGTATATTTTTGAAAGTGAAATTTGTCGGCAGGCAAAGCGAGCACATCATTCGGTTCAGTGACTTTCACTGTACCGTTTTGTCGCTACAAGCGATGTACTTCCTATAATAACTGTAATATAACATGTAGCTAATTGTATAACATTTGTTTGTTTTTTGTTACATTTGCAAATAGCAACAAAGATAATTTAGATTTATTTAAATAACTAATAAAAAAGTGACACACAATTCGCAATTTGAATTTATTGTATCTAATACCTGATAATATTTACTCACAGATGGCACAATATACCTCCAGAATATCCACGCAATGTCCTTTTAATGGAGAATGTCCCGGGATATTAGGACTATCAGATTGTATATATATTTTAATATAAAAGGTTTACCTATTCCTTCTTTAAGTCTTGTAAAAATATCTATAGTTATTTATGATACCAAAACAAAGTAATTCATTATCTCTCAGTACAGATATATTAAAAAATCTGATATTTTAATTTTTACTGTAAATAATATTTTACTATAAGTTAAAATGTCTAAGAACTTTGTTGAAAAAGATGTTTCTTTCGGATAATAAATTTATTATTTGACTTTGACTGTGTTTACAATAATTGTACGTCATAAAACGACATAGAGAGAAAAATGTGAGGATGACCCTTTTGGACATTATTACAATATGGGGAGGTCGTTCAAAATACATATCCAATTAACCCGTGACGTATACTAGAGTCCTACAATAAGCGGAAGGAATATTCTAGACATGTCGTGTTTCTTTATTATTGAATATCCCCAGGATGGCTAATCTAGTGGATTGGTTGTTCCAACGAGATAATATCGCTCAATCATGCAACTAAATGGTTCTAATTAGTGCAATAAAAGATTTTGATCAAAGAACAATTTCGTTGTTCCCCTTTAATCCCATTTTGGAATGACCGAAGTTTTTTCAAGAGTACATGTTTCTTTTTCTACATGCATTTTATTAGTAAATGGTCAAAAGCGATCCTGCGTGGATATAGCCTTATTGTAAAAACCTTGCATGACGTAAAATTTGCAGGTTTTCTTTTTATGTTTGTTTTAAATTCCTGTGCAATCTACGTGAATACTAATTGCATCTACTACTGAACTAAATATAATTTTTACTAGCAGGCAGCAGCAGAAAAGCAGCTAAACAACACCAGGAAGGCCACGTTGTTACGCAACGTTCGGTAAATACAAACCGAGGTTATTCACCTGAACTCTGTGCGAAAAAATCGAACCGTAGTCGAGCGGTGCGGTTTCACTTCTCTAAGAGAAAGTTGACCTACATCACCACATTCAAAACCAAAGTGTTCGTCGTCGGTTGGTTGGCTTTTGTACCATGTACCATGGGTTAGGTTAGCAGTGCAATGTCTATTATAGGTACCTTCTGATGGTATCTAGATAGATACTCGCTTGACTTGTTCAAGGTTCACGTGGTCAGGATTTTGACGGTATTGCGATGTTCTCTTTTACAATGTATCAGAGTTATGCTTGGCTCTTATAAATATTTTTAGGAACCGAATAATGTTGTCACACAAAGTTTGTAGTACAGGGTTAGGATAAAGAAACGGATTGGCCTTTTATATAGAAAACGGACACATTTCATCAAGAATCGTTCGACCCCGTCAAATTAATTTTTTCGATATGCATTTTTTTAATTAAAAAAACATATTTTACGGGGTGGATCAAGTTTTTTTATTGAAACATAATATTATATATTTTTACATTCTACGATCAATTCTAGACATTTTTCATAAATCGTACCTATCTTCAACCGTTTACGAAATATTAACTATTAAAACAAAATAAACAAACGACAAAGTGTGAAAAGAAACTATTTTACAAGATGTTGAAAAAACTGCTGCGGTGGCTCAGCGGTGAGTGGCCGGCATACGATCCTCAGAGTGTGCATACGCTCAAAAAAGAGTATGTGCGAATTTTAGTAGGTTTAAGAATGAAGGAAAGAGTATAAAATGTATCATCTCCCAACCCACCCCATTCACGCCAGTAACCAGGCCGGATGAGATTGGACATTTCGTGGGGTGCGGAAGAAGGTACACACTCCCCAATCGGTAGGTTATGCCTGAGGATCGTGATTCGGAACCCACGTTAGGCTGTAAGTTCCCTCGGAAATGGCCCTGGCAGCGAACGAAAAGGTAAAGAGCCTAATTCAAAAGAATGGCAAGAAATGACAAGATGATGCAAATGTCCTCCACCAACTGTTCTGCAGTAAATCATTCGATTCCTGTTATACATTTTGTTCTACTTGTGGAGAAATTTCCCGTATTACTCGTCGAAGCTTCACAACTAAAGGGAATCCGAACGCGCTAAAATTTCCCATGTTAAATTGAGTTTTTTTTAACCGGATTACAAAAGCTGACCAAGATTTTAAATATCTCTTTTCACCAATGGAAAGGTGGTATCTATGTGGGTGTGGGAAAGTTATTTTCATGCAAAAAAAATCTAGGAAAAAGATATAAGCCTATGAAAATCCTAAAAAAAAATAACAAAAGTTTATTTTTAATAAAAATAACTTTGTCACATTCTCCAATATCTGTAGAGTCCAAATTTAAAAAATCCGTCAGCAAACATGGACAGGATTCGATTCAAGAGAGCGCAATGTTATTATTATGCAGAGAATATATAATTTCACACCGAGCTGGTAACTTTGGAGAAGAATTTAGAAATATTGTTTGGATTCACTTAAGTACTCCCTTACATGGACAGCATGGTTAAACTTGGTAAATCAGGATGATTATCATCTGGAAATAGGGTAGCAAGAGCTGAAACCATATCGAAAGAAATTTGGATATACCGGGTGTCCACGGAAGGTGGCTCGTAACTTTTTTGTTTTTAAATATAGTGAAATGAAAATTAGAGGATTTATATATGAAGTAAAATTGCATTTTCTGACAAATGATTTAACTTTATGACCGGTTAAACCGGAAGTTAAATCACTTTTCAAAAAATGCAATATTACGTCAAATATCCTCCAATTTTCATTTCACTATCTTTAAAAACAAAAAAGTTATAGGGGCGAGCCACCTTCCGTGGACCATCGACTTTTGAAAATCATTTTAAAAACATTTTCTTAGGGTCGGAAGCGATGTGGCTCAAGAGTTAAGACTTTTTGTAACCACTTTTACTGATTATTATACGTAAATTACTCGACAACAAAAAAGTTGTTTAATAATTTTATTATTTTAGTAGTAGTTTTTTACACAGCAGGAACAAGCAAAAATAAAATTTTTCTATTTAGGGACTAGCAAACGCATCTGAATTGAATAAAATAATTTAATTTTTTTAAATTAAAAAGGGTTATAGACTAAGGTTGAAATAAAACATAAATTACAAGAAACATACTTTTTTCTACACCCACGTGGAAATTGGCTGCTTCCTTTACACTAAAGTGATTGGAATTGTGGGCTATTCCAGTTAACTGAACGAATATGATTTCATATCCATCCTAGTTAGGATATGAAACTGACCAACCAAGTCTATGCATACACAACTTTTTCTAAAGAGTACACGGAATGGTACGAAAATTGAAGGTATACCTAATACCAAAGTATATACCGAACTATAGTTATTTTCTTATCTCAAAAATTTTCAGTTTTGCACTCATTTCTAGACATTACTACAAGATTTAATGCATAAAATGTACTATATACCTATACAAAATTACCGTTTTTTACTAACGTTAGTTGTTTTTTTGCTATGCAAATATTTGTCCACCGCGATATTTTCTGATATATTTTGATCGGGGATCCAACCCCAATCGACCTTAAGATTTTTAGAAAAAAATTAATTCAATTTTTTACGTTATTTTTACAGTATGGCCAGGCCACTTCTCTTTACACATTAACAATGTTGCTATTTTGTAAATTGGTGATTATTTTTTTGTATGTTATTCTGCAAAAGGCTGAATGTAAAAAAAAAAGATATATTTAAAGTGATTTTGTATGAATGTAAGAAATGATCCAAATCGATGAATATGGTACAGTGTAATTTGGTGCATGGATTTGCCAACGAAATAACTATTTCTTCAATTGTTTTTTATTGCCTTTCTCACAACTTCACGGCCACCTAAAAAGACAAGTTATAATGGGCCCGATTTGAATAATTTTTTAATATTTTTAGTATGAAGTTCGGAAGTTTAGCCATAGAAAAAATATACTGTACAACTCGAGTGGATTCATGTTGCATTCGGAAGTTTGAGCACTCGGCCTATGGCGTCGTGCTCAATTTACTTTCTCGTGCGATATGAACATCATATCCACTCTTGTTGTATAAACTACTATTATAGCAAGTTTTTAAATAATAAACATGTAGTTAGGTACTCTAAAGTGCCGTTTTGTAAATGTTTGGTTTCGGATGTATTTGGTCCTTCTTGGTTAATTTGTTTTGTACATAATCAAATATAGCTTTTTTTATTAGAAAGTAGAATAATATATTAACTTCTGTAATAACTCCTCGTACTCACAATATGAAAAATATCCCCCTTCCTAATGAACGCCATATTATTTATACACATTTTCGCCTGTCACTGCAAAACATGATGTAGCCCTGTAATTTAAAAAAAAACTAAGCAATAAATTTGTGGAAGGTCTTGTGTTATCGGCACAAACAAAAAATCGTGTTTTGATTCCTTGAAATTATTTCTTATCTTATCCCGATTTTTTTGTCCCAATTTTGAAACGCGGTAATAATTTATGTATTGCGGCTTAAACAAACTAGCATTGAAAAATAACCCATAAAATTCTAATGCAACAATAGGGAAGTACAAAATGCATTGAAAATGTGCGTAAACATTAAATTTATGCTTTTGTCTACACAATTTTTTCTTACAGAGTCTAAAAAAAAGAAGGTTAGTCGATTAGGGGAGCATGGGTAACAATAGATCATTTTTTCCTCGGAAAATAGGTATTTTCGGGAAATAAACGTCTATGTTCGGGTGTACAAAGATTTTTAATAAACCAGAAAACTTGTTGAAATCAATAACTTTGACAGAAATTATTTTGTCGCGATTAACGTGGCCTTGTTAGCTCAACTCTTGATTTGCTAATTAGGCAACTTTGATTGTGATTAAATAATTTATGCCAATGTTCCTAATGGTTAGTTAGTTAATTATTGTTTAAAAACTTAGGTAGAAACCCGCACTTTATGCTCATGCTCTTGTTTCATTCATATCACCCATTGTGTTAATGGAATCAGAATAAGTCTTGGAGCAATTTTTTGTTGTTAGAATGACATAAAACTAAGCTTTTCATTCGTTAACTAGATAGTTTCGAGACTTGAAATCTACGTTCTCAAAATACCAAAATTCGATTATTTCAGAAAAGGCTACTGGAGCATAGGACCTACTAGATATACATTTTTTGGACAGAAATGCCAAGGAATAAGAAAAGTATAACTATAAATTTAATATTTCGAGGCACAAATAAGTTATGAAGCTTTAGAAGTAGGCAAAGTGCTGCTGGTGGCGCCCTTTGTACGTCGAAACTGTGATCAGATATCGATTTCTAATCCTAAAAAACCCCTAAATACGTCGTGCACTATTAATAAATTAAGTATTTACAAAAAAGTTTTAATAAATAATAGCTCACGCTCTGTATTTTGGAAACTAATATCTTTTGGTAAATTGGACTAGATGCTAAATCCTCATATTTTAGCCGCAAGAATTTGTGCTAGTGTTTTAAACAGGCCTCTTAGAGGCACTCCGTATAAGGATTTCGTTTTTAATTTCGGTATGAAAAATTTATTGTCTAATATTTTAATAAAATTACTATAATTGTTCTCCTTTATCCACTGTTACCCATTCTTCCCTGCTTAGCTTCATTTTGATAATAAATTACTGATAGTGTCAAGGCTTCAAAGTGGTTTTATTTGAACCTTGACTATGATATTGTACAAAACAACTTGTTTACTCAAGCGAACATACTTTAAGTTTGGGTAGGCTGTGAACGTTTTTTTTTCATTTATTGGAACGTTTTCAAGTACTCTTACTTACTCAGATAAATTTTAAAGTTTTTATTCTGCTAAATAGAAACTGTAGGCTGCCAAACTAAAGTAGTGATTTTTTTAAAAATAAGTTGAAAAATTGAAACCATTCTAGTGCAATTTTAAAATGTTAGAAAATTGTCGCAAGATTGGTTAGTCGTTAGCTGGTCGCGTACTTCTTTCCTTACACAGTTTTTGCTGAAAAATAAAATACATTTTTAAAGTTTTTTTTTATCTTTTCGTTAAATTTTCCAAATTATCTATAGTGTTATATGTGAAATATATTTGGACAGTTAACGGCCAGCGTTAACGGGCCTTTTCACTATAATCGAATTTATCATATTCAGCAATAACATCCTGAATTAGAACCTATTTCAAGACATATCCCAATAATAATAATCTTCCTAGAGTATCACAAACCTTTTCTAGAAACAATTAAAAAAACAGCGCGAAAGCTAGAAGGTTAAAAACATAATATGAGAAAATATGTATGTCATCCTATTAACCGCACAATTCTTTTATTCGCCAATCGTACGACCAGTTATATTGTTATCTATGTTTCAAAAACGTACACAGACAATAGTAATTTACGTTACAAGACCGGAAAGAAGTGTTTTTCAGGTCGAGACAAGCATTTGGGGAGACCTGAAAAACACAAATTTCCGGTTGGGTGACGTACAATATTTTTTTTAAGACCGACACTCGACACTTTTATATAATACATTTTTTAATTCTTTATATTTTATTTGACATAAACAACAAATTCATCAAACGAACTGTCACTCAACAATACATTCGAAATTTTGTTACCTTAGTAACGAAATCAAAGTAGATTCCATTATCAAAGAGCGATTGGAAAATTGACGTAAGGGACTTGCAAAGGATTTTTCCGGTCCCTTACGTCAATTTTCCGGTCCCGAGACCGGCAAAACGTTATTTTCTGGACGAAAAATTGTCCAGAAAGTGTATATTTTCTGGTCGGTCTTAAAAAAAACAGTTTAGAAACTCCAGCCCTCAGTTTGGTAGGCGTGCAAGGAATGTTGTGACGTCAATAAGTAGTTTCACGTGTTTTTATTAGAGAGCATATTTTGTTTAATTATTTTCTCATTAAATAATTAAAGAATTTAAAAGCTTAAACCGTAGAAAATTTAATTTTTTCTTGCTCTATCTAAACGATAGAGTCAAAGTCAAAATTTAGTGAAAAAGCCCAGTTAGCGCGGAAGAAAAAATATTTTAGTTATTTAAAATGTCCATTTAAATTTTATTAGGTTTTTAGTTTAATTTATTGCTAGAGTGAAGTTCTTCGCTTACGTACTAACAGTAGTTATTTTGTAAATGCTATAAGAAGCAGGTAAAGATAATTAGAAGTTTTCTCAAAAGTTCTAACAAACCCTTTTCTTAAATCACCCTGTATAGCTAGTTTTTAAAAACATACAGCACAATATGCAAAAATCTAATAAAATAATTATGTCAATCCTCTTAAGATGGACACTTTTTGGATTTTCTCAAGAAAGTAATGAGTGGAGGACAAAGTGGTGCATCTGTATTTTGTATTAAAGTACACAAGGACGCCGAAACAATGGGTTTCCTGGGGTACAGATAGACAAAGACGGCCGTTTCGTCCTTATTTGAACTCTACGGAAAGCCATAACCTGAGTAGCAACTCCAGAAACAGCAAATGCGCGTACTCAAGACTTAAGAATAGAATAAGTAGTGAAAACGCCTCATCGCCATCTGTTAGGAATCAACTCGATCAACTTTAATGCAAAAATCAGATGCACCGCTTTGTCCGCTTGTCGCTAACTTATCTTTCTATCTATAAATGTTATTATTATTTTATAAATTACTTATTTTCGTTATTATAATGAGAAATGGCGATGAGCCTTTTTTTCTTAGCTTAACGCATAATCTAAAGAAAAATTTCTTCGCCAAGTAATTTTTTAAAGAATAATATTAGGTACCATTCTTCATAATACAAATAAAGAGCTAACTCTAATTTAATTATTTATTTTACTGTTTTGACAGTAACCGCTCAGTAATTTAATTTCTTATATTCTTTAGAACTGAATGACGTCATCAGTCTAATTACAATCATCGGCTGGTTATTTTCGTTGGTTAAAGTTGGCAATCAGTGGTGCACAAATAACAATATTATCAAGTCACGTCTAACGCACATGATGCAAGCGTATATGAATGCATTATTTTAAATGCATATGACCGGTACTGGTACCACTTCTTGTTCCTGATGTATCTAATTTATTTATACATGGTCGCTTTTATGTATGAAATGGAATGTATCTAGCGAAAAACCTTAAATAAAAAAGTTTTGGGGTTTCTAAAATCTATTATACTGCAAAAAATTAGGTATACAGGATCAGTCAAAAAATCATGGAAGATCAAAGTTACTTTATTTTAAATGGAATACCTAGTATATTACTCTATATTTCAATTATTTTCAAAATTATAGATCAAAATTGTTATGCATACCACCTACCCAAACCTAACCGTTTTCGAGATATCGAGTTTTTAATATCAATTGCTAATAATTCAGAACTTATAGAAAATAAGTTTTAGTAAACAACAATTTGGAATTCTATTTTATACCTTTACCTCGTTAAACATTGTTTTTTTTTCAAATCTAAAAGTATATTGGGAGGAATACTGGACATTTTATGCATTATTCTTTCTTGCAAGTTTTCGATAATTCGTTACCTACCCTTTTTTACACTAAATTCGTATATGCCACACAGGAAAAAGTCAAGATGGGTCATATCGGGAAACCTAGCTGGCAATTCAACTGCACTCCGTCGTCCAATCCATTGGCTCGAAAAGTTTCCTCTAGATATTCTCGCACCACCCATTCAAAATGTGGAGGAGCTCCATTCAGCCGGTAAATTGGGATTATTATAGTCGGGAATAATCGTTAAGTTCTGGAACAACATATCTTGCAAAAGTAATAACTACCGTTCAAAGTTCACATTTCCGTGTATAAAATAGAGTCCTATGACGTGTTCACAAATACACGAAAACTGTGCACACCAATACCTATAATTTTGTGTCGGTTTACGTGCCTTGATATAAATTTTAAATTAAGTTAATTTAAAAAAATAATTTTAAATTTAAAAAAGAGAAAAAGGGACAGAAATGGCCAGGCTATATAAAATTTTACTCTCTTTACTCGTTTTCCCTTTCAAATTGCATTACAACCCAATAAATCAAAGAATTTTGTCCAATCTGGCCTCTACAAAACGACACTATGGAGAATTTCTCAGGCAAAGCCAAATGGTATCAGGTATGAGATTAAGGGAGATGAACCGCGGATGTCCAGGCTTCGTTAACCAAAGATAAAAGTCAAATTGACACTAGTTTATTAATAAAAGAATGCTTAAAAGTTCGTAAAAAAATTGAATTTTGTAGTTTTAGGACAGGAAACATTCAGATTTAATTTAAAGATTCCTATTTTAAAATAAATTTCCAACTAAGTATAACTACATTTCTTTAAAAAGGTATGCAAATTGTTGTCAGTTTGATAAGCGAACCCCAGATGTTGTACAGCATACCCGATCCGGGGTCCATCGACCTTTCGGAAACGCAGGAAGTATTCTATCCTTAAGCATCCTAGAGGGTCATGATTGTGTTCCCGTTCCTTAAAACTGGAAACCCGAAACAACGATTTGATCTGTCTCGTCTCGTTTTTTAGGATGTGGAAAACTAGTGGTGGGATCCTGTGACATACCAACGCTGTAAAAGAATTAAAGTGAACTTGACGGATTCGTCAGCCCTTCGGTCAGCTAATTATTGTGACATTTCTTCGTCGACGCTGAAGTATAAGCTTTATTGCGGTGGCACAGAAACCATCAGGTCCATACGTTTTTATATTTATCAGATTTATGCCGGTTGTGCTCTGGAAAATTTATTGAAAAAGCCGAAAAATTATGATAAAATTAAAAAATAATTTCTATTTTCAAAAAAAATATAAACTTAAAAAAAAACGTTTAAAATAAATAACTTTTATAAGGGTATCGCTCCCGGGAGGTCAATCTTTTTAAGGAAGGTGTGTATGGTCTAAAGTTGTTTCCAGGGGGAGAGGTAGTTTAAAATTCGAATAATTTTTTTCCAAAAGTTGGTAACAAAAAAAAAAGACATTTTTTGGTAAAATTTATAGAAATTAAAGGAATTGAATGAAAAATTATAGCTTGTGTCTCCAGTTATTGCAAAATATATAAGTATATTTTAGCTGATGGTGTCATCTAGTTTTGATGACTTAAGGGCATCGCTCAACTTTTTTTGTATATGCTCACGTACATTTAATACAGGGTGGGGAGTTTTGCTCTACCAAATAAGTGTTTTTAACTGTGAGCTTTGAAAATTGTAGGGCGTGTGAGGGATCAGAATTTTATTTAGAATTCAATTTTTTTTAGTCCCTCCCCCCTTAGCAAAATCCTGGATTCGCCACTGTCATGGGGGCTTACTTAACCTAGTCAAGTAAATAAGTATATGTACATATGTACATTCTGGAACATAGTTCTATATTTAGAAAAAACTTACTGTAGTGTGAAAAGAATGCAAAAAGATCTCTAAAAATTGTATCATTAGTAGGTAACCTACGACCATAAGCATTATCGGCGCATAAATTAATAAAAGACGCCAGACCTAAACTCCAACTGTTACGTAAAGTTCAATAATATTTTGAAAATAGAAAGGAACACATTTCCGCGGTAAACAAAACAACCTCCCACAAATCGAGAGAAGTACCCCGGCACGATCTTTTCAGCAGAAAGATGGTTGCCTGCTGCCCCACTCGCTATTCGTTTCACTCTCTACTATCTTTACTGCTAGGCCGTGTGGCATGGCATACATGCAATTGGCCATACAGTCTGTGGCCTACTTTGCACCTATGGAGTAGCGTGAACCGTGCAAGCTAGCTGTGCTTTTAGTACACACTTTACCGTTACCTATCATAGCGAACGGCGGCTATACGACGCGACGCTCCTGCTGCAGTTAAATCTCGTACTATCTTTCTCTATTCTATACGAAACTAAGCCGCGCGAAACAGCGACGTAGGATAAAGCGCGTCCTGCAACGCCAACCGCGATTCGCGAGCGAACAACAATATAATTGCACAAAACGCACGTCTTGTAGGGTTTTACGTTTTCGCAAGTTGGCCGTGCTGGATTACGTGGTGCATTCGTTTGAAAATATGTAGTACGGACTGAGGACGCGACCTTCGGAAAAAGGGGTCTCACGAGTGGTTTTCGCGGTTTCTGACACATAAATGGACAAAAATGTCGTCTTTAGGTAAGTGATTTTGATACTTCCTCGTATTTATCGATACGTAGGTCATATATTGCGTATTTCGTTTTTACTATAATACTATATTGTTTACTTCTGAAAAAATTGCGCTGTGTGAGTGCTTTAAATTTTAAAAGATGAAAAAAATACTTTTGGGTATTTTTCGTGATAATATTGTGTTTAATGTGGTTAAACATATTTGTTGTGATATCCGGATTTCCATTATTATGAAAGGGTTGGACATAAATTACCACAACATTAGAAGGTGCTTTTTGAGTTTTCAGTAACATTTACAAAAGAAAAAAAAGCCTTTTATATTATACATAAAGTAGGTAGTACATTAGTCGTAAATATTTATATTTCGGGCAATATTATTTTATTCTAATTTAAAAAGTAAATCAAATGATTCAAATGTTAATTTATTTTTTTAATATAAATCAGGACAAGTGTCTGTTAACAACTTAACCTCACTCTTTCGCGTGTGTGATATTTAAATTATTATTGCGGGTATCAATGCTTACCTACTATTTCCAAAAAAAAATTTAATCGTTATTGTTTTACATGAAATTCTAAGCGAGATCTTCTAGCTCTTTTGGGTACCAAATAATTTTATCAGTTAAATTTTTTGTGAGTAGGTATGTACATGTGTAGGTATCTCAGATGTATGCCGGCCTGTTCATACTGAATATTTTTTAAAAAACTTACAAAGTATAAGTGAATTACGTGTAGGGTAAGTATACAAAATATGTACTAAAGGACATTAAAGAGTGGCGCAACTAGAGAGTGACTTTGGATGGGGGGGGGGTTCTAAAACAAAAAAGGTCGTCGCTACTCCTAAAAATTATAAAAATAGGAACACTAAGTGGGGGGGGGGCTAACTTCGGGTAAAGGGGGCTAACCCACTGACACGTTATTTCAATTTTTTTTCAACTATGAAATTAAAAAAATGTTTTATGTGTTAATTTTTGTAATTCAATACCTACGGAATAATAGTAGGTATATGCAAATTCCGATTTTTAGAAAAACGCTTGTGGTGGAAAATACGGCTAAAAATATTATGATTTACGTTATTTATAACATAACACAATTACTTGTACCTTTAAATATAAGTGTTTTAAATTAAACTCTAAGCCAAAGTAGGTACCAGATTTTATTTCATTTTGTAATTTTTTTCCTCTTCGTTCGCTGCCAGGGCAATTCTCGAGGTTCTACAGCTTAACGTGGGTTCCGAACCACTATTGTCAGTCATGCGACACCCCTCAAGGGCTCTCAACCCTTGGTTTCTTGTTATTGCATGATCTACCGATTGGGGAGTGTGTACCTTCTTCCGTACCCCACAAAATCTCATCCGGCCTGGTTACCGGCGTGAATGGGGTGGGTTGGGATGTCATACATTTTACACTCTTTCCTGCATTCTTAAACCTACTAAATTTCGGTCATACTTTTTTTTTTGGTGGTATGCCCACTCCGGGGATCGAACCTAGAATGCCAGTAACTCACCTCTAAGCTACATGCCTCGGTTACCAGAATTTATTAAAAATGTAAATACCGCAGTAACGAGTTTTGAATAGTTGAATAGGTGGGTTGAGTTTTTGAATTGTGATATCTGTATTGTAAATGCTTCTAGTTTATATTATATCATATTCTTTTAAGTTTAATATTTTAATTTTCTAAAGGCTTTGACAAATGTATCCATAGAAGTATTACCTAATTATTTTTGATTTAGGAACTATATGATATCTCCAAATTTTACTGTAATCAACGAATGGGTTTTTCGTCTACTATTATAAATTCAATCTATCGAGGGGGGGGGGGGCTCCGGCCTTATACGACCCCTTCCCCCCCCTCCCCCCCCAGATTTGCCACTGCCCCGTTTTTGATATGTTTAATAAATAATTATTTGCCTGATTCGCACCCAAAATTTTATTTTATGAGTTTTTGAGCTTCTTGCCAGACAAATCAACGGAATCCAACCGCGCAAACAAATTGGAAAGTTATTTTCATGCAGAAAAAAAATTCAAGGATAATGATATCTATGCTATAAAAGCTAATGTAAACCCTAAAAATAATTACAAAAGTTCATTGTGTTCATATTAAAAATTATTTTGTTTAATAAATATAACTTTCTGACACATCTGTAGAGTCAAAATATAAAAAGTTTCAAAAAATCCATAAATAAACATGGGCAGGGTTCTGGCCAAGAGAAGGCAATGTTTTTGGTCTAATTTAATATATAGGTAGATATAATGTTGCATGGAGCTGGTAACCTTGAAGAAACATTTAGAAATGTTGGATGCTTTTAAAGATTATAAAAGATCAGACGGAATCACGAAAGATATAAATCTTTCCGAGAAAAATTTTCAACGCATTGCCAACAGGAAACCTTATTGGTTATTTTTTTAATAAGTGACCTATATTATGCTTGGAAAATAACGAACAAACCCTTTGAGACCGACAAGAAGAAAAAATTTCTATAAAATTGAGTTGCGCACATGCGCAGCCGCTTTGTTATCTCATGACTCATTCTTACCGATGTAATATTTTTATCATAAAAATATATTTAAAACGATTTTATTGACATTCTCAGTATTTTAACAAACAAACATCCCGTATTAAAATACGCAATACCTTAAACAGTAGCGTACGCTTAGTAAACAACACATCGACCATGCTTGTTATTTTAAATTTTTAAACTAAAGTCGCGTCAATACGAATATCTTGGACATTATTTCAAAAAATACAATATTATTGAAAGTATTTATACGCTACATGTCGTCGCGTCGGTAGAAATATCCAGTTTTTTTGTCTATATTTGTATTCAACAATTAAAATTTAATCATTATCAATCTTATATATTTTTTAAGATAAGAATAACTTTTATTTCGAAACCATTTTATTAGGTCCTTAATTTGGGAGTTTTGCGAAAAACAGGATTTATTAGTTGGTGGTCAGATATTAATATTAAGAGAAATTATTGTACAAAATGTTGTTTTATGTATAGAGGTGATAAAATACCTCTCAATTATTGGCGACACAAAGTTAGGCAAGAAACGTATTTATGCCACTCATAGCAAATACCTATACAAAATTGAAAACTTTTGTACATTTGCTATATTTGAATAGGGTACGATATTTTTCATTTTCTACGCCCTACGCCAATAGTTTGAAAAGGAAGGTTTTGCAAACGCTATTGTGTTTTTTGTAAATACATTTTAATTAGCTGCATAAGACACCCTTCTTTTGTTCTAAATGAAAATAAATAAAGAAAATTATATTGAATTATGAATGAATAATGATGTAGTTCCTGAGAAAAGTTCAAGAGTATTCATCAAAGCTACTGTGGAAAATACATTTTTGGCTAGCTCGACGTTTAGAGGTGTCTAGGATTTTTCAAAAATTGATGTTTTTACCGCAAAGCTAATTTCTTGAATTTTGTGCTACCCTAAATGCTGGTATCAAAATATCTTGAAAATTGTATAGAACTGTCCCTTTGTAAGATATGGCCTTTTGTATTTTTTTCTATCTATTTTTTTTTTAAATATTTTGAGTCACTTGGGGCACTTACAAACCTTAATCTGGGAAACCAATTTTTTGTACACTTCTTAGGTAAGAAGCTGAACATTTTTAGCAGCTTATTCTGTTTTTGCAATCAAAGAAAAAAATCATCCAGTGTAACTTCACATTACCCTAATTATACATATTATGTTGATATAGGGTACATATAACAACAACATTGAAAACATGACGCTTCGAAATATTTCGCCCCTCCCGCCCCTAGAGTCAGGCTACGGCCCTGCTACCTCGAAATATGGGTTACATATTTTCTGAGAAAATTTTTAACTCACCATAAAAAAAATTCTATCTAATATTAAATATTAGTATTTCAATTATTAATTAAATTATAAGAAATTGATTGAAAGCTCTAAATAAATTTGATAACCCAAAAATGCTTTTTTACCTTTTTAGCCTGCGGAGTTTTTTGTTTATCCTGCAATTATGTCGCAAATTAAATACTGTCTCCCTCCCCCCAAGACAAAATTTCAGCTACGCCATTTTTTTTTACATTTCGGGCAAAAATGGTCGGCAGACATGTCAATTCATGCCTGCGAAAAGCCTCATGTTGCTTGCATCCCGGGCACACTGGACTTCTTGAAAGCTGTAACGAATTTGTGTGTGAATAGTCACAAATGCCATTTTATGACGGCAAATCGAAAATAATATGTACTTGCTTTTAAACACTGTATAGTCGAGTCGTACGGGAAATACACTTCCAAAAGTAGACCAACAGCAATCAGTGGTATTTATACTACTTATCTATTCTTAGTCGTTACGTAATTAGTGAAAACTAGTGAGTAACTGCATTTCCTGATTAGTTGTGGATTTTTACCAGCGACTTTCATTTGTTACATCATCATCATCATTTGAAGTGCACTCTCCTAATTTCCTACACTATTAGATATTTTAATAATGACAGTTATATAAGCAGAACATTTATCTCTTTCGTCAGATAATTCGTTATATAATAATTGTTGGTTATATTTTTTAATTGCTTAGAGATATTTGATTCGTTGCGAGTGTTTTGTCATCTATTAAAATTATACTTGTATTTAACAAAACATTTTTTAAAGCACATCAAGGGTGCGGAAAATTTTATTTCTTTGTACGATTTGAGTCATTTACGCACTCAGAAGAGTGAGAGGGAGCTACAGGGTTGAACCCCTTCTCCCGATCCGGGATGTGGGGAGAGACAAAACAGCTACTGGCGGTGATAGGGCTCTGGATCATATTTTGGTACAGAGGATGTTAGTCTGCGTAAAAAAAAGATAACTTGTTCAATTTTAATGTCGTCTGCACGCCGGCAAACATTTAAAAAAAATTTTTACAGACATCTACCTTTTAAACGATTTACGGCTAGATGCAACTGTCCAGAGATCTCTTTCTGATTTTGGCAGATAGCGCTATATGTCGTCGATGTACGAATAAAGAAAAATGTATCTTAATATTCAGTGGTAGTGAATGAGTTTCCTTTCCCCTTATAACACCCTCCCCGGTCTGTGAATCACAGGAGATTCCAGACTATTACTACTAACATAAAATTGAATAAGTTATATGACCGAAGTTGGTGAGAGAATTTCAGGTCCTCCGTAGCGCAATTGGCAGCGCGCTTGAGGTTTAATCGAGAGGTTCTGGGTTCGATTCCCAGCGGAGGCATAAAACTTTTTCAATTTTAATCGTGTCTGTACGTCGGCAAAAACATTTTTCAATTTAAAAATTATTTACAGACGCCAACAACTACATTATAAATTCAGTGGCCTGCTGGAGCGATTTAAAAAAAAGTTTACAAAAATAGACCAAGTACATTAAACTCTATGGAGTGTACTTTTGACAACGTCTTATGGGAATTTAGAGCCATGCTTAGGTTCTTAGCTAACACCGGGAACTATTTTGACATGTCATAAGTCTTAAAATGAGCTAAAGTGCAAATGTTCGCAGATGATACTCCTATTTATGTTAATAAAAATAATTTGGAAATTTTGGAAGTTTTAAATTGGTTAAAAATAAACAAATTAGAGTTGAATGTTTTCAATAAAAAATGTATGGTACGGGTTCAAATTTAAATTTAACCAATTTAAATAGTTTCAAACAACTTTTGATCCTTGATCTATCTATTGATACCAAATTTGCACTTGTTTTATCAAATATTAGAGATGATATTTATATTAGTGACAGCCGAACTCCTTCAACTAATTTTGAAATATCTATCTCGGTGCTTGTTGATGGCACAAACATCAAAAATAATATCATTTTTTTTTTGGCTCAATATAATTTGATCTTTTGTCATTATCACTGCATAATGAGATATAATTTGCTTATTATAAGATAAGGAACTATTTTATCACATTCGATATGGACTCTTTTACAAAAATTATTCAAACAAAGAATGTTTACTTTTTTATCAAACTTAATATAAAGGATTTGATACTTAACTAATGAGTTTAATAACCTCCTTAATTAATCAGTGTTTTGACTGTTAAATATTGCCAACTACTTAATTTAGGAAGTACAAAATGAGGTTTGCTTTGGGCGGGGTTAAATTTTTCTATAGTATTAAGTATGTATGCCTGTTGTGCTATTATCATAATTATTTTCAAAAACTTACTATAGTTTTTTTATTTATACATAAATTATATTTTATATCGTACTATAAATAATAATTAAAATTTATGGAAAAAGCCTGAAAATGACAATTAAATTAAAAAGGTTTTAAATTTCCACAAAAGCTATGCAATTTCTGTCTTATATTTATTTAATTTTTTTAATTTGGCTTTAAAAAAATGTTGAATTTTATTGCCTGTTGTTGCCAACCAATAAAACGCCTCTGTTTCAAACGCTAATATCTCGGCATTCACTTCTAAAACCCGATTTTCGGTTTGCTAGAAAGAATGATATTTGCCAATGAATATGAAAAGATTTTTACCAAAATTTTAGTGTGGTTTTAGATAAATTCCCGTTTCAAATATAGTTTACTCGGATTTTGGTGGATGGCAAAAACTGGCTATTACCTATATCGCAAACTGTACCTATTCATTAGTTAAATTAAGTAAATTAAATTATGTTGTACATTGGTTTTGTGATTACCTACTATTTTAACAGTATTATGCTCCTTATTTGTTTATATAAAGATGCCTCCCACAATTTTTGTCTCGGCTCGTTAGATTCTCGTAGAAAAACTCTCCTCTTATCTCACAAGAGACTGGTTCGCTTTTATCTTGTTCTGTTATTGTAAAGCGTATAGGTAATCTAACGTTTTTATAAAAGCAGAATTATCAAATAAACTATTTTTATTTTAAATAGAAAGAAAAAAGAAACTTCCTCCACTGATATATTCAGGAAATTATTTTTTATAAAGAATCCCTACATGTTTCGAGTATATAAATTTAGGAGAATAACTTTAATAAAGGAAAGAGAGAGAAATAAATTTTACAATTTATTTTTAAATAAAGACATGTTTTGATAATATTCATAAAACCAACCCAAAAGGCCTAAATATTTGTATGATACATACATAAAAAAATGCATATCCCATAAAATATTGGATTTTTTTTCGCGTTGTAAAGAAAATGTATAAGGACGTTTAAAAATAGCTCTAACAGAAACTAGGAAAAAAATCGCCAGAAGAGTACATGGAACGTAAGCGGCTGACACGAGGCATCAAAGTTGCAGAAAAGTTTGAAAAATTTTAAAGACCGAGTACACTTCTGCCAATGTGCTTCAAAAAACGAAATTATCTGCAAAATGGCACAAGGCCAAGTGGATATGAAAGAAAAAAATTCAGTGCTAAGTGCGAGAGGTATTCGATCCATCACTTTTCTCTGTATTTTCACATTTTACATCATTAAATATCACTTTTGACGATTTGTCGAGATAAATTGGAAATATTCAATAAACTATTGGGCAACTGTCAGAAGGTATAAATAGAAGGACATCCATAAGGTATTAATTTTAATAGTGACAATTTATATAATATGAGTTAGGTGGACACTTTTTTTTTGAAAAACAAACTAAGTACAGGATGGTATTCTAACAACTTTTTGAAAAAAAAAAGTTCAAAAATTAGAACTTTTATTTGGCAAATTTTGACAGCTTTCATTTAAAAAATACTTATTTATGAAAATATTGTATTTCTCCGGAAAATGAAAGTGACTAATTTCAAACTACACTAAAATATTTTACTTTTCTGTAACTTTGATATTTGGTCCACCCCGTATAGAAAAATATATGTTAATATTTTTGATTACATAAAAAAATTAAATAAATCATACTGTATCAACCTTGTGATGTTGATAAACACAAAATCATATAAAAATGACGCCATTTGCCATTGTCCTAGTTTTAAATTAAAAGTCATCGACCTTTTTTGCGAAAGTCAAAATTAAATTGTATACACAATGGCGGAGGCTCTCGACGCTAGAAGGGGTGCAAGGTACCTACATGATCTTTTGGCAACCCGTTAGGGAATCCAAATACCGTGATTATTAATGGCGACTGTGGGTAAAAAGCATTAGGTCACCCTTTAAATTTCATCAGAAATGTAATTTTTATAGTCACGTGTACCAATTACAAAGCAGTATTTGTCCACAGCCGTCATTTTGGCCTTTTTATATCAATAAAACAATATGTTAGTTTATGTATTATGGAAAATCTATAGAAATGTAATTTTTATAGTCACGTGTACCAATTACAAAGCACTATTTGTCCACAGCCGTCATTTTGGCCTTTTTATATCAATAAAACAATATGTTAGTTTATGTATTATGGAAAATCTATAGAAATGTAATTTTTATAGTCACGTGTACCAATTACAAAGCACTATTTGTCCACAGCCGCCATTTTGGCCTTTTTATATCAATAAAACAATATGTTAGTTTATGTATTATGGAAAATCTATCGATTTTGTTCTGAAAAAGATTTTAAACTATTTAGATCATTTGTCAAACCTAACCGATCCTAAATTACAGTTTTAGTAAAGGACTGAAAGATGATCGTACAGAGAAAAACACTTAATTGACAAAAAAACTTTTTTTTTTACGGTTTGCCGACTACGTAGGCCATCTTGAACCGGTCATCGACCACAAATCTGATCTACCGACTGGGGAGTGTGAAACGGCACCTTCATCCTACGAGATATCCGATCTCATCCGGCCTGTCCGGCGTGAATAGGATGGCTAGGTGTCGATTCATTTAACACTCTTCCCTGAGGCAAGAGCACGCCGTGTTCCCAAGCGGTCACCCGCCCAAGTACTAACCGCGCTCGACACCGCTTAACTTCGGTGATCTGCGGGAACCGGTGCTTAATATGTCGACAGGCCCTTGCCCACAAAAAAACTTATGGAGGGCGTTAGCAAAAAGTATTAATATTTTCTATTGTAGGGATTCAAAATTTCATGCGCAAATATTGTTATGTAGGTATCAGATTGCAAGTGCGAGATGTGGATGGTAAAGGGGATAATCCCCCAAATTTAATTTGTTATTAATTTAGTTAAATATCAGTATTATTGCTTTGGTTAATTATTTTAGACCGAGTTTATTACTTTAGGTACTTTTAATGAACCCATGTGGTAATTCAGTGCCGCTAATTCGGCAAACTGCTGGGTTGTTATTACAAATATGCAAAATCTGGTATTAAAAAAGTTGAAGGATACCAAATTAATGACCTACAACTTAAAATTATTTTTAATTTGACAGGGTGGCGCAAAAACCCAGGACGAAAAATATGTTGTTTTTTTTTTTAAACCGAACACCTTATATTTTATAACATTTTTGAATTCTGGGACTCAAGCCAAATAAATTTGCTAAAATACAGAAGTATCGTAAGTCCATTTTAACACGCAGCGTTCATATCGATCCAAACAAAACACAATATCAATTTGAATGTATATCAAAAGAAGTTTAAAAATGCATGCTCTCCTGTAAAATTAACATTTTGCTACTTAGGCTACTTCTGCATCCAAGCGACGACCTATTCTCGAGAAATAATCAAAAAGTCCTGAGTAGAATACTATACCTTTTCTACGACTACTTCTTCAAAAATTTTATTTGAGAATTGTATCTATTGGATTGCTGGAATATTTTGGAATTTTACAAAGATGGTTACATGATTAGTTTAAAAAACTTTGCAACGAATTTGTTTTCATGCCATTAATCTCCGCCCAGCATTACTCACGAACTGGCAGTGAATAGTTATCATTATTTTCCAAAAATGGCATAATATTAGTTTCTTTTACTATATCACAGTACAGTCGTAATATAGAAAACCATATATATCAAGAAATAGGATACTATCAGATCATCATTATCATTATGTTAACACACACTAAAATATAAAAATGACGCCATATGCCATTGTCCTAGTTTTTAATTCCAAGTCATCGACCTCTTATGAAAGTAAAAATGGCGGAGGCTGAACTTTTCAAAACCGTTCCCTCCTCGATTCAATACGCAATTTGGTAACTTAACAAAGTCAATGCTCATGTAACCTTGATATTGCCAAAACTGTTGTATCGTTCTTTGGTTACGAAATTTCGACGTTGTATGGTGCAAAAGTGAAAGCTACCGCTGCTGCTTAATGAGCTAAGAATTTCGAATTAAACACTGCTTGAAAAAAAGAGGTTCTCTTAAAACGTATTAAGTTTAGGGCGATTTAAGAATAGTAGATTCTGTAACGAGGTTGGAATGAAAATTTGATCCCAGTGGAAGATTCCGAACGCGAGCGTAGCGAGCGTCAGGAACCACGAGTATCGAATTTTCATTCTAACCGAGTAGCAGACTATATTTTCTCCACGACCAAAAATACTATTCGCAATATTTGGTTTTCAGGTGAAGTATTATCCAGTTCCATATCTGATTCATCCGATTTTTCACTCATATTTTGACTTGCACTAAAATTTGTCTGCTGACATTGACAGTTTCGAAATTCATGGCAACCTATGTCGTTTAGATCAATTACAGAATATTCATTCCGTATCTTGTTATGGAATGAAAATACACGCAAAACGCATAAGAAGCAAGTGTTTCAGAATAAACATTCCAACTCAAGAGCGAGAATTTTTACATTCTAATATCAAAAATGATTTTGGAATTATTGCATTCAGTAATGGTCGTGGAGAATAGTAGATTCTGTAACGTGGTTGGAATGAAAATTTGATCCGAGTGGAAGATTCCAAACGCGAGCGTAGCGAGCGTGAGGAACCACGAGTATCGAATTTTCATTCTAACCGAGTAGCAAACTATATTTTCTCCACGACCAAAAATACTATTCGCAATATTTGTAATTTCAGGTGGAGTATTATCCAGTTCCATATCTGATTCATCCGATTTTTCACTCATATTTTGACTTGCACTAAAATTAGTCTGTTGACATTGACAGTTTCGAAATTCATGGCAACCTATGTCGTTTAGATCAATTACAGAATATTCATTCCGTATCTTGTTATGGAATGAAAATACACGCAAAACGCATAAGAAGCAAGTGTTTCAGAATAAACATTCCAACTCAAGAGCGAGAATTTTTACATTCTAATATCAAAAATGATTTTGGAATTATTGCATTCAGTAATGGTCGTGGAGAATAGTAGATTCTGTAACGTGGTTGGAATGAAAATTTGATCCGAGTGGAAGATTCCAAACGCGAGCGTAGCGAGCGTGAGGAACCACGAGTATCGAATTTTCATTCTAACCGAGTAGCAAACTATATTTTCTCCACGACCAAAAATACTATTCGCAATATTTGTAATTTCAGGTGGAGTATTATCCAGTTCCATATCTGATTCATCCGATTTTTCACTCATATTTTGACTTGCACTAAAATTAGTCTGTTGACATTGACAGTTTCGAAATTCATGGCAACCTATGTCGTTTAGATCAATTACAGAATATTCATTCCGTATCTTGTTATGGAATGAAAATACACGCAAAACGCATAAGAAGCAAGTGTTTCAGAATAAATATTCCAACTCAAGAGCGAGAATTTTTACATTCTATTATCAAAAATGATTTTGAAATTATTGCATTCAGTAATGGTCGTGGAGAATAGTAGATTCTGTAACGTGGTTGGAATGAAAATTTGATCCGAGTGGAAGATTCCAAACGCGAGCGTAGCGAGCGTCAGGAAATACGAGTATCGAATTTTCATTCTAACCGAGTAGCAGACTATATTTTCTCCACGACCAAAAATACTATTCGTAATATTTGTAATTTCAGGTGGAGTATTATCCAGTTCTATATTTGATTCATCCAATTTTTCACTCATATTTTGACTTGCACTAAAATTTGTCTGCTGACATTGACGGTTTCGAAATTCATGGCAACCTATGTCGTTTAGATCAATTACAGAATATCCATTCCGTATCTTGTTATGGAATGAAAATACACGCAAAACGCATAAGAAGCAAGTGTTTCAGAATAAATATTCCAACTCAAGAGCGAGAATTTTTACATTCTATTATCAAAAATGATTTTGGAATTATTGCATTCAGTAATGGTCGTGGAGAATAGTAGATTCCGTAACGTGGTTGGAATGAAAATTTGCTCCGAGTGGAAGATTCCAAACGCGAGTGTAGCGAGCGTGAGGAACCACGAGTATCGAATTTTCATTCTAACCGAGTAGCAGACTATATTTTCTCCACGACCAAAAATACTATTCGCAATATTTGTAATTTCAGGTGGAGTATTATCCAGTTCTATATTTGATTCATCCGATTTTTCACTCATATTTTGACTTGCACTAAAATTTGTCTGCTGACATTGACGATTTCGAAATTCATGGCAACCTATGTCGTTTAGATCTATTACAGAATATCCATTCCGTATCTTGTTATGGAATGAAAATACACGCAAAACGCATAAGAAGCAAGTGTTTCAGAATAAATATTCCAACTCAAGAGCGAGAATTTTTACATTCTATTATCAAAAATGATTTTGGAATTATTGCATTCAGTAATGGTCGTGGAGAATAGTAGATTCCGTAACGTGGTTGGAATGAAAATTTGCTCCGAGTGGAAGATTCCAAACGCGAGTGTAGCGAGCGTGAGGAACCACGAGTATCGAATTTTCATTCTAACCGAGTAGCAGACTATATTTTCTCCACGACCAAAAATACTATTCGCAATATTTGTAATTTCAGGTGGAGTATTATCCAGTTCTATATTTGATTCATCCGATTTTTCACTCATATTTTGACTTGCACTAAAATTTGTCTGCTGACATTGACGGTTTCGAAATTCATGGCAACCTATGTCGTTTAGATCAATTACAGAATATTCATTCCGTATCTTGTTATGGAATGAAAATACACGCAAAACGCATAAGAAGCAAGTGTTTCAGAATGAATATTCCAACTCAAGAGCGAGAATTTTTACATTCTATTATCAAAAATGATTTTGAAATTATTGCATTCAGTAATGGTCGTGGAGAATAGTAGATTCTGTAACGTGGTTGGAATGAAAATTTGATCCGAGTGGAAGATTCCAAACGCGAGTGTAGCGAGCGTGAGGAACCACGAGTATCGAATTTTCATTCTAACCGAGTAGCAGACTATATTTTCTCCACGACCAAAAATACTATTCGTAATATTTGTAATTTCAGGTGGAGTATTATCCAGTTCTATATTTGATTCATCCGATTTTTCACTCATATTTTGACTTGCACTAAAATTTGTCTGCTGACATTGACGGTTTCGAAATTCATGGCAACCTATGTCGTTTAGATCAATTACAGAATATTCATTCCGTATCTTGTTATGGAATGAAAATACACGCAAAACGCATAAGAAGCAAGTGTTTCAGAATAAATATTCCAACTCAAGAGCGAGAATTTTTACATTCTATTATCAAAAATGATTTTGGAATTATTGCATTCAGTAATGGTCGTGGAGAATAGTAGATTCTGTAACGTGGTTGGAATGAAAATTTGCTCCGAGTGGAAGATTCCAAACGCGAGTGTAGCGAGCGTGAGGAACCACGAGTATCGAATTTTCATTCTAACCGAGTAGCAAACTATATTTTCTCCACGACCAAAAATACTATTCGCAATATTTGTAATTTCAGGTGGAGTATTATCCAGTTCTATATTTGATTCATCCGATTTTTCACTCATATTTTGACTTGCACTAAAATTTGTCTGTTGACATTGACAGTTTCGAAATTCACGGCAACCTATGTCGTTTAGATCAATTACAGAATATTCATTCCGTATCTTGTTATGGAATGAAAATACACGCAAAACGCATAAGAAGCAAGTGTTTCAGAATAAATATTCCAACTCAAGAGCGAGAATTTTTACATTCTATTATCAAAAATGATTTTGGAATTATTGCATTCAGTAATGGTCGTGGAGAAAATAAATGAGTAAACAAACCCTATTCTAAAAATATTTTTAAAAAAAATGGAAACAACTACGAACGATTGGTATTTGGACACCATCATTTAAAAAAATTAAATTTAAATGCTAAGGGAAAACTATCACTTACATGCTTTCGGGGCAAGAAACTAATTTTTATTCCGAAACAATTTGGGAATTTATAAACTTTCCTGTGAACCCATAATTTAAAAGAAATATATTTTTTCTTATCTCCAACGAACTAGTATCCCCAGGGATTGATGGTCAAATTTTAATTTTAGAGAAAAAATATCATTAAAAACTTAATTGTTATGCCCCGAAGGCATATAGGTGATTATCCTTTATGTATAATAATGATAGACATAATATACAGGGTGAGGAACGTACTAAATTTCAGGAGTGTATTATACACGCAAAAACAATGTAAAAAACCCCATATGTTCTTATTGCTTCGTGCAAATACAATTGTATGTTGGCATCAATGAGTAATAAAAAAAAATAAGTGGGTTTATTTTACATGTGGTGATAAACTCTTAAAGCCTTTGTTGGGACGAAATAAAGTCTAAAAATTTCCTATTCATACTAGCATAAGTACGAAGGCGGCCAGAGGGGCCATGTAGTTTTTTTTCTTAAATTGCGACTTTAAACTCGGAATTTTACTAAATTCCGACTTTAAACTCGAAATATTATTTAATTCCGACTTTAAACTCGGAATTTTACTAAATTCCGACTTTAAACTCGGAATATTACTAAATTCCGACTTTAAACTCGGAATTTAAGAAAAAAAAACTATTAATCTTCCGAGTTTAAAGTCGGAATTTAGTAAAATTCCGAGTTTAAAGTCGGAATTTAGTAATATTCCGAGTTTAAAGTCTGAATTTAATAATATTCGGAGTTTAAAGTCGGAATTTAAGAAAAAAAAACTAATAATCTTCCGAGCTTAAAGTAGGAATTTAGTAAAATTCCGAGTTTAAAGTCGGAATTTAAGAAAAGAAAACTAATAAAATCTTCCGAGCTTAAAGTCGGAATTTAGTAAAACTCCGAGTTTAAGGTCGAAATTTAGTAATATTCCGAGTTTAAAGTTAGAATTTAATAATATTCCGAGTTTAAAGTCTGAATTTAATAATATTCCGAGTTTAAAGTCGGAATTTAAGAAAATAAAACTACATGGCCCCTCTACGCCTTCGTACATAAGTGACGGTATATTTCTGAAATGAAAATTAAATCTGAAAATCCGATGCCTCTGTCATTTAAACTGAAGTAAATTGTATGTCTCATTTTGGAGAAATTTAGTGACTTGATGAGCATTAAAAAAATAATCTTTTAAGCGGTAATAAACTTTAAGGTATTGCGAACTTATTTTGCTCGATAATGGTGACATTTTGCAAACCAACAAAATCCCTCTAAACGCTATTTCAAACGTGATTTACTCAGAATCCACACAAACAATTTTGTAAAAACCTGTTTCATATTCAGCGGCAAATATCATTATTTCCAGCAAATTAAAAATCCGGTGTCAGGTTCAGCCAGTGCGGAGATTTTAGCGCCTGAAAAATCGATTAGTGGGATTTTGTTGGTTGGCAAAATGTCACCATCGTTGCGAGCGTATCTTTTAAAAATAAAGTACATCCAAAAGATTAAAGTATGTTATAATGTATAAAATATGCTTGTTCCAAGAATCTATAAACTTAAGTTTTTTTTTTTATATCTGGTTTCACTTAATTACCTTATATATCCTGCATCCAGACAGTGCATAAAATAAGTAACCTAGGCTAACATTTATGATGTTTTATTTTAAGATGTGTACTGAAGGTTGCCAGTGCCGTGGCAGAAGATATTTAAATTTCTAGGAAGAAAAAAAAGAGTCAAAATAAAAAAATATAATAAATTATAACAGATTATTAGCATCAAAATACGGCATAGTAATTTTTTCAAAAATTTTCAATATTATAAAATTTGGTATTTTTTTTCATATAAACTGAAAAATAATTAAATTTTTTGAATTGATTTTTGAAAAATATTATTTAGACTTGAACAAGGAATAGGTAAACATATACTATAATTATGTATTGTATTATTTAAGTAGTACAATCAACATAATTTCTAGCGAAATTCCTGTAGTTGTGACGAATTTCATTATATAGCCGGCGTACAGACACAATTAAAATTGAAAAAGTTTTATCCCTCCACTGGGAATCTAACCCAGAACCTCTCGATTAGACCTTAAGCGCGCTGCCAATTGTCCCCTTTCCCCTTATAACACCCTCCCCGGTCTGTGAATCACAGGAGATTCCAGACTATTACTACTAATATAAAATTGAATAAGTTATATGACCGAAGTTGGTGAGAGAAATATCAGGTCCTCCGTAGCTCAATTGGAGGCGCGCTTAAGGTCTAATCGAGAGGTTCTGGGTTCGATTCCCAGTGGAGGCATAAAACTTTTTCAATATTAATAATGTCTGTACGCCGGCAAAAACATTTTTCAGTTAAAAATTATTTACAGACGCCAACATATCTACATTTCATTATATATAGGTTAGTTAGATATGCTGGAATGCTCAAGAGTGTTTAATTACGACACAGATGTCGCACCGTGCAACATCTTGCAGGTGTCTCCCACCAAATACTGCTTAAGCAGTTTTAAATAGATAGTAGTTAGTTTTAACATTTTTTATGGGATAAATAAAAGGTTTACAAGAATCCATAGATCTTGCTTTAAAAAATGTACCTGATAGCTCTTTTTGCATAATGAAAATAGAATGAAGAAGCTATTGACATGGGGATTGACAAGGGATTATATCGAACCCAAATTAACATTTCGAAGAACTATATTATCAACTTCATGAATGGAGGAGCCGGCCACAGACAGAGAGAGTTGTACGCGTTCCTCAACGTCTGTGTTTGGATGTAAATAATGCACGCGCATTTAAGGAAGTCACTACAATAATTTACTTCGTGCATCTCTCTGTGTCTTTGACCGGCTTTAGTGCATAACAACCCAAAGCTAATTTTTTACATAATGTTTCTATATGTCCATTAATATTGTGAGTTTTTGAGCAATGTAAATTTTTAAAAAATTCTATTTTTTTCAATTAAAAATTGTTTTAAAGCCATATATTGTTTTAGTTGTTTTTAAAATGATATAGATCTGCATCGTTCTGTTGCAGACTCTGCCTACACCTTGCTACGGCACTGAAGGTTGCCAGCTCTATGAATGCAATTCCTTAATAATTATTATTGAATTAGTTTTGCCTTCGCCCGATTAAGCTATTTGACCTAGCTTCATGTATTTCGTAAGTACATAACTGATAAACACAGTATCCGACAAACATGTTCTAGTATTTATAGATAAGTAAAATGGAGTGCTGTCAGTTTGGCGGACGACAATTTAACATAAATGACAGTTATTAAACAGTTTTCATTAGTTAAAGGCATCTTTTGGTGTTAAAACGTATTAAATTTTATTTTTTACATATAGCTAAAATATTATTATGGCATAGTTTTGAAGATATTTATGGGAATGGTGAAATTTTTCTCCAAAGATGATCATGGACCCCAGCACGGTCGTCATGATAACCCCCCCCCTCCCCCTAAATAGGGAAACACAAAGAAATTCGCTGTTTTAACTAACTCTGCTTTGTAATTTTTTTAAATTTGGATAAAACGGCAAATGTGGCATTAGCACTATCTTAACTTTCTGACTCGGCAAGCTTAAGCGGCAATATTATAAAAATATCCTACATGATCAGTATTACGGACAGTATTACTCACAGTATTATTAATGTCAAAAACGACTGACTAAAGTTAAACCATTCGTTACAAGGTCAAGCACAATAATAATGTAATTATTTTATAATGGAGAGACCCTACATAAATATGAAGAATAACAGTCTTGATAAAGGAATGACAGTAATATAGTTTTAAAAAATTGATATAATACAGGACTTTTAGTAAGAGTAATACTGATCGTGTAGGGTCTGCAATAAAGAACAGATATAAAATAAGATGAAATAGAGAAAAAATAAATAATAAGCCCCAGTGGACCGACAAGCTTTGGTCACGATTTCTTGGAACTCTTTACCCTGGTTTTGTATTTAGATTAATAGATAAAGCCGTAAAAGCGTTTAAAAAATTTGTCTTGTTTAGAAAGTGTTAATGAATACTGTAAACACGGGTACCCGAATAACATTTTATATTTATTTTAATGATAAATATCAGACACGTAGAAAAAAATCAATTAGAAAAAATATGTAAGTATATTTTATTTAAGAAAGCATGAAAAATAAATTTTCAAACCACCTGAAAGTGCCTTATACTATAAGGTTGTATTTTGTCTAACACTGTTACATAATAAAATACAAATCGGATTGTATGGTTCTGAATGTTTGCTTCCACCTGACCAGTAAGAGATTCTGTGTTTTTACAAGTATATTTTATTATTTTGAAATATTTATTGATAGGCCAAAAAAATGTTTTTTGGGTGGGGCACCTCTGGCACTGCCTGGGGACCTCTTTCTTTGTTCTAATTAAAAAGTGAAATAAAAAATATTTGTTTTATAAAAATGACCTCCTACCTCTCGCCCCCCTCTAAACAACATAAAGATAAACATCGTCAAAAACTGAATATTCAGGTTCTATCGAACACAGCCAATTTATTCACGGTTTTATCATAGTAAGTAAGTAATCTAGGAATTTTATTCCTATTCTAGGTGAGTAATTTTTGTTATTACACTTTATCAGCAACCCTGATTGAGTTATTGACGCCATTTTATTCAAATTTTTGGCTGCAAGTACATATCATATGAACTAGGCATAAAAATAATTGATAGTAGAAACTGGCACATAAAGGTCACGACCCGTGCTTACGCATAATAATTATACAGTGTTATAATTTTATTGTAATTTTTTAAATTGTTGTATATTTTAAAAACTACTTATTTGTTGTTTCTTACAATTTATTAGAATGTCAAATCACTATTGTTGTGTGACCTGTTAAATAGATAGTGCTGCAGAGCGTAGGTATGAACAATAAAAATTTAAAAACACAAAAACTGCGCTTTTATACAAATATTGTGATATCGCCCTAATAAAATACATTTAAATTGTACTCAATAAATTTTCCGAAAGCTTCATGGTGTACAACATGAAACACAAATCCTGAAAAAATGGATAGGTATAGAAAATAATAATAATAATAATATGGTTTATTTGTAGTATATCTATTAGATGTTTAAAAAATATCTTCTATATTTATCTCAGGGCAAAATTTGCGCTTTCACCGAACTTTTTTGAGTAAATTAGATACTATATTGTGGCCTGCTCTCAATGCAGGATTCCACAGCATCCAAACTACTCAACTTTTTTTTTAAAATATTTTCCAAGAACAGTTTTATAAAGAGACATTATATCTACAATTTAAAATAATTTTAAATTTAACAGGTTGTCCCAGATAGTCAGCGCATACCCAACATATATCTGTAAAGAAATATTACTTACCCATGGAAATAAAATAATTTCTGATTATATAGCGTAAAAATAGAGTAAATATTGTTAAACTTTACCATCATTTTTTGCAGTGTAAAAATTATTTACTCACAGTTAAAGTAGCCTGATTAATATTTCATAAACTCAGCGGGCCACTCCGATTGTGGGAAAATCTTTTGTCCAAAGTTATTTATGTCATAATTAAAGTTGCCGGCTCAGTTTAGTATTATTATATTTTATATATATATATATATATATTATATAGTGTTAAATCTTTATGCTACTCGACAGTAAATAATAAAAATAACAGTAAAAACCTACTACGGTACCGTTTTTTTTAATTTTAGATTTTTTTTTTAACTGAAAAATTATTTTTCTTTTCAGGAATTATGACCCTTACGCGTACCCCGTGTGAGCTCGACAAGATGAGCCTTTTCCAAGACCTGAAACTGAAAAGAAGAAAGGTTGATTCAAGGTGCAGTAGTGACGGTGAGTTTATCAACTAACCTTTTCTTAAGGATAATTATTTGATGGAAAAATAATTGCATCGTAGACCAGTAGCCAGCGTTTAGTTTATTAGTTATTAAATCTTATCTGGGACAAAAACAGCATGACTGGTAACTTTTTGTTTTGCTGTGGGGTGCTCCCCAGGTTGGAAGATGAAAATCATTTTTGCCTAAGATGCTCCGTTTCAATAGTACAGCCTGTCAAAGTCTGAATATGACTTATTCGGTATGTCAAAAAGAATTAAATTCAATGTCTCTGTTTACTGTTAATATTTTTCAAGTGTACAGTTTCTCTTTACAGTAAGAGAGTGGTTTGGAAAATGGGATCTTGCCTTTAAAATAATTAATTATACATGGTTTTAACGATTTAAATTTTACAGTGGGATAAAAGCGTATTGCAGTGTATCTATTAATAGGAGTAATACTATGAAAAATAATGTATTATTACATAAAGCTTATTGCAATGTAGATAATAATATTTTTTAACTATTCTCTATCGTTATTATTAGCTTTATGATTAATATTGTATAAATATAAGTACGATTAGAATGATATTTTATTCAGAATAAAATTTGGATAGCAGGTGTTATTAAGCAAAACATGGATGGCGCCTCTATGTTTGTTTTTGCAGGAACTTAAGTTTTTCTGCTACCATGACATTAAAGTGATACCGTTAATTCTGGATGTGGTATGGATTTTGACCCTCCAGAAGCTAAAGAGTAAAAGAATGGATCCCGAATCGGGAAGACTGCGAGACATTCGGGACGCGCTTGGCAAAGTGACATCTTTTACAGATAAACAAACCGATGTCAATGTCTTGTCAATAATTTTACTTTTATTAATGATCCTTATGCGTCGCTTATTATCTCGCCAACCACCCCGTTAATATTCTTCCCCATTCTGCGTTGAACCTGCCATAGTAATCTCAGTAATCTGTTAGTAGCGCAATTGGAGAGGAGCTTAGCCCCCTAAACCTCAAGTTATTCCCTCTAGGAATGGTGTTTTATAAAAAAAAAATGTTTAGCTAATATTAATAACATCTACGCCATTGCACGTATAGCGCTTGAGTTTATACCAAAGAGCTCTGCTTTGACTATTTTGAAAGTTATATCCCTTTCTAAAGACATGATTAATTGATGATTTTTTTTAAAACTATATATTTTTAAATCAAAATTATAAATTCAAAACCGAATGCAATCAAATATTTTGGCATAGCAGGCCCCCTTTAATGCTAGCATATTAAATATTATTTTTGAAAACAAAAATTTAAAGTATACATTTTAATTGAAAAACACACAAAATGATGTTTTCCTACATTTTTAATGAAGAACAAAATTAAATGTGTTTATTTTCAATAAAAAAGTAATAACCAAACCAATAAGCTTCATTATGCATCTGAAGCTTAAGCTTCCCCCCCCCCCAAATGTCACTGTCTAGTTGCACTACTGTAATCTGTACATCATAGACGGCCATGGGAATCATGGGATTTATATGTATGTTCAGTATATTCTATGACAAGTACGACGTACCTGTTCAATAGGTTTAAGCCGGTCACTCATGTTATACCTGTCAAGTATACCTACCTGTAAAGCTATTTAGAGCAAGCGGAACGTGTATATGAATGTTCCGATTACTTATTATACACGTTCCATTAGTTGGTCTAAATAGGTGCACTTGCACAGGTACCTAATAGGTCCACCGGAACGTGAATGGCTGGCTGTTAGTAAAGAATTTACCTTATACGGTATACAGCGTCCGCTACAAAAAAATTACTGGTAACATTGTTAAATAAGTTCCATAATATTACAATATTACCAACCGTACTATACGTAAACTAAGTTCAATTCGCCCTTGGCCTCTTTTCTTAAATTAATTTTTTTGGTGAAGTAGGTTAACGTAAATTAGACAGCCATCACCAAATTTGCTTTTAGGTAATCTCTCTGTTCGATTCTAGGCGAATCTGTCGCCGATACAAGTACGTCATCGCCCGATCTCGTCATTCCGCCCTCGCCGAAGATGTCTGAAGCCGTGCTCAACCCACCTAGTCCGGATTCCACTCCCGCCCCTCAGCTGCAGATCAAACCCGAACCCACCCTGGACAAGGTTTCCAGTAGGCTGAAAGATTCCGGAGTCTTTGATGGAGGTGGTCAGATGGGTGGGGGAACGACAGCCACCGTTGGTAAGTTGTAAGTTGGACCAGGAAAACTACCCCACTGAAAATGCCTTATATTTGGAACAAGCCGAAAATAACGAACATAACATTTTTCCATCAGCCTATTAATTTTAACAAAGTTATTGGACTGATTTTATAAATCTTCCTCTTTTCACTTTATTATTAACAGGTTTTTATTTTGACTCATTCATAGCGAATTAAAAAATCGCCAGGGGTATTTTTTAAAATATAAAGCCCTTTGTTATTGGAATCGGTCTACAGGTTATATTTAATTAGCCTCAATAAATGCATCGGCAATAAGAGACGATGAAAACAATATTTAATATTCAGGCAGGTATATTAAAAAATTATATGAAACTCAGAAATGGCATAAAAAATGGGTGGTTGGAGTACAAAATAATGTAAAAATATTATGAAACTATTAACTTCAATCTTCTAACCTTTTGTTTGGACACCCGTCTCGCCTTAAAATTGTATTTTCTTCACAGCCAGTGTCATCCGGAGTATTCGCAGCCAAAGTCCACCAGTACTGAGACCATCACCCCCATTTAGCCCCTCGCAGCCCCCTCGGCCTCATAGCTCGCCTGGACGGCCGGCAAATACAAGTCCTGTGATCAAGCATGCGCCACTCTTGCTTCACCCCACCACGCCCAGTCCGCCTAGGATTCTCACCCCCACCATAGTCACCACCCAAGACACCGTTTTATCATCGAACACCTCGTTTCTTCAGTCACGATCTAGAGGAGTCATTATTAGTCAGCCCCAAGCCGCTTTAGTGCAAAGTCAATTATGGCTAAAGCACCAACGAATCAACGGAGTAAAGCCAGAACTGATAGGGGGCACGTTTGGGACCACTTCACCCACGCACTTACCGGAACTCAGGTCACCTGGGAGTCCGATACCGAGAACTACTGCCTCGTTGCCAGTAAGACAGACCCCCACAGTGATAATGGGCGAAGCCGGGGGTGTTCGGACTATGATCTGGTCGCAACCGAATCTCTGCACGACACCGACTTCGCCGATCGGGGTGGAGCCTCCATTGTTTCCCACCACCTCCAACTGGTCGTCGAGCGGAAGTTCCGTTTCAAATCCAGAAGAAAGTGCCGCCCAAATGCTTTTAAACTTAGGACAAGATAATCGGTTACGATTACCTGTAAGTAGATCAGTTATTGGCCCGCAATCTCCTACTCATCATTTCTCTACAGCCCCGTTGAACATGGAGCGACTGTGGGCTGGTGATCTGCGACAAATCCCTATTAATCAGCAGACTCAGGCGCTGAACCTCACCTCACCAACAGGTCTTATGCCTCAGAACCTCTTTTGTGGAAATAACTCAGACATAAGAATAATCGGCCTCAATGAATCCAGCACGGGTAGCGAACAACACGACCAGGGAGAAGAAGAAGAAACACCAATGATATGTATGATCTGTGAGGATAAAGCGACCGGGTTGCATTACGGGATTATCACGTGTGAAGGATGTAAAGGTTTTTTTAAAAGGACAGTGCAGAATAGGAGGGTGTATACGTGTGTGGCGGATGGTAACTGTGAGATCACAAAGACGCAGAGGAATAGGTGTCAGTATTGCCGGTTCAAGAAGTGCATTGAACAGGGCATGGTTTTACAAGGTAAATAATTTTTTCTTTCTAATATTTCCATGTCATTCTTTTAGTCCTAATTTGTTAACTGTCACTTATTAAAACTGAGTAACATCGTTGAAGTGAGATTGTATAACTAGTAAGAATATTGGTTTGTTTTATATTTTTCAAATAATATTACGGAAATATGCTTTCTCGGCTTTGAAAGAATTTATACAATTAACGTTCACACGACTCACATTTATTCGCTTGAGACAATTTAAGATTATAGCTATACCTTTTTTATTACGCCATACTTATTATAAAACTAACAATATTATTTCATTGTACTTTTTTCGAATTACGTAAGATATGCTCAATATTCATGTTATAGTTGAAATTCACCAATTATTTATCATTAACAAAAAAAAAATCGGCAAATGCATTTGCCCGGCATTTCTCGCTATAATACTATATTCTTTGCGATTCAGCGTGTATCCAATAGACTCAGATTCAGTTTAACGGTTAAATCAGAAGGTGCTTCTTAAATAAAGAATGAAAACCCAAGACAGAAATGTGTAGCGATTTCATTTCAAGTTGTACCATAAATAAACTGTAGCCTGATAAAGTGTAAAAACAAGTTTTTTTTCAAATGTCAGCATCTCGTTAACGGTGCGTTTTGGGTATAGAAAATATTATAGCAAAGTTACTTTGGTTTGATTTGAATTTCCAAAAATGTAAGGTAAAAGTAGTATTTTTTCTCGCGTTTTGCGCCACCCTGTAAAATCAAAAATAATTTCAAATTGTAGCTCATTTGGCATCCTTCAATTTTTGCAATAACAGTTCTTGCTTATTTTTAATATCAACGGAACTGTTATTTTTTGTTTGTCGCACTAAAGTGACCACTGTGTGTGTGTAAATGGGTTCTTTAAAAAAACCTAAAGTATTTAACTATTGATGCAATATAGTTAACCTAAGCAATAATACTGATATTTAACTAAAAACAAACGGAATTTAGTTTTTTATTTCTAAGACTTTCCTCTATGCTGTATATCAAACAGACCAAACTATACCCAGTTTTGAACAGGGCTAAGGTCTAAACCACATACAAAATGTCGTTATTCTCTGTCAAGTAATTATTGAACCATCAGAAAGATTGACCGACGGAATTGTTAAACATGTTTTTTGGGATCTAGGGGCCCTAAAACGTCCACATCTGATAATTGAAGCTGAAATATTAATTGTTTTCGAACCATATAGGCGCATCCATTTTTACAAATGTTAATTAAAATGCCGAACAAAAAGTTCTTACTCATTGACGTTTAATATTACGTAAAATTCTTGTAAAAATACTTTATAATGCCGTGCAAATACCTATTTTGAAAAGGAACGTTCTACATTAAACCGCGCGACACTGACCAATATCGCAAAGGTAGACAACTCGCAAAAATTTCCGGGCGTTCGCAGCAGTTTGAGGGATTCTTATTCTGCTTGTCCGTGCTCGCCCACTGCGACGTTTTGCTATTTCAACTCCTTCATTGCAACTTTACTGATAATATCTAGACATACGATTTGCTTCAATTTAAATTTATCGAAAGACTGATCCTTTGACTCAGTTTCTCATATTGCGGATTTTTAGATATACCTTGCAGTTCCAAAATATACCATGATTTGTGTTAGTATAATTGGACCAACATTAAGAATTATTTTCTCCCAAAGAAGCCTTAAATTTAAAATATATTACAAGACAACCAACGATTATACCTTTTAGCTATCCAGCGATACCAAATTTACACTTGTTTAATTAAATATTAGGGGTGATATGTGACAGCCGAACCTCTGCAACGGCGGCGCCCGAATTTTTGGGATAAGTGGGCACAAGTGGACCCGATGATTTTTGAGTGGGCACTGCCCAAATGAGATGAAAAAATCGCCGCCTAACCCACGCTCTATAACGCCATAAGCAGGGACAAAGAAAACTTCCCCCTTGTCCAAAGTAACGTCTAAAAAAAAAGGTCATCGTTCTCTTGAAAAAAATATACAACACCACTCTTTTCTTATCAAAGCCAAGTCCCCCTTCACCCCGGAAATTCCATTACAAACCCGAATCCATCAATTTTCGGGGGGCACTAGGGTGGGCCAGTGCTCCCCCTGCCCCCCCTCCTGGCACTGGCACTGCCGCTGCTGCAACTAATTTTTAAATATTTATCTTGGTGTTCGGTAATGGCATAAATGTTGAAGTTACCAAAATTCTTTCAATAAACAAACTAATCTTAAAATAAATTCGATAGTCGTTTATGAGTAAAAATAATAAATATGATATACACCCAAAAAGCGATGAAACAATTTTTTAAGATTATAATATTTTCCTTTTCACTTCATAAAATAATACCTTAACTGGATTTTATGTAATCATGCAAAAATATTTTTAAAAAAAATGTTATTATACATTCTCAATATAAACAAATCAATGACCGTTAAAATTCTAATATTTGCTAGCATATAATTATTAAGTTAATGTTAAATAATTATTATATGGTTACCAGCTTGAAATTAAAATATTACATAACTTAGAAAAATAATATCTGAATGTAGGAGAAAGTAATATTTTGTATGCGGAAGCGGAATATCATAGGACTTGGCTATTTAGGGCAATCATTATATATTTTTAGTCTAAGAAGTAGTTAATTGGAAAGATTCGGTTAAGTTGTGTTACATACCCAAGAAATCGCCAAAATTAAATAATCTAAGTTCAATTTAATTAAGTTCATGACTTTTTGGTTCTTTAATAAAGCTGAGAGTTATGCAATGCAAATGTAATAACTAAAAATTGATGTAAAAAGTACAATAGTACATTTAAAGTTTTTTGGTTTACAAGAACTTGAAATTTACTAAAAATAATTTTATGCTGGTGACGTGCGAAGAGAAAAGAAATAAAAAGTACAGAATTTTTTGATCTAAAAGTTCTTTATTCCTTAAATTTTTAACAATTCAGCAAAATTTCTAAATGCAATCATTCGTATTTACCAAAAGTTTGGAAATTTAGACCAACCAACCCAACAATAGTCTCCCAGTTGTGTTTTCACCGTAGTAATATTTTGATATGCCATAATATGACTCTTTTATATTAATTTGATTTTTTTACAATTAAATCGTTTTTCCAATAAATAATTTTACGGGTATGATGTAATTTTAAACGCAGAACTGTCAAATTAGGACAAGTTTAAATTTAGAATCCAGCTTGATATATTCATCTGGTAACTTAACCAGCGAGATAATTTTTATGGAAACAATGCTCTTAACAATGGTTTCCTAGGAAATTACCTTGCTATATATTATAGCTTTATTTTGCACAACATACAGTCCTATTATTTAAAAACTTATTTAGATTTTGAAATTTTTGAGAGGCATAGTGCAGTGCTTGTCTTGTGGTGTAAAATCAAGCTACAATATAATCGGAAAACGTGTTTATTCGATTGCGAAAGCTGAATGTAGTTCTATACCGATCGCATCGAGCATTTTGTGACTAGGTTATTGTTTACTATCGGTACCTGTTGCAAATAAATACACCATACACTATTTTTCCTAAGCATTTTTGCAATTATTAACAATATTTTTATACATAATTATGAAATGATTAATGATAATTATTTTATTTTACCTTTAAAAGACTGTTTCTACCTTTTCAGCTGTACGAGAGGATCGGATGCCTGGCGGAAGGAACAGTGGAGCTGTATATAATTTGTACAAAGTAAAATACAAAAAACATAAAAAACCTAGTAAAACGGCGGTTAAAAATCAGGAGAAAAGTATACAACAGTTCAAGGCGGAGCAACAGCAACAGCAGCAACAACAACAACAGCCTGCGGGAATACCTCCAAACCTAGGTAAGAAAAACATATCCAACGAAATGTTTGTTTTTTAATTTACATTTTTTAAGGAAATCTTTTACTTCGGCTTAGGGTTGAATTTAAAGCATATATAATATTTGTTCTTTTGCTAGAAAATCATATACAAGATCTGTTTAAACTTACTCAAAATATTGTTTTCGTATTTTCATTGTCCCTGTACAAAAAATTTAATTTATCAGTTTTTTCGTATCTTTATCTTTTTGGTCCGTTTGTCCTCTTCTAAACTCTATCCGTGGACATAATATATATAACGTTTCATTTAAAATAAAACCGTCATTGACTAACCCTGTTACAGAAACGGGTTCGGTCTTCCAAGTGTGCGGTTTTAAACTATTTATGCTAATTTTCAAAAACACAAGAACCAATCGTTTTTGAAATATTTGCAATATTCCAGATTTTTTAACATCTTGAATAATATATCAAGGCTAGAAAAGAAAACAGGACAATTACAGATTATTAAAACTATAAAAACTGTTGTATTTATCAATTTAAACCTAAATTCCGTTCTTCTTTTTTTTTGTACCTTATTTAATTTTTAAATGGACTTTTTCACTAAATTTTGATTTTAACCATATCGTATAGAGCAAAAAAAAATGTTTTCTATAGTTTCAGTTTTTAAATTCTTGAATTATTTACTGAGAAAATTATTAAAGAATAACAAGTAATTGGTCGCACGACTGGCATAGGATGATGTACATCTCTTCTCATTGTATGTTTTTAAACTTCCTGCTTTTAGCCCCGCTTTTATTTGTTTCAAGACAATATTTGTGATACTCTAAAAATATATTTGTTATTGAGATATATTTTCAATAAACTTTAGTACTGAATATGACAAATGCGATTATAGTGAAAACGCCTATTGCGATTTTATCAGTTATCATGTTTTACTTTTAGTACCGAAATCAAGTATGTAAGGGTCCCTATTAGTGAAACCTTATCTTTTAGTCAATGGAACTATCCTTAAAACAGCTTTAACCAATCCGAGCGAGGTGATCCGGCTGCGTCAGCGATTAGACAGCGCTGTGTCGAGCTCGAGGGACCGCAACTTCTCCGTCGACTACGCCCTGTCAATGATTAAGACGCTAATCGACTGTGATGAATTCCAGGACATTGCCACGTTGCGAAACCTGGACGAGCTGTTAGATCACAATACGGATCTCAGCGAAAAGCTGTGTAATATAGGCGATTCGATAGTTTATAAGTTGGTGCAATGGACGAAAAGGTAAGATTTTTTTTGTTCTTACTTAATTTACCAAAGTTGCTGCTAATTTACAGTGTTTTTTTTATTTAAAAAAAAACTACATGGTAAATTATACGGCTAGCTATATAGCACTGTTTATAGGTCTCACAGATTCGTCGAGAACGCATTTCAATTAAATATACCCTGATGATTAGTGGTCGTGAGTGAGTTCCTTCCCCTAAAGACACCCTCTTCGGTTTGGAATAGCAGGAGATCCGTAGCGCAATTGGTTAGAACGTTCGACTAATGAGATTATGGGTTCAAGTCCCAACGGAGGCATAAAAATGTTTCATTGAAAAAAATGTTCTTCGCGCTACTAAACATTCTTCAGTTACTAATAATCTAACCCATCTACAAACAAACAAAAATTGCAATGTTATCGGGCAATAAAATATGGTGAAGCAAAGTATAGTTATATCTACAATTTTTTTGTTATATCTATCAAATTACAGAATATCAAATTGTTATCGTAGTCAAATACATATTGTCATATTATAAAAACCTAATCTGGTACACTATGACAACACTTTATGTCAACAGCATGGAAAAAACTATATTTTAAATTTTCTTTGACAAACCTAGTTAGTTAGTGTAATTTGGTCGAGTATTCAATAAAGCGCAAGGTATTGGGGACATTTTGCAACCAACAAAATCCCGCTAAACAATATTTCAAACGTTATTTTCTCGGACTCCATACAAACAATTTTGTAAAAACCTTTTTCATTTTCAGCGACCAGTATAATTATTTCCTGCGAATCGAAAATCTTGTTTCAGGCGTCAGCAACTGCGAAGATCTTAGCGTCTGAAAATTCGAATAGCGGGGTTTTGTTGGTTGTCAAAACTGGCTACAATACACTAACCTTATTAACTACTGGTTATAGTTTCACGGTAAACAAGTAGAACTATAATGGTGCCATTTTGGAAACCAACAAAATCCCTCAAAACGCTGTTTCAAACGTGATTTTCTCGAAATCCGCACAAACAATTTTGTTAAAACATGTTTCATATTCAGCGGCAAATATAATTATTTTCAGCGAATCGAGAATTCGGTTTCAGGTATCAGCCAGTGCGAAGATTTTACGGCCTGAAAAATTAATTAGCGGGATTTTGTTGCCTTACAAAATGTCACCACTATCAGTGATCGTGCGATTGTTCATGTCTTTTTACTGGAGCGCGACACCCTCTTATCGTGGTGGGACCTGATTAACTTCTTTCGCGCGGACGACGCCGGCAGCAACACTGTTGGTAATACTAAGTTGCTAGAACTGTATAACTATGCATTTCATTAAATTAACTAAAGGAAGTAGGTTAAATTAAAATAACAAATTACTAACTTGAATAGTTTTATCGCGACAATCAGCTTCCTTAGCGATAGCTCTTATTGTAATAAGTAACAAAACAATATTATTATATTACAAAGATAATTTAACAAAAGCTACGTAGCTCTGCATAAAAAAGCATCAAATATCTGGGGAAGCTACAAGGTGGCGAACCGCGTTATGTACAGATAGTTTTTCAAAAAAAGGGGAAATTAAACAAATACATACATTTTCTTTTATAAGAAGTTAAGAAGAAATTACCAATATGGATCGAATTCCAGACAGTTTGGTACCTACTTTTTTACCCTTCTTTGGGATTATTCAAAATATAACCTGCGGGAACCCAAACACACAAAAATAATTTTACGTACATGTAACCGATAGTAGTACCGGGTGGCCAAATAAAAATGGACACCGGTCATATCTCAGGAACTGCTTATCACAATGATTTGATATAAAAAAAATCATTACAAAACTGACCAAGAGAAATAGCTTGAAATTATTCTTATTTTTTAAGTTTTTAATACATATTAAAATACTATTATACCAACGGTTCCTATAAGATATGCCAGGAGTTCATTCTTATTTGGCCACCCGATACATTCAGAGTCGAGTAAGGTTAATGCTTAAATATATTCCTTATCTAATTTAATCTTTCCGGTTAAGTAACTTTATACTAATATTACCAATTTTTCTATACAAGAAAATATAATAACATAGAGTAATATTTTTAATTGTTTTCCACAAAAGAGATAAATTTTTAACCTCAAAAAAATAGGTAAAACCTGTTCACGGCATTTTTTTTCCTTAATTTATTTTTATAATCCAAAAAATAAAGTGGAAGTGGACCAAGTAGCCAGTTACACAACACGTTCTCTCCCATCAACAATTAGGTACTTATTTTTAAACACATAAATCAATAAAAAGGTTGTGATGAAATTTTTTGCAACCTACTGAAGAAAGTTTTATTTTACATGCAGTAGTTTTTCTTGGTTGTGGAATATTTTACTTTACTTAACTAGGTACTTAATAAAGAAACATTTTCACAACTAGTTACAAAAAAACAAAATTTATAATTGCATACAATAATTGTACAAATTTGGCAAAAATTATATTTACTTATCTTGATTATTTGCTACTTAATAATGTACTTTTTTTTAAATCTAGACTACCCTTTTACTTGGAGCTACCCGTAGAAGTGCACACGCGGCTACTGACCCATAAGTGGCACGAGCTGCTAGTACTGACCACGTCAGCGTACCAGGCGATCCAGAAGGCGGCCAATGAGCAGCAGATGCAGGCGTCCACCACGCTTATTGAGCCGGATTTTAACCAAGAGGTAAGAGAATTTTATAAGGAAAAAATAGAATAAAATACAGTATATAACAGCTACTAAAAATATTTTTTCTACTCTGACATAGATATCTGCTATTTCCTTTACACTAAAGTAACTGGATAAATGGGCTATTCACGTTAACTGAACTGATATAATATATTCATTCTTGTTAGTGATAAACAGTATTGCAACCTTTAAAAATAATCTTTCCTTGTTTTAATAAAAAATTCCACTAATGCATAAAATATTAAGAAGTCTTGATTATATTATTCCCTTATTCATTATTTTCCTGGGCTTTCATTACATTTTTAAAAATTTTCTTATCCATCCACTTTTCCTGGATTATTTTCCAGTAAAATTTATTTTTTAACTACGGATTCAACATTATCATTTACCTTACTAACTATAAACATTTTCTTCACTAATTTTTGTTACTGCTAAACTTTTCCTGAAAATTTATAAATAGTAGACACACCGGAATTGTTGAAAATATTTCTTTTCTACAATTTTTAAAGAAAAATGCTTTATTTTGGTCTTCAAAATTTGAGAACTAATAGCCGCAAAGGGTAATGAAAGATGGACTTTAGAACATTCGACCAATATTTATAAATTATTGTCCAAGTTTACTAAGCTCCATGCTAAATTATATTTATAACTATATACAGTAACCGGCAAAATTCCGGCGTCATATGGACAACTTTTTTATTATTGATATCAAAGAAAATTTTATTCTTGATAAAAGCTTCTGCGTCCCCTTAAAGTAGAATTGCTCATTAAAATTGAAAAAAAATTGCAGTGCATACGAGGGAGATTTAATTTTTTACAAGTTGCTCAAAAGTAACAAGATACAATTTTTATTTATAAAAGTTGTTTAGAATTAGAAATTATATAAAAAACGAAAAAAATTCTTATTTTTTTTTATCTTACTCTGTATAGAGACTAGATTGAAGAGATCAAATAATTTTTAAAAGTTAATGTTTATTTTTAGAATATTGGTCAAATTTTAAATTTCCAGTTATTTATAACTTTTCTTAAACAAATTCAAAAAAATTATGCCAAAATTCTTTTATTTTTAGAGCAATTAGTTTTACACTAAAATTAATTTTAGACAATATGTTTAGGATCACCTTAAATTACTTTACTTTATTAGTTTAAGGAGACGCAGAATGAAGCTTTTATCAAGAATAAAGAAAAATTTGAAATCAATAATACAAAATTTTCCATATGGAGTCAGAATTCTGCCGGTCACTGTATATTCAATTAAACCCAAAACATTGCGTTCTCTTAGTCCGAATCCTGGCCATGTTTATTAAGAGATTTTTAAATTTGGACTCTCTAGATATTGGGGAGTGTCAGAAAGTTACTTTTATTTTTTTTTATGTCAATACTTTTTACAATACAAAGAACTTTAGTATTTTTTTTCGGGTTTTCAAATATTTGTTTACTATTTTTAATTCGGGACAATAAAAACAGCAATTTATCCCGGCAGATTTTGGCGCGATCGGATCCAGTTAAATATTTGAAAAGCAGAGAAATACCTACACTAAATGAAATACGATACCGAATATAATTTATAGGTTTTCAATCGTCTCTCTATGGCAAAATTTTGTGGGGAAAAAACTATTGTTTCATTTTTCCTTTGATTTAGAATATAGTTACTTTTCTAAAAGTAGTCCAGTAGTTTTTCATAAAAAGTGTAAAAAGGTTTCATTCTTAATCGACTGTTGCTGTTATTTTAATTTAGGATAAATTTGGCTGGAATATCAGAGGTTTTCGTTATTTTTTAGGTATACAATAAAGAAATTTCATTATTATTATTTTTCTAGCTCTTGTACTAGAAACTGTTAAGCTCTTCCGTTAAAAACTATACAGGATGTACCAAATTAAGTGCGCACTATTGTTAACTATTTTATTATTATAGATACAAAGTCGGTTAAATTAGCAAAGTAGTCACATTTTTTCTGGTGATTAGGATGGTGAAAACACAAAAACTATATATAAGGAAAATGCATTTTTTTAAACGGAACGCCTTGCATTTTTTGACCGAAAAGTTTGCAAATCCTCTACAGACTAAATAAAACATGTATGGGTTGGCCCTATCAATATTAGCATACTGTCAAATTTCCTATGTATAGATTTCTATATATAGATCGATGCGGTTTACGGTGGGAAACCCGCCTGTTTATAAAATTTGACGATTTGAATGATGTTCATGCCATTCATTTTTAAAAATATTTTCATTGAATTTTAAAATTTATTTGATAAATAATTTGTTGTTTATTAAAAATTCTTTAAAAAGCTGCGAATTATAAAATTATTCTGCAGCTCTGCCAATGCTTCCCAAAATCTGGTAAATTCAGAAGAGTCTTCTGTTGTAGCTATCCCCACTTGGTAGGGGAATACCAGAAAAAATTAAAAGGCAACTTTTTTTTAGTAGGTGTAAAAGAAAAAGTCATTCTTGATAAAAACGCCTGCTTGTGCTGAAACTACAATTTCGAATAGGTATTAGATTTACTATACAGGGGTTGTAAAAAAAACATTTTTAGTTTTTTGGATTTCGTATAAAATAAATTTACGTAAAAACAAACAGCTATTGTTGCCTTCTTACTTAGAATATAATTTTATATCTGGCCGAATAACGATTTTGTTGCAAGAAAACTATTTTTCGTTGTCTACTTTTGAAGTATTTTTATTAATACATATCATATTTCTTTAATTTATTCAATCATAAATTATAAAAAATTTATATAGTTATCGCAAATCTGGTATTCGAAATTGTAGTTTCAGAACAAGCAAAATTGATTTAATAAATAAAGGAATTGACAATTAGAATTGAAACAAAAATCCAAAGAACTAAAAATGTTGTTTCTGACAAACCCTGTATACTAATCGCAAATCTGATATTCGAAATTGTAGTTTCAGCACAAGCAGACGTTTTTATAAAGAATGACTTTTTCTTCTATACCTACTAATAAAAAAGTTTTTCCTCTTCCAATCTCTATCCGTGGGCACACTATGTTAAAAATCAAAAAAATGTTCGTAAGTATTATAAATATTTTTTTTTCTATAATTACAATAATCATATTGATATTCACGATTAATCGTATAAATCCAATAATTGTAATCGCTTCATTATTAATAATATAAAATTTTAAGTATCTGCAACATGTTGAACTTTAAAATAGAAAACATCAATATGAAATTAAAATGCACAGCTCCAGATTACTTTTTGATCATAAATAGTGCACAAAACTAACACAACGCAGTATTTTTCTGACGCAAATTGCAAGGCGACCTAAATTTCGTTGCATCGCGCTAGAGATGGATCAAGAAATCGATACGATAATCCGTTTTAACAATTATGTCAATAGTTTATTAACCCTTCTGTGAATGGGAGTAGCTATCGAGTTAATCCGGTGTATAAGTGCGATTACGGAATAACTTATGAAGGATTCCTAAAAAGTTTTATCTTAGATAATAATACAAAATACTTTTATGTGAATAGAAGTCTTACCTTTTCTCCACATCGGTATGTACCAGAAATACCAACCCCGAAAACAATCTAAAAATAACATACATTTCATAAAAGAATTACTTTACTATACTTTGACTTAATATTTAAATTTACCTTAATTCCCAAGTACTGTTACACATAGAAATTTTTTAAATTGTTTTCTGGTAAATACTTTAGCTTTTTCGGGAATGCAGCGTTCATATTGCTTCTTTAACTAAGCATGTAGCTTTAAATACTTGCTTATGTCTATCCCTTGTCTGATTCTTAACATTGATCTTATAGAATAATGTGACCACATTGTTGAACCTTTTTTCCGAAAGATACGCCAAAAGGACGATTTCAGAATTATTTTTGACGTTTTTTTCTGTGCACCATATTTGAATATGATCAATTTATTAATGGTGAAAAAGCCCAATGGCCATGACATCTGTTGCCATTTTGACAATCTCCAGGGGCATACACGAAAATTTTAAGTACATTTTAATTTGAATTTTAAAAAATGGCATTTTTGTTATTGTCTCACTAATATTCACTGACAAAATAAATGTCAAATCGAACTACGCGGGGGTATCAAATAATATAATAATAAAACCATAGCAACACTAGGGCCATTTGAAACGTTTTTAAATGAGAATATTAAAAAAAAATTCCATTTTTAATTTCTTATATTTAAACGACGTTTGAAGGAAAAATTGTTTTATTTGTAGTAAAAGCAACTTATTATGACCCGTCTGTCATAGCTGGACTCACTTAATTTTTCCGCCAAACCTACAGACTTATCATAAAAGTATCGATTTTACACCTAATAAAACTTTTTTTTTATTTCCAACCGAATATCACCTTATTTAATAAAACAAGTAAAAATTTTGTGATACTTACCATAAGCTGGCCGGTCCACTTGTGATTGTGAGAAAATCATTTCTGCCATCGTTATTTATGTCATAGTCAAAGTTGCTAGGTTATCGTTAAAAATCACAAGGCTCAGCTACAAGTATTCGAAATGATCGTAATAAACGCATCGCATGCACTTCGATAGTTCAGCCCAGCCGGTTAACCGGCAAAACCGATAAACTGGAGCCGCTGGAACAAGGTCTCTAATTTTGTTCTAATTTTCTGTTATTCACCTTTCGGCAGCAAATAACACAGTAAACAAGTCCTTGTGAACTGCATCATAATAATCATGCATGACCTAAAAATTATTTTCGAATTATCTATTATTTGAAAATTTAAGCAAGTTTAAAAAATCGGTGGGTCGAACTGGGGCAATAAGGGTGACCTGTCATGCGATTTTATAAGTCATCTTGTACGTCAAATATACTTTTTTCTAACCCCACGTGGATGTTCTATGTAAAAAGCTATACCATACCAGTTAATTTTATATCCATCTTTTATATGAAACTAACCAATTACAGTGGTCAAATTATCATTACTTAAAAATAATTAAAGTTTCTATTTACCTTTATTGGTTTTTTGCGATGTACTTAAATAGTTTTTCACTATTGTCTGATATTTTCAACTGAGTTTCAACCCCAGTCGCCATTAAACTTTTACTATACGCAACAAAAATCGAATAGTAACTGGTAAATTTTCCTTAAATGGTGAAAAATGAAGTCGAGTAAATAAAAAAAACCGGAAAAAACGGATTGACAATCAAACTTTTGAGGTTATCTTCTGCCGTCGTTTGTCAATTCCGTGGTGGTTACCACTTCTCTAATCATGTTTACAGCGTTGCAAAATATTACGTCATAAATATCGCTCCTTAATTTTTTATAAATAAAAGTTCGCCGTGTGACGTCAGGTAATAATAATAGACGTCACAACCGCAAACTTAAATTGCTTCTATTCGATCCAAAGGATTAATAAACATTTCTTTTTAAACTGTGGGTCTCTTGATGATATTATTTTTCAAATTTAATTTTCATGCAAGTTTTCTATTACCATCAAAATATTTACACAAAATATTTTTGTTTTTAACCGTTTTGAAATTGTGCATAACAAATTAGGTTTGTGAAGATGTATTAATAAAAAAACGTCACTAAAAAAGTTGAAACAGTTAGCAAAACAACCTTAAAACTGGATGGATAAGTGCTTTCCTAGATAGTTAAATTCCCGTCTTGACATAGGTACTTTTTTCAATTTTTTATTAAAGAAATTTTAACTGTCATAAAAAATGGTTATATTCTTGGCAGTGCTTTCCACAAGAAGCTTTTTTCTATAAATCTGTACTTTAATATAAAATTGAATTATTAAAACTACGCATTCGGAACGTTTTTTGAAAAAGTTTATAGTTTTTCCTAAAAATTTGCCTTACATTAAAAAAATTGCCATCAGCAATGGAACATCTATCAAGCTGGATCGACTTGCATGTGATAACTTTTTCTCCTGAAAACTCTGATTTACCTTTCGGCAACAACACAGTAAACAAAAACAAGTCAACATTAAGTTAATTCATGCATGACCTAAAAATTATTTACGAACTATCTATTATTTGCAAATTTAAACTTAGTTTAAAAATCGTAGATAGCGTAGAGTCGTCACACACAGAAGGAAATTGGGTCAACGTCGTTCGGCGTCCTCGAACGGGGTAAATGCACTCGTTATTGGAGCGTCTATTCATAAATCTTTTACGGCAGTGCAGTTCAGTGGCAGAACATTTTCACAACAGTTGATGGTGAGCCATAATCTGCTCATTTTTAAATCTTTTTAAATTTCCTATAGAAGGCGTTTCTATTTCAACCTATGCCCCGAGTCCGAAATTACTGTCAGTGATTTATCGCTTTCATAAGGTGCAGCGGGTTAGATCAAGTTAGTTTACAAAATGATTTTTTTTTGGTCCGAATGATCGTGTCATCATTATGGTCTTGCCATATTTGTTTTTCAACAATAAAAAAAAAATAGCATGATCTATTAAACGCGTTAACAGTAACATAATTATTTATTATTTATATGTACAAAGGAAAATAGTAAGAGATTTTGGAGAAAGCAATAACTTTCGTTTCTCAACGCAACGTGGAGATGAATACCCAGCCCTTAAATCTAACTTTCTTCCCGCATACATAATAGTACACTATTTTTTCTGTTTTTTTACCAAAAAAATTTCTAGGGCAAAGTCTTTCTCCCATGATAACAATGTTAATTTTTGTGCCTGTCAAAAGGGGAAAAGCTATTTTTTTCCCCTGGCAAAAAAAAATTAATTTTACTATATCATGTAAAAGCTTATCTTCCGACAAACTACACAAGTTAACAATGCCTTACTTTTCCTTTCACATAATAGACAATCATTCATCAGCCGCTCTCGCAAATTAATTTCCTTTTAAATGCCATTCAGACATAATACACCAGACGTCTCTCTTTCTCTTTCTACCAGAAAAACTATCAGTGAACAATGAAAAAGAAAAAGTAACAGTACCAGGGAACTAAAGCGGATGGCCGTTACGCAACAAGGCAGGGCGATGTACCGTTATATAAAAGTAATAGATTACCATGCCATCACGGAGGAACCGTTTTCTATGTCTGCACAGCAAGAGTCGATCTGAAAGTAAAAGTGTTTGGCGATCAACGTTGCCAGGTTTTTAATCTCTAATTTTTTTTGTTCTGGTCGCGTTATAAAAATTGTTTTTGCAAGTATTTATACACCTGATATATTTCCGATCACACTATAAACAAAGCGGAAAATTTTATATTGCATAAGGTTAAATACTTATTTCTATTTTTAAGCTGGAGTGATGGAATATCAAAAATATTTTCATATTATAGATTGATATCAAAATTATTCACCTAAAGCACTTTGAAGCTTTAATCCCCCTCCCCGCTCTAAATCAAAGGCCTAACTACGCTCATGTTACCGCTTATTATTAACATGTCACATTTTATGTATATAAAACAAATTTAATTATTAATGCAAAAATGCAATAATATACAGGGTGTTTAATTTTTAAAATGTAACTTTGAGACCCTCTTACTTTTTGAACGAACCCTGTATAATTAAAACTATTTTTAAAATGTGCAGAATATCCAATCATTCCTCAACACAAAATCTTATTATCAACATATATTATTTTCAAGGCATAAAATTACTTCTATCGTTGACACATACATTTTATGCTAATCTTGTAGCAATTGTCTAGAAATGAGTGAAAAATTGGAGATTTTTGGAATAAGAAAGGGAACTGTTTACAAAACTTTAGTTCAGTTCGGTCACAAAGTACTTAACAATTGTTTGGTAAAAGTTGCATCTTTTTGAAATATATTCATCGAAACGACACGTAAAATTTACGACGTGTAAATTTGGTTTCTTTGCAATTGACCACTGTGATTGATCATCACTTTCATATCCTAACTAGAACGGATATAAAATTATATCCTTTTAGTTAATCTGAATAGCCCACTTATCCAATCACTTTAGTATAAAAAGGAAACAGCAAATATCCACGTGGAAGTAGAAAAAAGTGCCGTTTTCCCACCAATGAGTTTGCCGCACTCATCTCAACTCGGATGGTCAAGTTTTTCATTTATTGGTAAAAGAAATACTGTTTCATGCCCTTTGTTGTATAAAAAACATTTATTTAGTTTATTTATTAGATGCTCCTTATCATTACTAAATTATTATAGTAAAAAAATAGTATATCTGTCAACACTGGTTGTTGATTTTCTCAGAGGTAGTACCATATCGGGTTTCACTTCTTGTACCGTGGCACTGAATGGTGCTTATTACTCGTATTATTAGTCACAGCTGGTTTGGTTCGTGGGAGGATTCTTCTTTTAATTTTACTTAAAATATTTTGCAATGGAAATATTTACATCTTTTTCATAATAATATTTAACACTGTATAGAGTTGTGATTATGATAAAGAAACGGATCAACTTTTTATATAGAATACCGCCCACTTAATCGAGAATCGCTCGAACCTGTCAAATTAATTTTTTTGAAATGTATTTATTTTAGAAAAAATATATCATACAGAGTGGTTCATAAAATGCTACATGTTTAAACTTTAAATTTTCTACTAAAACATAATTACATATTGTTAGATTTTTACACAAAGTTTGAAAATAAACGATTTTAGAACAAGTTGAAAGTGTCCTCCATCAACTGTTATGCAGCAGATCAATCGATCCAAAATTCTTGTTGTACAGTTTGTGCTACTTGTGGAGACATTTCTTGTATTACTCGTCGAATGAACTCCCTAAACGTAACTATCTAGTTGGGTTTTTGATTTATAAACTAAATTTTTAACGTAGCCCTACAAAATAAAGTCTCGTGGGATAAGATCGGGCGTACTGCGTGGTAACTCTATTGACCCCTGTCTCTCCACTGCCCCGAATTTTTTTTATTATATACCTCTACTCCCTAACATAAGCAGCATAATACGGGGGAGCACCATCCTGTTGAGACCCAAAGGTTAAACTTGATAAATCAGGAACATTATCATCTGGAAATAGAGTGGCAAGAGCTACAGGAACCAGATCATTTCGAAAGAAATTTAGATATCTTTCTCCAATGAGGCTTTCATTAAAGGAAATGGTCCGATTACCCAATTTGCAACAATGCCCGCCCAGACATTAACCTTTTTGTTAAACTGGGTGTGATTTTCTATGAAGCTGTTAGGATTTTTCTGTTTCCAATTTCTATAGTTTTGTTCATTAGTTTGACTATTTAAAGAAAATGAAGCTTTATCTGAAAAACAATTCTATCGGGTTCATTGTCCAATAACTCTTATAAAATTACTGGTTTGTAGGAATAAAACTTCTGTTTTTTTAATAGATACGGTGGTTTGGCGAGTACCGTAGTCATGCCCAGGTTGTGTGCTTGAGCTATGAACACCTTCCTGTAGTGATAATAATATGTTTATTTTTTCACCTCAGGTATACCAGGACGACCACTTTTAACACTATCTTTAACAGTACGGGAAGTTCTCCACTTAATTCCTACCTTAGACACTGTCGATGGGCTAATAGGAGGGCGATTTGGCTATTTTTTTATTGAACACATCACGGGCTTCCCTATGACGTCTATTTTTATTTCCACAACCAAACATATTCAAAATTTCTATGCGTTCATAAAAAAATTCAAGAATTTTTTATTTCAGGTGGAAGCGAACCTGTTCACCCTGCAGAACTGCCTGACGTCGATGATGGGACGGGAGATCACGATCGAGCAGCTGCGTCAGGACGTGGGACTGATGATTGAGAAGATCACCCACGTGACCCTAATGTTTCGCCAGATCAAACTTACCATGGAGGAGTATGTGTGCCTTAAAGTTATCACGATGCTTAATCAAGGTAAATATTGTTATATTCTATTAATAAATTTCAACTTGAAATAAATTATGTACCATTTTATTTATTGCATATTTATGAATTTAAGCTTTGCACAAAATCACAATCAAGATTTTAATACTCGTTATAGAAAAATATGCCAACGAGTTTAGTGACAATGACTGCAAGAAGGCTTAATTAGTTTGAAGACAATGATGTTTCTTGAATGATAGAAGAGTTTTGGACTTGCATTGTCCTTTTTTGTTTTAAATCACAATGTTGCAACTTATAAGTACCTCCAGTATCGCCTGAAGACCACTGGAGATGCTTACCAGTTGAAACGTAGTGATTCTAAACAAATAAAGACAATGCAAGTCCAAAACTCTACTGCCGTTCAAAAAACGTCATTGTCTCCAACCTTTAAACAGACTCTTCTTGTTTTTGTTTTGCGTTTACAAAACAGTTGTCTTCTATACTTCTTTGTTGTTAATTTTTACATTTGTGGTCGTTACCATTACGTAGGTATATGAAGTTTTTTTATAAGCTGGAATAATCAATAATTTTTTTTTATAATATTTTTTTTACATTTTTTGCCATTTGCAATAAGACTTTTTTTGTCTTGGTAAATCGCGACTACAAAAGTTCTTTTCGAGAGGAGCATAATAATTGCCTTAAGAAAGTGCTCTTACAATTTAGGGACACATCAATAGTTTTGAAAGGTCAAAAGCTACTCAAAAATAAAAAAAAAAGATCAAGTCTGTATATAAAAAATTTAAGTTGATGTGGGTATCTGAAAAATAAAATTATGTTCTTAACATGCACACAGGCACAAAAAGTGTCTCAAGAAAGTGCTCTGGGTTTTCCAAAATAATCAGTATTTTATCAAAAAATTAGAACAAGAATTGATTTTCTTGGATATCTTCGGAATTCATCGGAATTTTTTAAATTTCTGTTTAACCAACTTTTTATCTCTTATAGTTACCGAAATAACAATACTAAAGCAACGAATTTGTAACACCCTGCATAGTCTCTATTAAAGCGATTAGGTGATATAATAATATGCCTACTAAAGAACATTGCACAAATGCAAATAAAATGTTTATAAGGTGTACCAATGTTCTTTCAAAAAGAGCGTTTTAAAAAATCAACGTAATGTACTTTTTAAAAAATCCACTTTTCAATTAGGCGGGCGACCTTAAGATTTCGTTTAAATATGTTATTTGTCAATCACGGGCGTCCGAAGAAAGGACGTATAACTATTACAAAAATATAATTTGTAAATAATTGTGCCATCTGGTTTTGACTTTTACAAGTACTAGTTTACTTTTTTTTGCAATTTTTACTTAATTTCCATAAAATCTTTATGTCATATGTATTAAAAATTTAAATTTCTTTATCCTCTTGGCCCCCTCAGACAGATTTTCTGGCTGTGCCACTAAGGCAATGTATAGCAGACAATCGAGAAATCATTTTTATAAAAAGGTTTCCGACATCAAATAGCTTAGCCGGCATCTACCTGACTCGACAAGTTTAAAAAAAGTGTTATCTACATGTTAAAAATGTATTTTTTCGGTGCTCTTACAAAAAGGTCTCTCTTAGAGAATTATCCATAGATTTAATATTCTTTCTCCGATAACTCAGATCTATATGAGTGATTCTCTGGATAGAAAAACTTTTACACGAGCACCAAAAAAATCAATTTTTAACATTTTTTCTGGCTTTTGGATCAGTAAAACCGAATTTTTTGTGGAATAATCCATTTTTTAAACTTATTGGGCCAGGTGGATTACGGCTAAGCTGTTTGATGTCGGCAACCTTTTTATAAATGAATTTTCGATGGTCTCTTCTATGCGAATATGTATCAATTATGGTAAAAATGTATTCAAATAATTATATTATATTTTTTAGTGAAACCTGCCAGTAGTTCGGGTAGTAATGAGCTGGAAACAATCCACGAGCGATACATGTCGTGCCTGCGTGTCTACACTCAACACATGTATCCTCAACAAACTACCAGATTTCAAGACTTACTAGTTAGATTACCAGAGGTAAGCGAAATTGTAGAAGGGGATAAGTTAATAATTAAAAAATATTTTTTTTTGCGAATGGAAAATTTTCTACACGATTAACGTCGTGGCTTGTCCAGATTATTTTCGAAAATTCATTTCGCAATGGGATTTATAAGTTTATTTTAACTTTTTATACGCGGTCTACACAGTATGAGTCAGGAGATTGTCAAAGTCCATCTGCCGAATATCACCAGCATAAATACATATATAGGTCTGGCAAGATGCTTTTACAATGAGACATCTAACGGGCAGACAGGAGAACGTAATATACCAGCTATAAATTGAATAATGAGAAAACAATGCCGGGCTGGCTGCTTATGCGCCTTCTGCGAGATGCTGGGGAACAGGAAAGCAGGAAGAAGTAGGTTTTCTCTTTATTTAATTTATAACTGGTATATTACCTTCTCTTTTTTGTCCGTTAGGCGGCTGATTGAAAAAGTATTTTTCCAGCCACGGTTTATACAGGGTACAGTGACAGCTCTCCCATAAGGTCGATTGATCTATGACCTTCCTTAGTAATTCTCTTTTAATGTAACTTAAAATTTATTAAGTTTAACATTCATCCAATCAGCCAAACTTTGTTTGTTTCATGTAATAATAATATTAATATTACTAATTGTAATGCTATTATCTCTAAAATGTTCTTCGTATTCCACTCATGTGCACCCCACGCACTGCTAGGAGTACTAGGCAGTGGTAACCCCAATTTCGTCAGCCCAAAAATCCTGGCGCCGCCACAGGTTTGGGCCACCGCCATAAACAATTACGGTTTTTTTTTAACCAAACCGAAAGTTCAATTTGTGGTCTATTTCTAAGCCGACTTATAATCCATCTCAGTCGCCCAGTGATGCTTTCTCTTTATAACATCAGTGGCGAATTCTGCCCTCAGAAACAATGCGCGTCGGCTGACCACTGGCTTCCGTAGATCAAACATCATGAAAACTGTAAATGCGAGCAGCTTCAGAATCCACTTAAGCTCTTGATGGAACAAAAAAACGAGTTTAGCACTCAACAAAATATGGCTCAGTAGGTTTGAAGCAAATAACTCAGTTTTAAACATTTTGTAGTAGACAATTCATTTATTAAATGTCTCGCTCTTTTCCGTGTTATATTTCTACCTGCCACATACATATGGCATAGGACACATTACCATTTTATTTCTGCCAAAAAAACAGAGGATCATTTTTAAGCGTTCACCTACTTCCACGTTTTAATGATATTAAAATAAGGATAAGGTCAATAACCCAACCTCGAGCTTGAATTTTAAAAATAATCTGGTGGCCTAAATACGTCGTCTTCCTTCATGTAAATGATGGCTTATCGGTTTATTTGGAGAGATAGGTATGCTAAAGTTACATCACAAGGTACATAAACAGTGGCGTAACATGAGCGATAGAATAGAATGTAAACTGATATTCAAGCGCTTCCGAAATAGGAATTAGTTGAGGAGGTGGAAAGCCACAGGGTTTGTGTAACTCAAGTATGACTTCATTATGGTATGACATATGAAAACTTGTAAAATTATTATCCTGGCATTTTAATTAGTTACTTTATAGGAAGTCTTACAATATTGTTTTGTTATAATGTTATCCCAATACGTATAGAGTGTTAGTCCTTGTACTAATATTTAAGAGCATCTAACCATTTTTTTAAAATTCTTCTCCAAGGTTACCAGTTGCATGCGAAATTGTATCTATACAGAGTATCGACGGATAGAGTTTGGAAGAGGAAAAACTTTTTTATTAGTAGGTATAGAAGAAAAAGTCATTCTTTATAAAACCTTGTACTGAAACTACAATTTCGAATATCAGATTTGCGATTACTATACAGGGTTCGTGAAAAACAACATTTTTAGTTTTTTGGATTTTTTTTTCAATTCTTTGATTTATTAAATCAATTTTGCTTGTTCTAAAACTACAATTTCGAATATCAGATTTGCGATAACTATACACGATTGGACAGAAAACACATTTTAAATTTTTTATAATTGAATAAATTTCAGAAATATGATATTTATTAATAAAAATACTTCAAAAGTAGACAAAGAAAAATAGTTTTCTTACAACAAAATCGTTATTCGGCCAGATATAAAATCATATTCTAAGTAAGAAGGCAACAATAGCTGTTTGTTTTTACGTAAATTTATTTTAAACGAAATTCAAAAAAAAAATTCTTTCTGCCGAACCCTGTATAGTAATCGCAAATCTGATATTCGAAATTGTAGTTTCAGCACAAGCAGACGTTTTTATAAAGAATGACTTTTTCTTCTATACCTACTAATAAAAAAGTTTTTTCTTTTCCAAACTCTATCCGTGGACACATTGTATATATATATATTAAATTAGACCAACTTTCTCGGGGCCCGAATCATGGCCATAATAATAATATAATAAATAAATAATTTTCAATATTTTTTCAATACAATGTATTTAAGTAATTATTTTTAAAGGTTTTATTATTTTTATTCTTCTATTTCTTTCTTCTGTTTCATTATTTTGACTTCTTCCTCGATTATTTTTTCAGCATAAAAAAATAACTTTCTCACACCCACATAAATATCACCTTTCCATTGGTGAAATGAAAACTCAATGATTTACTTATTTTTTTGGAATTCGGGCCAACTCAACACGGCAAATTTTAGCGCGGTCGGAATACAGGTTGAAGAGTGAAATTAGTGATGCATTCGCCATTTCATTTTTTGATCAATATTTCTTATCCTTTTCGCTTTATTCAAAAAGGGAAATAGCCGCCCTTGAGTAGCAATTACCTACAGTTTTGAACTAAAGAAAATTTAATTAACAAATTAATAAAAGCAAAAAACGAAAAATTGTTAAATTTGTCAATTTTTCTTTTTCTGCTTTTATTACTTCATAAATTCAAACTTGTTTAACTTTAAATTGTAGGTAATTGTGCTTCAAATATGGGTGTTCGGCTGATTTTTGGATAAAAGGAAAAGTAATGAAATATTGAACAAAAAACGAAATGGCGAATGCGACTAGACCTCACTCTGAACTACTAAGAATATAATTAACGAGCAAAGTGCCGGGACGATTTGTCGTTTTTTTTTTATATTACGTACTAATATACTTTTCTGTTACAGATACAGTCTGCAGCATCCCTACTGTTAGAAAGTAAGATGTTTTACGTTCCTTTTTTACTAAATTCAGCAATTCAAAGGTAGTAGAAGAACTTTACTGGATCTTAGATGAATTATTAAAATTATATATAAAAAACGACTAAATAGGTTGATTGATGTATATAAATAAATCGTAAACATATTTTAGAAACAAAGCGGCCGATTTATATTATAAAATTGCAATTCTGCCGGACATATCGTAAGAGTCTGTACCTACATTGTAAAACCCAATGATAGATACGCATACGCGTTGTATTCATAGCAGTATTGGACTTGGCGATATCACTACGCGGTCCACCAGTCCAGTTCAGACTGAACTCAGTGCGTGCTTCGTGCTTTACTTAGGACCACTTCTATAGGTTCAGCTTAAACTACAAGTGACAGTTAAACTTAAGTTTATGCATCAATGTAACTACATAAACTCAAATTTAACTGTCGCTTGTACTGAACCTATACAAGTGGCCCTTAGATGGTCGATATTATTTCCGACAGTATTTACTTAGTAGGTTTGTATGTATAAACTTTTAGGATTTGTACGGCAGAGTATACCTATTGTTTGTTATGTCGATGTTCGATTTGTGTAAGAAACGTTTTAGTCGTACCAATGACTGATGTCGAGAGAAATTCGATTAAAGAAGAGAGTCTGAAAAGTATAATTTAAATTCGTTTTTGAAAAAATCACATGGGTATGGACAAAAGGGTTGAAAGATTTCATGATTGCTCAGTTAAAAATACACTAATTAATGATTAATTGACATGGTTTCTCGCGAATTTTGCTGCAATTTAAAATTTCAGAAATAGTTATATTTGTTGACCTTTCTTATACCTTTTTATATTTCCTTTATTTTCCTTCCTTCTCTGTTTTAGCCGTACTATCTGTAGAATGCCAACTAAATCTATTTAATTTTTTCTTAATTGTAATTATTATTTAATATTATCATTACTTAATATACTTACGCTCTATATATTATTTAATGTTTTTCAACATTTTTTGTCTTAATTTTTTGCCCTTTCTTTTCTTTATTATTTTTTCTTCGGTCTAATGTTTTGGCATTATTGGGTCCTCCTAATTTCGTTTCATTTGTACTATTAGGTATATCTATACCACTTATTATATTTTCTCTTAATTCTCTACTGTTCTGGATTTCTGTCGTTCTCTTTTACTTTATTTATACTATTAATAGCTATCCCCACTTTTTTAATTTTCTGGTTTTCTTTTCCCCTTTAGAACTAAGATAAACTTCAAAAAATTAAATGGCGAAGAAACAATAGGCCTTTGAAATCTTTAAAAACAAAACAGCGTTTTTTAAATATTCATTTTAAAATTATTTTAAAACAATAACAGATTTTCAATACAACCTAAATAAATACTATCCACGAGTATTTTTTTAAAAACGAATTTGAATATTGACCATGTCGTAGACGTAGTTTGCAAATTGCAAAACTACCTATATTCCTTAATATAGTAAGACTTGCATATTCATGCATTTGTATTACCCAGTTTACCTTTTCTACGATTTTAGGAAAAAGGTTAAAAATCAGCAGGTGAAATATAAAAAAAAAATATGTTAAGGTTATTAAAATGCCATTATTTAAAATAAATCTTTTATTAAGCATATTTTTTGAGGCACAATAGGAAATTAAGAATAAATTCTATGGTGCGGAATGTTTCATCAAAGTATAAGTCATAAGTTGCTAAAAAGTTCATAAAAATGACATAGTAGGATTTTTTACCTCCCTAGAAAAAAATATAATTGCAAATTATGTTAATATATCCGTAATTTTCAAAATATTTTAAAGTGTGATGTTTTAGGACTTTATCATCTTTACTCAAAAAAATTGATTTGGCATTATAACTTTAGGGAAAAATAACCGTAAATATCAATGATTATGTCAAATTTGAGGCTATAAACTAATGCAACCGGAGCATAAAATGTCAGTTTATTGGTGATACTTTTGGTTTACAAATTTATAGCTATTTTCAAAAGTACGAATTCCCTTAAAATCAAGAGTTATAGAAATATTTGAGTTGCCTCTTCTTTTTCAATAAGAAAAGTAGATATTAACACAGAGAGATGATAAAGCCACTTAAAAACAATTTTAATATAACAGACATCTGAGGATATGAAGTACAAAAGCGTTTGCCATTAAGTGTTAGTAGCTGACATGGTGAGGCTGTTATTTTTCGCAAGATGTAACGGATACGGATAGTAGCACGACGTTCATTGTAAAATGGCCTTTATAAAAATATAATTGTCCAAATCATTCCTTTAATATAATTACAATGTTGGTTAATTGGATATTTTGAAATATATGTACGTAGGGATGATTCACGACGGGCATCTATCTGTTCTTTCAGAAAAACTACTGAAACTATTTTCTTGAAACTTTGCAAGTTTATATTTTTATGTGCCCTCTTGTTTTTTCTAATATTATATGTGATTATTTTTATTGTATTCTTGGATTTTCCTCAAGATTCTAAACAAATCTCGTATAACAGATCATATGATGTCTAAACTTATATAAGTTCTTGTTATTTTAAAAATGACGCTTACGGGACATCTTAGAGAAAGAGCTTGCACTTTCCTTAGATGTTTTTAAATTTTCTATGCATTTAAAAAATCATAACTTCCGGTTTAACCGACATCAGAAAGTCACCCCAAAATTTAATTTGTTAAGTGGAAAATAAAAAATTAAGACAGTACCAAAAGTGTCATTTTTCAAATGTTAACATTTCAGCTTAAACGTTTGACCTGTTATACTAAATACGTTTAGAATCTTTAAAAATGCACTAAAAATACACAGCTACTCCCGCTATGACCGAATGTGATCAAACTAACGACAAAATTTTAGTTAAACCGGGCACATCGAAAAATATGTACAGGGTGTCCCAAATTCGATGCTCATCATGGGTATATCGGAAACTATAAGATACAACATCGGTCAAATGGTGGCAAAGTTGCGAAATTTTGTACCCAGTAATATAGTAATAAAAGATTTGAGCTTTCTTTTTTGCCCTTTGAAATATTCGAAAAAAAATTAAATTTTTAGTTTTTATTTTTTTAATTTATTTACTTTATTTTAGCCGCTATAGAAAAACAAATACGACTTTGTGAAAAATAAATTTAAAAAACAAAAACTAAAAATTTTAGTTTTTATTTGAATATTTCAAAAAGTAAAAAAGAAAGCTCAAATTTATTTTTAGGATATTTGGGTACAAAATTTCGTGACTTTGCCACAATTTGACCGATGCTGTATATTTTATAGTTACCGAGATATCCAGGTTAAGCATCGAATTTGAGACACCCTGTAAACATACGTTTTAAAAAAATATGTTGAGTAGTTTTCGAAAAAGTTCTAACGAACGCTTGTCGTGAATCACCCTGTATATGGATACAATTTTAAGTATTAACTATATTATTACAACGAAAGCACAGATGCAGATATTCTACTCAATATATATTCAGTATATCCGCGTACAGGGTTTAGAAGAGGACGAATTGACCAAACAGTGAGAGCTACAAAAAGAAGTCATTCTTTATAAACAAACTAACTTCTAAAATAAATGGGATTCACGCCGAAAAAGAAGATTTTAGAAATAAATTTAAATATTAAACGTAACGAGTATTATCCCATTACCTACTTGTAGAAACTCCCAACTTTTTTTTCTCACCTACATATTCAGAGTACTAGTTCTTATATACTAACACCTTTGGATTCGTTTGTCAATATCTTCATTAAAATGAAGCAATTATTTAATCTAAATTCTGCTCAACAAAATGTTATCTACTAAACACAGTCCAGTATTGGGAATGGCGAAGTATCATATTGCTACATAATGGAACAATCTGCAACACAATAAATATTGAATGATTGAAATTTTGGACTTGCATTAGCTTTATTTGTTTTAAATCACAACGTTTCAAGTGGCAAGTATCCCCAGGCATCTTCAGGTGAATACTGGTCATCTTATTTATTTTACAAACAAGAACTTTAATAAACAATGATTTTTTTTCATATCTTCCTCTTTTTGGTCGATTGGTCCGCTTCTATCCGCGGACATACTGTATACAAACCAATACACTTCAAAACCAAAAACACTTTATTTATTGCAAATAATTTGAGCAAAGAAAATGTTTATTTAAAATATTTCTTGTTTTCTAAAAAGTGCAGAAAATTATCATTAGGTATTTAATAAAACGCTCATTTAGTAATATTTCAATTATTGTTAAAAATATTAATCGTAAATACGCAGCTTAATAAGTTACACAATACGAGCCAATTTATAAAGTATCAGCTTGTATACAAAACATTTCATTTTGTAATTTTTCAAGAAAGTTTGACCGAAATAATAGATTTTTTATACCAAGCGTCGACCGTCAAAAATCCACGCTTATTTCGTTAAGGAAGAAACTTGTGGCACACAGTGCCAGCTCCATGGTTGCCGTGCCTAAACTTGCACGCACAATGGGGGAAACCTTCAGGGGTTTATACAGGTTTGGTACTTAAAGTAGACATTTTTAGATATAGAATTACAAGTAGGAATATGAAATTTTTTTTTCTAGTCTACAGATAAATTTGTGATTGAAGAAGGATTTTTAAATTCTCATAGTGATTTTGGAACTTATTCCATATACAGTGGTGTAGCGTGGTCGCAAGGGTGGTGGCAAGCTAGGCTAGGATATCAACAAGAAATCGGTACAGGAAATTTGCTTTTTTCTACTACCTTACTAGAGAAAACGTCATTCTCGACCCCGAAACAAGGAAGGAAGAGGGTTCTTTTCCTCCCTCTAAGTTTCTTATGACTTCTAATAAGCAAGAGTTTTTCCACTGTTGTTCTTATAAGTATGCATTATATTATAATTTTTAGGGCAACTTTTAAAAAAATTTACAGGTGTTCTACTTCGATGGTCACTATCGATATGAAGTACCGTATATACGAATTTTTTGAATATTCGGTGGATTACTAAAACAAAAAAACAAAAATGTTTTCAAGATGGTGACACTTTGTACCGAAAATAGATACTAACTTTTTATTTTAAATGTATATTTTTAAATTTTCCTCGAAATTCAAGTTTTAGTTATATTAAAAATTGACTTTTTTAACTTTGATGCCCTGTAAAATCAAGATGATTAAACTAGAAGTAGTAGGAAAAAAACTAGATACATACCTCAAGAGGAAAAGCATTATTTTCTTCCCTTGGTATGTAAGTAGCTATTCCGCCCAAAATAGGAAAGTAACAATAAACCACGGTTGCTTAGCAACAGACTAAAATACTAGAGAATGGATTTTGGGAAAGTTGACATCCTTGATCGATTTCCGAAAAAATCTTTTTATGTTTGTAAAGCCGAAATACTACTGGTATAAATGTACGTAAACCTGCTGGAAGTAAGTCAAACTGGGGAGTTCTGGTACTTCCTGAGGTATGAAAGCCTTTAAATTATACCCCCTGAGGGGTTCCTCTAAGCAGATAAGGCAATTGGGTTTTGTATTCTTCCCATCAGTCCTGTCAGAAAAAAGCCTAGTGTTGTGACGGTCGCCTCTTGGACTAGTTAACAAAAATGATGTAACTGTGCATTATATTGTAACTAAAACGTTTTAATATTAAACCTGCATTGTAGTTATAACTCAACAGAGCAAATTAGAGTAAGCTGGGTAAAAAGGAGTAAAATACTCCTTCGTCACGAAAGTTATCTGCGGAACTCCGCTACATAAGTCTGAGTAAGTTGCCTTGTTTGTGTAAGAAGTGGCATTGTGGCTTAACAGTAATTTTTTTCAGCTACCATCGCGTACTTTTTACCATCGTTAGAACTCCTAGGGTTCAATAGTCATTGCTGCATTATTCACATTCACAAGTCATATCCATCCTTATGTTATAATAGTGTTATTCAACTAGATCCTCTATCATTAGAGTATGTAAAATAAAATAAACCTAACTATATCATACACTGCCAAACCTAAAGTCTGATCACAATAGTTCATGTTTCAACACTCAACACTGCCCCCTAAGATCTCTATATACAACAATAATAACCAAATGTCACGGCCCTTATGTCATACATACAACATCTTCGCATTTCACAATACCACTGCCTGTCCTCATATCACACGTCAGATTTTCTCTTAAAAAATGATTGGTTAAGTATATTTACTTTTGTACTAAAGCTTTTCTAGCTAAACTCACTCAAAACTCCATCTCTTATATTGTCGATCTTGTTTAGTCTTTATACCACCAAAGTTGCTGAACAAAATCGCAAAAATTTTAATTTTATTTCGTCTCCTGGAGAATCTTGTATTATTTTTGTACTATTTTCTTTAAAAAGTTTTGAGCATTTCCATACAACGATTTTTCTTTTTACAATGTGAAGTACTTTTAGTTCCTTACTTCTGTAAAAAAATGGTATCCTCGTGAGTGCCAGTAGTGCGGAAAGTAAAATATATAACTCCGTTGTGGTTATTCAGACAATTATAGTAATATTGTGTTGTTGTAATCAATACAGCGCCTTCAACTAATAGAATTTTTTGTTAACGAATCGATTTGTACTTATCTATCATCTTTGAATTTTTAGAACCAAACCAAGTTCAACAATAATTTACTGTCAACTATAGTTTATATTTTTAAATAACAATTACACGCATTCGCCCAGTGGCGGCTCGTAATATTTATCGTAGGGTGTGCGCAGCAGGCAAAAAGCGCCGCAGGCGAAAATTTTTCGAGGTGCCACGCCCCTTTTCACCTTTGCATCGATTTTCTTTGTGCTTTTTATCCAAAAAAATAAAAAAACGCAGTTTTTAAATGGGATTTAAATTTTCTTTGTTTTAGCACCAAATTTATTTTTTATTTTTTTAAAATTTCCTTTGGAAATCGAATGTCGAAAATTTATTTATAATGTCCTCTACAGAATTTTGGTCCATAACTATATCACTTCGTGTGACACAATCCAAACTACTAGCCATTATTAATTTAAAAACAACACAAAAACATCCACAACACCGTCAATAAACTCCAAACTTATCTAATCGCGTCAAAAACTCATAAAACAATCATATTAAATGATTGAAGTGTGTAATTCAGAAAGCGCCCGGCGACGCCCTCTCATCGGGCGATTAACCGAATATTCCCGATCAATCCGCATAAGGAAAATCGCACGAAAATCCATCCATAAGAGCGCCAAACGAATCAGCGTTGCCACATCTAGTAGATTTTCTACTTTTTGGTAGATTTTCACCCTTCTTCAGAAAATTTGAGTAGGCATATTTTCTTTAGTAGATTTTGGTAGATTTTAATATCAATTTCAATAATGTAAAATATGCCATTAACAATATAATTATTGTAAAAATTATTTTAATTAAGTACTTATTTTAATATTGGACGACGACCTTTTTTTTTTTTTTTTTTTTTTTTTTGACACCACTTAGAAAACAAGAGGAAGGTTATGGTTATTGCTGCCTATGTCGAGGCATTATTTTAATTAAGTACTTATTTATTGTAATATCAGACGACGACCGACCTTTTTTTTTTTTTTTTTTTAGACACCACTTAGAAAACAAGAGGAAGGTTATGGTTATTGCTGCCTATGTCGGGCCGCGACCCTTTTTTCACTATTATTTTTAGTGCTCACTCAAAAATCACCGAGCCCATTTGTGCCCTCCCCTAATTTAGTAGATTCAAAATAAAATAAAAGTAGATTCGCCAAAATAAATGTGGCAACGCTGAAACGAATACACACTACAGCACACAGCCGGTGAGTCTGCCCACGCGCTCGGTCGCACTTGAAGTCTTACGCCTTCGCCATTGTTATATTATACAAGTTCTTTATTTCAGTTTCCTAAATATTTTTTTAAATAAGTATAAATTTTATTTTTGCTGGTGCTTGACTTTCTTAGGCAGTGCGCGCGCACGAGCGCACTTGTTGACGAGCCGCCCCTGCATTCGCCATTTAGCTTTTAATAAATGTTTCAATTGCTATACGTTTTATCCAAAAACTGGCTAAATACCCGTCGCCTTTTGATAGTATTGGTTTAAAATAATAATTTAAAAATTTAATAAAAGCCCAAAACTAAATGTCGGTCGCCTAAATCTCCTATTCTGTTTTTAATACTTTATAAATCCAATCCAAAATTATATATTATGTATAAAAAGGAGAACGAAAAAAAATTATCAAAAAAACTAAATGTCAAATGCGCCAATAGCCCTAACCCTTAATTTTGATACCATAAGATAATTTGTCCCATAAAAACCTAATAACTTTATCGTGCATGTTATTTTTTTGATACCTTATGTATTTTTTAAATGTATTCCTAAGAATTCCGTAAAATTTCTGTCTCTAACACCAACGAAACTATTTTACTTTATCGCATTATCAGTTACTTTCTAATAATAAAAACATAAATTTAGTTTTTTAATGCCATAATGCCATTATTCTTGCATTATAAAATATCTTATAGGTATATAATATATATTTACATAAAAATATATAAAATAAGTATAGGGATAAATGAGAGATTACCAAAATTATATGGACAAATTAAAAAAAAATACTACCCTGTTGACTTAATAGTACTAATATAATGATTAGATTGAATGTCATTGCGTAAATCTGTTATGCTATTTTATTATGTAAAATTTTGTATTTTTATATTGCCTCTATATCTTAGTTAAAAGCGACATTGCCTGAGAAATGAAAAAGATATTTGCTAGCGGGAACAGCAGGTTTATCTACGTTATAAAGTACAGGAAAAATAAAATACTGTCCACAATAATACTGATGCCTCTGTCTCAAATTGTAGCTAAAAGAACAAGGCAAGGGTTCCCCTTTCTAGGCATGTAACTTAGCAATGAGGAAACTGCACATAGATACGCACGATAGATAAATATTTTCCATTATATAAACATACTTTTCCATCACGTGTTGCAGATTCTCTCTCTTTGTAAACAAATTTTGTTACAAAGAGATATGTTAAATGTGTCATTTCGATCCGCGTGATTTTTGCAAGTGATTAGGAAAAATCTGTGCATTTTTGGACAGAACTCGAAATTTAAATTGCTAATTTAAAACTCGATTTGCTGGACTGAAAAGTCGGTGGTTCGTCCGTCATCGTGGAAAAAGGAGGTGTAATAGTTTTCCTTATATTTGTAGTTCTGTAGGAACAATTTTTGTTCGCAAACAAAAGAAAACACCTTTTATAAAAACATTTTTTTCATGCGTTGATGCTCCTTACTTACTAAAATAATAACCTTCGGACCTCTTTTTTAACCAAGCTACACAATGACCCTATATAACCATGTTTTTCCAATGAATTGATAAAAATTTAGTCCTCTCGACACTATGAAATCCTGCGTTGAAAGTGGGCCACCCTATATAAAACAATTTTAAGCTTTTTTACTACTAATCGACGGTAATTTTTTTGGTAATTTCTAACGTACTTAAATCTGCCTTTGCCGACTAACTAATTAGAATGTACCATTTTGTAGAGTTTTGTATATATAATTATTGTATTATTTATTTATTTCGATGTCCATATAATTGTTGTATTATCGTATGAATGCCAATTTTGTACGTAAAAGTTACCAGTGCAACCAAGTATGTGTACAAAAAAATTGTTCCTTTAAGGTTTTTAACTAGAACTACTATTCTTTCGTTGTAAATTATATAGGACCCACTTTTATATTTATTTCCAATAAAAGTCATGGATTCACTGTATATTTTTGGTAAAAAAAGTCAGTTTTACAACATCTTGTATATTTTTACAAAAGTGTATTACAGTATTTGAAATCAGAATTATGCTAGAAAATAACACAAAATGGTCCTTTGTGATTGCAGCTACAAAGAAGCATAATTACGTTACCGGGCGGGGTGCATAGCACATATTTTTTAAATATGCTAAATGTATGAATTTTAGTATTCAGTGAACTTTACTAAAAAGTTGCCTACATTTCCTAGGCGGAGGGTTTTCGACCGAAATTTATGCAACCAGTACACTTTATTGTCACAAAGTACAGGCACCTGCTGCAGGAGGAAACACATAAGGCGATCAAATTTAATTAAGAATGAAAGTAAAATTGTTTACGGTTTTTGTGTTTAAAACTTTTAAATGATTTAAGTACTTAATAAAAACACGCCAAATCACTTAACTGGTAATATAATGGTAAAAAAGACAATGCGAAATAATACATCCTTGATTTAAAAAAAAACATGCTAACAGTGGTAAAAACAACGATGAAGTCATTCATTGTCAAGTCACTCGTTCGTTGCTTTCACCACTGTTAGCATGTTTTTTTAAATCAAGGGTGTCTTATTTCGTATTCTCTTTTTTACCATTTTAAGATTGTTTTTAAAATATTAAGTGGACGAAATGTCATGCTACCTAAATGAGGATATCATTGTGTGATTTGATTGACTGATGATGGCGAAAACCGAAAGCGCTCTGCTACAATATAAATAAAAGAAGTATTTACACGCAATATAAATTCTCCTTTCTTCAATCCTACTCAACGTGTACACAGCCATAGCTAATTTTCTAAACTTTGAAATGTCCATATCTCAATAATTAGAGATTCTAGATACAGAATACTTTTAAACAACTTACCTAGATTTAGTCTCTAGGATTACATCTAGTATGCACTTTAGATTCTTGTGTTTTTTAACCACAAATTTTTTTTTAATTAAATTTCATGTTAAAATTCCGTAATTTTTTAACAGGATGCCAAACCTTTTGTCTAAATGTGCAAACCTTTTTTTATGCAGGAATAAAATAAATTTGATATAACTGTCAGGCTTTTAGCAATAATGTAAGAAAACCTCTAAATTTCGCCCCCTACGGACTTCGCTTGCCATCCCTGTTGACTTAGACAAAGCGACGTTTATGTTTTTTGTTACAAGTGTACTGTTTTGTATGAATTTATTCGCTCTCAGAAATCGCATAATGTAAAAGCGAAAAATTATTTATTTATCCCTTATTGGACAGGCTTTATGTTGCAAGATGGAGAAAAGTGATGTGCCGTTGTCGTAGTTATTGTTTCCTACTGACAAGTACAAAACATTACAAGCTAACTTGCAAACTCGCCTTTCTTTTTCTATTCTTCAAAGCCTCAAAAATGTAATTTTTCAATTGACGGCATCTCGTAAAATGATTTTAGAATGCAGATTTTATTGTTATTAAGTATATAACTTTTAATTTCCTGTATTTATTTCACAAAGTTTGAACCTGTTTCTGGTGTTACCAGAAATTTAATAGCGGTCACGACTGTTGGGTAGAGAATCAATACCAGACACAAGACATTTTTTAGCTCAATGAGTTTCCAAGAGCTAGCTACTACTGAGTTTCGATCGTGTACCCTAAATAAGAATACAACATTTTTTACATTAAAAAATACGTAATTCACTTTTTTACAAAATATACTATATTCGTTTTGTAAATCTGACCACTATATGTAGTTGTACTTATAATTTTTGCAAAGGCAACAGACCTTAGGTTTTAATTAATAGATTATGTGATTTTTGTTTTCTAATAGAATTTATGTTTATATACAATATGTAGTTCTGTTTCTTTTGCAAATAGAAATGATTACCTGATGTATTTATTATACATCGTTTTGAGTTACCGTTATCTTTATTAAAGTAAGGTTATCTGAGCTTGTTTATTAGTAAATAAAGCAGATTATAAAAAAAAATGTTTTCTTTTTACTCTTCAAGCTTAAAACCCTCTTCAGCTAAACATATACAGGGTGCTACAAATTCGGGGAAAACAAGGGGATCTCGAAAACGGTAAGAGATCCAAAGATGGTTAAATTGAGGCAAAGTTGCGTATTTTAGGGCTTAGAAATTTGGTGAAAAAAAATTCTAAATATTCCGTATACCTTTGGAGATATCCGAAAAAAAAACTCAATTTTCATTTGTGGTTTTTAATTTTTTGCGCATTTATTTTTGGCTTGGGAAAAAAATTAAATACACTTTTTCATAGACGTTTTTTATGTTCTAAAAGATGGCGTTATTAGTTTTCAAACCAACCTCAAGTCAATTTTTTTAAATGCGGACCTGGAATTTTAAATACAGTTTTAGGGATTTCTACGCTTTAGAAATTTAATACAATATACACATTTTTGTGTCTGTTTAAAGGTTGGAGACAATGACATTTCTTGAACGGCAGTAGAGTTTTGGACTTGCATTGTCTTTATTTGTTTAGAATCACTACGTTTCAACTGGTAAGTATCTCCAGTCGTCTTCAGGTGAATACTGAATAAGTACGGTAACTACAGTTCTATTTATACTAGGCAGGTGCTGTGACGCATGACTAGTGGGCGGAGTCATGCGTGTTGCTAGGTGATGACGCATAACTGGATGAGTCATGCTCGATGAATCATGCGTTTAACTCTTGAGTGGTCTTATTCTAATATTACATTTACTTAACAAGGGTTTCCAGACGTTTCTCATATAAAATACACATTTTTAATATATTAACGTTTTGTCATCTAATAACACATTTATAAAATTATCTTTTTCCTTTCATTACGGTCCTGAACATTTTTAGAGCCAAACTAAAAAAAACAAAATATTTCTGATTTGAAAATCCGTCCATTTTTATTCAAAAAGGCATGATATTTGATATTTTATAAGAAAAGAGATCCAAAGTCTTGGCCTAAAATATTTTTTTCTCTTTGTTTTTGTTTCATGTTTCGCCTGAAACTAGCATCATCAGATCGTATAAACAGTAAAAAAAAATTGAAATTGGTTTTAAAACAAACGTAAGCGCATCACTGTGACATAACTAGACTAACACTTTATACTAATAAAAAATAAAATTACTTCTCATACCTTAAAAACTTGCTTACTTCCTAAAGTATTGTGAGGGTAAGTCTTTTTAAAAAAATAAACGGGCTAAACACCATAACTTCCTGTAATGTAATTTTAATATTTAAGTAATCCAAAAAATAATTGACAGGGCCGTAATAGTAAAGAAAGGATAATTTTAAGTACTAGTGATGTGTTATTTGATGACAAAAGCTTAGAAATGTGTTTTAAAAATTCCAGGTCCGTATTTAAAAAAAAATGAATTGAGGTTGGTATCTAAAGAACGAAACGTCCAATTTGGTAACTAATAACGCTGAAAGTATTCGGAATATTTACAACTTTCTTTCGCCAAATTAATAAGCCCCCAAATATGCAACTTTGCCTCAATTTAACCCTTATATACCATCTTCTTTACTATAATGTTAAGTTTTATTTAGAAACAAGACTGATGCCAGAATGACGAAGAATTGATATTATTCAGGACTGTCAGTCCAAATGATCGTGTAGGGTCTGCAAAACATCCTACACGAGTTTAAAGTGAAAAGTCTATAACAAATCGATGAATTGACTTGGCTTTTTAAATTAATTTCTTAGGCGACTAAGTTTAGGACTATTCGCGGTTTCAACCCAGGAATATGCGTAACGCTGTGTTGTCACATTTATTTTAACCTCGCCAAAAATCGTAATATGGGGACACATTCTAATATGACATAGGCGATGTCTTTATCTTCAAGCGAAGTTTAACTATTAGTTGCACCATCTACATGTTGTACTGTTTAAGTAAATAACATCAATGTTAAGAAATGTCAAGTTTGATTCTGCTATTGAGTATCCGTTTGTTTGTAACTGACTGTGATTTTTATTCCGTCTTGATGGTGAAAAGACCAATAAAAATATACTCCAGGTTCGAAATGACTGCCAGTGACTCATCGCTTTAATATCAAGAACAGCGGGTTGTCAGAAGAAAAAAATGCCATAAAAATAAAAGCTTTATTAGAATTTGAAATACCGTGAAATTGTTTCGTTTAACGCCGTACAACTAGCTGCACTTTATATGGAAAAGATGAATCACTAACAGTAATTTTGGACTTGGGTATACATTTTTAGATTGTCGTTCGTTACAGTTGATAACCTACTGCATTACGTATAAAAACATGGTGTGTCTGGTACCTACATAATTTTATCCTAATAGTAAGTTTTGACTTTGGACATAATGCCCTAGCGAATGCACATAGCATTCCCGACGACGTGGAGAGTGTCCCATTTGCCCCTAGACAGCATTATATATTTCTTATATGACAAAAAATCACTAAATAAATTTAAAAAATTATACTTCTATTTACTTAAGGTGAGCCTCAAAATTGGATGTTTTATTCACTTTGAGCCTACTAAAAATTGAGGGGTACGGGCGTTTCGCTCTCCACTTAAGATGATTTTTTGCTCCCGTCTGTGGGTTTTTTTAGTCAGTTCCTTAGCAAAATCCTGGATCCGCCACCGTCGTAAAGTGGATTCAGATCAATTTGAATACTTCATGAAAACAAATATGTGTTAATATGAACTTTACTTCCATACGAAATGTAAAACGTTTCTAGAATCTGTTTGAAGGTTGGAGACAATGATGTTTCTTGAATGATAGAATAGTTTTGGACTTGCATTGTCTTTAATTTGTTTTACATCACAACGTTTCAACTGGTAAGTATCTCCAGTCGTCTCCAGGTGAATACTAAATAAGTAAAGTAACTACAGCTCTATTTATACTAGCTAGATGTACTGGAGCATGACTGAGATGGGTGCAGTCATGCGTTTAATTCTTGTGCGGTATTTTAAGTTTACATCTACTTAACAAAGGTTTCCAGATATTTCTTATATCTAGTGAGGGCTTACTAAAACAATCTGGGTTCTGGTATATGATAGCAGCTTCCTTGAACTTCCTCTTCCTCCAATGTGGTTCTTTGTGCAGGATTCGAGCTTCTGTCCACTTAATGTGATGACCGTGTGTCCAGGCATGGTCAGCTGCCCCTGATTTTTCGGTTTCTCCTTTAAGCGTGTTGTTTCTGTGTTCCTTGACCCTAGTTTCAAGTGGCCTTAGAGTCTCACCAATGTAGGATCTGCCACATTCGCAGGGAATCTGATAGACACAGTTTTTCCTATCTTTTTGACTTGTTGGTTTCGTCTTCGTCAGGTGGCTTCTTAAAGTGTCTTTTGAGCTGAATATCGTATTAATGTTGTATCGTTGTCCTAGTCTTCTAATTCTCTCAGATACTCCTTTGACATACGGAATGTTGAGTGTTGATTGTGACTCTACTGGCTTCTTTTGTGTATTTGACCGATTCTTGCGATTTTCCATTAGTTTATCAACTAGATGCCCGGGGTAGCCATTTTTGTTGAGGTCGGTCTTGATGTAGTTAGTTTCCTGTTTGAGGGCTTCATTTGAATTACAGATGGTAATTGCTCTATCCACAAGCGTTCTTACTATGCCATGTTTTGTGCTATTTGAGTGATTTGAGGTGTAATTCAAATATTGACCTGTATGCGTGGGTTTTCTGTACATTGAAGTATGGATGGTGTTGCCATTTTTCTTTACGTTTACATCCAGGAAAGGTAATTGACTGTTTTCTTCTCTCTCCATGGTAAATTTGATTGTCGGCGCCAGGCTGTTAAAAAATCAAGACCCCCAAAACAAAATATTAGTAAGGAAGAAACAATATCGCTTGCAAAACTACGTAAAGATCCGAATATCAAGATTCTTCCAGCCGATAAAGGAAATGCAACCGTCATTATGGATGTTCAGACCTACGATCAAAAAATCGAAGAAGTTCTGCAGAAAGGAAACTACACCCCCATGTCCAAGGATCCTACCTCCACCATTGAAGGAAAAGTCTACCGAACACTCAAGAAATTTGACCAATACATACCAGAAAAGACACGAAGACGCCTGACACCACATCACAGTAAGCCTCCACACCTCTATGGCTTGCCGAAGATACATAAACAGAACATGCCTCTCAGACCCATAACGAGCTCTCGAAACTCTCCTACCTACGAACTTGCGAAATTCTTACTACCCCTACTTCAACCACTCCAAGGAAATAGCACATCATTTGTGAAAAATTCTCAACACTTCGTACAACTTATTGGCGGGATGAAAGTACAACCAGAAGATCAACTTGTCAGTTTTGACGTCGAAAGTCTCTACACTAACGTCCCTGTAAAAGATGCACTAAAGGTTATTAAAAGCAGATTTGAGGAAGACCAGACACTACAAGAAAGAACACTGCTACCTATCAAGGCCATCATGGAACTATTAGAATGTTGCCTGAATAATTCTTACTTTCAGGAAAAAGATAGGTTTTTCAGCCAAGTGGACGGACTACCGTTGGGCTCATCTCTCTCACCAATAATCGCCAACATTTACATGGAATGGTTTGAATCCGAAGCAATAAAACAAGCAAAAAAGAAACCAAAAACATGGCTGAGATATGTGGACGATACCTTCATTATTTGGAATGGAAATGATGACGAACTCAAGGAATTCCTATACCACATTAACAGCCTGGCGCCGACAATCAAATTTACCATGGAGAGAGAAGAAAAGAGTCAAATGGCAACACCATCCATACTTCAATGTACAGAAAACCCACGCATACAGGTCAATATTTGAATTACACCTCAAATCACTCAAATAGCACAAAACATGGCATAGTAAGAACGCTTGTGGATAGAGCAATTACCATCTGTAATTCAAATGAAGCCCTCAAACAGGAAACTAACTACATCAAGACCGACCTCAACAAAAATGGCTACCCCGGGCATCTAGTTGATAAACTAATGGAAAATCGCAAGAATCGGTCAAATACACAAAAGAAGCCAGTAGAGTCACAATCAACACTCAACATTCCGTATGTCAAAGGAGTATCTGAGAGAATTAGAAGACTAGGACAACGATACAACATTAATACGATATTCAGCTCAAAAGACACTTTAAGAAGCCACCTGACGAAGACGAAACCAACAAGTCAAAAAGATAGGAAAAACTGTGTCTATCAGATTCCCTGCGAATGTGGCAGATCCTACATTGGTGAGACTCTAAATGCCACTTGAAACTAGGGTCAAGGAACACAGAAACAACACGCTTAAAGGAGAAACCGAAAAATCAGGGGCAGCTGACCATGCCTGGACACACGGTCATCACATTAAGTGGACAGAAGCTCGAATCCTGCACAAAGAACCACATTGGAGGAAGAGGAAGTTCAAGGAAGCTGCTATCATATACCAGAACCCAGATTGTTTTAGTAAGCCCTCACTAGATATAAGAAATATTTGGAAACCTTTGTTAAGTAGATGTAAACTTAAAATACCGCACAAGAATTAAACGCATGACTGCACCCATCTCAGTCATGCTCCAGTACATCTAGCTAGTATAAATAGAGCTGTAGTTACTTTACTTATTTAGTATTCACCTGGAGACGACTGGAGATACTTACCAGTTGAAACGTTGTGATGTAAAACAAATTAAAGACAATGCAAGTCCAAAACTATTCTATCATTCACGTTTCTAGAATTTCCCTATATCCGTAGTGAACAGAAGAAATATCAATTATCCCTAGAACTAGGGCCAATTACCATTACCTCACTGGTTAAAACAAGAAAAAGACGTGTTCTTATTGTGAAGACGCGAGTCGCGACCCTTCAGTAATTTCCCACGTTGCCAAATGGTTACGAAATTAAACTGCGCGGCGATAAAATAAACATGACCAGTGGATTTTTTTTTAAATGCAATATTTTTAGAATAAAACGTATAGAAGGAAGAATGATGCATAGAAAAACACGGAAGTTTGCTTAGTTTTTTGTTTGCCTATAAAATGGTTAAATTAGCATTTGAATAAAAAAAATCACTACTTTGAATATCGTAATTTGAATAAACTGCTCATAAAAGTATAAGAATTTACAAGTTTTAGCGAAAAAAACTCAAATAATATAACGAAACATAATATGCTTAGCTCATGAATAATTATTGGATACACTGTTAAATAAAATTAAAGTTTTCTTTTAGAAGTACATTTTATTCTTTTTATGATGCACTTGCAGTACAAACTTATCACAGAAATCAAAAAAACACATAAAAACTCAAAATATTACCTTAAAAAAATACTTAATAAGTAATATAGTACGGACTATATATCTATGACATAAATTGTATGATATGCTAAATAAATTATTGCTCTGTAATACACCAGGTAAAAATATAGGTAGGTACTAAAAATTAATAAAAGTATTTTATTTAGGTTTATATATATACAAATCAATATAAATAGATACCAAGAAAATGTTCTAGTAGTGTGGTGTAGTCAATTAGTATGCCGATATTTGTATTTAAGAGTGAGGTCTAGTGAAGCATTCGCCATTTCGTTTTTTAATCAATATTTCGTTACTTTTACCTTTTATCCAAAAATCGGCCAAATAATCATATTTGAAACATAAATTACCTACAATTTAAAGTTGAACAAGTTTGAATTTATAAAGTAATAAAAGCGGAAAAAGAAAAATGGACAAATTTCAAAAATGTTCGTTTTTTGCTTTTATTAATTCATTAATCAAAATTTCTTTAGTTCAAAACTGTAGGACGGCTATTTGGCCCCATTTTAAATAAAGCGAAAAGGATAAGAAATATTGATCAAAAAATGAAATGGCGAATGCATAACTAGACTTATCTCTTAAATAAAGAAAAAGATTATTTGTACTTGGCTTAAACTGCACTCTTTTTGAAATACAATCGTTCGAATAGGCAATTTACTTTTTTTAGAACTAATTTAGAAATATATCCAAAATAAATAAACTAAAAATAGGGGAATTTGTTTGGTTTATTCTTACTTACTTTTGAAACTTCAATTACATGTTTTGTCTGTAAGACATCATTAGCAGGTTAAATGGTTTATTAAATTATTAGATACTTTTAATATAACAACTTAATTAACAGTAATAACAAACAATGGCCGGCACGATCACTGGACGTGACCCCACTGGATTTTTTTTACTTCCATTTACTAAGTTTTTAAAATGGATTTCCACCTAGTATCGATCAATTCAATGAAATATTACCAATCAGATCATATTTGATAGGTTTAATAATATTATTTTAGTACCTCCTGTCACATACTCATCTTACCGGCAATTTAACAATACATTGAAAACCCCATCCTAAGGTACACAATAATAACTGTGACTTACAGTAAAGAGAATAGGTACAATAAAATATAAATGGCTGCCCTTAGCTGTCTTTTCATTAACTACAACACACTACATATAAAAAATTATTTACAAAAGATGTTATATACTTATTAGATATATAAAAATATCAGCTATGTTAAAATTATCACTATTTCAAGTTTTTTTTAATGTTACGAACCCGTAACACATAATATATATGTATATTATTTCAGAAGTATTTATGTTATAATCGAAACTTTAGTATCGGTTAATTCTAGGTTTAACCATTGGGAATTTACTAGATGACCCCACCGCCACGATAGCAGTTACTAAAAACGCTGTGTGGCTACCCGATAATAAAAAATGTTACGACATTTTAATGCCTTTGTTCTCTTAAAACGACTCTCTTTCATTCAAAAATTACAATAAATAAACAGGAGGCTAATAAAAAAATTAAGTCAGCTAAAATTGGACCAGTTGCAAAAAATAACTTTTACAAATACAGCAAGAGCACTCTTTTATAACATATTCGTAATATGCTGTTAAAATTTAAATTAATTTAATGCGTTAGAATTTCCATAATTCTGTTTTATAAATAAATTGTTTTTATGTAAATTTCCAATTTCAAGTATTTAGATAAAGATAGGTGAGAACCTTTAGGTGTCAAACTGTCATTGAAAATTAGGCAATCCAACGATGTGTCAAAATGGTGGCTGGATGGCAAATACTGCGTTGTAATTGGTGCACGTGACCATAAAAATAATATTGCTGGTGGCATTTAACGGGTGACTCAATGCTTTTTGCCACCCAACCGCCATATTGAATCACGTGGTTTGGATTTTTTAATTCAAATGTCAGTACGTCAATCATCAAAATGCAACAACACTTTCTAACCTCAAAGCACTAATAATGTAAACAATTCCGAGATAATTTCTTACTGGTTGGCAGCCAAGAGAGCTTATAAAACCGCCGCCAGATGTCGTACTCCTTAAAATAAAGCTTTAAGTTTTACTAAATATAGGTTTGGCATTTATCGTAAGGAGAACGACCCTTACGATAAATCGCCCAGTCTATATTTAGTAAAACTTTAAAGCTTTATTTTTGTAGGAAGCACGCAAATGCCGATAAATCCGCAGCACAGAAGTGTGAAGTCTTATTTCGATTGATAATATTATATTTATACACAAGAAGTATGTAAAATTCAAATTATATGGGTTTTCAATATTTAGTAGATTCTCAATTTGTTTAATATCTTAAAACAAATATATACGGATTTATTCGCATTTGCATATTTGTTCCATTTATATCTAAGATAAATCTAAAAAAGTGTTTTCCTTCCTTCGTCAGATCCATCTCTAGAGACGTCTCGCCATATCATGGCTCAACAGTAGGGCTAGGCGTCGACGAATAAAGGGTTCACTGTTTACATGTGTCTAACAACGACATTAGGTGTCGCTACACGCGAAATTTTACCGTACTTCAAGAAAATTTTTAAAATTTCAGGTGATTTTCAAAAGTGGCTGGCCTTTATAACTTTTTTTTTTGTTTAGCAGTGTCAAAATTAAGTATTTGGGTTGGTCGCTATTTTAAACCGTTAAACCGGAAGGAACACGAATAATAAATAATTCGTGTTCCTTCCGGTTTAAACTTTCGATATTAAATGGGACCTTCCGTATATTTTCGGTTAGGTGACATTCTGAGTTCAACCACAGTAAATTAAAATTTAAAATATTTGACGATTAAAAAAATAAACAAAAATATACAGGGGTCATATTTAAAAATATAAAAGTTACTTTTAAAAAACCAACGGTAAGGGTCGGTATTATAAAAAGATGAAAGTTAAGTTTGATTTTAATGGTTAGGTTAACTTTACTAGAAAAAATTATAGTTTTATAAAATCTGCATTAACCTACCAAAGTAAAAAGAAGTAAAAAATAATTATTAACAACCTGACCTGTAACCTGTCTACTCTATAATTTAATAAATAAAACCAATCATAGAGAGAAGAGCAATTCATTTTTCTGAAGTAGTATTCTTATATCTAGCCTATAACATAAAAACATTATAGATATAAAATAGTAGAATTTAGTGTCCGTTAAAATATATAAAAAGAAACTTAGCGCCAAGCGGACAGAGTAGTGCGTTTATCTTTTGCATTAAAGTACACAGGGACGCAAAAGGTAATGGATTCCCTATGGCACAGATAGACAATGACAGACTGTTTCATCCTTATTGGGACTCGTCAGAAAGCCATAACCTGTAAGCAATTCCCATTACAGCGAAAATATGTTTTTAAGATATTTTTAAGAATAAATATAATATGATGAAAACCTAGTATCGCCATCTGTTGAAATCAATTCAATGCAAAAGATAGCCATCTACCTTAAATGACTATATGGCTATCTTTTGCATTAGGTTTTTTAAAACCCACCCTAAAACAAAAAAAGTTATAGAGGCCAAGCACTTTTTTTGAATCAACCGGTTTATAGATTCGTAATGTATTATTCGCATGAGCCAATTCTTGGTTTCTAAATTATGTGAGACCATCTCCGGAGTATTTCGTCAAGTTCTAAAAGTTTTATGGAAGTGGGTAGTGACATCATAATTCCCAAAATTAATTTTTTGCAAACTAGCACTCGCTGTAACTCGTAAACAGTTTGTTTTAAGAAAATTGCAAGGCGCAAAGTTATAGAGAATGTAATTTGCGAGATGTTTAACATTTTATAATTTTTCCGAAAATTTTTCACGCGGCTTAAACTGAAAAGATAAAAATTGAATCACGCTTACAATGCAACAAGAAGGTTCTATTACTTTTACTGTACTATATTATACAGTATTAAAATACAATATTTTAGTAATCATAGCACACAAAAACAATTTAAAAAATTGACATTAAATGTTAAAATTTAAATTTAAAAAGAGTAAAATTAATGAAAGAGTATCAATATTCCACAACAGACTTATTTGCCTAATCACTAAAAATAATTATATTTTCCAATGCATCGGTTCTGAACCCTTCGCTTATGTCAAAATATAAACTGGGCCCGTCAAAACTCTTAAAAAGGGAGATTAAAAACATTGAAAAAAGTCATAAAAATAACACAATATAAAAGCTACTCATTTTAAAAATTGAATTGCACAATCCTAAAAAATATTTTACTAACTAATAACTTTTTTTCTCACGTTATATGGGAACATAACAAGTGCGAGAAAAACACTATTCTCATATTGTAATACAATCATTTTTATAAATCTTAGAAATACCTAATTTATTATTGTATAAAAATTTAAACAATTCTAATTTTAAAGAGAAAAAAAAATATTTTAGTACTAAAGTTATAATTGTACAAAAAATTATTTTCTCTAAAATAAAACATAAATAAATTTAAAAAGTTTAAAAATTGTTCTATTTTTATCACTATTTTCACCAGTAAATATTATTTATATTCATAGATTCAATGCATTTTTAATACGTTACAAAAAAAAATATAGTGAATTATCACACAAAACATATGACAGAGAAACCAAACTACCATCAAAATTGTTAATATAGCAAAAATATCAAAATAGCTCTTTCTTCAAACAATTTCCCAAAAGTAGTTTGGTATGTAAAAGAATAAACATTTTATATATAAATTATTACCATTATAAGCATAAAATATTATTTAAAATTTACCAACTAAGACTGAAATACCATAGGAAATTTTTCTTTTACCAAATATGTATCAAAAATAGAAAGGTTAATATCAATTTTAAATTTGTAAAAGGGAATGTAGAATTTCAGTATACACATTAAAAAAGTTGGCACAATCAATTTGACACTTAATTATCTATAATGTAATATCTTATCGATCTAATCACAAATGGCAGTAAGTTCAGTTTTAATTAATTATTTTATTAATAAAACTTCACTTTATATGCTAAATACGAATATTTTGTTAGATACTCCGATTTATGAAATCAGACACGTTCTCTAAAAAACTAGGAATAAGATGTACATATGTATGTAGTCTATAAAAAATTAATACAAAAACTTGGGTCTTCAACTACCCTAAAAATATATGCATAGAAATGTTAAAACTTAATACAGGGTGATTCCTAAGTTGATACTTCTTTTTTAGCTGTGTATATAAGGCATTAAAATATAACAGTTTCAAATACCTTTTTTTTTAAACTTTAAAATAGATAAGATACAGAAGTGCGGGGGGCCATCAAAACGTAGCCTGCTATATTATATGTTGTTTGTCTTATCTCTTATTAGTCATGTAATTTACGCGTCGGTGGTGAGTTATTTGGCAATCCGCTGCGGTGTGTTTTTCTGAAGCAAGTTAATTTTAAATTGGTAGCACGTGAAAATGGTAAAATTTGAAAGAAATAAACTAGTCTAATTTACGCCGAGTGTCGTCACAGTGCGGCTGCTGCTTCGAGATTATGTTTAAGTTAGGCAGGACCGTATTTGATACATAGTGTAATAAGTAACGTATTTTTGAGTTTTTTGAAAAAAGGTATTTGAAAATGTTGTTTATTTTTATGCCTTCTATACACAGCTAAAAAAGAAGTATCGACTTAGGAATCACCCTGTAGATAACCGAACAATCTAAGTACTAAAAACACTGTGAAGTATTAAGCAACATTTTAAACTTTAAGCACTAATAACGACGTCCGATATTTTTTGTTGTTTATGGCTTGTTTTGGAACAGTACCGTCCTCGGGCATTAAGAGAAACCATCCTATGTAAAAATGTTACCACTTATAATTTCGGTCACTCTGTTTCTCGTCATATACGTTGCGGCCTGGATCCTCGATTCAGATGGATAGTTTATGCTCTGGGCATAAAATTTTAGTTTTTGATAATATTTCTGTTCTAAAAATAAAACTCAAAACTCGACCATAAAATTTTGCTGCTAAACTGTTTATCTCTGGAACCCTAGAAAAACTATAGTTCCAATGGGTTTGAAGAACTAAATCACCAAAAATGGACAATTACTCCCCAGAGATTGATGGTCAAATATTAAATTATTATTTTAAAATAGAAATTAGTCAAAATATTAAATTTTGATGTTAGTGATAAAACATCCTTAAAAGCAAATATTTTAAAAAAGGGATCGATTTTTAAAAGCTTTAAAACTAATTTTCAGTGACGTCAATGGAACACTTTCTTGTTACGGATATAACATTTCATGGTAATAATTAATTGCCGCAAAAAAAATAACTCTATCGACCAAGAAAACTGACGGTTTATATTGTTCAGAATCTAAGGTGATTTCAAATAGCGAGGGTGTTATTAAGTGTAAATTTTTATTAAAATTGAACTTGTATGAGAAATAAGTAACAAAGGGTTTTCCACAAGCTGCGCAGTGTCTGCCTATCACGGGATAATATCTACCGTGGTTTTCTCATCCCCCTTTGTATGGGTTTACAGACTCAGCTCAGACACAGCACAGACATATAGATATAATAAATGAAATTGAGTTTGCTAAGGCTTATCTGCTGAAAACTACATAGACTACAACATAGGTACATCAGAAGAAGCTCCCCCAATCGGCACAAATATGTACGAAAGAACTGTAATACACAATTATATATAATTCCTAAGTTGATACTTCTCTTTTAGCTGTGTATAGAAGACATTAAAATAAACGACTTTTTCAAATATGTACCTTTTTTCAAAAAACTTAAAAATAGGCGAACAGAAGTAAAAAATCTAAGTGCGGGCCTGTTCATCGAAAACATAGCCCACTATAGTTTCTGTTGTTTTTATTATCTCTTAGTTAGTCATTTAATTTACGGGTGGTGTTAAGCAATCCGCTGCAGTGTGTTTTTCTGAAGCAAGTTGGTACGTGAAATTGGTAAAATTTGAAAACAATGAACTAGTAGATATGGTGCTAATTTAGGGTGAGTGTTGTCAAAGTGCGGCTGCTGCTTCGAGATTATACGTAGAACGCTTTCCCTTGCGGGCTCATCCTACATCCAGAAGTTTTCTTAATGTTATTCAACGGGCAAGTTAGGCAGAACCGTATTTGATTTGTAGTGTAATAAATGAATTAATGCCTTCTATACACAGCTAAAAAAAATGTATAGTATAACTTAGGAAAACTGTTACTTACTCATCAACCTCTGAATATCATGTCCTTACAGATCAGGTTGCACAAAGATTTTTAATAATAATTAACTAACCAGCAACTTTGACGGTAACATAGGCAGAAATACTTTTCTCACAATCACAGTGGCCCGGTTACCTTAATTTTTAATTTATTAATCGAGCAACTTCGATTGTGAGTAAATAATTCCTGCCAATGTCATTTATGTCACAGTCGCCGCATAGTTAAAAATATGTACGCAACCAAATATTAGTAATAATATTTTAGCCATATTCTCTACTTCGATTTTTATGTATACATCCGAATCATAATTGATATTATATACTTACAGACCTATAGGCGAAAATATTGAAAGATGTGTAGTTTTGAAACTTTTTTCAACTTGATTTTTTTTAGATTCACTGAGAATAAGTGTCTTTAAAACAAGTCAAACTTAGCATATCGTTCAATACCCGAATAAATTATTTAACGATTCCTCAAAGTAAAACTTTACCAAATTATTCGTCAGTATCAGATTTGTCACCTTTTATCAAGTCTCTCGAGCCGAAAGGCGACGACATCCTTTGATAATGGGGTTTCAATGTGCTCATGGGTCTTGTGTAGTCCAGGTGATCGTACTCAAGCTCTAAAACAATAGAAAATTTACTAAAATGATAGATTAGGCGGTTACAACAAGCAATATTAACTTGCATTTTTGTAATTCATTAGGGCGGGTTATTAACATAGATCCAGTGGCGGCTCGTCAGGTGAAGTAGGTAAAGGGGCTCTTCACCAAAAAAAAAATAAAACCAGGAGAAAAGTTTTTCGAAAATATTAAATATTAATGTACCAATACAGCTACCATTTTAGCCCTTAAAAAATAATTATGTTCGAATTAATAATATTAATTTAATCCGAATGTAGCTGCATGCATTATAGGGCCACGGTTAACTCCGATGGACAATAATTATAAACACTCGTGCACTTTGGCGCGCGCCAGCGACCGTGTCCGTAAGCTCAAAGCAATGAATATCCAACGCCCAACATGGCTTTTTCGCTATGGTTCCGTGACGTTAGTCACGCAAACAGCATGTAACAATTTGCATTATGATGAAGGGCAATTTAAAAATAGACCAGTTGTTTTAGCATTGGTTCGCCTAACCTTAAGGTATTTATTTATATTTGTTTTGAGACTTCGCGAAACTTATGGAAATAGATATAGTTTTTACGTGATTAAAACATTTTGTTTTTATTTTTCAGTTAATTCAGTAGTGTAAGTACCTACTTAGTTGTGTGTTTTAAAAATGAACCCAATTAATGACATAGTTTGTAACCGCGAGCCGCCACTGCATAGATCACATAGTAATAATTAAGGTGCGTTTTTGCAAAAATATGGACATTAAGAGGAAACTATAATTAATTAAATAAATTTAACAAAGGTGAGCTGTAAAAATTTGAATTTTTGAATTTTAAGTTTATTTATTTCCCTGGATTCTAAAAAGTTTAATTTCAGCCTCTACTTTAATCATATAAGATTTTAAAAGATTTTCCAAAAATTATATTGATTTTCTAGTAAATGATTAGCATAATTACAATCAGTTTTGTTTTAATTAAAACTATTTGATGTTAATTTATTATTCTGTTAAAACATCTACGTTTTCGAATAGTCGAGACATGCTAGTTTGTAGACCTTGGTATATATTTGTCAGTTTTGGTAAGATGATTTCCAAAGAAACCATTGTAGAGACAATTGTTTCCATAGACATTTTCTGGCCGATAAAGTTACCAGGAGATTGATCTAGCGGACCTTAAGGTCTGTATTATCCATCTCCTGGTAACTTAATCAGCACAATAAGTTTCAAATAAACCATTGTTGGGGCAATTGTTTATCTGGCTGGTAAAGTTACCAGAAGACGAATAATATGGGCCTTAGTGAATGCGGATGTTAAAGTTTAGAAGTTCTTACCACCCTAGTAAAAATTCCAGGTACATATTTAAAAAATTTGACTTGACGATTGTATCTAAAAAACAAAACGTCGAATTTGAAAACTAATAATGCCTAATTGTAAAACATAAAAAGTATTTTCTTTTCTAAAGTCAAAAATTAAGGCGCGAAATATAAAAAACCAAAACTAGGAATTTCGTAGGGAGGCATTCGGAATATTTACAATTTTCTTTCGCCAAATTATTAGGCCTCAAACTACACAGTTTTGCCTCAAGTTAACCATCTTCGTACCTCTTACCGTTTTCGAGATCCCTATTTACGCACACGAACTTTCAGCACCCTGTATAACTAGATGTTACCACATAAGTAAAGAAAACTGTTTATTGGGTTTGAAATTACAAACCATATGAAAATTGCCAACATCAAGTAAATGTAAGCATCATAAGGTTAAACTTAATTATACAAGGTAACGTTTTATACATTATGAAATTAAAATAGAAAAACATAAGCTGTTGCCAATCGTCACTGAAACAAGTATTAATTAATAAAAAAAAAACAAAGAACAAGGAGTTAGAACAGGACGACCCCGACGGCTTTAAAAAGAAATAAAAGCTGCATGCAAAATGTCAAATAAAATAGGTGCTGTCCTAAAACCTGAACTAGGGTTGCCATACGAACTTAAAACGGGTATTTTTGTGTCTTATGTCGGGTTGCACAAAGAATTTTAATAATACTTAACTAACCGGCAAGTTTGACTATGACATTGGCAGAAATAATTTTGTCACAATCATACTGACCCGGTTACGTTAATTTTTAATTTACTAATCGGGCACCTTTGATTGTGAGTACATAACGCCTGTCAAAATCATTTATGTCACAGTCAAACTAGATGATTAGTTAATTCTGGATAAATATAATAATCTTTGTGCAACCCAAAATAAATGTTAGAAAGAAACATCTATCAACAAAGTTTTTAGCAATTTTAACTTTAAATAAAATATGACACAGTGAAAACTAAAGTATTAGTATAAAAAATGCAAATAATTATGATAGATCTTCATCAACATACGGTATAATATAAGATTTTTTAAAAATATATTTTAACTTATTATTAGAATCATAAACTATAGATTTATTTACAAGATTTGAAGAAGGAATAGGTAACCATATATTAAAATCTTATCTTCTATTATACGTAGGGCCATTTTCTATGTATCAAATAAATACTGTTTCATACAGAAAAACTGAAGTTAGTGTGAAAATTTCTTGTGAGCTAAACCAAGCTTTTTAAGAATCCCTAGATCTTACTTCCCAAATATACCTTTTTGCAAAGTGAAAATAGAATAAAGAAAATATTGACATGAATTTTCCCAAAACCAAATTCCTTATTTTAGAAAACAAAATAAACATTTCGAAGAACTACAGAGTGCTACAAATTTGTGTGCGTACATGCGGATCTGAAAAATTGTAAGATATATGAAGATGGTTAAATAATTAGGGTTTTAGGGATTTCTAAAATTGAGACATTTAAAGATTTCTGTAATGTTAACGTTTTGTCATCAAATAACTAGACCTAGAAATATTGTAAAATAAAAAAAGCGATTGCTCCCGAGTGAAAAAAAGGTACACATTTGAAGGTTAGGCTTCAAAACTTTAAAAACTATAATATAGTGACTACTATCTAGTAAACATGTTTCTTATTAGATAACATACATATCTAGAAAAAATGTATAACTTATAATTACTGAATCTAATAATTTAGTACAACTTTTTTAGTTGGTCTCTAAGTGTTGTGGAGGAAATGTGTTATTTGATGACAAAACGTTAAAATTAAAAAAAAAACCATTAAATTGATTTAAGTTCTTAAAGGTTACAGTTTTTTTTTTTTTTTTTTTTTATTATGAAACACTTGCACTGTAGGAAAAATCCTTTAAGGCGCTCTGGGAGCGGTGCGTGTGCGAAGAAAGCGATTAACGTTGGTCTTGAAACGTTGAAGATTGTATTCATTGGGAAACACGACCTCAGGAAGATCATTCCACAAAGATGACGTTCTCCAGATGAAAGAATTCTTGAACAATGAAGTTCGAGGAGTACTAAGCTGAACAACATATGGATGAGCGGCAGTGGTTCGCCGTGTATTTCTGTTTTGCATTGCTCTAGGTGGAATCAAGTGGGCAATGTCAGTCGAACACCTGCCATGGAAATATCTGTAAAAGAGAGCCAAATCACCAACCTGTCTTCGATGCTCCAGGCTATCAAGGGTCTTGGTCAGCTCGGGGTCGCCGATCAGACGAACGGCTCTCCTTTGAATGGAATCCAGTAGCCGAAGGGTGTGCTTGGGTGCAGAGCTCCAGACATGAGAGCAATATTCTAATGATGGTCGAATCTGGGCTTTGTAGAGTGTCAAAAGTTGATGAGGTGTGTACAACCTTTTGGTGCGGAAAAGTACACCAAGTTTCTGTGCAGCTGTCTTGGCAATTGCGGCAACGTGATCATGCCAAGACATATTACCTCCCAGATTGACCCCCAGCAAATTAATAGATGGTGCTAGGGGAATTGCGTGTCCTGCCATGACTATATCCGGTTCTGCAATGTTAACCTTTTTGGAGAAGACTGCTGCCTGGGTTTTCTTAGCATTAAATTCGCCTTGGTTACTGTCACCCCAAGCCAAAATTTCTTCCAGGTCCTTGTTGAGGCGCAATACTTCATGCTGCCTGCGAAGATGTGTGTCGGCAGCGGATGTTTGGGGAGTCAAGGTAAAAGATGAGACAAGTGTGCTGTCATCAGCAAAGCTATAAATTGGATTTTGGGTTTTGACTAGAAGGTCGTTAATATACAGTAAAAAGAGGGTAGGCGACAATATGGACCCTTGAGGAACACCGGCATTGATGGTGAAGGTGTCTGAGAGAAACCCGTCAACCGCCACTTGCAGAGAACGGTTCTTAAGGAAGCTGGTTAACCATAAACAAAATCCATTAGGCATACCGTAGGATCGCAATTTACTTAGAAGTCCATCGTGCCAAACACGATCAAAAGCCCTAGAGATGTCCAGTGCAACAGCCCGGGATTCTCCATGATGTTCGATGGTGTTGCTCCAAAGATGGGTGACATATGCCAGAAGGTCACCTGTTGATCTGGACTTACGAAAACCGTATTGATGGTCGCTGATAATGTTATGCCCTTCCAGATACTTTAGGAGTTGTTGGTTAATAGCTTTCTCCATTACTTTTGAAATTACTGAAAGCAATGCGACGGGTCGGTAGTTGCTTGGCAGGGTCTTTTTACCTTTCTTTGGAATGGGCTGGACACGCGCCGACTTCCAGCAGGATGGAAATATTCCTTTTTTGTAGGATAAGTTGAAAAGTCTACAAAATACTGGTGTAAGTTCATCGGCGCATGTCTTGAGAACAATGATAGGAATTTCGTCTGGACCAGAAGCTTTATTGACGTCGAGTCCTTTAAGAATCCGTTTAACAAGACGCTGACGGAACACGATTTCAGACATTTGCGATTGAACTGAGGGAATGTTGGGTGGTGGTTTTCCCTGAAAGTCTACAGTGGAATGCGAGGAAAACAGTTCAGCAAGTAGGTTTGCTTTATCCCCGGCTGTGGTTGCTATTGTGCCGTCGGAACGTGTTAGAGGTGGAATAGTTGACTTTGTAAAGTTTTGGCTGACGGCCTTAGCGACTGACCAAAAGGACCTTGATCCGTTAGGACTGGCAAGAAGTTTGTTTTTGATTCTCTCGTTATGAGCTTCTTTGCTTTGGTCTATCATTTGCTTACATTGGTTTCGGGTGGTAACAAAGATAGCGCGATTTTCAGGAGTAGGGTTTTTACGCCACTGTCGGTAAGCCAGGTTACTTAAAACTGTATTTACAATTCCAACTCCGTATTTAAAAAATTGACTTGAATTTGGTATCCAAAGAATGAATCAGATTTAGAACTTAAAAAAAAATCTAGTAGAAAACATAAAAAACGGCTATAAAAAGTTGTATTCTGTTTTTTCCCAAGTCAAAAAGTAAAGTGCAAAAAATTAAAAACCAAAACTGAAAACTTCGGTTTTTCTTCAGACATCTCCAAACGTTTTCGGAACATTTACAATTTTTTTTCATTCCCAGAATACGCAACTTTGCCTAAATTTAACAATCTTCGTATCTCTTACCGTTTGTACGCACACAAATTTGTAACATCTTGTATATTATCCACTTCATGGGAAAGTACTTATAGGGTATAACAACTGAAGCCAATTTTTTACATAATTTATGTTCATTAAAAGAAAAAGTTGAGTAAAAGTTAATGATATGTTGGTTTTAGTGTATTAAAAGGAAGTAAGTTAGAATCACACCACTCTTTAATTTTTACTAAATAGAATATTTACTATGCCAAAGTGGATATTGTTGTATCGCCAGCAAACATAATGAATTTACCATTAAAAATAGTAAAGGACCGATGACTAAAACTTGAGGTAGGTACCCCATAACCAATTTTATTATTTTCTGATTTCTTATAATGTAACAATACTATAGTCTATTTCAGAAAGGTGTAGAGTAATAAAATGGGAAATTCCGTCAGATCGGCTCAATTTCGGTGTCTGTCATAGGCGTAGGTAAATATTGTGCATTAAATTATTGATGATATAGCGCAAAAATATGGTGTAACTGTACTGCGCACACCGCCATATCATTGCGAACTTAATCCTACAGAACTTATATGGGAGCAAGTGAAAGGATTTGTAGCAAGACACAACACGACATTCAAAATGAAAGACGTTAAGCTACTCTTTGATCAAGACATTAAGGAAGTGACATCAGAGAACGGGCGAAAAGCAGTCCATCATGTCATTAAAGAAGAGGAGAAAATGTGGGATCTTGACCACCTGATCAATCGGAACGTCAACCCGTTAATTATAACGTCAAGAGGAGATGACAGTTCCTTAGATGACGAGGAATATTATGATTTTTAATAATTTAATTTCTGTATCATGTATTTTTTGTATTTTGTATTTTTTTATGTTTAATAAAATATAAGTGTACCTAATACTATGTCCATAATGCACGCCATTTTCAGTGTTTGTGAATGACTAACAATAGGCAAAACCCATAAATTGACCAAGCACTTGATGAAAATAAAGAGTTTTGCAATGAAATCAATGCCAAATTATGAAAGTGACTTAAATATTGGTTGGGTCACTCTGTAGTCCCTTTGCATACCTAATGAGCCTTTATGACTCTACACCTTTCTTAAATAGACTATAATTGATATATTTCAGACACATATGACTTAAACCACTTCAATGATATACCTCTCCAAAGCCAAAAAGTTCAAATTTCTTCAACAATAATCATTATTATTTCACAGTTTACAGCTGTAAAAAATCCGCTTGTTTTGTGACAAAACTCACGAATTTCTGGAAAAATATATGGCAACCCTAACGGTAACACCGCTGAAGAGGTGCTGTAAGGTTAAAAACGCTACAATTAACTTACATGATATTACTTCCATTTGATAATACCTATATAAAAATACTTGCATTAGTTTTTCCGAAAAATACATCTATTCCTACCAGAATTGATAGCGTTCGCCTATTTGGTTAATTTTAGTTTTAACATTAGTTAAAATACGATTTTGTGTTCTTTTACCCACCTATATCTTTAGCGTCTTTTTGTTTTATCTCGTCATACACATGGTCGAGTTTTTCAATGCTGTGGTAAATGTTTGGATTTGTAGCATCGGCATCTTTATTCTTAAGGCGTCGGAGTTCGTCGATATTGGTTGCGTAAGATCCTATAAAGTTTAATAAAATCATAAAATAAAATCCACGTAATAAGAAAGTAAAAACTAACTTGAAACTAGAAAAATGTTGTTTATGGCTTTTTTATTTAACATAATATTGTATACACCTTTGAATAAAGAGATGGAAGGAAAGAAGGAAAATTAAATACATTAACGAAAATTAAATACATTACCATATTATATTAGTAGTATAGGAAAATGACGTTATAGTAGACATTTTGAAATACCACTTTCAAATATCATTATAATGTGCCATTTTTAGTGTTTATTTCATAAATAATTAGATTAAAATTTTAAAAATGTAAAAACTGAACGCAATAAGTCTTGTTAATGTAAAAACTGAACGCGATAAGATTTTCTTTTAAGTATTAGTACCATAACTTTGGTTAAAGCGATTTTAAAAAATAATCAGTTGTGTAGTAATTGTGTTACTTATGCTATGATTATAAATGAACTGATTGAATCCATGAAATTAACGACCACAATGGAAACTTGCAGACTGTTTTCGCTCTTTCTGTAACTGTTCACATGCTGTTATTACAGTTAAAAAGGAAATGTCATTTTCCAAATATACATATGTGTATACAGGGTGCTACAAATTCGTGTGCGTACAAAGGGATCTCGAAAACGGTAAGAGATACGAAGATGGTTAAATTAAGGCAAAGTTGCGTATTTTGGGGCTTAATAATTTGGTAAAAGAAAATTGTAAATATTCCGGATGCTTTCAGAAATATCCGAGAAAAACCAAAATTTCTATTTTTGGTTTTTAATCTCTTTCGCGTTCATTTCAAAATATTCCGAATAACTTCGGAGATATCCGAAAAAAACGAAATTTTTAGTTTTGGTTTTTAATTTTTTGCGCCTTCATTTTTGACTTCGGAAAAAAACTTTCTCATAGCCGTTTTTATGTTCTATAAGATAGCGTTATGAATTTTTAAATTCGACGTTTCGTTCTTTAGATACCAACCTCAAATCAATTTTATTACCTACAAACCTGGAATTTAAAAAACATTTTTAGGGACTTCTGCGCTTTTGAAATTTAAAACAATTTAAAGATTTTTAAAATTTCAACGTTTTGTCATCAAATCACATCATTATTATTTCTAATTATTTTTGCTTCACTATTACGACCTTGGCAATTATTTTTAGAATTACTTAAATATTAAAATTACATTACAGGAAGCTATGGTGTTGGCCATTGATTACCAGTTTCTGGCAAAACATGTAATAAAAATAAACAGACAGAAAAATATTTGAAGTCGAGACTTTGGGTTCCTTTTCTTACAAAATATCAAATATTAGGCCCTTAGAGTAAAAATGGACGGATTTTTCAAATTAGAAATCTTTTTTTTGGTTTGGCTCTAAGAGCGTTTTCATACGGCACCATATATCGCGCGCGACAAATGGTCGCGATATTGCTTTTACACCAAATTATGTGTTCTCTAATATCGCTTGTGTGTGAAAATGGCTCATTAGAAAATACATAATTTAGTGTAAAAGCAATATTGCGACCATTTGTCGCGCGCGATATATGGTGCCGTGTGAAAACGCTCTAAATGTTCAGGACCGTAATGACTTAAAACGAGAACTTGAAAAAATGTGTAATTAGATGACAAAACGTTAAAATTTCAAAAACTTTAAATTGTATTAAATTTCTAAAGTTTAGAAGTCCCTAAAACTGTAAAATCCAGGGCCGTATTTAAAAAAATTGACTTGAGGTTGGTATTTAAAGAACGAAACGTCAAATTTGAAAACTAATAACGCCATCTTGTAGAACATAAAAGACGGCTATGAAAAAGAGTTTTTTGTTTTTTTCCCAAGTCAAAAATGAACGCGCAAAAGATTAAAAACCAAAAATAGAAATTTCGGTTTCTTTCGGATATTTCTGAAAGCATTCGGAATATTTACAATTTTCTTTTACCAAATTATTAGGCTCAAAAATACGGAACTTTGCCTTAATTTAACCATCTTCGTATCTCTTATCGTTTTCGAGATCCCCTAGTACACACACGAATTTGTAACACATTCTACTTCAATACATATAAGCACTTGCTTATTTCTTACTAATGTAAATCGCAACAAAACTGACTTAAATTCATAGTGTAAATCCTATTAAGAAAATCCTTTATGGCAATGTCTGTTCGATTGTGAATTAAATTCCCCCTTTTTCACTACAACTGTATGATTTATTATTGGTTATTACATACCTTTTGCTGCAAAATCGTCGTCGTCGGTAGAACAGCAAGCTATTCCCAGTCTGACTCGTTCCATGTTTGAGTTTGAGGGTTTGTGTAAATTGTTTACTATCCTATTGGCATTATTGAGCAAAGTTTCATTGTCTCGTTTCGGACCTGCCGGGTATGTGTAAACTGGATTGTCAAAATGATTTCGATCTGAAATAATTTAAGGCAACAATTGTTATTAAACCTTAATAAAAATGTATTTGTAATTTTGAAAAATGTACGAGCAGCTTTCGTCCAGCACTTATTGATCCAGCTCCTCAAATAAAGAGGTGGAGAAAAGATGTTTTTTTTTAAGTCGATGGGAAAAGCCAAACATTTTTTTTAAAACCATCATGTCATTGTTAGGATTTATAACCAAGTAACTGAATAAATGGGCTATACTAGTTATTTGAACGGATATTATTTCCGTTGATCCATACTTATTAGTTTATGAAACTGGCCAAACACAGCGATCAGATAATTATAACAGAAAAAATGTTTTATGACACTTAAGCAAGAGTGTGATTAAGAATATATATCAAGTCCGTCAGATTTGTTATTTAAATCAAAACACTTATCCCCGATCCTATTCATACACCAATTTAAAATTTATATATTTAATGCTTTATTAAAATGAAAGTGTGGTTTGTTGGTTTCTTGCAATGTAAAAAATTACCCACCACGAGTTTTCTTTTGTTGCCTGTATTTTCAAAGGGGTCCCACTCGTCATTAAATCTTTTATATACGCAAAAGAACTAGAAAAATAACTGGCAAATCTCAAATCGTTAAATGGTGAAAAATGAAGATTAGTACGAGTACATAAAACCAGATAAAATAGAGCAAATGATCAGATTTATAGAAAAAAATAAATTTAAACTATCTTTGTCAATTTCGTAGGAGGTATTGCGACTTCTCTTATCACGTTTACAGTGTTCCTGGTATGCTATTATGTAAATTATTTTGAACAATTACTACAGCGAATGTTAAAAGTTAATATTAATGTACAAAAGCCGTTTTTAATATTTTTACAAACTAATTTTACAGCTAATTTGCTTATCGATCGTTCGGCGCTGTTATTCTTGCGAAAGCCGGCAACTAAGAATACATTGTATCATACCAACACATCAAATTAGCTATAGTTCACAAAACAACATTGTTTAATTTTATTATTTAATATTAATCTTTGTTTGTTTTTATGTGAAATGCGAAATGAAAGTTATAGATATAAACCTGATGACTTCAAAGTGATTTTGTGTAAATATAACAAATGGTCCAAATCGACAAATATGTTGCAGTGTAATTTGGACCTTGGATTTTCCAACGAAATTAATTTTTCTTCAATTGTGTTTTTTATCATCAGTTTCACAAATTATAATACCTAAAGTAAACAATTTTATTTTTTCAATTTTACGTAAGTATAACGTTCGTACGTAGAGTCGTAGAAAAAATTATCGTACAACTTGAGTGGTTTGTCAATATCCACTCTTGTTGTACTAACTACTATAGTCTATAGTATACTAGTATAGTAAGAATAATGGAAATAGAAACAAATATTTACCTGGAGAAAATCCAGATGGATCTGCAATATACTGTACATGAGCAATTTCAGTTTTGAGATTTGACACTCGTCTCTTATAATAGAAAATCACTAGCACTACGATTGTCACGAATATAGCAGAAACCATAATTACGGCTATAATTACGCCATAATTTGATCCCTCATTTCTGTTTTGTAACCGTTGCAGAAGGTTGGATTCGTCACAGTTTTCACCTGAAAAAGTTAGGTTAGAAATTTTAAGTTACATTATGAGGTTAGATAATACAGATAAAAAACAATTTGGAGTAGATAGCAGTGGCGACTCGTCAGGCGAACCAAAAAATAAAGAAAACCAGGAGGAAAGTTTTCGACAATATTAAAGTACCAATACAGCTACCATTTTAGTCCTTAAAAAATAATTATGTTCGAATTATTAATATTAATTTAATCCGAATGTAGTTATGCATAATAGGGCCACGGTTAACTTCGATGGATAATAATTATAAACACTCGTTCATTTTGGCGCGCTCCAGTCGACCGCGTCTGTTAGCTCAAAGCAAGTGAAGACCCAACGCTCAACATGGCTTCGATATTCACCGTTGCTATGGTTACGCGACGTCAGTCACGCAAACAGCATGTAACAATTTGCATTAAGATGAAGGACAATTTAAAAATAGATCAGTCGTATGCACCATTATTTTAGCATTGGTTCGCCTAACCTTAAGGTATTTAAAGTAAATGTATTTATTTTGAGGCTTCGTGAAACTTACGGTTATAGATATCGCTTTTACGCGATTTATTTTGTGATTAAAAAGTTCTGTTTTTATTTGTCAGTTAATTTAGTAATTTACGTTACCTACTTAGTTGTGTGTTTTAAAAATTAACCCAATTAATGACATAGTTTGTAATTTGTTGCAAACTTCATTCAGTCATTGGACTGATGAGAATAAAAGAGACGTTTTGTTACACGGGTTTTTAGTCAATGTTTGTTTAACTACCTGCACTATACCTAGCTCTTCACCATTTTTTAAGACCGCGAGCCGCCACTGGTAGATAGTCGCATACATACAAATTAACTAAAGGAAGACAATAATAGCACTTGTCTCTGAACTATGAGGTTATGCATGTCAGTCTCTGCATTATTACAGCACGTATGATGAACCGAACGTTAGACCTCAGACTGCGTTGGCAGAGTTCTCGCCGTCGTATTTGATATTATCACAGGCAAAACTGAAGTTAAGAGTACAAGAAAGACTATATTAATGGTGCATCGGGCTCGTAAGGGTATAATTGACTGCATGTGATCGAAATGTAGAGACACATATTTAATATTTATCCGGATAGATTGAGGGTTGCTCCGAACCAAAGAATTCAGTAGTGCAGATAGTATCCCGTCCAAACTGGTCCAGATAAATTGGGGCTCTGTGACAATATCTTTCACGGAGACATTTTAGATCGTCTTTGTCGAGGCAATAAATGTTTGTCAAAACTATGCCGAGAATAACATGTTGGTAAAGCTGTGGTTCGGAACGTGTAGGGTTTTTCACAAATAATGGAGGAAATATTTTACTTTGATCGCACTAACGAAACATTAGGTAAAAAAAATAAATGTGAATTTCGGTTCACCTACAGGAACATTTTCGTTATTTTACTCTTAAGTTGCAAAAAACAATAATGTTATATTTTGGAAGAGTATAAAAACTGCCAATTTAAAAAGTTAAGATTTCAGAAATGGCTTAACCAAATCCTGAAAAAATGCATTAAGTCCCTAAAAAGTTTAATGATGAGGTGGTTGAATTTAAAATTAGTGCATATTTATCTAAACTGCTGGACAATTGTTTTCGAGCAAGAAAAATTTCGCCTAAATTTAACAGTTAATATTTTCTGAACCAGTTATGATATCCATCTACGGTTCTGTAAGGTTGATAGATTCACCCCTTGAAAAACAATTGTCAATGATGGATTTTCTTTAACTGTCAGAAAATTGTATATACAGGGTGTTAAAGAAGACGATGATTTCTGCTCCAATTTTAATGGCCTGTAACTTTCACAATAATGTTTTTAAATTTTATCACTTTACGTCAATTGAATCACTGGTTCATAGCAAAGAAAGTAATTTGTCAAATTTTTGATATCTGCTATATTTTAAGAAATACCAATTTTTTTGGAAAACCTTGCTTAATTTCAACTTATTGGTAGCTAGATCTCACTGTGCGTTGTATCGTGAAAACTTTGCGAGTGATTATTATACCTTATGAAAAGCTTGATTATGTTCAGTAACAACAGTTGTACCTAAATGTTATGGTGTACAGTGGCGTACTTATAAACACCTATAAGTCTATGGTTTACGTGTATCTCACAATATTTCACGATTGTTTTATATTGGTAAGTACTTGCCCCTAGATTAGGTAAATATTTTCTTATTTTTTAGTTTTTCATATCGCACTGCAGGTATATTATACAGTGTGTTTACAAAATTTTAACAAAGATAATTTTTTTAATTTAATTTTTGGAAAAAATGTATTTATTAATTTCTAACTTTTTAACACTATTCCTAAAATTAAACTTTCATTGAAAGGGATTCTTAAAATTAAGTAACGCTAGTTTGATTTTGATGGGATTAATACGTTGTAGGCCCTCCTCGGATGGACGAGGTTTGATTTGACGGCAGCTAGTGATATTTAATATCAAAGTCTCTTTTAATGTAAGTTTAATTTTAGGAATAGTGTTAGAAAGTTAGAAACTAATAAATCAATTATCTTTGTTAAAATTTTGTAAACACACTGTATAATATACCTGTAGTGCGATATGAAAAACTAAAAAATAAGAAAATATTTACCTAATCTAGGGGCGAGTACTTTCCAATATAAAACAATCGTGAAAAATTGTGAGATACTCGTAAACCATAGACATATAAGTGTTTATAAGTACGCCACTGTACATCATAACATTTAGGTAGGTACAACTATTGTTACTGAACATAATCAAGCTTTTCATAAGGTATAATAATCACTATCAAAGTTTGCACGATACAACGCGCAGCTACCAATAAGGTGAAATAAAGCAAGGTTTTCCAAAAAAATCGGTATTTCTTAAAATATAGCAGATATCAAAAATTTAACAAATTACTTTCTTTGCTATGAACCAGTGATTCAATTGACGTAGAGTGATAAAATTTCAAAATATTATTGTGAAAGTTACAGGCCATTAAAATTGGAGCAGAAATCATGGTCTTCTTTAACACCCTGTATATACAATTTTCTGACAGTTAAAGAAAATCCCACATTGACAATTGTTTTCCAAGGGGTGAATCTATCAACCATTCAAAACCGTAGATGGATATCATAACTGGTTCAGAAAATATTAACTGTTAAATTTAGGCGAAATTTTTCTTGCTCGAAAGCAATTGTCCAGCAGTTTATTACACATTTAGTAAATCCTAGGAATAAACTTTACCTGTAAATCCGTGCTTGCACATGCAGCCTTGTGCTGGGTGACAAATAAAGTTGTCATTCTTGCATTCACATGGTTCCATACAGTGGTCGCCATAGTATCCTTCCGGGCAAACTAAAAAATATTTAAGAGTTAGTACATTTTTGTAGTACAAATGGGTTTTATTTCGAAAAATTAAGGGGTTCTCTAGACGTGCTATAATTATTATATTGACAATTAAAAAAGAAAAAATAATGGTAATCTGGATAAAACTTAATTTTTTTCTTAAACGTAGGTTAAACCATGGATGAATTTTAGTGTTCAATTCGGAAAATCGGACACCAGATAACTGTTCAGAATACTATTCTACTTCATTCTTACTAAATTGCAGAGTAACCACCTAAATTTATTATAAATTTAAATATTTGTCTTACGTTAGAAAAAGTTAATAAACAAAATAATTATTAATATAAATGATTTCTTACTTTCTGTACACTGTGTTCCAGTCCATCCGGGTATGCACCTGCACACGCCGTCATTCCTTCTACATTCCCCATCATTGAGGCATTTACAGTGTTGACTGCAATTCATCCCAAACCTTCCAGATTCACACGGGACGGAACAGTTTCTTCCAATCCATCCGGGCAAGCACTGACATTCACCTGCATAGATTACAAGAATCATTTAAGACGGCGCTAACCACTGAGTCATCTAACAGCAATAATTTACAAACGTTTACCGGCCTGCGACAACTTTTTTTTGTTAGGGGCAAATCTTAGTATTTTAAATTATAAATATATAGGAATATTAAAATATGTTTTTAAAAATATTTGTTAATAAAAAAATTTAATTGCAAATAAAAAACGTTTAACTATACCGGGTGTCCCATTATGGATGGCCACCGGCCGTATCTCGGAAACTACTAGGCATAGAAACTCAGGGGAAAAAAAATTATAACCTAAGTGACCATGAGAAAATCCTGGAAATAATTTTTAAGTTCCGCATTTTGCCGCAAGAGGGCGTAATTAAAAAGTAAATTTTAAAATTTTACATATCTCCGAAAATTCCACATTAAGGTATATCTTTGGTAACACCATTAAAAAGCTTGGACAATTATGCATCATTTTGGTCTTATGCTCATTGGCGTACCGACTTTACTAAGAGAGGGGGAAGCTGTTGAAAGTGTAATCATTTAAATCGCTGTAACTTATAAACGACTTATCCGATTTTAGCAAACTAAAGACTGTTTGGAATAAAAATGTATGCACTTTCACCAATCGTATTTAGTTGTCCATAATAGTTCTTAAAAAAAATGTTTGAGGGCGCAATTTGTAATAACACATTTTTTTATTTTACTCCGAAAAAATAAATCATTCGGTATAATTATGATACCATATTCGAAAAGTAAATGAAATTTGCTACAAAAAATATTAAAACCGCAGCTCGATATGTCCGTTCGTTTCAACGTTATCGCCAATAGAATAGAATAGAAAATAAAACTTGAAATATTATATATTTTTTAGAAAAAAAGTGGGACGCCACTAATATTGTTCCATGTGGATATTATTTCTGATTAGCCTGGTCAATTCTGCATAAAAATGGTCTCTTGCGTTTTTCTCCTCAGGCACACATTTCTTAATTAATATAATTAAATTAAATTAGCTCTACTATTTATTATTATTATTATTAACATTGATAATGAAATATTTTGTTTTATAAAAAATGTTAATAGGCAAGCTTCCGCCCGTCTAATTTAATGAATTAATTAATCCCTGAGGAACCCCATATTTAATTAAATTATTTTAGGATAGCTTTTTTTATCTATTTAAACATAAGTTGGTCTATCTTTTAGATACTTTTTAATTATTATAATGTCCATTGTGAAAGCGTATATCATTTTAGCAGTTAAAATTCGTAAGCTTTAAAAATTAGTTTAAAGGACATGTAAAAAGCTTGTCTTTAATTTCTATAAAGAAAATGTTCTTCTTGCTTCGAAAGTAAAAACTAGCGAAATGATTCCATAGAACATACCAGTGACATGATGGCAGTCTCCTCCATTTTTGCAAGAACACTTTTGTTCACAATTCTTTCCGTATGTGCCCAGCGGACACGGGTGATCACACGTCAATCCCAAATAACCGGACGGACAAATGTATTCTCCTGTCACGTGGTCACAAGTTCTGTTACCTGAAATGCACATATAAAAATATTAAGTATCGAATTTTAAAAATCTAATCTTATTGTACAGAGCCTAACAAACCTAAAAATAAGTGTCTTAGTTTGCCCCCAAAGAATCGATTTCAATTCTGTATTATTTTTTGTAGCACTATGGATGACGTAGTCACACTGGATGAAGTTTTCCCAAAAATTCTAACGAACGGTCCCCGTGAACCGCCTTCCATAATTACTACTTACCCAAGGACATTTCAGGACACTTCTGTCTACAACCAATCCCGTACCATCCCTTTTCGCACGGCGTGGAACAATCGTCACCCTGCCACCCTCTGGAGCAGTAGCACTTGCCGCTTTCCGGGTCGCAGGAACTGTTGTTCTTACAGTTGCAATCCTGGTCACAACTGACCCCAAATTTACCTTCGGGGCATTTAGTTTCGCACATTATTCCTAAAAAAGAAAAAAATTGTGTTTATTTATGTGTCCATTTTGCAAGATGACATTTCGTAGCGTTTTGTTCAAACTTTTTTTTATGTTTAACAGGTGATATTTTGTGGTTAAAGTGATGTGTTATGTGCAGTGGATATGAAATACGGAGAAAATAAGTTTAAATTGTAGTTAAGATGTGTTTATTTATGTTTATTATTTGTTTATTAAGTGTCTATTTTGTGTTAGTTTAGGATTATTGAGGTAGGTTAAATTTGTATTTCTTTACTATTTACTTGTCCTCGCTGGTTTATTTACAAATGCTCAGTAACGCCGAGCCATAAGTGTCCACAACAAATAATTAATTTTCTCGCTCATAATAACAAAGCGACAAATACTTTTTTGCAATGAGTTTTCGTATCAGGATTTACGGGTTTATATATAATAAGGCATTTACAATAACATCTTGTATTCATAAAAACAGCAAAACAAGCATAAACCGGATAAATTTGGAAAAATTGAACTAATCCCTTAAACTATCGTAAATCCTATTTGTGCAACCCAATGAAGGACTTTCAGTTCCAAAATAGTCAAAAATTAAAAACCACCTGTTGTAAAAAAATAACAAACTATTTTTATCTAATGTAACATGTAAGTACAAATATAAAAAAGATGCATGATGGTAAAAAAAACAAAAAAATTATTAAAGAAGAGTTTCCTTTCATTTCGTTAGATCCATCCCTAGACGCGTTTCGCCATATCATGGCTCATCGGTAGAGCTAGGATCCGACAAAAGCAAGTAGTAACTTAAAACTGCTTTAAGAAATTTATTAGTTTAAATGAGTTACTAAAATCCAACACCGAAAAAAGTGAATCTAATACGTTACCTTTCCATTCCGGTTTACAAACACACCGTCCAGTAATCGAGTCACATCCCAAGTTATTACCCTCTAGACATTGACAAACCTGCTCACAATTGACCCCAAAGTAGCCAGTTTGGCATTTGTTTTCGCAAAATTGACCGGTGAAGCCTGCGCCACACGTACACGTTCCTACACAGCAAAACAGAAAAAACATGCAAACAAAATAACAAAAAATACATAACATGCAAAAAAAACGAACATATAGTGTCCGCAGAAGGTGGCTCGCCCCTATAACTCTTTCGTTTCTAAAGATAATGGAATAAAGTTTGAAGGATTTGTATATGATATTAAACTCCACTTTTTTTTACCAGATGACTCAACTTTGGACTTTTTAATAAATAAACTATATATTTTTGGAACCAGGAAAGTAGAGTAAAATCAAAAAACGATGGCTATATTGGTATCGATAAAACTACAGGGAACCCCAAAAAATATACTTTTTGAGTTAGCGAGCACCAGCTTGAAAGACCTTCTAAAGGGTAATTTTCATACTAGAAATTAAAAGAAAAACTATAAGCCAACTAGAAGAAATAGAGAGGTTCTGTTGAACTTAAAAAAACTTAACGGAACCGATAAAGCCATAATGGAACAGGCAGAACTAAAATTTAATTATAAGTATATCAATTTGTTTAGTATTAATTTGTAACATTCCTTCTACAAAACAATATATCTACTCAGGTATTTGCTACAGTGCACTATCAATTTTCAATATTCAAAGAGTAATGTTCTCAATTTTAAACTATTTTAATAGCTTTTCACATACTTATTTTCGCATGCGGCGCTTATTTGCACACGGATCTGGATGTTTTAGTTCGCATTTCGAAAAAGCTCGTCTTTCTAAAAACAGATATGTATCACACTTGTTATGGTATTGAACGTCTCGACGAAAAACTACATCATATCCTACCAATATATAGGGTGTTTTTTAATTGAGTGTCGATACTTAAGGTTGAAGATCCTTGGGTGATTTTAAGAAAAAAAGTTAATATTAACATATGTTCTAAAGCTCTTCATTTTTGAGCTACAGCTACAACTTTTTTATCATCTTAGAAAATGTGCGTCAGTCTATGTGAAGAAGAGTAGATGCTTGCATATGTGTGGGTGGTGGACATTTTCAACAACTACTGTAATTAATGTGGGTTCTTTATTTTGTTTTTCTTGTCTTGTCATTTCGCTTTAGATTTAGGATTTGGAATTTATCGTTTTACTAAATGAATTGCGATTTTTAAAATAAAATTTGTAAACATTTTTTTGGTTTTTATTTTTTTATGCAAAAAGTTATATTTTTTAAAAAATGTTAACATACTGTAGCTCAAAAATGAAGAGCTTTAGGACATATGTTAATATTAACTTTTCTTCTTAAAATCACCCAAGGATTCACAACCTTAAGTATCGGCACTCAATTAAAAAACACCCTGTATATGCCCCCATATTCTATACGAAAAAATCAGACATCATTTTAATATTAAAATAAAGGTGGCTATGAGACAAAATATTACACGCTAAACCGTTATAGCAGATAGTGTGTTGACATGTTTGTTATTATAGCTATTTTTTGCTTCCGTTACGCATTTATTACAGTTCACATAGAAACTCTAGAACTTCTTGTGAACGGTATCTAATCCAATATCCCAAACGAGTGCAGCCGCATGAAAATATTTTTACTTGACTGAATAAAAACTTGTTGGAATTCGGAAGCTTCAGCAAGCCTATACTCTAAGTCCAAAATTACTGTTAGTGATTCATAGCTTTCATACAGAGTGCGGAGGAAACAATTTCAGTGTATTTTTGAAATTCTAATAAAATAAAATATTTATTTTCATGGATTCTTTTTCCTCAGACTTCGTTCTTGATATGAAAGCGAAATTTGGTCTTCGAATTGATCCGGATAAGAGAAGATATTTTAAACATGGAACGATTTTATATCTATAATAAATTAATGTTTTCTTAATTTCGCTATTGATTTTTTTATATTTTAAGGTTAATAATGCTTTTCATGTTTGAAAACATATTTTTGCTATAAAGTAACAAAAGCAAAAGTAGCTGTAACTTTAACAACTAACAAACACGTCATCATAACACATATTTGCCATAGTTTAGCGAATGATGTTTTGTCTCATACCCACCTTTAATTTATTATTTAAATTCGTGCCCCCCTCTAAATTCCCATGTCTATAAACGACCGTTAGATAGTTATAATAAAAACGATGTAATTTTTCGTCGTTTTTTTTTAGATTGACGAGCTCTTTCGAAATCCGAAGTGAAATTCAGGTCCATATTAAATATCCATATATATATATATTGATAAGCTAGGAAAAAATATAAAAATTATTTCCAAATTTCGCTTTTTCCAGAAATACTAGAAATCTCATCAATTTTTGAGACACTTGATTGAGCCCTAAATTGTGTATCTTTGTCATAATTTAAACTTGTTCGTATGTTTTATAGTTTCCGAGATTCCAATGACCACCTATGAATTTGGGACATCCTGTGCACAACGGACCTATTAAGAAGAAGCTACATAATATAATACATGCAGAAATAATCAATTAACTAATAACTCGGTAGGAAATATAGTTATGCTGGTTATTTAATATACTAAAATATTCTCATTTGCAATAGTATGCTGATAAATTTAAGTACATTAAGTTGAACAAAAGAAATCTCAAAATACTGGTCAATTATTTGTAATAGATAATATATTCAATTCAAACTATTTATATTTTATGATTATTTAAATACCTATCGTAGAATGATAGAGATTTTTATATTGTTCTTATCAAGTAATAGAACACAACAACAATAAATATCAAATCAATATGTTAAATATTAATAAAACTAGATTTAGTTTTTATGAAAGTAATAAGGTTGTTAATATACTCTTGTTACGGAACTCCAAGCAACTTGAAACAACTTCAAATATATCATGTTGAGTTTGTAACGAAGTTACATAATTTTTACAGGGTTGTATACGTATCCGTTCTTAACTTTCTTATTTTTCATCGTACGAAGTCCGTTCTTGTTTGTAAATAATTCATTTTAATTGTACTGATTAATTTTCTAAAGTTTTCCGTCGCGAAATACCGGGAAATAGCTTTTCTTAGTTTTCCTTCATTCTCCACTGTTCTGACTACGGGTCGGCGCGGAACCGCCGTCGCCATCGGTACTTCTCGATGTCGCGCGCCGAGTAGAAGGGGACCATCCCGGCGGAGAGCCTTCCTTAGCGAGATCGTACCGTCTTACAATCAGAGTACGATACTCTCACACCGCAACCGGTCGACTCTCTTGACTAGCTCCGGACAAATACCGAGACCATCCGGGCTAAAGTAAAAATTAACGGTAAGCAGTAAAATGTAGATTATTAATATATATTTAAACCGTCGTTCCATACTACACATTCTGGCATTACTGACCGCTTTCTCACTCACACCTACTGACAATATAATGTTTTCTTTCACTCTGACGCGTATACCGGGTTGTTTTATAGTAGTAATTACACGACACCGGACTGCTCCAGGTCATCTTAGCCGAGTAGTTCTGTCTCGTTTTAAATCCCAGACATAGTAGTAATTACACGACACCGGACTGCTCCAGGTCATCTTAGCCGAGTAGTTCTGTCTCGTTCTGATTCAAGCCACAGTTCAACTATACGACACCGGACTGCTCCAGGTCATCTCAGCCGAGTAGTTCTGTCTCGTTTTAAATTTCAAAGGCTAAATCGTTCATTTGTATCATTCTCATATCACCGGTTACCACCGCCATTACACTCACACACAGGACACCGACAATTTCGTATCTCTTTTCCTCTCACATGCAGAACCGGACTACTCCAGGTCATCTTAGCCGAGTAGCTCTGTTTTGTTTTAGTACAACGGGCCGCAAATCCATTTTATCACCTTTATGCAAGTCCGAGTTGCTGCAGGAACTCTGATTTGCTTAATGTAAATTCAGACCGGGGAAAATAGACTATCTGTCTCTCTCATACACACACACCGACACAACATACACAATAACACATACATCATACCGTCCTTATCTCACTCATACACTTTTAATATCATACACTGTTAGATAGCCAGAACGTATAGGTCCGCGGAATTCATACGCAGTCACGCATGCGTAAAGCAAAACCGATCTACCATTTAAAGACCGCCACTGAACTGCTAGTCATATTGTCGTTTATTTCTGGAACTTTTTACCGATACCGCTTGACGTAGTAACATCCGCATTCGCAAGTAGCTTTACCGCGTAAACCTTTTCTTTCAAACATAGGCCGCACCCTTTTCTGATATCTGCAAGTCCGTCACCGTAGTCCGTCCTGACCTTTATTCTATTAATTAAGCTGCGACCGCGCTTGCAGATCTTTGTACTGATTTTATTTCCGCGGGTCTATGTAGTACTGTTATCAAGTTGACCGCCGGACCGCTTGCGAACCTGAAGACGCGAATCTTTAATTTAATCAAGCCGTCGGACGTCAAAGCCGGAATCATTTATTTTTAGCCGCGATTAATCAATGATATAAAAGATACATTACCGCAGACAAAGAACGTATACAATCCTCCTCTCTCTGTTATTTCCTTTATTTTAACTGGTAAGATCATTCATTTTAAACCGATAGTAAATGGGGCACATATTAATGTAAAAGTATTTGAATACAAAATGTTTTAAAACCGATTGTTTTATTATTCCTTCTCACCATACGCAGTTGAACGCCTGGATTATTTTCTCCACTGTCTAAAAGCTACTCGAAGGTAACTGTGGGCCTCTTACCACATTAATCCAAGAGGTGGCGCCCGAGACTCCGTTGGAAAAGTACTTTTCGTCCTATAGTCGCATGCAGCAAATCACGCATAAGCGACGTGAGCAATAGATTAGCTAGATAGATAGATAGGAATTAATACGGATCCCACACAATACGCCTTCTTTACAAAATTCCCCCCCCCCCCCCTTCTTTGAAAAAAAAGCCGCCGGACGTCATGTGTAACGAAGTTACATTATTTTTACAGGGTTGTATACGTATCCGTTTTTAACTTTCTTATTTTTCGTCGCACAAAGTTCATTCTTGTTAGTAAATTATTCATATTAATTGTACTGATTAATTTTCTAAAGTTTTCCGTCGCGAAATACCGGGAAATAGCTTTTCTTAGTTTTCCTTCATTCCCCATTGTTCATAGTACGGGTCGGCGCGGAACCGCCGTCGCCATCGGTACTTCTCGATGTCGCGCGCCGAGTGGAAGGGGACCATCCCGGCGGAGAGCCTTCCTTAGCGAGATTGTACCGTCTTACAATCAGAGTACGATACTCTCACTCCGCAACCGGTCGACTCTCTTGACTAGCTCCGGACAAATACCGAGACCATCCGGGTTAAAGTAAAAAATTAACGGTAAGCAATAAAATGTAGATTATTAATAGATATTTAAACCGCCGTTCTATACTACACATTCTGGCATTACTGACCGCTTTCTCACTCACACCTACTGACAATATAATGTTTTCTTTCATTCTGACGCGTATACCGGGTTGTTTTATGGTACTCACATACATAAGACCGGGCTGCTCCAGGTCATCTTAGCCGAGTAGCTCTGTCATATTGTTTCTCTCTCATATACACGTATTAAACCGGAATAATTATTTCTCTGTTTCTCTCATACACGACACCGGACTGCTCCAGGTCATCTTAGCTGAGTAGTTCTGTCTCGTTCTGATTCAAGCCATAGTTCAACTATACGATACCGGACTGCTCCAGGTCATCTTAGCCGAGTAGTTCTGTCTCGTTTTGATTCAAGCCACAGTTCAACTATACGACACCGGACTGCTCCAGGTCATCTTAGCCGAGTAGTTCTGTCTCGTTTTAAATTTCAAAGGCTAAATCGTTCATTTGTATCATTCTCATATCACCAGTTACCACCGCCATTACACTCACACACATGACACCGACAATTTCGCATCTCTTTTCCTCTCATATGCAGAACCGGACTACTCCAGGTCATCTTAGCCGAGTAGCTCTGTTTTGTTTTGTTTTAGTACAACGGGCCGCAAATCCATTTTATCACCTTTATGCAAGTCCGAGTTGCTGCAGGAACTCTGATTTGCTTAATGTAAATTCAGACCGGGGAAAATAGATTATCTGTCTCTCTCATACACACACACCGACACAACATACACAATACCACATACATCACACCGTCCTTCTCTTACTCATACACTTGTAATTTCTATACACTGTTAGATAGCCAGAACGTGTAGGTCCGCGGGATTCATACGCAGTCACGCATGCGTAAAGCAAAACCGACCTACCATTTAAAGACCGCCACTGAACTGCTAGTCGTATTGTCGTTTACTTCTGGAACTTTTTACCGATACCGCTTGACGTAGTAACGTCCGCATTCGCAAGTAGCTTTACCGCGTTAACCTTTTCTTTCAAACATAGGCCGCATCCTTATTTTCTGATATCTGCAAGTCCGTCACCGTAGTCCGTCCTGACCTTTATCCTATTAATTAAGCTGCGACCGCGCTTGCAGATCTTTGTACTGATTTTATTTCCGCGGGTCTATGTAGTACTGTTATCAAGTTGACCGCCGGACCGCTTGCGAACCTGAAGACGCGAATCTTTAATTTAATCAAGCCGTCGGACGTCAAATCATTATTTTTAGCCGCGATTAATCAATGATATAAAAGATACATTACCGCAGACAAAGAACGTATACAATCCTCCTCTCTCTGTTATTTCCTTTATTTTAACTGGTAAGATCATTCATTTTAAACCGATAGTAAATGGGGCACATATTAATGTAAAAGTATTTGAATACAAAATGTTTTAAAACCGATTGTTTTATTATTCCTTCGCACCATGCGCAGTTGAACGCCTGGATTATTTTCTCCACTGTCTAAAAGCTACTCGAAGGTAACTGTGGGCCTCTTACCACATTAATCCAAGAGGTGGCGCCCGAGACTCCGTTGGAAAAGTACTTTTCGTCCTATAGTCGCTTGCAGCAAATCACGCATAAGCGACGTGAGCAATAGCTTAGCTAGATAGATAGATAGGAATTAATGCGGATCACGAAAAACGCCTACTTTACAGGTTTTTTCTGTCAATCAAATACCACAGATTCTCTACAGTGTTTAGATCTGGGCTTTCGGCAGATCATTTAGTTAAATTAATTTTTTTGCCCTTTAAAAACGATTGGCTTGGACGGACCCTCCAAAAAAAGTCTGAAAAATGATGAACGCTCGCGTTAACGCAAACGTCAGCGAGTTAATAAATTTAGCTTTAAGATAACTCGGATAGAGACAAATTTTTGCTAATGAGTTTAGTAGATAAACTTAAAAGATATAATCGGAGATAAAAAAAACTGATGCGACCAATTTGTCACAAAAAAATACTACTTCTTCGATATTGACAGTTCCTTGAGAAATTCTTAAGGACTAATTTTTGTTAATAAAATCCGTTTTGGCACATGAGGCTTCCTTAAGAAAGAACTATAAATACGGGTATAAAAATATTCAACACGAATAATTGGATCATAGTAAATCTGCACAGTATTTTCCAAATACCTATGAGTTCCTCTTTACGCGGTAATGTATATTCTCTAGGTATTATGCTCATTCTACTATAAACTTATATCGCCGGATAGAGAATCGCTCAACTTGAATAACGAACATAACCAAAATGTAAGTATTGTTAGTAGGCTAACCGTTTATAGGGTTACATGAAGCTCCGTTCTTGCAAACGCATTTCTGGTTGCATTGTGTACCATAAGAGTTGCTGCTGCACGGTCGGTCACATTGCTGTCCCTCCCAGCCGGACGGACATTGACACTGGCCTGTTTCAGATGAGCAAGAAGCACCATTTTTACCTGGAACGCGAAAAAGAGAGTAAGTAGGATTAATGAGTAAATACTAAGCAATTCAGTTTCAAAAAAAAGTCTAAATCAAAAACGTTTTTTTTTTCTTTAAAATGACTATGGAAATAGTTGATAGAATCAGCTTTCTGCAAATAACTTTTATTGTGTTAGGAATTGCGTTAGGGTTGGGATTAGGAAAAATGTTAGTTTTTTAATTTCGCATTAAATGATATAAAAATATACAGGAGCTCTAATTGAAAATAAGAAAAATAGAGTGTTCTTAAGTTTGATCCAAAATTTTGAAAACTCTGTATAACTCGTATTGTAGGGTAAAAATAAGGCTTTACCTTATTTTACCTAATCGTACAATTTAATGGTATGTATAATATTATTGTTACCTTTACCCTGATATCAATAACGAGGATATAGTCGAGGGTATAACCCTCTATTAAAGGTAACAATATATTATTGTATATTAAATATAACAATAACATTTATATAATCATAGGTTAAGCTTAGAGGTAAGGTTACGAGTTTAAGGTTAAGTTTAGTATATAAGTAACTATGACTGATTTGTAAAATAAGAATAGAAGAATAGAAAATATATACATTTTATACACGTCTTGATGACTCTCTCTTATCGAACCAAGTAGTTACATTACATGGCGATCCTGCCAGTCCAACAGTACATGGATTTTCAGTAACTACCTTACATGGCGATCCTGCCAGTGGACTAAGGTCCTAGGGCATTCCTGCCAGTGGACTAAGGTCCCATGGCATTTCTACAAGTGAACTGAGGTCCCAAAAAGAAGAAAAATAATAACGTATTGTGTATAAGTGAATCATGGAGAGAAAAGGCCATCTTCACCCAGTCCAGAAACAGTGGTCCAGTCTTCCTAGTCAGCCGATGGTGAAAAATGTGAAAAATGCTATACCACGGCGCCAGGCGAAAATGTAGTTAGCAGCCACCAGCAGTCCAGCCCAGCAGCACGTACGTGTGAGGCCTTAATAGAAGGTGAGGCAAAAGCCGCCCGTACGCAACGGGGGACTAGCTCATGGATCTTCAGGAGTCCCGCTATTTATGGGAGCAACCACGGCACTACACAATCCTAGGAAGGACACACCAGTGAGGCACAGCTCGGTGAAAATTTAGTAAGAATTTGGATAAGTTTATTTAATTGTTTACAAATTGTATTTAATAGGGACATATTTTAACTATATTTTATATTCGAGAATTTAAATTTTGAAAGGTATTAAGCAACCATGAGTAGGAATTTTGATTTAAATTCGTGCCAAATTTTAAATAACAAAGAAATTTACCCGCAGGGAACTCGCGAAATATTGATAATAATAATAGATTTTCGCAATATAGGAGTTCGTCAAATCGTGGTAAAATTTTTTTTTTTTTTAAGGGTATAATAATAAAAATAATAGTACATATCTCATGAATACTTGCAAGGGTAACATCATACAATCAACATTAACCGATAAATTTTAAGGGCATAAAGGAAACTTAAAATCTGTAATTTTAAATTTAAATCTAAATTTTATTCAAGTCAACTATAGATGCACCATTTTAAAACTATTAATTGACACAGCAGCTTCTATAAGTGTTATATTTAAAAATTTTATTACTAAACATGAATATATAAACACCGGAAAGAAAATAAAAATAATTAGTTCAACATTTTTACGAACTTGACATTGAAATTTATTTGACGACAATTTAAAACATACATTCAATTGAAAGTTTTGAAAATAAAATAAAACAAAATAAATGGAGTTTTAGGCACAGATTTTTTTGAAAAATTTAATGCCAAGATAAATTTTGAAAATTTTAAGTTTTCGTTTTTTACTTAATATAAAACTGTTTTTTTCTGAGTATAAAATTGTCTCAGTCCAATGTTGTCAAAACAAAAATCATATTTTAAATTTCTAGCCCGCTGTGAAATAATTAAATATAGCTATGTTGACAAATATGAAAATTGTATTATGTTACCAGGAGATATAGCAAATAGTATTATATAACAAGTATTTTAGCTTGTCCGCAAAGTAATATGGAATTAATAAAAATTTTTGAATACACGCGACGCGGAAGTAACATTAACAAACTTTTACTTACGAACGGATTGATCTCCCGGGCGTAGTAGAGTTAGTAAAACGGCCTAATAATTCTTGTGAACTCTGTCCTGTTCGATAGCTAAATTTATTAAAATGCGCAAAAGTAAAAAATATGCCTGCAGCATAGGAAATTTCGTCTAGTTTAAAAATATTGTTTATATGAGTCAGGAGTCTTGAACGACGTTTGGCCCTAAGTCCACAGTCGAAAGCCCTGTAATTCAGGAACAATAATTATACGGAACATAAAGTTCGGAATTCTTGATCGGCGTTTCGCATTTAACTGCTTCGTTGAAAGAACCGAATGCCGTATGTGATGAATATTGAATATAATATTCGCGATGACGAAAAAAGCGCTCAAATGTTTAAAAGAAAAAACATTTGAAAATAAAAAAAATGAATAATAGATACCGGTATAGAAATAAATATCTATTATTAAAAATGGAAAAGGATATTCGATCGTAAGACAAATAGTTCTTAATGATTTACAGTTACTAGCGACATGAGGACACGCAAGGATTAATAGGACTTATAATTAAATAGGACGTATAATAATATTGTATTCATAAATTTAAGTAAGTAGTAAAAAGGTAACGATTGTTAAAGATGTAAATAAATTGTAAAAGTGTTAGTTCATAGGAATAGAGTTAAGAAATATTTTAAATAATTTTACGTACAAATATATTTTATTACCTAATTAAGTTAACATACAAAAAAATCAAATATTTAATTATATTAGATTTTTTTTCCCCTCCCGCAGGAGATGTAGGGTAAAAATAAGGCTTTACCTTATTTTACCTAATCGTACAATTTAATGGTATGTATAATATTATTGTTACCTTTACCCTGATATCAATAACGAGGATATAGTCGAGGGTATAACCCTCTATTAAAGGTAACAATATATTATTGTATATTAAATATAACAATAACATTTATATAATCATAGGTTAAGCTTAGAGGTAAGGTTACGAGTTTAAGGTTAAGTTTAGTATATAAGTAACTATGACTGATTTGTAAAATAAGAATAGAAGAATAGAAAATATATACATTTTATACACGTCTTGATGACTCTCTCTTATCGAACCAAGTAGTTACATTACATGGCGATCCTGCCAGTCCAACAGTACATGGATTTTCAGTAACTACCTTACATGGCGATCCTGCCAGTGGACTAAGGTCCTAGGGCATTCCTGCCAGTGGACTAAGGTCCCATGGCATTTCTACAAGTGAACTGAGGTCCCAAAAAGAAGAAAAATAATAACGTATTGTGTATAAGTGAATCATGGAGAGAAAAGGCCATCTTCACCCAGTCCAGAAACAGTGGTCCAGTCTTCCTAGTCAGCCGATGGTGAAAAATGTGAAAAATGCTATACCACGGCGCCAGGCGAAAATGTAGTTAGCAGCCACCAGCAGTCCAGCCCAGCAGCACGTACGTGTGAGGCCTTAATAGAAGGTGAGGCAAAAGCCGCCCGTACGCAACGGGGGACTAGCTCATGGATCTTCAGGAGTCCCGCTATTTATGGGAGCAACCACGGCACTACACAATCCTAGGAAGGACACACCAGTGAGGCACAGCTCGGTGAAAATTTAGTAAGAATTTGGATAAGTTTATTTAATTGTTTACAAATTGTATTTAATAGGGACATATTTTAACTATATTTTATATTCGAGAATTTAAATTTTGAAAGGTATTAAGCAACCATGAGTAGGAATTTTGATTTAAATTCGTGCCAAATTTTAAATAACAAAGAAATTTACCCGCAGGGAACTCGCGAAATATTGATAATAATAATAGATTTTCGCAATATAGGAGTTCGTCAAATCGTGGTAAAATTTTTTTTTTTTTTAAGGGTATAATAATAAAAATAATAGTACATATCTCATGAATACTTGCAAGGGTAACATCATACAATCAACATTAACCGATAAAAAAATAAAAATACAAACGAGACTGTTAGACCTTATTTAATATGTACCTTGTATAATTTTCGTTATGGGATACTACTTTCATTTTGCAATAATTTTTTTTTGGTTTCTATTTTTTTGATATTACTAAACCAAATTTAATAAAAATTGTGGTGTATGTAAGTAATCATAAACCAAAATATGACAGGTAATCTAAAAAAATATATCCTCATAATGTCACACTTTTTTGGAGCACTCTGTATAATTTACATATTAAAAAATGTTTGCCTGGAACAGGTAGTAGGTTGGATACAGGTAAAGTCTACAAAACATCAACCTTTTCTCATCATCTTCCAAATAAAAATACTAACTTCGCTAGATCAAAATTATTCATTTCAATAGCGCTACACACACTACGGACTGGATCGTTAATTATTTTAATGTATTTTTCTGGGATTTTTTTAGTGTTGTTTCTATTGAAATAAAAAACTATTTGGGACATATTGACATTTTAGGTGTCTTTAAAATTTTTGTGGTCAATATAGTGCCTTTTACTTGCCTTGTGATTTATAACCGGCCTTGTTATATATTTACATGAGCCACAAAATTATGTGAACTACGCAAATTGTGTAGTCCGGTTTAGTCCTTCAACTGGGTCACAAGTCTTGTAACATGCCATTAGTAATATGCTGATTGTATATGCAGGGTGTCCCACCGGGAACCGAATCGATCTATATATAGAAAACTATACATAGGAAAATTTTGAAAATTTGACAGTATGCTGATGCTGATGGGGGCGACCGGGCTAAAATATTTTCATAATGGTGGCACTTCCGGTTATACCGGAAGTAAGTGTCAACTTGCTTATTTTAAATGAGACACCCTATATATTATTACATTTTTGCATTCTACGCAAGATTCCAGGCAGATTTTGTATACCATGTCCTATTCCTATGTCTAAACGTTTTTGACATATTTGAATTTTTATGTCAAAAATGACGTTTGCAAGCCTTAGAATAATTATCAATTTTTTCTATAAAGAAGCCTTATCTATTTAATTTAAGTGGGATTCCTTGTTATAGAGGACCTGCTTTAATAGATTTTTTATAATATTTTGATAACTATTAATACAGGGTGTTTAAAAAATAAGATTAAAAATGAAATTGAAAAAACTGCAAAAAGTCTAGATTTTCAAATAGAAACACCCAAATTTTATAATTATTTCTTATTTAGCATTAAAAATAAGGGTAAGTTTGTGAAAAATTCTATATCTCAAAAATTTTTAGTTTTTGAAATATTGCCACAGTAACAGTAATTTAGTATTTTTATATGGCGATCTTGCAGCAGATTTTAAGTTCAGTTGCTCCTAGTTGGCTATGACGGCATTGAAGCTGTCACTTGCCATTTAACAATAATAAATAATCATGCCGGGATGCTTAAATTGTACAGAGTCATAGCCAACTATCGCCATATAAAAATACTAAATTGGCAATATTTCGAAAAAAAAAATTTTTGAGATATACCATCTTACACAAACTTAAACTTATTTTTAATGCTAAATAAGAAATAATTATAAAATTTGGGTGTTTCTATTTGAAATCTAGACTTTTTTCAGTTTTTTCAATTTCATTTTTAATCTTATTTTTTAAACACCCTGTATTAATAGTTATCAAAATATTATAAAAAAATCTATTAAAGCAGGTCCTTTATAACAAGGAATCCCACTTAAATTAAGGCTTGCACACGTCATTTTTGACATAAAAATTCAAATATGTCAAAAACGTTTAGACATAGGTATAGGACATGGTATACAAAATCTGCCTAGAATCTTGCGTAGAATGCAAAAATGTAGTAAAATATAGGGTGTCCCATTTAAAATAAGCAAGTTGACACTTACTTCCTTTATAACCGGAAGTGCCACCATTAATAAAAAATATTTTAGCCCGGTCGCCCCCATCAGCATCCTGTCAAATTTTCAAAATTTTCCTATGTATAGTTTTCTCTATATAGATCGATTCGGTTCCCGGTGGGACACCCTGTATAGTGTATATGTAACCCGAACACCTTCAAAATATTTTATATTTTAGCCTTTCAGAATCAGAATGCTGGGTGCGCCGAAAGGTAACCATTGAAAATAATTACATTTTAAAAGTAATATTGGGGCTCCAAAATCTGTTAAATACTAAGGTTCAGTTAACCTTAAGATATACCCCGAGTGCTGGTTGGTGCACATAGACTCCTAGTCCTTAAAAATAGGTTTGTAAACTACAGCTTCCTTATTTGGGCATTAATTAACAAAAACCCTTTATAAATAACTACTAAACCAACCAAAACTAACTACTATTTACTTACAATCACATTTCTGCGCACACTCCTCTCCAAAGCTATCCTTAGGACAAGTTTGTTCGCATTCTTTTCCAGTGAAACCGGGGGTACAGAAGCAGGTCCCGTTGATGGGCGAACACTGGGCGTTATTCTTGCATTTGCAGTTTTCAGCACAGTGTTTTCCGAACGTCAATATCGGACAAGGCCGAGAACAATCTTTGCTGTTCCAGCCAAGCTTGCAGTCGCACTCGCCGCTCCAGGGATGACACCTAAAAATAACTAGTTTGATCTAACCTCTAAGGAAAATTTGTATTTACCGAGAGACAAAAATATTACGCGAGGATGCTCCGTGTGTTACAATCCGGCTAATGATACCAACTTACATTTCAGTGTTATCAGGATGACAATCACAACTATTGTGACACTTATCGCCCCACAGGCCATCAGGACATGCTCTGTCGCTACAAAACTTGCCTGTCCATCCTTTGGAACATTCGCACGACCCGTCCTTATTTGAACATTTGGCACCGTTTTGACAGGTACAATTTTCTACACAGTTTTTACCCCATTTGCCTTCTGGGCAGACATCCAAGCACTACAATTATAACAAAAATGCTATAAGCTAAATAGATTGGTATACAAATAATAAAAAATATAACCAGTACACATGTCAACATGATACGTGTTTGATCGTCTTCATCCCTTGTAAAGTTTAAATAAAGGATAAGGAAAAGAACTGATTTTAGACTCAATCAACTAAAAGGTGTGTTCCCACAAGCAATCACGGACAAGTTATCGACAGTTCTCTAATCAATCCAAACATCAATCCGGGTCCGAGGCTAATGCGCAGAATCCTGATTGTCACGGACTGTCCGTGACTGCTGTGGGAACAATCCTAAAAAAGAGAAGTACATATTTAAGTGTCTGTTTTTAAAACAATCGAATGACAATTAGCTTCGACGAAGCTCGTTGGTAGAGCGTGACAGCAGACATTAAAAAAATTTAAGTATAGTTACAAAATCAGTCTTTAGACACTCCATATCACTTACCCTATCGCCAGTAAAGCCCGGCTGACATTCACAAGTACCATTGATATGATGACAGGAGGCGCCGTTGTAACAATCGCACTTCTGTAAACAGTTTGCTCCCCAGAAGCCAAAAGGACACCTATTGGCGCAAACTTGCCCCGTCCAGCCGTCTTTGCAGAAACAGTTGCCAGTGACGGAATCGCACGTGCCTCCATTTTGACAGGGGCATTTCGACTTGCAGTAATCGCCGTGGGTGCCGATTGGACAAACGTCGTCGCAACTGTAGAACAAATAAAAATGATATTTTAGCATGCGTGTTTCTGTGGAAATGTATTAAAGGGAGGTAATCCTTAAATATTTGTTGCTCTAAAAACTACCGCATTATTTATGTACAAAAGCAATTTATTTAGGGCGACAAATTTGAAGAAATAATTTCCTGATCTATTTTACTTAGTGATTGGGCGGATAATAATAATAATAATAATAATAATAATAATAAGGTTTTTTATTTAGCACCTGGCTAGTAAATACAACTAAGTATATACAACTATATAATACTACTATTAGTTACAATCTTATTTACTCTGTAAATATTTCGAAACATTTTCACTAAAGGTGACCAGACTATTTTCACTCTTTAATGCACCCGGTAGGGCATTATAGAGACAAACACCCTCATAGAACAACGATTTTTGTAAACTTGCTGACTTTACATACTGAATATTGTAGTTATGTCTTGATCGAATGTTATATTCAAAAAAGTTGGATCTTTTTTCAAGAAAATCCTTCAAATAGGCAGGAAGTTGACCATGTTCAATTTTATATATTAAAATAATGTTTGCCTTTTTAATGCCCTGTTCAACAGACAACCAATTTAAGGTGCTCAGCATTGCTTTAATTGGGGTATATTTATTACAATTAAGAATTAAACGCATTACTTTATTTTGTTGTACTTGTAACCTGTATATATTTTCTTGAGTACATGATATTAATAATGAAAAACAGTAATTAAAGTGTGGTTGAATAATTGTATTATAAACTAGTGTTTTGGCCCATTGAGACAGACAGTTTGAGACGCGACAAAAAAATCCAATTTTCTTACCTAGTTTTTTACAAAGATAGTCTATGTGATTTGAAAACGTTAGCTGAGGATCTAAAAAAATACCTAGATATTTTATTTCTGACACAAAGTTAATTACACTGTTATTAATTTTAACTGTTAATTCTAAGTCGAAATATTTTTTACAATTCGCTTTTGAACCTATTACCATGCATTTTGTTTTTAAAGCATTTAATTTCAATTTATTTTGACAAAGCCAATCATATAATATTTCAAGTTCCGCATTTAAAATATTAGTTATTTCTTCAAAATTGGTACCTGCTACACATATAAGGGTGTCATCTGCAAACAAATTAACAAATGACTTTTTTAAAACTTTGGCAATATCATTCACATAAATTACAAACAAGAGAGGACCCAAAACACTTCCTTGGGGTACACCCCACCTACTTTCCCTATCATGTGAAAATTTGTTATCCACTTTTGTTTTTTGGTACCTATTAGCTAAGTAATCATTGATCCAGTCCAACGCACTACCATTTATACCATATAAGGATAATTTTTTTATGAGAATCGCACGATCAATAGTTTCGAATGCCCGTTGTAAGTCTACAAAAACACTAAGTACGACCTTATCATTATTTATGAACTTTCTCCATTTTGCACATACATATTGTAATGCCGATTCACAGGAATGTTGACTTCTAAATCCGGATTGTCCAACAAATAATAACTGGTTAATCTCAAAATAATGTCTTAATTGTTGGCAAACTATTGTCTCGATGATTTTGTCTACAACTGGCAGTAGGTTAATCGGTCTGAATTCAGCGAGAACCTTTGGTTTATACACTTTTGGTATGGGAATAATAACACTTGTTTTTAGGTCACTAGGTATTTTTCCAGTACGTAACGATGTATTTATTAAATATAAAAGAGGATAGCCTATTACACAAAACAAGTCCTTTAATAATTTAATGCTCAAAAGTTCGTCACTGGTGCTTTTGTTTTTAAATTTGAACACAACTTTTTTTAACTCTCCAAGATTTACCGTTTTAAATGTAAATAAGTTATTTTTATTCCTGTTAATATCAGAAGCCCACTGTCGCTTTTCTATGGTAGCGGAAATATCATCCAAACTATCGGAATAAAAGTTATTAAAATTGTCCTCAACGTGCCATCGTATTTTTCAAAGTCAATCTGTGTAAAATCTGTAGATTGATTATTGTTTCCTACTAAATTTTTTAGAGTTTTCCACATCCTCTTTCCATCGCCTTTGCACCTGTCTATGTTTTGATCGTAATATTTAATTTTTTCGCTGCGAATTAACGAGGTCACTCTATTTCTCTTATTTTGGTAATCTCTCCAATCATCCTCACTTCTACTGAGAATAAATTTTTTATATGCGTTATTTCTAGTATTTTGTGCTTGTTTCACTATTCCAGATATCCATGGATGTTTTGTTGTTTTCGCTGCCTTTTTTGGAGCCACTTTATCCACTGCTGTTTGAATAATTTTTATGAAATCTGAATATACCTTATTGACGTCAACAGATGTATAATTCCAGCTTGCCCCTATTAATTCTTCTACTACTTTTGTTACCGTTTCTTTACCCAAATTACGTATAGTCGTAAGATTTGATTTTTCCATGGCAGATTCAAATTCAAATTCAGTTCCAATGATTTCGTGATCACTCAGTATAGGAAAATTTCTTGGAATCTCTTGAGCATTGAAATCGTTTGTGATTATGTGATCAATAAGAGTAGATGATGCGTTGGTAACTCGTGTTTCCTGCTCAACGATCTGCTTAAACCCTGCTCCTTGTATAATTCTTATTAAGTTTCTTACATTTCTGTCCTTTTTTAATAGATCTATATTTAGATCCCCCATTATCACGGTTCTTTGCTGGTGGAGAATAGTATCACTAAGCATTTCTTCAAGGTAGTCCAAAAATGTGTTGCAAGTAGAATTTGGAGATCTATAAAGAGCCCCCACCATAACAGATTCCCTTCCAATTTGAACCCTTACCAAAAGTACCCAGTGACTGTAATTGACTTCTTCGTTACGAATTACTGTAAAATTTAAATGTTCTTTTAAATAAATAATGACTCCGCCAGTGTGTCTGCTGCTAGAGTAGCAGATTATCGTAACATATCCAGGTATAGATATCTCACGATCATCAATTTCAGGAGTTATGTGAGTCTCACTTACGCAAACAATTAGTGGGTTTCGATTTTGTAACAACTGATTTAGTTCTGCCATATGTGATGTAAGGCCTTGAGCATTTATATGCAAGAATACCCCCTTATAGAAAGGTGGAGAAACGGTTTTTGGACCCTTTAGTTGCTATATATATCTTGTTCTGGATTTAGCTTTTTCTTGTGCCCTCTGAAAACATATACATTGTTTATCAAACACTGTGTGCCTATAGTCTATATTTGGTATTTTTAATACTTCGTGGGCGTGTTTGCAATTAGTACATTCCTTAACAGTTGAGGTACACTCATCACTTTTATGGTTTTTGTTCCATAACGGACAAATAGCGCGAGGTTGTTGACAATGTACAGCTTTGTGTCCATATTTCCAGCAGTTGTAACACCGTAACACACCAATGTATTCATATACAGGGAAGCTGTCCCAGTCCATAAATACTTTTTTCCTAACTACAAGTGATTTAAAAGCCTCTGGTGATACTTCTAAAACGATATTATTTAATTTTTTATTCTTCGAGATATACTTTCTTACAATTTTAATATTTAATTCGTTTTGACATGCCGAAAGACAACTCTGTTGTTTAACCCTTAAAATAAGGTCTTCTTCATTGGATAAGTTTGAGCCGATTCAATGAGTCGGATCCGGACTGATTCGACTCCCGAAATAAAACACACAGTTGTGGAAGTGAAAAAAAAAATGTTCTCTTAAAACTTTTCAATATAATAATAATTAGGCATGTTTACACCGATCTTTTCGGGAAAATTATAAAGCTAATGGACTTCTCAAAATTAAATTTTAAGATATTTTAATAAATATGTTTTCCTTATGATGATGACGATGCGAACTTTTTGAAGGACACTAGTATTTGTCTTCAACTTAAAATAGAGTAAATGGAAATGCACAGCTAGAATTTAAACCACACACATTTTTGTTTCACAGTGATGCATGGCTTCTTTCTTCTTTAACCTTTTTTAATAAATTAAGGAAGTTTCGTGTTAATGGTTATTGATAACGTGTTTAAAATGTTAAACGTATTTTAAATCCATCCGACCTTGAGTTTATTTACATATATTGTAATCAAAAAATTTTGCAACAATTATCATTAATTCCTCAAACATGCAGTCCATTTCCTATTTTATATTTTACTTTTTCCCAATTAAATTTAAATTTAAATAAATTATGTATAAATGATCGTTAGACAATCACCTTCTTCAATGGTTTTCAATTTTTTATAATTAACTTGAAATTTGGTCACCTTTTATCTATGTATATTTTGTACTGCACCTAATGTACGCGCACTATATTTTATTCATGTGTGAATATATAGTCTATTAGCTTACCTATTAGGTACAACTCTGGAATAACGAAAACAACGATTTTTTTTAAGTTTTAGAAGCTTTCTAGAAAAATTATTATTTTTAACCAAAAAATTCAAATTGCTGTAGCTTCTGTTCCATTGAAGAAAAATGAGCATGTCTCTATATTCTCAAAGAAAATTTAACACTTTATAACATTCTCTTATCGAACTTTTGTGGAAAACAAACGGCCGAGGTGTTACCAGGAGAATTATGACAGAAAACGTAGGACAAAAAAAATATTTTTTAAAAATTATCAACGTTTAAAAGCAGATATCTCGAAAATGGTAAATTGTAGCAAAAAAATGTATAACACTTATTTTGTAGAAAATTTTACAAGCTTTAATTTTTATTCATTTATATTTATCGCTACGACGCGTCGTTTTCGAGTTATTAGCGAAAAAACAAAAAAAGGAACCTTTCTATCCCCTTCCCCCCTGAAGCGGAGAGGCTAGGGGCGGGGACTTTAATATGTTTACCTCGTGACTACCCCTAAAATATTCCTAAGGCAAAAAATGTGTTCCCACTCCATGCACTCTATACCCACTTCGTTGCCTAATCTATAAATTAATTAAAACCTAAAATATCTCGGGCATTTTTTTATGTCAAAAACATGTAGTAGATATTCGTAGAAAACTTACAGTGGTCCGGTATATCCTGGATGACATTTACATTTCCCAGAGATGTGATCGCAATCCCCGTTCTCGCAACGGCAACTTTCTAAACAATCCTGACCATAGGACCCCGCAGGACACCTTTTTTGACAGTATTCTCCTATCCAACCTCTCGTACAGTGGCAATGTCCATTAAAGGGATCACATGTCGAGTTGTTTTGACATTTACACTTGTTTTGACACTCGCGGCCCCACAGTCCCACTGGACAGGCTGAAAATAATGGAAATTAATTAATTCAGTTCTAATACACAGGGAATTAAAGAATAATAGCTGGTTTATCGTCGATTTTCCAGTAGAAATAAAAATAAATTTATTAAAAATGGACACTCTAAACTATGAATTTAAAAATAGTTTCAGTTCTTTCACCACTTGTATGTTAATAGTGTCGCTTTCCAAGTAAAGTGAAGTTGTCAAGTTAGGTACGTCACTGAACATATTCTTGAATTTCCGGCCGACGTAAGTCTTTTCCGACCTATGAAAGTGGAGTGGAAGAAAACGATCAAAAAGTGGTAAGAATTACCCGATAACATCAACCACTGTATTAAAAAAAATGTTTGTAAAGTTTTCCAAGAAACGTTAGATTCGTGTGATATGAGAAACACTATTAAAGACGCGGTCTCTACCACTTTAACTCGAACAATGTTGATTACACCAAATCTCTACAAAACGTTTTAGAAGAGATAAATCTGAATCAAAAACAATATGATGATAAGATGATTTCAGAAGACAACAGAAAAAATTATTAACAAAATGAAATTAAAGCTGGTATTCTATGGGATAAATGTAGAGATAATTATAAATAATAAAATAAGCAAAAAATAATGATCAAAAATTCATATTAACTCATGAGTAAAATAAATTCCCAAATAGCAGTAAAGATTATGGAACTGCCTGAGCTGAACATAGCACTTAAAAACAATTTTTTGCGTACCATGGCTACTAACACCAACCTGGATACTAGTATTTAAAGGAACACTGTCTATTTATTATGTAATAAATATCCTAAGTATGTAAAATGTTAAATAAAATATACATAAATGAATTGATTTGATTGAATGAAGAGATTTAAAAACAAACACAATTATTAATGAAATAAAAAAAGAACTGCGGAATAAAGAAAATTATGTTTTGCAAGTAGGAAAAATAATCTCGCTTACGGATGCAGAAATTTTACCGTGTGAGATAGTTCTTGAAACTCAAAACCCTACGGATTTTAATAACTCATTGTTGTCTTTAACTGAAAAAAGTAATGATTGCGTCAATGTGAAAGAACTAGAATCTACCGTTGATTAAAATTATTCTTACAATGAAGAACTAATGATTGTTAACACGGTAGAAAAGATTGACATCGAAATTTAAAAAGCTGTGAAAATCCTCTACTTGACATTCAAAATTATAAACTTAATGAAAAGGCCGACGAAAAAATTGATACTGAAAATACAATAGAAAAAAAACTTACAAAGAGTGACAAAATAGATGAAAATGAAACGACTGAAATACCTAATAATGAAGCTGAAAACTAGACTAATAAAAAGACTGGAAGTGACAAACTTGAAAGTAAAGACCAAGACACCCAAGCAAGCACCCAACATTATCACCATAAACGAAGCAGAACAAAATAAAGAAGCAAATTTGTCTACATCACATTCTTCCTTTGAAAGGCACCTTAAGAAAGTTAAAGAAATCAAAAAGAAAAAATGTAATTGTTTTTAGGGTTTTCATTGGTTTATATGCTTTCTTAGTTTTTTTCTGGATGAAAATAACTTTCCCATACCCATATGGTGAAAAAAACTCAATAATTGCTTAGTTTTTTTGTAATTCGGGCCAAGAACAACAGCAACATGGCCAATTTAGGCGCGGTCAGATCCACTTAAGTACAGTTTTGGTTCATTTTCACATCGGTTAGTCGATAGAAACGAGTAAATGAGTGATATTGTATATTTAATTTAAAGTTTATTTTCCGAGGGCCCGTCCGTGCTTCGGATGCACTTAGGCCAGGTTTGGCCCATTGTGCTCACCCTGTTTGGTTGTTACACCCACTCTGTAATCCCAGTTCCTTGAACTAGTTTGTATAGGTCAACTGGGGAGAGGGTAAAGATGTCTTCTGGTTGCAGTTTTGGTTGCCCGAGTATTTGATGCCTCTTCCGATCTAGTGACTCGAAATGGCAAACTATGTGCTGTACAGTTTCTCTGTCTTGTCAGCAAAGTCTGCAGTAATTTGAAGTTGGAAATATAACTATTGCTATGTACATACCTAGTCGTAAAAAAGTTAATTTTCACATTGATTGAATATTTCGAAACGCGCTTACCAAATATTTCACGTAGAATACATAAAAGGCATTCGCTCCGATAAATTTGGGATTAAATAAAAAATTGATGTTTTGGATTTGATTCTTTAGACAAATTATGAGTTCTTTATTCTGTAAGCACTGTTACAAAGGCATATTTGGAAACGAAAATTCGCTTTACACTTGTTTGATCTTTAATTGCAATTTACTAGCAATAAAAAATTACTTAAATTTACCATAATACATATTTTAAACAAAAGGATTGCTTCACTTATTTTCTTACTATTTGGAAAGTAAGTTCCTAGAAATTGCATACATATTTAATCTTTAAAATATATCAACAAACTTATCTTTTTCTAATGTTGTTTAGGTACATTATTTCTTAATTAGAGCTATGTAAATACAGGGTGATTCACTGTGGATGGTACGTTAGAAATATCTGGCAAACCAATTAATGAATCGTTCTGAAATTAGGTTCCTTTACATAAACGAACATGCTCTACCTGTCTTAACATTTATTTGATAATGCAGTTATTTTGTTTCTACTAAAAAGTAGTAGCAGTTGTGTTAAATGGAACCCACTGTATATAATTTTTATTTTAAAATCCTTATTAATTTCTTTACAGTTTTTGTTAACGTTGTTCCATGCTTATCTCTTAACGTTTCTGAAATAATTAACTTTTATTTTTTTTACCTTAAAAAATGCTGATATTTTTGTGTTATAAAAACTTAATGTTGGGTTGCATAAAGATTTTTATCTAAAATTAACTAACCAGCAAGACTGTGATGACATAAAAGCATTGTTTAGTCACAATTAAATGTACCTGATTAGTAAATAAAAAATTAAGGTAACTGAACAATCCTATCGATATTCGCTGACTGGGGAAATTAGTTCTAAAAAAATGCACTACCTATTGGAGCATTATAAAGTACGGCGTATTAGACTAGGGAGAAGCATAAGCTACTATTTTGAACGCATTTTCCCCTCTAAGAACTATTTGTTTCTTATTTGTACACGTATAAAAAAACTTACAAATATCACAGTTTGGTCCACCATATCCCGTCTCGCACTGGCATGTTTCAGGCGCCACACAAGTTCCATGTAAACAGTCTTCGGAGCACACAGGAATACACTGGTTCTCTGCAGCGTTCTTCGCATACCCTTTGCAACATACCTCCACAGGTCGTGTTTTTACCAAGTTTTGATTCTTGTACACTGTCTTGAATTTGATTTTGTATTTTGAGCACCTAGGTGGAAAGTTTAGGCACCAGACGAACTCTCGCACTTGGTAGGGTTGTTCTTCGGAAACTCTTACTTTGACCGTGTATCTAGAATTGAAAAATGCAAGTAAATCAAACGCTTTTAGATATTTTCACATGGTAATGCAAGTCAAGCCATCGCTTTTGGGTAATGAAAGTAAAGCTATAGCTTTTGGGTATTTTCACGTGGTAATGCAAATAAAGCTATGTCATTTTGGGTATTTTCACGCAGTAACGCAAGTAAAACAATCGCTGTAAAGCCATGTCATTTGGGTATTTTCCCTATAGGAAACAATTCCAATGTATTTTTGAAATTCGAATAAAACAGAAAAAACTTCCTCCGACATCCTACAACCCGCTACTCTCGATATGAAAGCGATGACTCGCTGTAGTGTCGCTAATGCTGTGTTGTTATTAAAAATATGTAAAACGGTTTTTACAAAAGTTGAAGGTGACCTACAAATTAAAAATAATTTTGATTCAACAAAGTGGCTCAAAATGCGGAACAAAAATGTATTACTATTTTAAACCAAACACCCAAAATTTTACATTTTTGAATTCTGGAAATCAAAAAGTATTTATTACTTTAACAGCCTGCAGTGTAATTATGGTACAACGTGGAGAAAAATCGCTTGCACAGTTTTTTCTTAGTTTTTCAATTTTTATTCAAACGATCAACTGTTGTAAAACCGGTTTTGTTAAAAAAAATTGTTTGTTAAAACTGTTTCTTTGGTACTGAATTATCCAGAATATTTGAGGAATCTGAGTCAATTGAATACACGATGAATCACAAATAATATAATATAGGTATAGAAAGGAAAGTGCCGAACAACGGTATTTGCTGATTTTTTTTTGTCTTTAAAAAACTATATTTTTAAAATTAGGTAAGGGCAAGGGCCTGTCGACATATTAAGCACCGGTTCCCGCAGATTACCGAAGTTAAGCTGTGTCGAGCGCAGTTAGTACTTGGGTGGCTGACCGCTTGGGAACACGGCGTGCTCTTGCCTCAGGGAAGAGTGTAAAATGAATCGACACCTAACCATCCTATTCACGCCGGACAGGCCGGATGAGATCGGATATCTCGTAGGATGAAGGTGCCGTTTCACACTCCCCAGTCGGTAGACCACATTTGTGGTCGATGACCGGTTCAAGATGGCCTACGTAGTCGGCGAACCGTAAAAAAAAAAAATAGGTAAAAAATAAATTTTAACTGCTTAGATTGGATTAATTTGAAAGGAATTAAAATAACCAAAATTAAAAATAAATTGAGTACATCGCCTATATTTGCTTTTAAAGATTTTAAAAACTTTAAATTTTCTCTAAATTAATGTTTTTCTTTAGCGATTTACAAGTTACGTTTGAATAAAATTCAGATAATATCTTGTTACATGTTCTACCAGGATGATTACCTTTGCTTACGTCGCGCATGCATTACTCTCAAGCGAGCAAGATGCGCACATTGTTTTTGCTAATAGGAATATAATTACTAAAGACTGGCAACTGCGATGTGACACCACAGTATAATTTTATTAGCGCATTACCACAGCATTACTTTTAAATAAATATGCAGGAAGCGTCTTTTTAGCATCTTCCATTTGTCGTTGTCAGCCAGGTAGAATCATAGTTGTTTTTAAAACCCCATTTTTTATATGTTAATGTAATATAAAAATAGAGCGCTCAGTTTACAATTATTATTCTAAGATTTTTTATTTTTACTACAATATAATTTGTTGTAAGATTGCTAAATAAAGCAAAATGTGTGTGTGCCTAATTAAAATTACAGTGTTTATTATAATTGTAAAGGTGAATTTTCTAAAACACAATTTTATTATAACCGGGTTTGATAATAATTAAAACTCTCCTGCCTAAAAGTAGTCAAAAGTGCGGGGAGAGAGCGGGGGTCATCTGCCCCCATTTTACATACAATAAGTTAATTAATATTTGCATACGTCTAAAACACAAACAACAAACAATATAGTCATGCAACTAAAATAAAAAACAATTGTATACATTTTCTCTTCGTATGTATAAGTAAGTATTGCTACCAAAATCAGAATAGAATAAGGCCCTGTTTAGCTCTTAAAAACTCTAATAAATGTAATGATGTTTATCACGCTTTAATAGGTTGCAGCGTTCAAACTTATGTATTTTAGAAAAAAAACTGGAGTTTGATACTTAAAATCTTCCTAAATAAAAAGTGAACTTTTTGACGTCATATTCACAAACTGTTCACCACGGCCTTCTCGATTTAAAAGGAGTGGGTGAGAGAATTCTGAAGTCTTTAATTTTGGCACTTTGAAGGATCCAAGTGCAGGGACTTATGTCTTTTTTACTCCTATATTTACAGAAAGCCTTGCTTTTCAACGAAGACATTTAGGATAACAGTGACAACCGCCAATACATGATATTATTATTTAATTAATTAATTGAAGCCAATATGAACAAAATCGATAAAAAGTCTAAAAAGTATAATCCTCTAAAATACATATTCAGTCGGCAATTGTACTAACGCAAATCGAACGTTTATATAGTCAACGAATATAGCGTTTTGAAAAACTCGACTCATTTTTAGAGTAAGTACCTATGTACTTTTAAAAAATGCACTTTCTTTGCTGGGGTTGGCGGAAGAGTCAGTATACTTAGGCCTATATAAGGCCGATTGTATCCCCTGTCGTCTGGGTAATGTCTGCCAGACGGGACCTACAGCTTAACGTGGAATCCGAACCACGCGTATGCACTAGTTATACGTTACTAGTTATACTATACGGTTGAATGCCCGTAACTAACCTCTTTACCTCTGAGCCACTACCGCGGTTCAAAAAAATGCACTTTTAGTTAGGAGGGTTTTAAGTATCGACCTATATCAGCCCTTCAACAACCTGCCGGATTTCAGATTTGTTCGTTAATTCGATACTAACTTACCGAAACATTGCGTCTACACACCCTAAGTCCAAAATTACTGTGTGTAATTCGTTGCTTTCATATAGAGTGCAGCGGGTTGTACGAAGTTAGAAGAAACAATAATTTCAGTGTATTTTTGAAAAGAGAATATTTTTTTTGCATGGAATTTTTTCTCCTAACTTCGCGCAACCCGCTGCTCTTGATATGAAGACAGAAATGAGTCATATTTTGGTACCGAGGATGTTAGACTGCGTAAAAAAAAGATAACTTGTTCAATTTTAATCTCGTGTGCACGCCGGCAAACATTTTTCAATTTAAAAAAAATAAAAATTGAAACGTCAAGTTACAGAAAGAAACCTGAAGTTAGAGAAGATCCAAATCTATGTTTTTTTTTTTGGTGTAACGTAGTTGAACATCTTTTACCAGAATAGCAACAAATGCACGGTTGTCAAAACCAAAATAAACTATTTGCATGTGATGGAATGTTTGAAAATAATTATTTATGCGCCAGTGTTTCTTTTACAAAATTATTCTAAAATACACAAAATTCAATCAACAACGGTATATTATGTTAACACTATTTATTATAATTTATTCAGTAGCAACCAGGTTAGGTTCCCTAATACGTCAGGTGGGCGACATAATTATTAACAGCTTTCACCAAGCACATTTAAATATTATATTTTGATTTTGTATCCTGATTGATTGCAGTAAGTGAAATTTGAAATGATGGCTTATTTTCCTTTGGAAGAATTTATCCATTTTTACTCAGAGACCTTCTAATTAATATTTTGCAAGAGAAAAACATAAAGTCTCGGCCACAAATAATTTGTTATGCCTATAATTAAATAATATAATTAATATTCAAAATTTATATAGGTACCTAAACAAATGACTGTGACAAAGAGTTGATTTAAAATTTTTTATTTTTTAAATTTTTTGTATGAAATACTGAAAACCAAAACTAAAAGATTTATTTTAAAAGAGATAAATTTTGGATACGCTGTCATAAGGCCTATGAAAATAATGACATGATAAAAATGCAACTGGGATACTTCTATAGGTAAAGTTTTCCAAGAATATTTTTCTGTTATTTCTATTGTTTTACATTTACATATAAAAACATTATTCCCTATGTAATTTTTACTACAATTAAATTAATTATATAGCTATACAGGGTGATACAAATTCGTGTGAGTATGAAGATTTCGAAAACTATAAAAGATATGAAGATGATAGTAAAGTTAAGGCAAAGTTGCTTATTTTGGGGCTTAATAATTTGGTGAAAATAAATTGTAAATACTACCTTTAGAGATATCCGAAAAAAAAAATTTCAATTTTGGGTTTTAATTATTTGCGCCTTAATTTTTAAGTTGGAAAAAAAACAAGAAACTCATTTTCATAGCAATTATTTTTGTTCTACAAGACAGCGTTATTAATTTTCAAATTCGTCGTTTCGTTCTTTGGATACCACTTATATTTTTACTGATCTATATAAGTAGTTCATTAAGTTCAAGTATTTGTTTCATGTAGAAAAACTTTACGTTTTTTAACTCATTTTTGTGATTTATATAGTGGAATAAAGGATTCAGTTAATTAAAAGCCACAAATTTCTTTCTTTCATCAGCTGATGAATATATTTCCTATACTATACCTACCTATACTCACACTCACTCATCATCTATCAAGGACACTTTTTTCTTCATTTAAAAATACAATTTTTGAATGTATTTTTTACCGTCATACCTCAGTATATTACGTAAATACTGTTTTTTAAGATAAATATTTGCAATTTGAGCTAGTTGTACCGCTATAATTTCGCTTCCTATATCAAAATCATTTTTATACGTAAAATACTAATCTAAAAAGACGATCGGAGTTTCCGAAGTTTACGATTATTACCATTTTTACTCTATAATAAGATTTTCTAATTTCGCGGCTAAAATAAAGGCGTAAACAATTAAAACCCAAAGCTAAAAAGGTGTTCGGAATATTTATAATTTTCTTTCATCAAATTATTAAGCTCCAAAATAAGCAACTTGGCCTCGATTTAACCATCTTCGTACCTTTACCATTTTCGATATCCCATATTTACACGAATTTGTAGCACCTTGTATAGGTGACTTTCCACAAAACGGGCAGAACAATTGTTTTATTTTTGTTTTAATCGTATTGTTTACAATGATTTGGAACCGCAATAACAAGAAATTATTAAAGAATGAATTGTCCCATGACTCTCTAATAATCAGGTGACCAAGGTCAACTGTTTAATGACAATTTATAATTATTTCCTTTTACATTCGCCCGCTAATACCTTTAGATCCATAATTCAACAGATTGGACTTAGACTTTGCCCTTAGAACATTAGTTATACCCGTTAATGATCACGTTCCTGCCAACAATGTGCTTCTTATCAACATTATTGACCTTTTATTATTTAAATATCTATTGCATATAAAAGGAATTAATAAAAATTTAAAATAAAGCTTGAACATTTTATTACTAACGTATTTTTAATTCAGAGCAAACAGTAATCGATAAGTCATCATGAAGAAATAATGCATTTCTACCACATCGCGCATATTGTAGCTGCGTCTGGCGATAGCAATAAAATTTATTTTATTATATACAAAATATTATATAAACGAATTTCACGAGAATTAAGGGCGCGGCGTCAGTAGAGATTTTGAAAATAATATCGGTGCATCATTTGTAATTTTAATGGAAAATAAGAACTTAACATGAATAGCCGTAAAATTTCTATTTTTATGTTCTGCGTGGCGGACGATATAAGTTGAACATATAATATTCAAACTTAAAAAAAAATTCAATTTCTTTTTTTGAATTATTTTTTTTTTTTTTTTTTTTATGATAAAACACCTGCACTGTAGGAAAAATCCTTTAAGGCGCTCTGGGAGCGGTGCGAGTGCGAAAAAAGCGATTAACGTTGGTCTTGAAACGTTGAAGATTGTATTCATTGGGAAACACGACCTCAGGAAGATCATTCCACAAAGATGACGTTCTCCAGATGAAAGAATTCTTGAACAATGAAGTTCGAGGAGTACTAAGCTGAACAACATATGGATGAGCGGCAGTGGTTTGCCGTGTATTTCTGTTTTGCATTGCTCTAGGTGGAATCAAGTGGGCAATGTCAGTCGAACACCTGCCATGGAAATATCTGTAAAAGAAAGCCAAATCACCAACCTGTCTTCGATGCTCCAGGCTATCGAGGGTCTTGGTCAGCTCGGGGTCGCCGATCAGACGAACGGCTTTCCTTTGAATGGAATCCAGTAGCCGAAGGGTGTGCTTGGGTGCAGAGCTCCAGACATGAGAGCAATATTCTAATGATGGACGAATCTGGGCTTTGTAGAGTGTCAAAAGTTGATGGGGTGTGTACAACCTTTTAGTGCGGAAAAGTACACCAAGTTTCTGTGCACCTGTCTTGGCAATTGCGGCAACGTGATCATGGGAAGACATATTACCTCCCAGATTGACCCCCAGCAAATTAATAGACGGTGCCAGGGGAATTGCGTGTCCTGCCATGACTATATCCGGTTCTGCAATGTTAACCTTTTTGGAGAAGACTGCTGCCTGGGTTTTCTTAGCATTAAATTCGACTTGGTTACTGTCACCCCAAGCCAAAATTTCGTCCAGGTCTTTGTTGAGGCGCAATACTTCATGCTGCCTGCGAAGATATGCGTCGGCAGCGGATGCTTGGGAAGTCAAGGTAAAAGATGAGACAAGTGTGCTGTCATCAGCAAAGCTATAAATTGGATTTTGGATTTTCACTAGAAGGTCGTTAATATACAGTAAAAAGAGGGTAGGCGACAATATGGACCCTTGAGGAACACCGGCATTGACGGTGAAGGTGTCTGAAAGAAACCCGTCAATCGCCACTTGCAGAGAACGGTTCTTAAGAAAGCTGGTTAACCATAAACAGAATCCATTAGGCATACCGTAGGATCGCAATTTACTTAGAAGCCCATCGTGCCAAACACGATCAAAAGCCCTAGATATGTCCAGTGCAACAGCCCGGGATTCTCCATGATGTTCGATGGTGTTGCTCCAAAGATGGGTGACATATGCCAGAAGGTCACCTGTTGATCTGGACTTACGAAAACCGTATTGATGGTCGCTCATAATGTTAAGCCCTTCCAGATACTTTAGGAGTTGTTGGTTAATAGCTTTCTCCATTACTTTTGAAATTACTGAAAGCAATGCGACGGGTCGGTAGTTGCTTGGCAGGGTCTTCTTACCTTTCTTTGGAATGGGTTGGACACGCGCCGACTTCCAGCAGGATGGAAATATTCCTTTTTTGTAGGATAAGTTGAAAAGTCTACAAAATACTGGTGTAAGTTCATCGGCGCATGTCTTGAGAACAATGATAGGAATTTCGTCTGGACCAGAAGCTTTATTGACGTCGAGTCCTTTAAGAATCCGTTTAACAAGACGCTGACGAAACACGATTTCAGACATTTGCGATTGAACTGAGGGAATGTTGGGTGGTGGTTTTCCCTGAAAGTCTACAGTGGAATGCGAGGAAAACAGTTCAGCAAGTAGGTTTGCTTTATCCCCGGCTGTGGTTGCTATTGTGCCGTCGGAACGTGTTAGAGGTGGAATAGTGGACTTTGTAAAGTTTTGGCTGACGGCCTTAGCGACTGACCAAAAGGACCTTGATCCGTTAGGACTGGCAAGAAGTTTGTTTTTGATTCTCTCGTTATGAGCTTCTTTGCTTTGGTCTATCATTTGCTTACATTGGTTTCGGGTGGTAACAAAGATGGCGCGATTTTCAAGAGTAGGGTTTTTACGCCACTGTCGGTAAGCCAGGTTTTTAGATCTGACAGCACGCTCGCAATTTTTGCTAAACCAGGGCTTGCCGTTAGAAGGGCGCTTTTTGGAGAAAGGAATAAAGGCCTCCATGCTAGTTAGAATGACGTCGGAGACCTCCTTTGCACAGACAGATGGATCATCCGAAGAAAAGCATACGCTTAGCCAGGGAAAGTTGCGAAAATGGTCCTTTAGGTCTTCCCACTTAGCTGATGTGTAGTGCCAAATCTTACGGGGTTTAGGAGGTTGTTCAGAACTAATTGGCAGCTCGCTTAGGGTTGAAATAAGTTTGTGATCGGAAGAGCCCAATGGTGGTTGTACGGTGACCGTATATAGGTCTGGATTTGAAGTTAAAAAGAGATCTAAAAGACTAGCAAAATCCCCAGCTCGGTCTGGAACCCGCGTTGGTTCTTCTACGAGTTGAGTTAGACCAGAATTGATCGCAAAAGATTCGGCCTCGCGGCCTTGCTCATCGTTGGTGTTTGAGTATTTAAGCCAGTTGACATTGTGGACGTTAAAGTCGCCAAAGATAGCAACTTCGGCATTCGGATGATTGGTTTGCAAGAAGTCGATTGTGTTGGCTAGTGATGAGAAGAGGGCCCTGTAATGCATGTCGCTTGGAGGACGGTAAAGGCAGCATATAAACTTAGTGATTTTTTGTGAAGATATTTTAAACCACATTACATCAAAGTCTTTCGGTTCCAGTATTTCCTCCCGTTGGCAGCAAAGATCATCTCGAATGAACAGACAGACCCCAAAGTTGCGTCTAAAACGGAAGTGAAAATCATATCCAGGATATAAATAGCTGACGGTGTTCGTTGACGCTCTGACTTTTGTCTCGGTCAGTGCAAGCACATGAGGCTTGGAAGATTGTAAGTGCTGGTGGACTGAATTGATGTTAGTGTTAAGCCCTCTAATATTGCAGAAATCAATTTTCATCAATAGTTCATATATTTTTTGGTTTTCAATAAATAAAAAATAAACCTTATTTTTAGTATTCTTTTGCTGAGTTAAGCTTATTATTTCATAAAGTTTTTTTTTATAAGTCTTAAATCATTTATATTAGTGTACATATTAGTATAACTCCCTACAAGGTTCTATAAAAATATTACTTATATATTTTTTCTAATTTAAAATTAAAAAAATAAAGATTATTTTCAATATTTTTTTGTTCAGTTATGCTTATTTCATAAAGTTTGTTTATAAGTTTTAAATTATTTATATTAGTGTATTAGTATAACTTTCTACAAGTTTCTTTAAAAATATTATATATTTTTTCTAATTTTAATTTTTTTTATGGTCCAAAAAAATTTTTCGCCCGCGGTGCTAGTTACTCAATTTCAGATTCTTTTTGCCCCCCCCCCCCCAACTAAAAAATTTCTGGCTACGCGACTAGTGCCGATGTTTTGCCATTCCTGCCTTAGGGGCCTAAGAATTCAATTTTTTGCAAATATTTCTGTTCTTAAATGACAATTTGGCATCAGCCATCAATCTCTGCTGCTACTAATTGTCCGAAAACAAGAAAAGCTATCTTTCCAAACTTCCTCGAAAGGTGATAGATTCGTAGAAATCTAGATATTCCCAAAATTTTGTCGGAGGCGGGTTTGGTAAAAACATTTTTCTAAACATCAAAGATAGGCAACTATGTGATATTTCAGCTTTCTAAATACTATTATGGTAAGCAAATCACCAACAGACATATGCTATACATTTTCTATTACATAGGAATTTTCGGAATATTCCTCGGAATATTCTTATCTTGCCATTTTTTGGCCAGTCATAAATGTCCATTGTTGAATATATGCCTCCCTCCCTTTCTTTCTTCAACGTCTTTAGTTATTTGCATTATTGTATCCACCTTGGTTCCGCTGTTTTTTTTTATTTATTGTCTGTCCATCACTCCATCTCATTTTCTTTTATATAGCAATGATATCCAATGTAGGATTATTTTATTTGCCATAAGCTAAAAAATTCATTCAAGAATATAATCGTACTACTACTTAACTGTAGTCATTTCCTCATTGCAATGATGCCAACCAACATTTCAAGCAATGATGAATCAGTCTGCAAGGTTATCAACTTATATTACAGAATAAAATAAATGCAGTCGCTTCTTGTTTGCCAGTTAACAAGTATGTTGTTATGTTGAGAAATTATACTAATAAGTTCATGCTTATCTGAACTTTGTCTATTGCTTTATCTTAATTATCGTAACTTTGGGGCACACTGAACTATGTTATCCTGTGTATTGATTTTTTTGTTTATTTGCTTTACTGATAGACTCCGATTCTGACTGAATTGGATATAAAATATAGGTATGTAAATGTATACTTCTACAACCAGATAATAATGAAAATACATGTTTCGACGCCAGTATATTTCTAACCAAAACGTCGATTCCATCTTTAGTGGCAATACCTATTACCTATATATTTTACGAGCTACCTTGTTACCAACCAAAACTTCATTCTTTATTCTGACCACCTTAGATTTTTACGAAATATTCTTCTTCTCTAAATTACCTTTATAATAAAATTATGTAGGTAGTACCGCAAGTCCTTGGAATTTTCTTTTTTGACAACTACCCAATTTAAGAAAATAGTAAATTGATATTAATGTGAATGTGAGCAAAAATTCCTTGCCGTCTTTAAAACTTGCTTCAGTTTTTTGTTGGCTGACTATTACCATTTTATTTTAGCTTATTTCCAATTACGTTGAAGAAAAAACAGTTAATTACTTTAGGGTACATTCGGTTCTGATTAACACATTAAATTGTATATTATATTATTTTAATCGGATATTTGGAATAAGTCAAATGATTCATCTCTCTTACTTAATTAACAGTCAAAACATTGATCGAAGTTACTCGATATCACCCTAAAAAAAATACCAGCATTTAATCAGCTTCTCAACAGAATATATTGCACAAGTAATAATTAATCAAGGTGTTAATTTTGCTACATTCTCTGCTAATTTAAGGTGAGTGGTGTTGTTAAACCGCCATAAAATGATTGTTATACCGCCGGTGTGAAGCAGCCAAAATACCGAACATTGTCGAATGGCCAGTGGCGTCGAACTATTAAAAAGAGGTATATACAAATACAAAAAAATCAAAATTTGGATTGGAGAAGTACTAATAGCACTAAAGATAAAATTGGGCCGTTTCAGATTTTTCCATTTTTGGCTAATAACATATTTTAATTAATTTCTCGAAAACTACTAAACCTATTTCAATTTTTATGCAGCACATATAAATTACATAAAAATAATATGTCAAAATTCAAAATAGTCGCCAGAAGAAAAACGAAAGTTCTGCTAGGTAACTGAAAAACACAAGATTATCGGTAATTTAGGCTAACGCTAAAGCAGAACAAAGAAATAATTTTATACTGGGACTTACTAAGACATGTCTTAAAAGCATTAAGTTTGATGCGCCGTACTTCGCTTGTGTAGCGTCAGATGTAATCAAATGGCAAGACGCGAATATTTACGCGCGTCTGCAGTGAATTCGCGTAGATCTGTTTGATCCTTTAGGCCCGGTTGTACAATTACGGCTTAAGTTTAGTTCAGCGTTAAACCAAGCTTTAAATATCGGTTAAGGTTGTACAAATGAAGTTTAAGCTTAGTTCAACGCTGAACTAATTTTAATTGTACAACTGGATCTTAGTCTTTTTCGCCGCATAGTCTGCATTTAATGGGTCTATTGTAGATTATTCGCTGTAGGTGTATAGTGACAATGGCCTGTTAGTATAAGCCAGTCAATTATTTTATCCAGAGTAGCATTCTAGTTGATAGTTTCTTTGGGATTTTCCTATTGTTACCTTAGAATGTGTTTGACCAGGCGCTCCTTCCTATCGAGATAAATGTTGCCCATTTTAATATTTCAAAAGTGGGTTTAGGACCCTTGAACTTTTGAGCAGATCTTGCTTCAGGCAGCTAGTTCATCTATTTGGCGTTGTGCTAAGGACACTTTGAATTTTTTCTGCAATTCGACTGGTATTTACTGATGATTTATAAATACTACAAAGAATTTGCTTAGAGGACAATGCTCCTGGTAGGGAATTTTTTTTTAAAAAGTATACAATACCAAACAATAACCTCGGCTAGGTTTTTGTCTGACGGAAGCGCTTGGACATACAATCCTGTTGCAAACATTAATTTATTTAGAAAATTATACCCTTGGTTAAAAAAAATAGTACCTTAAGAAAGGAAATACGGCATTCAGTAAGTTATGATTATTAACAAATAATACATAATTATTAAAAATGTTTCAAAACGAATAAAAAATATCGTTTCGTTGTCCTTTAGGTTGATGAACGTAATACAATATAATAATTAGGTATTCAAACAAGGATGTTAAGTGACAAATAGTTTACCACATCATTTCTATTTCTAATGCTTAAAAATATTGCTGCACTAAATAAGTGAGTAAAAATTTTATTCAAAATGTTTAAATTGGTCTCTGATACGTATGTCATATTATATGACATGTTACGATACTAAATCTTGGTGTTTGAATTACCTATCCTAATTGACGTATATAAACTATATTTGTGTTACGTGTAGGCAAATGCACATCAAATGGAAATGCAACGATTAGAAAAAGTAAGTCTCATTAACTTACAATACATAAACTAAAACAAAGGCGCAGCGCGGATTAGATTATGATTAAGTAGATACAAGGGATAATATTATTTAATTAAAAATAATATAAAACAAGTATTTGGGTAATCTGCAAACTGCCATTATTTAAATTCATACTCATGACGTGAGTCTACTAACCTTGCAAAAAGTAAACAATACTCTTACCGCGGTTTGCATAAAGAAATATCGTTCTTGGTTAGCTTAACCGCAAATGAAAAAGACAAAATTTAATCAGCGGCTGACAAGGCCTACTACGTATTTACGCATAAATGCTTTAAATTTTACGAAAGTTGACAGCTGTCAGATCTCAGTTCTAGTAAAATATAAGGTGATTTCGCGCAAATATGAAGTAATCGTTGCCAGTCTCTAGTTAAATTTTGCCTTTTTAATACGCTTAAGCCAATCGAGAACTATATTTCTTTGTACAACCCGCTATTAACCGGGTAATAATTTATGATTATTCTGACTGCCACAAAAGCTACTTAATTCTCATGTTTTATAATGTCTACCCAGAGATGGTATATGTCATCGTCTAAGCTCAGTCTAGATTAACTTTAGCAGTAGATAAATATCCGGAAATACATGGAGACTCTCATCTAAGCTAGTGTACTGGCTGTATACCAGAGTGTCATATGCATGATGACTAAAAAAAGTTACTTCTAAAAAAGAGCGTACCCCGGCTCTAAAAATCTTACTTGCTTACCCTTCATACGCCCTACAATTTTTAAGGCTCAAAGTAAACAAAACACCTATTTATTTCTTATGGCTCAGAGGGACCCCCCCCCCCCCCCCGATCCGCGCCTGTTTAGCTATGATATACTATTCAAGAAGAAGTATGACGGATGAAATGTCAGGTAATTCTGTTCATTTAAACACTTGGTTTCTGATGTATTTGTTATAAGCTTTGTTCGCGATAAGGATTCTGATTCGATTCGGGACTATTCGCATGCAAATAGTTCCGAATCGGTTCAGAATCCTTACCGCGAACAGAGCTATTAATATATTTAATTATTATTCTATTTTTTTTGTTGAGGTGCATTGTACAAACCATATTTAGTGTGTAATGGGTAAGTGGGAAAAAACATAAAACGTCCACCTTTCGGATTGGGCTCGCAGTGTGGATGGCTGCAGCCCCCTGAGTGCACCTTAGGCACAGGCGGTTTTCTGTATACCACTATTATTTCGGGTTGTATAAAGATTTTTAACAATAATTAACCAACCAACACCTTTAACGGTGACTTTAATTTTTACTTTACTAATTAGGCACACTTTGATTATAAGTAAATAATGCATGAAAATGTAATTTATGTCACATTCAAACTTGCTGGTTAGTTAATTATGGTTAAAAATCTATATGCAACCCAATATTATGACAACAACCTATTTTTTTTTAAATTGCATGCGTTGTCGTCTAATCAATTTAAAGATTATTTTAAGTTGAGTATGTTAAGTAAACTACCCACTTTAATACGATGACATACAAAATGATATCTCTCATACTTTAGCTAGACTGTTTGTGCGACATAGACAACTTTTAAAAACAAAAACAATTTTTAAGCAAACAATAAAATTGTTAGGCAACAGCAAATTTTCAATATAAAATTTTTGTTGTTACTCATCCGTATGTATGTCTAGGCGTTTCCACTGTACGAGTGTATAATATATATTTTTCTACTCCTATATTAGTAAACATTGTTTTACGTACAGTTAACTCTAGTAAATCCATTCTTACGCGCAACCGTGCGTAAAGAATAAAACCCACAACTGTGCGTTATGATGCCTAGTATAACAATCAAGTTAGCCTTGAATCACTCTTATCTATCTTATGTTTTGAATATTTGACAGTGACATTGTCATTATTTAAGATTTGAAATTCAAATCGACTACTTTATAAATTATAAACCCATCTTTAATTTATTAGTAAGAGTCGTATAAAATAAAAGGTATAGTACATACTACGTATTGCGTGTTGTAAAGCAATTACGCGCTCATGTAATTACCGCACTCGCCGCTACGCGGCTAGTTCGCAATTTTTCCATTCGTGCGTAATATGCTTTTTACCACAGTTAATACTATACATATTTAAAACAATAACACCTTTTGAATAAAACTTGATAAATCTCGCCTAAACATAGTGCTGCAGTTGGTTCTCTTTTTTTAATTTTCGGCCAAATTTAGGAGCGGCCGATGATCGTCGCTTCCTACAGTGTTGCCAAAAAATAAAAAATCATAAGAATTGATCGTCAAAATTCGTAAGAAATCAAATGTAAAAATATTAAATATTTCTAACATCATCTATTTTAATAAAACTCTATCAGCCATATTCGCTAAAGGGTTTTTATTTTAAATCATCCTAAATTGGCAGTGTGGTTTGAAATGACAGAATAAGTCATCTAAGATTTGTGTTTTAATACTATATTGTATACCTAATAGGAAAAGCTGAACATTCCCGGAAGACCGTAAAGATTGTATGTCGAGGCGTAAGCCGAGACTGGCAATACGGAGTCCGGGAATGTAAATTTTGAAATAAATTAACTGCACAAATAAAGAATGCTATTAAATATTTGTGTTGTAACCATGTAACTATGGAAACACAGTAATATTGAATTGTCAAGCTTAACACATTTTGGTTTACAAATAGCCGTACAGAATAGTATATTACATGACAAGTGATGAAAGTGATACTTCTCAAACGAGGAGATATTTAGCACGAGGCGTTAGCCGAGTGCGGAAATTCTCAGAGTTTTAGAATAATCACTTTCAAACGAGTAATGTACACTATTTTTCCTACGACCACCAAGAATTATTAAAAAAGCCTTTGATTTGTAAGAAAAAAATATTTCAACTCTAGAGTTGAAATTAGCATACCTAGGATTATTTTCCACTTAATATCTGGTTTCATATAGTTTGTCAATAGGCTTTTCCTTTATTTGTAGTTTAACATTTTCATTTGTTCATATTTCACAAATATCATAGGAAAAACTAATCCTGAATTGAAGTCTAGATTAACCAGAATGAAAATTTTTAAATTTCAAGGAAATATACATTAAACCAAAATTTAAAAAATCCACCCAACAAAGAAGATTTAAATTCAAAATAATTCTATAAATTATTTAATGTTTTTATAAAACAAAGTCAAATACTCCTGATGGGATTTGAACCTGTGATCTCCCGTTCTGTAGACCAGAGCTTTAGTGTCTACGCTATGGCTTCCATGGCTACCAATTAACATTTGTTGTTTAAATATATGACATTTTCTTCAGCGCGACTTGTTTTTTCTTTTATTAACATTTTTTATAATTTCACATGGCGTATTTTCACACTCTAATTCTAAATCACTCGACAAATACATGAAAAATAAGTTAAAACACTTTACAATTACTGATTTCTTAAATTTGTTTTTTTTAATAAATAGGGGTGGTCTGTCAAATTGACATCATATGTTTAAATTAAATAGTGTGCCTTGTATTACCACTCTAGAGTTGAAATATTTTCTTTCAACACGCGTGTGATATTCGGCGCTTTGGAGCCAGGTTAACCGTGCTTTTTTTCTCTTTTTCATAGGTGGTCGTAGGAAAATAAATATTTCCTAACAGTTATTTTCCGTTGCCTAGCAACGACTAAGTGTAAGAAATATTGACTTTTTCTTTTAAAAATATTATCAAAAATGTCGTTATTTCCTATCGATTTCCGGAGAATATTTTTTTTTGTTTTTCTTTACATTTTTATAAAAAAAAATCATTTTAGTATGTACCTATGTATTGTTTTCTTTAATTGAACTTAAACGATTAACGACGTCATTGTAAAATAATTTAGTGGCAAAACGATTAATTGAAAAAAAAATCAAATTAAAACAAACCCGTTATACCTATTATGGCATACTAAAACAATGATAATATGAAAACACAACTGGGAGACTATAAAATTTAAATATTTGGTGGACTAAATTTAAATTTTAGTAAATAAGGGGGTAAAAGTTTAACATAAAAAACTTGCTACTTTATCCTGTTCTTAGATTTCCTTACTCTATACAGGGTGTCCCAGATAAGGATGCACTCTACAGGGATCTCGTAAACCATATAAGTTAAAAAGATGGCTTAATTAGAAAAGAGTTGCGCCCTATTAAATTCTGCGATATTGTGTTTTCAAATTTAAAATCTCCCTCCAAAGATATTTGGGCAAAACCGAATTATCGCGATTTCGTTTTTATAGACTCTATTTGAAGAGATATAGTTTAAAATAAGGTTCATATTCTTATAATCACTATTACCTCTACAAGTTGGATTAATTAGATATTTAATCTCATGTTTTGTTTTTTCAAAACCATAATCAACTTTGCTTTTTTAAATAGTCGGCAAATTTTATTATTCAACGATATATCACGCCTAGTCATAAAAATACGTTTCGGACTTAAAAACCCATCATCAATAAGAATAAGTGCTAATTCATCGTGTATCTATCAACTATCTTTCGTTTTCAAAGCCAACTAAAAATAATTTGACTTTGGAGCAGTGGCATAGCCACAGCGGGGCAAAGGGGGCGATCGCCCCTCCCACCTCCTCGTTTCGGCGCCCACCCGCCCTGGTAATATATAATACTAATATAGTTAAAATATCTATTTTTAAAATGTTATATCAAGTTAAAGTCATTGTACTACACTTAATAATTTCAAAGCAGTTTTAGCGTTAAATAAAGTTATTTTGCCGATTTTTTTTTCTTTGATTTTCAAAACAAAGATAAACTTTGGTTTTCTAAAAAATGCTCAGCTACTTAACTAAGAAACTGCAAAAGATCGATTTCCCAGTTTGAGATTTTGAGGTGCCCCAGGTGACTTAAGTATTGAAAAAATACATACATAGTATAAAATTATAAAAGGCAATACAAAGAGTCTGTTCTATACCCTTTGTATACAGGGTGTTCCAAGTTAAGTGCGCACTATTGCTAACTCTTTTATCATTATAGATACAAAGTCAGTTAAATTAGCAAAGTAGTAACATTTTTTCTGCTGATTAAGATAGTAAAAACAAAAAAACAATTGAATACAGCATTTCCGATTAAACGAGAAAAATGCTTTTTTTTAAACGGAACACCCTGTATATTTTTGACACAAATGTTTGCAAATCGTCTACAGAATAAAAAAGTTCATATGCAATATTGGCCTAAACCTAAGAATAATCTTATTATTGCCATATTTACTTTTTAGACAAGGTGGCTGTGCATTTTTAAAATAAAACCGAATTTTATCATAACTGTTTGGTTTAAGCGTAATAAAAAAAACTATATTAGATGTGCAAAGACATCGCCGTTTTGTGTAATACATTTTTCGACATTCTTTAAAACCCGTCTTGTGACTTTTAACACTGTTCGGCCATCAATGAATGATATAATGAATCGAATGCTTTCTTCAAGTTCCTCCAGGTTCTCGTATCTCCTTTGATAGACTTCTCCTTTGACACAACCTCAAAAGTAAAAGTCTAGGGGAGTTATGTCAGGAGATCTTGGGAGCCAACGTATCGGACCATTTGTTGTTATCCACCTATCTTGAAAAAGGCTTTCTAATAATATTCTTACTTCGTGAATCTGATGAGGGGGGGCTCCATCTTGTTGAAAGTATATTTGGTTACGTGCCTGTAAGTTTACATTATCTAAAAATGCTTCCAGTAATTCTGACAACATATTAACATATCTCCTGCCTGTTAAATTGCCTTCATAAAAACATTAATACTAAATCTTATTTGTGGATGTCGGGGATGAGAAAGAAACAAATTTTCTCTAGACCAATAATGCATGTTTTTTCGATTAAACATACCCCTGTTTAAAAAATTTGCCTCATCGCTCCAAAAAATGTGCCTTAAAAAGTTAGGATTTTGCCTGCACATTTTAACAAACAATTGACAGAAATGTAGTCTCCCCTCAGAGTCCCTAGGTAATAACTATTTTTTTTTTAAACTCTCCATATTGTAACTAAGCTTAAACCATTGCCAAATTTCTGGTTGAATTATTTTTGTATGCTTCAAAATATGCCAACACATTTACTTCTACTTTTTCACTTATTATAAACTGGCGTTTAGTTCTAGCCTTTGTAAAGACTCCTTCGTTACTTCTAAATTTTCCATACAGCTTTAAAAAATACCTTCTGTTTGGTTGATCACGTTCAGGATACATTTGGGAATATTGTTCTTGTGCCCGGAAACTATTTTTTCTGCCTACAAAATACGCTTCTAACATATCGCATTTTCCTAAATGTGTGAACACCATTTTGTAATATTTTTACCAAAAAATTTAAAATCACAGACCAGTTCAATCACTTACAATAACATAAATGCTTACTTTTGTTGACAGCAGAATAATCTACTGACGCATCGAATAAAGCTTTTGTTTCAAAAATGCACAGCCACCTTGTCTAAAAAGTAAATATGGCAATAATTAGATTATTCTTAGTTTTAGGCAAATATTGCATATGAACTTTTTTATTCGGTAGACGATTTGCAAACATTTGTGTCAAAAATATACAGGGTGTTCCGTTTAAAAAAACTGCATTTTTCTCGTTTAATCGAAAATGCTGTATTCAATTGTTTTTTTGTTTTTACTATCTTAATCAGCAGAAAAAATGTTACTACTTTGCTAATTTAACCGACTTTGTATCTATAATAATAAGAGAGTTAGCAATAGTGCGCACTTAACTTGGAACACCCTGTATACATTAAATAACATTATTTATTAAATATTGTAAGATATTATTTAGTACAAAACCGAAAAAACTAGATTTGCAATAAAAAAATCTATTTTTACAGAAATTGTCAATTTTCAAAAAATTCTGGGGCACCTCTAAACGTTGAGCATTTTCTGGAATAAAATTTATTTCGTCCAATTTATTCATTACACTCAAATAGAATACCTGGGAAAAGATGAGGTGAGGAGTTTTTCTTAAAACAACTATCCAATATATTTTTGGGTTGCCTTAAGAATCTTGAAATCGAAAATGTTCGTTAATTTTTTTTTTAATTTGTGGGAACGGGATATAGGTGATTCCTAAAAAAACTTTAACAATATTTTCCAAAGCAACTGGAAAATATTTTGGCTAGCTCTTGTCAAGAGGTGCCCCAGGATGTTTTAAAAATCGGCCCGTGCATAAACAACTATTTTCTACTCCCACATGGAAATTTGCTGTTTCCTTTACACTTAAGTGGCGAGTAAAGTAGGCTATTCCAGTTAACTGCGCGGGAATATATCATATCCATCCTAGATAGGTAATGAAACTGACCAATCACAGTAGTCAAGAAGCCAAATTGACATGTTGTTTTTAAAAGTACTGACCAATCACAGTATATTATTTTTACTGAGGCTCCGCCTTCTTTTTCAAGACATTAAATTGTATAATTTAAATGCATATGGTACAATTTGTTATTAATTTGTTCAATATAATAAAATCTAGACGCATTTATAATAGATTTATCAATAATGCAACCTGCTGAATGTGCGTAGAATATTAATTTCATGTAGCATTATTTATCAGTTGGTTTTCCGATAATTAATTAAATGCTTCGATAGTCCAGACGTTAGAGTGTTGGACTATGAAACCAATGGTCGTGAGTTCGAGCCCGGTAACCCACAAACTTTTTTTTACATTTTTTAGCATAAAGTCGTAGAAAAAATATACTGTTCAACTCGAGTGGATTGTCCATATTGCCCTCGGAAGTTTCAGCACTCCGCCTACGGCGTCGTGCTCGATTTACTTCCTCGTGCGATATGGACATCATATCCACTCTTGTTGTACAAACTACTATTAAACACGCGTGTGATGTAAAACTCTCTAGCCAAGTTACCATGTTTTTTTTCGCATTTTCATAGATGGTCGCAGGGAATGATACTTTCAAACCTCAATTTAAAATTGTAATTTCGTTTTGACAAAGGTAAATATCGAGAGTTTGCGTACTCAATTCGTGAGATCGTGAGAAATTACCCGAAATTGCGAGTTCTCAAAAATTGTTTTCTTATTTGGGGCGGCATTTTGATGTATGCACGTAGGCGGCAAAGCGGTTAAGTACAGCCCTGGTAGGCGCTTCTCTAAAATTCAAATATACAGTTACGATTACTCACGTTTCTTGAACGGTGCATACATTTGGTCCCTCCAGCAGCGCCAATGACTCACACAAGAAAACCAAAAATATCGCGAAACTAGGAAACCACATTTTTTTACACATGGCGACAATTCAATTCATACCATTAAAGCAGCGCGCGATTGAAACTAGAACCTCGTCGACTAGCTTGCCATGTTGAGTTGATAACGAAAATGCCCATCTGCAAAATAAAAATAAATTTTAGTTTATTATTACATTAATTAAACGGTATGATTCATTTTATCGTCAAAGAATAAGTAGACAAGTATTTAAGTTTTCAACGAATGTTTATCACTTAATGACTATTAAAATAGTCATTTACTTACTCTACACAAAACCATCATTGTAATAAAGAGAGTTAAGGTAGAGACATTCCTGAAAAGTGAGGTCTAGTGACGCATTCGCCATTTCGTTTTTTGATCAATATTGCGTTAATTTTTCCTTTTATCCAAATACCGACATTTAAAGCATAATTACCTACAATTTAAAGTTAAACAAGTTTAAATTTGTAAGGTAATAAAAGCAGAAAAAGAAAAATTGACAAATATCACAAATTTTCGATTTATGCTTTTATTAATTATTCCTTAATCAATATTTCTTTAGCTCAAAACTAGTCAAGGACGGCTATTTGACCGCTTTTTGAATAAAGAGAAAAGGATAGGAAATATTGACCAAAAAATGAAATGGTGAATGCATCACTAGACTTCACTCTTAAGAGGATTGATCACCAGCAATTTTTTACTTCCAACTTTCCTTCGTTAAAATGCATAATAACAAAAAAAATACAGTAAAGCTCCGCTTATCCGAACCTACACTAACTCGGATGTCTTTGTAATCCGGACAAAATTTCAAAATGTTAATTTTATACAGGGTGTTCCTTAATGATGTGCTAATATTTTAGGGTGTGATTCCTAAAGTCATTTTATAAAGAAAAGTTCATATAAACATATGTCCTAAACGGCTTAAATTTTTTGCTACAGGGTGTTGAATTTTTTTTTTTTAATGCGTTTTTTTTTTTTTGTACGGTTCGCCGACTACGGAGGCCATCTTGAACCGGTCATCGACCACAAATGTGGTCTACCGACTGGGGAGTGTGAAACGGCACCTTCATCCTACGAGATATCCGATCTCATCCGGCCTGTCCGGCGTGAATAGGATGGCTAGGTGTCGATTCATTTTACACTCTTCCCTGAGGCAAGAGCACGCCGTGTTCCCAAGCGGTCACCCGCCCAAGTACTAACCGCGCTCGACACAGCTTAACTTCGGTGATCTGCGAGAACCGGTGCTTAATATGTCGACAGGCCCTTGCCTGCGTGGTTTGTAATATCTCCGAAAGTACTTTAAATAATATTTTCAAATTTGGCATGTGCTAATAGGACATAAAACCACATGTTTTAGTTATAAAAGTTATTTTTTTGTCCCACCAGTGACGTCCCTGCAAACATTTCCTCTGATATTTTTTAGAAAAAAAGTGGTACGCCACTGACATGTTTCCATGTGGATATTATTTCTGATTAGCCTGGTCAATTCTGCATAAAAATGGTCTCTTGCGTTTTTCTCCTCAGGCACACCGTTCTTAACTAAAATAAATAAATTAAATTAGACGGGCGGAAGCATGCCTATTAAATAATGAAGGTGGTCATTTCCAACAATTTTTTTAAAACAAAATTTTGTATTATTAAAGTTAATAATAATAAATAGTAGATCTAATTTAATTATTTTAATTAAGAACGGTGTGCCTGAGGAGAAAAACACAAGAGACCATTTTTATGCAGAATTGACCAGGCTAATCAGAAATGATATCCACATGGAAAAATGTCAATGGCGTATCACTTTTTTCTAAAAAATATCAGAGGAACGCCACTGGTGGGACAAAAAAATAATTTTTATTACTGAAAGATGTGGTTTTATGTCCTATTAGCACATGCCAGATTTGAAAATATTATCTTAAGTACTTTCGGAGATATTATAAAAAAATAATTCAACACCCTGTAGCAAAAAATTTAAGCCGTTTAGGACTTATGTTTATATGACCTTTTCTTTATAAAATGACTTCAGGAATCACACCCTAAAATATTAGTAGGTCATTAAGGAACACCCTGTATTATGATTATAATGAGCGAATCCCCTAATCCGGATCGGATGTAGTTTGTTTTCGTTACATATTTCTCGCCGTAACTGGATAGTAGCAGAGTGAATTCCCGACCAAGTGAGAAACATAAAAAGGGATATCACCCAATCAGTTTGACTGTTTGAATCGACATGGCACCAAAAAAGCATACAATGGGCGGAGGGAGACAAAGTCGAATTAAACTATTTGAATATTCTTGTGAAAAAGGGTTTGTTAACGATTTTTAATAAATTGTTTAATAATTTTTCTAAACAAATGTAGGGAAATATACATATGCAGATGAAAACCTATGCTATTTTGGATACTTTGGATTGTTACTTATATTATCTTTATTGCAATAAAATGTTAAATAATTTGATTAAATTAGGTCAACTCTGTTTATAATACATGCACACAGCGATCATTAAACTATGCGTAACCAAATGCAACGCGTTGCATGAAACGCGTTTCATCACATTTTAACGATGTTACGATTTAGTGGTAATTGGTAAACACGTAATCAGTATGGGTACATTTACATTATAGTATTTTATCGGAAACTGGAATTATGTACATACAACACGTTTATTATATTAGACAAAAAATTACTTGCCTTATAAACCGCGGCGGAGTTACTGGCATTCGACCGTGGCGATCCGGGTTCGATCCTCGAAGTGGGCATACACACAATAAAAAAAGTATATCCGAAATTTAGTAGGTTTAAGAGTATAAAATGTATCTCCGAACCTACCCCATTCACGCCGGCAATCAGGCTGGATGAGATCGGACATCTTGTGGGGTGCGGAAGAAGATACACACTCCCCAATCGGTAGGCAATGGCAAGAAACCGAGGGTTGATAGCCCTTGAGGGGTGTGAGGAATCCTTTGCATGTATGTAAGCCAAGTCATTTTGTATACTTAGATCTTTATAAGCTTGTTTAACTCTAGCAATTGATTGTGTCGTGCTTTCCTCTAACTGATCAATAACTAACTGTATATATGGTCAAAGAACTGTTATAGCGACTAATCAAATTCCATATCTTGTTATAACCGGTTCCGGAGGAAGTGGCGTGTGACGCAATGTTTGGTCAAGTATACTATAGTCGTAAAGCTTAACAAACACATTAATAAACTACATGAAGTTTGGGGGCGGAATTTCATCAATGGCACATTAAATTTCGTTTCCTAAGTAAGAAAAGTTTTGGACTTGCATTGTCTTTATTTGTTTTAAAATTACAACGTTTTAACTGGTAAGTTTCTCCAGTCATCTTCAGGTGAATACTTTGTTATATTGATTGCGTGTGTTAGCACTAAGGGATGGCAGGAATGGTTAAAATTGCACATTCACGAGCATTTTTAGGATTAATGCTTATTGAGTTTTTCAACAACCAGGGTAAGGATGGCGCTCAATGGATACGATTCTCTATTATAGGAGACAATAATGGTGTTTTTGAGAGCGGCCACAAAAATATTTTTAGAATAAAAGCTTTGTAAAAAGAGGATACGAGGCTTGTGGGGGCCAATATGGTACCATAACAGTGTTGCTTTGTGATTGTCTTGCTTCGTACTTTTGGTACTAAACAGAAAGGTGGAAAAGCATCAAAAACATGCACTAGCACAATAGCTACATGTATTTACTGCAAAAGAATCAGGGTCTTTATACCATGATACATACATACTTGATACATTTTGCATACCAAATTATCAATATTTTAACACATTTATTTAAGAATACAATTATCACATATCCGCAAATAAGCGGAAACTATTAGACTTTACTTCCTCCGGAAAATATCTAATTCAATCATTAAAAAAATTATCGTTTTCTTAGTATTACTCATTTCTTAAAACTTTACCGCAGACTCATTCATTCAACTTTTAGTCACACCTCAAATTCGACCTACGCTACGTACTATTGTATGCAATCCAGCCAATAGATTGTTGTAATCTTCTATTGTTTTAGCATCAAGAAGATTTTCGTAAGAGTAAGACTGGGGAAATTATAAATGTTGTCAGCACGGCCGCTGCAAACATTTTTTTAAAATTAAAAATCCCCGGACAATGTCAAAACAAAATAAACGGCATAAAAATAGGAATGTTTTAAAAAAATATTGTACTATACTATTTAAAAAAATTTAACTTTGTGTCGCCACACTTTTTTGAGCTACTATATACATATTATGTATGTACATAATACACACAAAAATAATTGTAGATATAAGCTGTCTTTCCAAGTTTCATCATGTTTTTCTATTTGCTATCATTGTAAAGCTATATTATATAGTTCTTTCATACATCGTTGGTACACCCGACATAGTATTTGTCCACCAGTAATCTTGGCAGCTACAATTTGTCATTTATCTTTAAAGATTTTTTATTATTTTTAATTTCCCGTTGTGAAATTTTTCTAAAAATGTCTTGCGTGTATTAAAACTACAATTTCGAATATCAGATTTGCGATTACTATACAGGGTTCGTCAGAAACAACATTTTTAGTTTGTTGGGATTTTTTTTTCAATTCTAATTTTCAATTCCTTATCAATTTTGCTTGTTCTGAAACTACAATTTCGAATATCAGATTTGCGATAACTATACAGGGTTCGTCAGAAACAACATTTTTAGTTTTTTGGGATTTTTTTTTTCAATTCTAATTTTCAATTCCTTATCACTTTTGCTGTTCTGAAACTACAATTTCGAATATCAGATTTGCGATAACTATACAGGGTTCGTCAGAAATAACATTTTTAGTTTTTGGGATTTTTTATTTCAATTCTAATTTTCAATTCCTTATCACTTTTGCTTGTTCTGAAACTACAATTTCGAATATCAGATTTGCGATAACTATACAGGGTTCGTCAGAAACAACATTTTTAGTTTTTGGGATTTTTTATTTCAATTCCTTATCAACTTTGCTTGTTCTGAAACTACAATTTCGAATATCAGATTTGCGATAACTATACAGGGTTCGTCAGAAACAACATTTTTAGTTTTTGGGATTTTTTATTTCAATTCTAATTTTCAATTCCTTATCAACTTTGCTTGTTCTGAAACTACAATTTCGAATATCAGATTTGCGATAACTATACAGGATTGGACAGAAAAAACATTTTTAGTTTTTGGGATATTTTTTCAATTCTAATTTTCAGTTCCTTATTAATTTTGCTTGTTCTGAACCAACAATTTCGAATATCAGATTTGCGATAACTATACAGGGTTGGACTGAAAAAACATTTTTTATAATTGAATAAATTAAAGAAATAATATGATATGTAGGTATTAATAAAAATACTTCAAAAGTAGACAAAGAAAAATAGTTTTCCCTCAACAAAATCGTTATTCGGTCAGATATAAAGTCATATTCTAAGTCAGACTAGGGAAACTTTTTAGGTAAATTTATTTTAAACGAAATCCAAAAAACTAAAAATGTTTTTTCTAACGAACCCTGTATAGTTTTGGCAAATTTGATATTCGAAATTGTAGTTTCAGCACAAGCAGACGTTTTTATAAAGAATTACTTTTTCTTCTATACTTACCTACTAATAAAAAAGTTTTGCCTCTTCCAAACTCAGTGAACACACTGTATATATAAATATATTAAATTATACCAAAAAGTTGTGTTCTCTTGACCCGAATCCTGGCCATGTTTATTTTTTTATGAAATTTGGAGTGTCATAAAAATTATTTTTATTAAAAAAAAATAATTTCAAATACTTTTTACAATACAGTATAACTTCGATAGTCCGGACACTGGCTAGCCCGGACACTCCAGTAATCCGGGCACTCTTGTTATTCGGGCATTTTGAGGATTTTGCCTCTGTAATCCGGGCACGAAATATTATAATACTTAAAACGCTGCAGAACAAAAATTTTCCTGTCTGAACAGGCAGAAATTACTTACTTTAACTTTTGCGAGTACCGCGAGCGGCGACTATCATTCTGCATTTTTTGAGATTTTGTATACTTTCGTTCTATTTTATAAAAATATGTAGGTATTCGATTTTATAATAAACACTACGGTTTTGACAAATTCTGAGTTGTTTTCATTTTCAAAATATTTTTTTTAACTAACTCCAGTTATCCATACACCTCTTGCCAGTCCTAACGGATCAAGGTCCTTTCGGTCAGTCGCTAAGGCCGTCAGCCAAAACTTTACAAAGTCAACTATTCCACCTCTAACACGTTCCGACGGCACAATAGCAACCACAGCCGGGGATAAAGCAAACCTACTTGCTGAACTGTTTTCCTCGCATTCCACTGTAGACTTTCAGGGAAAACCACCACCCAACATTCCCTCAGTTCAATCGCAAATGTCTGAAATCGTGTTCCGTCAGCGTCTTGTTAAACGGATCCTTAAAGGACTCGACGTCAATAAAGCTTCTGGTCCAGACGAAATTCCTATCATTGTTCTCAAGACATGCGCCGATGAACTTACACCAGTATTTTGTAGACTTTTCAACTTATCCTACAAAAAAGGAATATTTCCATCCTGCTGGAAGTCGGCGCGTGTCCAGCCCATTCCAAAGAAAGGTAAAAAGACCCTGCCAAGCAACTACCGACCCGTCGCATTGCTTTCAGTAATTTCAAAAGTAATGGAGAAAGCTATTAATCAACAACTCCTAAAGTATCTGGAAGGGCTTAACATTATCAGCGACCATCAATACGGTTTTCGTAAGTCCATATCAACAGGTGACCTTCTGGCATATGTCACCCATCTTTGGAGCAACACCATCGAACATCATGGAGAATCCCGGGCTGTTGCACTGGACATCTCTAGGGCTTTTGATCGTGTTTGGCACGATGGGCTTCTAAGTAAATTGCGATCCTACGGTATGCCTAATGGATTCTGTTTATGGTTAACCAGCTTCCTTAAGAACCGTTCTCTGCAAGTGGCGATTAAAGCTGCATTTCTAATCACTTTGGGAGCGAAGTGACACTTCGACACGCGTGCTAAGTCTATGAATGTCAACATTGGCATTTTCAATAAAATTCGAATTCAGCACGCGTGCCGGCCAATACAAAATTTATTGCAAGCTGCAAACTTTCGACATTCGTGCTGACTTTTACACATGCGTGTTGTAAGAATTCTGATGTTGACATGTAAACTTTATTTTTATTTTTATGTTGATTTTCCTCGATTTTCTTAATGTTTTAAGTTTTGCTGCATTCAATCCATTATACTTTTACTCTTTTATAGTGTATATAAATTTGTGCAGCTGGCAAAAATGGATGATGTTCATACGGAAAGTATTCTGAATTTATTATTTTGTTTGTAAAGACCTTGCTACATTTGCCAACAGTTCTCTTTCTGAAGAATAGATTTATACCCTTTATCTGTTTTGTCGTACAGTGCTTAATAATTTGCAACACACTGTAGCAAAAATTCATCATTAATTTGACTTTCCTGGCTATTTTCCATCTCTTTTTGATCAAAAATAATAACTAATAACAAGCAAGGCAATGAAAAGATGACAAATGCATCACGAATTGAATAGAAATGTATTTTTTACAGTTAGCACGCGTGACGAAGTGTCACTTCGCCCGCAAAGTGATTAGAAATGCAGCTTAACGGGTTTCTCTCAGACACCTTCACCATCAATGCCGGTGTTCCTCAAGGGTCCATATTGTCGCCTACCCTCTTTTTACTGTATATTAACGACCTTCTAGTGAAAACCCAAAATCCAATTTATAGCTTTGCTGATGACAGCACACTTGTCTCATCTTTTACCTTGACTCCCCAAACATCCGCTGCCGACGCACATCTTCGCAGGCAGCATGAAGTATTGCGCCTCAACAAAGACCTGGAAGAAATTTTGGCTTGGGGTGACAGTAACCAAGTCGAATTTAATGCTAAGAAAACCCAGGCAGCAATCTTCTCCAAAAAGGTTAACATTGCAGAACCGGATATAGTCATGGCAGGACACGCAATTCCCCTGGCACCGTCTATTAATTTGCTGGGGGTCAATCTGGGAGGTAATATGTCTTGGCATGATCACGTTGCCGCAATTGCCAAGGCAGCTGCACAGAAACTTGGTATACTTTTCCGCACCAAAAGGTTGTACACACCTCATCAACTTTTGACACTCTACAAAGCCCAGATTCGACCATCATTAGAATATTGCTCTCATGTCTGGAGCTCTGCACCCAAGCACACCCTTCGGCTACTGGATTCCATTCAAAGGAGAGCCATTCGTCTGATCGGCGACCCCGAGCTGACCAAGACCCTCGATAGCCTGGAGCATCGAAGCCAGGTTGGTGATTTGGCTCTCTTTTATAGATATTTCCATGGCAGGTGTTCGACTGACATTGCCCACTTGATTCCAACTAGAGCAATTCAAAACAGAAATACACGGCGAACCACTGCCGCTCATCCATATGTTGTTCAGCTTAGTACTCCTCGAACTTCATTGTTCAAGAATTCTTTCATCTGGAGAACGTCATCTTTGTGGAATGATCTTCCTGAGGTCGTGTTTCCCAATGAATACAATCTTCAACGTTTCAAGACCAACGTTAATCGCTTTTTTCGCACTCGCACCGCTCCCAGAGCGCCTTAAAGGATTTTTCCTACAGTGCAGGTGTTTTATCATAAAAAAAAAAAAACCTCGATAGTCCGAACATATGCAGGAACGATATCTGCCCGGACTATCGAAGTTGTACTGTACAATGAACTTTAGTAAATATATTTAGGGTTTTTTTTCGCTTATATGTATCTTTGTTTTCGATTTAATTTTTCCCCGTAAAAATAACTTTTTTCGGGAGTCTCCCGGAATCGGGCTCTCTCTGCACTCTGCAAAAGCGTGGGAAGGAGGCGACCTTTTTTTTTAGAGGTGACTTGGATAAGAAGGCATTATTATATTGGTTGTTGTCTCAGGTCGTTGCGTTATTTTAGAGCGTTGAGGAGACGGCAACCTATTTTTTTTAGAAAGTCGTCATTGGTGGGGTGAGGTTTTGTTTATTTTGTATGTCAATAAACGTATTTACATTAGACTCCCGGAAAAGGAAGGTGGCAACCTTACCACCTTCCCATGAGTGAAAAAAAATACTATTTTTTTTTTGGAACTCGGGCCAAGAAAAATAGCAATTTAACACGGCAAATTTTAGCAAGGTCGGATCCACTTAATCCACACAAATAGTAATTTACGTAATAAGTATTATACAGGGCGAAGAAAATCTAATTGCTACCCTACACCATCAGTAGTACTAACAGCACCGAGGTCCCCGTTCTATTATGAATATTTTGATCAATTTGCCCGGACTAATAATAATTAAAGACGTAGACCTTTAATTTTAACGGTTGTTTATAAAGCTCCTACTTAACGTCATCGCAAAGTGACCTACTAACTATTCAAGTAAATAAAATTATTATGGTATTGCTAATTTGGTACTTTTGCGCACATAATAAAAAAATATTTATTTATAGGATAAGAAATTATTGTTTTCTGAGAAGGTTATCAATGATCAGGAACACGAAAGTAAGTAAGTACGTAATTATAATAAAGAAATAAAATTGTATTTATAATTTATCCGTGACTTTTTTATTGCAGGATACACAATATGTACATTACCGTGATTTTATTACAGTTTTTTAAGTACCTACCAACAATTTCAGTTAGAGTTGATAAAAATAATAACATTTTTTTCGTGCGATTTGAAAACTTGTACTTCTAACAGTCTGTAATTTAAGCTACAATTATTACGAAACGTATATACACTATTGGCAAACTCGAACCTGGGGTGCGAAATCTCTAATGCAGCCAATAGAAAAGGCACATATGGGCAAGATCTTCAGTTAAAAAGAGACACATAACCACTCCTACATTCCGACTGAAAGGGGGGATATGTGTGTGGTGGTCGAGTCGACGTATCGATTGCTCCCGTGTCTGCTTCGATCGCGTGTTCTAAAGAATGGAAGGTGGGAGGTAGGGAATAGCGTATTAAACGCTACTAATAATCTCCGTCTGATGCATTTATATCGGCACCCTAGATTTAAGTTTGCCAATAGTGTATACCTACTAGATGTTCTAGTTACATCTATACGATATTTTTGATAAATAAAATAAATGGAAAATCAATAATTGTCATTTTTAGTATAATGTTTTAAACCTGAAGCTGCTACAGTATTCAAAAAACAATTATATAACTCCAATAGAAGCATTTTTTAAAACAAGGCTAATTACAAGGAGCATGGAAATATTTTCGGCAAACTATTTTTAAAATTGGCAAACGTACAGTAATTTAAAAATATGCAACTTTTATTCTTTTTTTGAAATCTGGATTAACGGTATTATTTATATCTTTAATGTCATGTAAAATGTGGATGATTCTCCCGTGGAAGAAAATGTAAACATTGTAATTTTATGGGTCAGTAAAAAAAATCACGAACAAATAAAATTATTTTCTTAATTTTTCTTTTCTTTTATTCTTTTTTTAATTTTAACATGATTCGCTACGCAGTAGCTTAGTCAGAAGAGAATATCTGAAAATGATGTACAATGTAGAAGGATTGTATGTAAACACTTTTAAAGTGGAGTTTTTGTGTAATAAAATAAGGATCTACTTATCATATTATTCTTAAAACTATCAGAAGTGTAAAAAATTGTGTAAACTTATAACATTCCAAGTACCGATTATTTAATATTTATAGTGAAAAACCATTAACACGACATAAAGATTTTACTACGGAAAACTCCTATGGTGCAATGATGGATAAATGCACCCTTATGGTGATAATTAAGAATCATTCGTTGTTCGAAAGAAAAGGGTTACAACACAACTCAAAAAAATTTTACAGGAGAAGCAAATTTAGGATTGTTTAGTAAATAACTGCTTTTTATGTAAATATAAATTAAATTTTGATTCAGGAGCATTGGAAAATTCTTAATTATGGGTAGATCTTATTAATTTAAGTTTCCTTAATTTTTTTCAAAATTCTTTAAGTGAAATGAAACAATATTCTTGGGAATATCCTAAGAATATTGCAACAACCCTTATGTTACATGCTGCCATTTTGTGGCCACTGATCGAACTTTACATTTTCACTAGAAAGTAGGCGATTTTTTAGAGATGTAACCTTTTTCTTCCGAACGATCGAATTATAGTGCAAACCAAGTTAGACAAAGGATGAAACGCGACCATCATTTATTCTTTATTTGCATATAAAAAATAATACTTTTAAATAATGAGGATAATATTATAATATTCGTTCGATAAATTAGCAATGATGAAAGTTACACGACCTCGACTGCAGAGAAAATAATATTCAATATGTGTTACGGTAATAACAAGATACAGAAACAGTATTGTTACCTATAACACCTGTGAGAGAAACCAGGAGAACGAGAGATGTCAAGAACGAATGACAGCAGCAACAACGAAATAAGACAACACTTTTAATTATATTATAAATTTTCATTTTTAAATTAAAGCCTACCCAAAAATAATAATTGAAGATTATTGATTAATACAGTCCGCTATATCGAGGAGGTGGGACAACACCAGAACATAAATTTTGTTCCCACGAACCGGATTAAAAACAAGAAAAGCAAATTCAAGATAAGTAACAGAAGTCCATGTATCCTTTCCCTTCCTTTTATCCTTGTAGTTTTGATTTGCATTTAATGTAGAGTTAGTTGTGTTGTGTATTTTCGGGATTTCGAAAATATTATACAGCAGGTTACAATTTTCAATTAGCGGATGATATTTTCACGATTATTTGCGATTAATTTGATTATGTTGCTGTCTTAAGATTATTTTCGATTAATGTAACGATTATAGATTGATTTCGATTTAACTGGAGTTACAAGATTCCAGGTGGTTTAATTTGATTAACAGGTTTAAAGTGCCTACTACGATTTTGATTATTTTCTTGATTTTTAGATTCCTAAAATTGATATTTTGGGATATTGATTTATGATTTTACCAATACAATGGTATACTACATATTACACAAATTAACCTACAAGAGTTGTATGGTTAGTACAAGATTTTCCGAGTAAGTTTTAGATTATAATACGATTTTGATTATCGCGATTTTGAGTGTCCAATGAAATTGGATTACGTACAAGTGTATTTCATTATTTTGATTAAATTGATTACATATTATCAAATGTAAGTGATTAGTTCGATTTTGATTACACACGATTAATTTGATTTTCCTTTAATAGTACAATATGGAGGATTTAAATTTGTTGATAAGAAAAAGAGGTACAGTAAAATTCAAACTGACAAATTTTGGAAAATATGTTGAACCTTTTCGTAATGCTTTTTTAAATAATGAAGAATTAAATGCGAAAGAAATTATCGAACTTCAATTTAAAGTCAATAAATTGGAGCTACTTTATGATGAATTTGAGTCTGTTCAGTCAGAAATAGAAATGATATGTGCTCTAAGTGAACTTGAAAAGCAATACGAGGAGAGAAGCAAATTTTATGATTGCCATATAGATATCTTGGCAAAGGCCAAAGAAATATTGGATAAATATGATAATAATGAAGGTTCCGTGATTAAATCTGTAAGCTGCCCTCAAGCTAATGTTTCAAACAGTGATAATTTAAATTTAGTTAAATTGCCTTCGATAAAATGTCCAACATTCAATTGTGAGTTTAACAAATGGCTAGAGTTTAAAGACACATTTGAAGCTTTATTTCATAGCAACTCAACTTTATCAGAGATTCAAAAATATCACTATTTGAGGTCATGTTTGGGGGAGGAAGCTCTTAAAATTATTCATAGTTTAGAGTTTGCAGCGCATAGTTATAATGATGCTTGGGCATTACTCTGCGATAGGTTTGATAACACTCGATTATTGGTTAATAATCATATTAAAGCTTTATTTGAAGTTGAGAGCTTAACTAAAGAGTCATCTTCAGGATTGCGCAACTTAATCGATGTAGTAAATAAACATCTCAGGGCACTGAAAACGCTTAAGCTTCCAACGGAACACTGGGATGCTTTAATTATGTATATGATATCATTGAAATTAGACAAAGCTACAACGCGAGAATGGGAGCAGTCAAAAAATGATAAAACGTTGCCAAATTTAAATGATTTCTTTAAGTTCTTAAAAAATAGAGCCGATTTTCTTGAAACTCTAGAATTGAATAATAATCAGAAATTAAGAGATACGCGATTACCCGATAATAGAAATACAAGGCGTCATAATTTTTTGATTAACGGTCCTAGTGAAAGGTCCGAACAAAAATGCAATTTTTGTAAGAAAGCTCACTTAATATATAAATGTCCAGAATTTTTAAAAATGACTATAACCGAAAGGTGGGATATTGTAAAAAAGATGCGATTATGTTCAAATTGTTTATGTTTTGGGCACTATAGTTTTAAATGTAAATCAGGTCAGTGTAGATTTTGCAATAACAAGCACAGCTCCCTATTACATAACAATAATAACACAGGGGATAATCGAAGAAATCAGAGTAATGAAGTACAAGATTCTAAAAACCATGAAAATGCGTTTAATGCTTCCTCGATTATCAGTGCTACAACTTCAAATAACGATTATGTTCTGCTATCCACAGCAATTGTGGAAGTAAGAGATAAAAAAGGAAAATATCACAAAGCTCAAGCTCTCTTAGATTCAGGCAGTCAGTGTTCATTTGTTTCTGAACATTTCAAAAACCAGTTAGATTTGAAAGTGGATAGTATCAATATTGCAATCTCTGGGATTAATAGTGTTAGCTCAAACGTAAACTCTAAATGTAATTTATTGATTAAATCAACTGTTAATAGTTATCAAACAAATCTAGCATGTTTAGTAGTACCAAAAATAACAGATAATTTACCTCCATGTAGGTTTAACATTTCAGATTTGTGCATTCCAAAAAACATAAAATTAGCTAACCCATCTTTCAATGTTTCTCGGCCAGTTGATATTTTAATAGGCGCAGATTTATTTTGGAGCATTCTTGGCAAAGAAAAAATCATGTTAGGTAAAGGCAAACCTATTCTGATTGATACCGTTTTTGGGTATGTGGTAACAGGTTTAATGAGTACTTCTATTGAGAAACAAGTTCATTGCAATTTTACTTTGAATGATGACCTGCAGAGGTTTTGGTTAATAGAAGAAATTCCAACTGAGGCAAATCCTTTAACTAAAGAGGAACAGATTTGTGAAGATTATTTTAATGAAACAGTTTCACGCGATTATTCAGGAAAATTTGTGGTTCGATTTCCGTTAAAAGAGAGTCCTCTAGAGTTAGGCGATTCACGAGATTTGATAATTAAAAGATTAATTCTTCAAGAAAATAGATTAAAAAAGGATGAAGTGTTGAAAAATAAGTATTTTGATTTTATGATTGAGTATATCGAACTAGAGCATATGAGGCGATTGACAAACAGCGATTCGATTAAAATGTTTAGATGTTTTTTACCTCATTTTGCTGTTGTGCGTAATGATAGTTTGACTACAAGTGTTCGAATAGTATTTGATGCTTCGGTTAAAACAAAATCAGGGAAATCTCTTAATGACATACAGTATTCAGGGCCAGCGATACAAAATGATATATTTGGGATTATGTTACGTTTTAGAGAGCATAGATTTGTTGTAATCGCTGATATAGCAAAAATGTACCGCCAGATTCTTATTCATCCTGATGAGAGATATTTACAGAATATAGTATGGAGAAATGATTCGAATGATGATATATCGGTTTATGAGTTACAAACAGTGACGTATGGCACAACTAGTGCGCCATACTTGGCTATTAAATGTATTAAAAAATTAGCTTTTGATAATATAAGTACATATCCTGTTGCATGTAAGTTGATTGATCGTGATATGTACGTTGATGATTTGATAACTGGGTTTAATGATGAAAAAACAGGTATAGTCCTTTGCAATGAAATTTCAAAAATATTAAAGTCAGCTTCTTTTCCTCTTAGAAAATGGGCATCTAACAGTGATAAAATTTTACAAGGTTTAGAAGATACTTCTGATGCCTTCAGCATACTTGAACTAGGTGAGAATGATAAAGTGAAAACGCTGGAACTTCAGTGGCTTAGTCATTCTGATTTGTTATCTTACAAGGTTCTAACTGATTCGGAAAAGTATCCTATTACAAAAAGAAAATTACTTAGTAATATTGCTAAAATTTATGATCCACTAGGGCTAATCAGTCCCTGTATAATTATTGTCAAAATTTTAATACAAAAATTGTGGTCATTGAAATTAGAGTGGGATGATATAGTACCTTCGGATTTAGGAAAGAAGTGGGAATATTTTCATTCGAGATTAGTTATACTTAACGAATTAAAAGTTTCTAGATCTGTTATGTGTGATAATCCAATTAATATTGAACTGCATGGATTCAGCGATGCAAGTTTAGAAGCGTATAGTGGTGCAGTTTATATAAGAACTTCTGATTCTTGTGGAAATATTTGTGTTAGATTACTTTGTTCAAAAACAAAAGTCGCACCAGTCAAGGCATTAACCATTCCAAGGTTAGAGCTATGTGGTGCTCTTTCACTTGCTCGGTTAGTAAAACAAGTTTCTGATTTTCTTACATGTAAATTTGAAACATATTATTGGTGTGACTCTCAGATTGTCTTGTGTTGGCTTAACACAGACGCAAACAAACTTCAAGTTTTTGTTAGTAATAGAGTGGCTGAAATTCAACAGTTAAGTGATATATCAAAATGGAGTTACGTTAATACTAAACACAATCCAGCTGACATTGCTTCTCGAGGAATGTATCCTGACGATTTATACAAGAGTGATTTCTGGTGGAACGGCCCTTTGTTTCTTTACGAACAAGCCAATTGGCCACGAGAATTTCCGTTTAGTAAGACTAGTGATATACCGGAGATACGTAGACAGTGCAACGTATTTGTCACTACTATGATTCAAATTTTAGATTTTGATAGATTTTCTTCGTTGGAAAAACTTCAGCGAACTCTTGCCTACTGCTTAAGATTTATTTTAAATTCAAAAAATATTAAAAATAAAAATACCGGACCAATTACCGTTCCCGAAATTGATAATAGTATGCAACATTTACTTAAATTAGCACAAGGCGAAAGTTTCGCTACTGAAATATCGTCCCTTCAAGGTGATAGACAATTAAGTAAAAATAACAGATTGCTCTCTTTAACTCCGTTTTTAGATTCAGATGGTTTATTGCGAGTTGGGGGGAGATTAAAAAATGCGTCTTTATCTTTTGATGAAAAACATCCTATTTTATTGGACGGTAAACATAAAATAACAAAATTGATCTTTCGATCTGAACATAAGAGACTACATCATGCAGGACCCCAATTATTATTGTTTTCTGTGCGTCAAAAGTATTGGGCTACGTCTGGCATGAATGTAGCAAAGATGATTGTGCGAAATTGTATTCGATGTTTTCGTACTAAACCAAAACCAATTAACGCAATTATGGGTGATTTACCAAAACATAGAGTTGAGGTTGCTAGACCTTTTTCGATTGTTGGAGTTGATTACGCGGGTCCAGTGATTTTACGCGATAGAAAAGGTCGTCCATACAAGACATATAAAGCATATATTTGTATGTTTATATGCTTTGTAACAAAATGTATTCATATCGAACTAGTCACTGATTTAACCTGCGAAGCATTTATTACTGCATTTAGGAGATTTGCTGCTCGGCGTGGCACTCCTGCACATTTGTACTCTGACAACGGATCCAATTTTATTGCAGCTCAAAAAGAGTTAAAAACTTTGTATGATTTTTTGGAAAATTCTAAAGATGAATTCGTCAAATCTTGTGCTAAACTAAGAATAGTTTGGCATTTTATACCTCCGAATAGTCCAAATTTTGGTGGGTTGTGGGAATCTAATATTAAGGCAATAAAATATCATTTATATAGAGTCATTGGTCAAAGTGTATTAACGTATGAAGAATACTCTACATTACTTGTTCAAATTGAGGCTACGTTAAACTCCCGACCTCTCTATCCCATGTCCTCTGATCCCAATGACTTTGCACCTCTGACTCCTGCTCACCTAATAATTGGCCACCCATTGACAATGCCTCCTGATCCTCTGTTTGAAGATGTCCAGATCAACCGATTGTCTAGGTTCCAACTATTGCAACAATTACAACAAAGTTTTTGGAAGAAATGGTCGTGTTTTTACCTGTCTGAGCTTCAGAAAAGGCACAAATGGAAAGTAGGCAACTCCAATGTTGAAGTAGGTCAATTGGTGGTAATGAAAAATGACAACCTTCCTCCATGCAAATGGATTCTCGGAAGAATAACTCAAGTACATCCTGGGCAAGATGGCCAAGTGCGTGTAGTGACGATTAAAACTATAAGTGGTACCTACAAGCGCGCTATTTCAAAAATATGTCCCCTTCCATTAAATGACAATGAGTGTTTTTAGGTCAAAAACTAATTTATGTTTTGAACTGATCGTTCAAAAGGGGGGAGTATGTTACGGTAATAACAAGATACAGAAACAGTATTGTTACCTATAACACCTGTGAGAGAAACCAGGAGAACGAGAGATGTCAAGAACGAATGACAGCAGCAACAACGAAATAAGACAACACTTTTAATTATATTATAAATTTTCATTTTTAAATTAAAGCCTACCCAAAAATAATAATTGAAGATTATTGATTAATACAGTCCGCTATATCGAGGAGGTGGGACAACACCAGAACAATATGTCCATATCAATAACAGCTTTTCTGGTTAAATACTGCATGCCTGCCATTATAAACAGGTTTGTTTAAAAATACCACAATAAACGTGACGTCAATACAGTTGGTTGTTAAAAAAATTAGCAAGTGACATTTTTATTAAAATTACGAAAAATTCTGAATAAATTTTCTTTTTTGGAAGTTCGTCCATATGCCGGATACACTTCGGTCATGATTTTCCGATCCAGTTGCTGGCAGATTATGTGCTGTACCGTTTCCCTGTCTGGATCTTAGGTCTTCGCTGTACAGTTCGGTGCAGATACTGCCTCGTTAATCTCGGATCTGTGTCTCCAATGAAATATTTACTGAGGTACAATTGATGGTTGAAATGTTTGATTCTTTACACCCACTCGGTGATCCCAGTCCCTTGGACCAATTTGTGCAGGTCAACTGGGGAGAGGGTCAGGATGTCCTCTGGTTCCAGTTTTGATTGTCCAAGTATTTGTTGCCTCTTCCGATCTAGTGACTCGCAATGGCAAACTATGTGCTGTACTATTTCCCTAGCTTGTCCGCGAATGAACCACAGTAAATCTTTTATGGGTGATCCAGACGTCAGGAACTAACGAGACAGCTACTTCTGCTAAGGAGAAATCAGCTAAGAATCATCATAGGTATTTTAACAGGGCCCTGGACAGAGCACATGGTTGTTAAGAAACACTTGCACCGAATCGGAACACTGGATCGGAAAGGGAAATAAATAATCTAGAAACCAAAATCAGAGCCAAAACCAGAGGAAATATGGCCGAAGTGCATCCGGTACATGGACTGACGCTTGGAAAAAAGTACTAGAAAGGTCTTCGCTAGGGTGGTCTGCCAGGCATTTCCGCTAGGGTGAGACAATGCAAGCAATATACTATTATTTTACAAGTAAAACTAAATTCCTATTAGGTATCGTTCTTAACAGGTAAAACAACATAAAATAATAAATCATTGCTCTATTATCTGTTTCTGCTGTAACATTTTGAGGAAAAATTATAAAAGAAACCGAGTTACCTAACACGGTTGAAATTAAAGGAATTTCTCGTCTTCAATATATAGCGCTCAGATTATTTACCAGTTTTACAATATGTTAAGGTCAGTGATCAAAGAGATCTTTAGAAATTTACAAGTCGTAAATTCGATCAAACGAACCCCTTCCTAGACACACTCTTAAAAATGACTTGGTATTTTGTACTAATTTTTAATTTCTTCTCGTGTTTAAGTTACCAAAAATAACAATTTTTGGTTAGGAAAACTAAAAAGATTTTTTTCTTGGTTATATTTACCAAAAAATAATGCCATTAGAACAAAGAAAATATCTTGATATTGGTTAGCAAAAATAAAATATTTTGTTTAGCTGAATTTGACTCTGTATATATCCTATTTAAATGTTACATCAAGGTTCCTACAAACTTGTATTTATCAATCAAGCTTGTTGTAATAACACATTATAAATTTATAGTCCCTACCATTTTGTTAATTTTGATTAAGAGAATTCTTAGTTACCGGCACTAACTTTTCTTTTCAGGTGATATTATTCTTCATATGTATAACTAACGGCGTCGCTGTTTTGGCCGCTTTACTATATTCCAAACAAAGACTATTGACGATGATTCAGGACAGCAGTCATAGTACGAAAGGATGCTTTTACCGTGACGTGTCCATTTCTTCGTGCTTTCAAGGCAAGAATCGGCCATTTTGATTGTCTGGTTATTGCACTCATGCTTGGCTGTGACAATATTTGATGTAATATATTTGTGTTTATTGTCTTTCTTGTGTACGTTCTAATTGTCAGAAGAAAGTTAAATCATAAGTAAGTAAACATTATATTTTTTATCATTGCAGTTGCACATTAAAAAATTAAAAAATGTGCTTTTTATAAAGCATGGCAAGGTGACCTGATAGAAATAACTTAAACATATTGTGTTTTTTTGTTTTGTTTTTGTTCTATTTCTATAAAAGAACGTCATATTGGCGACTTTTTAATCTGATCAAGTACAACAAATTTCATATAGCTGTTATATTTTAAATAGAATGTGGGATATATTTAATATATATATATTTTTTTGTTTTTTAATAATTGTTGAAAATTTAAATAAGAACTTCAGTTCCATAAATTGAACAACCCGAAAGGTTGATTAAAATAAGTTAAAATCTAGTGTTTTTGTTTTGTATTGTATAAGTATGTATTATAAATAACATGAAAGAACAAGGACATTGAAAATAATTTTTCTTAAAGAAACCATAATATCCCTGAGAATTTATTCCAATTAGTTTACGCATACCTAATAGAGTAGTAATACAAAAACATTTTTTTATTTAAATGGGGACTCTAGGAAGCAATATTTTACTCTAGGAAGTAATATTTGTCGTTACTGAAACAATATTTTTAAGTTATTTCTATTAAATCGACTTGCTAATTTTGCTATGCTTTATTAAGCAGTTCATTTAAACTTTCTAATGTGCAACTGCAATGATAAAAATATAAAACTTTACTTATTCTTTCTTAAAATCAGAATGTACACAAAAAAGATAATACCTAAACACAATGTTGTGACTACATAAGTAATTGTTACTCTATGTGTTTGATATACTTTAAGTGAACAACGTTACCATGGTTTTTTACTGTCAAAAATAAGACAGTTTGTTTTATTGTTGTATTAATCATTCTTCTTGTGTATCAGCCTGTTGTCAATACAAAAAGCAGTAAAGTAAATTATTTTGAGTGTTTTAATTTACAACGTCAGAAAAGGCCGAGCCAGGCGACCATCTACAGTCCACAACGTAAAGACCGCAACATAATTTGGACCTCCGAGCAGCGGATGCAAAACAGAAAGAAGACATCAAACAGGTGTGTCCGTTCCATACTTTCCTGTGTTGCATTCCCATTAAGCGTAGTTTTAGGCTGATCTTATTTTAACTAGCGAGTTTTTCGAACGAATCTTGTCATACCTTAATCGATTCAAACAATTTTCTAACGCATTTTGGATAATTTAGTTATCATTTTCGAGATTGTTTGAATAAAATCAATCATAATGACGGATAAGCCTGATACACAGAGTGAAAAACTCATTAGAAAGAGAGGTTCAGTCAAAGCTAAAGTAACAATTTTTGGTAAATACATAACTCGTTTAGAGCAAAAATATGTCGATTTCACTATCGATAATCAAATCGACTTTTTAGAACTAGAACAGCGAGCAGAACGCTTCCAAAACGTTCTAGATGAATTTGAAGACCTGCAAGGTCAAATCGAAGAGATCAGTACAGATCCAACAAACGAGTACCCCGAACGTGAAACATTTGAGAGCGCCTTTTACGGGGTTGTTGCCAGATCAAAACGATTTCTAATTGCTGATAATATTTCGGCCCCATTAAATGCCAGTGGTGGAGGTACGCAGAGTTCAGTCGCGTTTAGCAATACTAATAATCCACCTATAAGCGATGGCGCTAGTGGCGTCAAACTGCCAGTTATTGAAATTATGACTTATGACGGTGAATATGACAGGTGGCTAGAGTTTCGAGACACTTTCGAATCGCTTATTCATCAAAACGCTAGACTTAGCGACATCCAGAAGTATCATTATCTGAGGGCTTATTTAGGCCCAAAGGTTCTTGAAATTATAGCCAGTCTAGAGTTCACAGGTTCTAATTACGATAACGCATGGCAGTTAGTTTGTGATAGATTCAATAACAATCGATTATTAATACAAAATCATGTTAAAGCTTTATTTAACATAGAAAAGTTACAATTTGAATCATCTGGCGCTTTAAGAAAATTGGTTGACGGTGTTGCCAAACATCTTAGGGCCCTGAAAACCTTAAATGAACCTATCGAATCGTGGGATACTTTAATTATATACTTAATTACTACGAAATTAGACGATGTTACACTTCGAAAGTGGGAACAAATAAAAGCGACCCACAAAACACCTACACTTGAGAACTTAAGCGACTTTTTAAAGGGAAGGGCTGATTTACTTGAGTCCATAGAGCAAACTAAAGATGATAAAGAGCAAAATACGGATTCTAATCATAACAGGTTTAAACGTAGACCTAAAACGCTTTTGTCGGGAAATCGTGCGGCAAAACCATCGTGCTCTTTTTGTAAAAATGAGCATTACATTCAAAATTGTTCCGAGTTCTTAAAATTAAATATAAATCAACGCGTAGAACAGGCTAAAAGAAAACGGCTTTGTTTAAATTGTTTAAGATTCGGGCATCTATATGAAAAGTGCTTTTCCGGGCCTTGTAAAACATGCAAGAGAAAACATCATACTTTAATACATTCGGAAAAAGGCGATAATTTGCATAACGCACAAAATTCGAATGTATCGGTTGAAAATAGAGAGTTACCGCACGGAAATATAAGTTTATCGTCGCGCAATATATCAGTTAATCAGCAGGTACTTCTTGCAACCGTGTTGCTACGTATTTTTGATAAAAATAATAAACCATTTATTGCGCGTGCGTTACTAGACGCGGGATCACAAAGCAGCTTTGTTACTGAAGAGTTTTACAGTAAGCTTGGAATTTCCTATAAACCGATCAATTTACAATCAGCCGGCTGAATGATACTGTATCTAACGTAAAAGGTAGTGCAACACTACAAGCTCAGTCGCAAGTAAATTACTATTCATGCAAAATTTCATGTTTAATCATACCAACTATCACTAGCGATTTACCAAACTTTAAAGTCGATAAACAAAGGCTTAAAATTCCCAATGACATACAACTGGCTGATGAAAACTTTCATTTACCAGGCAAAATTGATATGCTTTTAGGAGCAGATTACTTTTGGGATGTCATGTGCGTGGGCCAAATCAAATTAGACAGTGGCGGTCCATTCCTACAAAAAACTAAGTTTGGCTGGATAGTATCCGGACAAATTTTAGCTGATCGGCTTCAATCCCAAAAAATCCATTGTAACCTTTTGAAAAATATAGAAATCGACAAACAACTTACGCGATTTTGGGAAATAGAAGAAGTTCGCGATTTAAATCTATTGTCTCGCGAAGAGAAAATTTGTGAAAGGCATTTCATAGAAACGGTAAAACGCGACGAATACGGGCATTTTGAGGTAACTATACCGCTAAAAGATGAAGTAATTAAATTGGGTGATTCTCGCGAAATAGCAGAAAAACGATTCTACGCTTTAGAGCGTAAATTCAATCGCGATAATAATTTTAAACTACAATATAGTAAGTTTATTGAGGAATATCATATGCTGAACCACATGACTAAGGTCGGCGAACCAGATAGCGCGCGGCATGCGTATTATATGCCACATCACGGCGTAATTAAAGAAAGTAGTTCAACGACTAAGTTACGCGTTGTATTCGACGCGTCGTGTGCAAGCAGCAGCGGCTACTCATTTAACGATTTACAAATGGCTGGCCCAACTATTCAATCGGATCTTTTTTCAATTTTATTGCGTTACCGAAAACATAATTATGTCATTGCCGCGGATGTCGAAAAGATGTACCGAATGTGTCAAATAAATCCCGATCAAACCTGTTTACACCGAATCTTATGGCGTGATAATCCTGATCAGCCCATCGAAACGTATGAACTATCAACTGTTACGTATGGTACTAAATCAGCATCATTCTTAGCAATTAGATGTCTTTTTCAACTCGGAATAGAATGCGAAGCAAATTTTCCGGTTGCTTCGCAAGTTATCAAAGAGGATTTCTACGTGGACGACATGTTAACAGGTTCGAGTAGCGTGAAGGAAATAGTCTCTTTAGCTAACGAGGTTTCAGAAATTCTCAAAGGAGCCGGTTTTTATCTAAGAAAGTGGGTATCAATCAGTTCCGAGGTGTTAAAGGGCATAAAAACGTCCAATAAAACAGATTTAATTGATTTAGGAGCAAACGAAAATACCAAGACACTTGGTTTGATTTGGAACGGCCGTAAAGATAGCCTTTCGTATAAAATAGGAACCAACTTTGGTACACGCATAACAAAACGAACAATTCTATCCGAAATTTCTCAAATTTTTGACCCCCTCGGTCTATTAAGCGCAGCAATAATACAAGCCAAAATCATTTTGCGTGATATTTGGCTAGAAAGAGTAGGATGGGACAATTCATTGTCGCACGCACTGCATACCAGGTGGTTGCAATTTCGGGATGATCTAACGGCATTAAATCAAATAAGCATAGAAAGGCAAGTTATTTGCAAAAACGCAATTTATGTAGAGATCCACGGTTTTTCAGATGCCTCCTCACATGCATACGGTGCTTGTGTTTATATAAAATCGCAAAATAAAGAAGGTGAGGTATTTGTAAAATTGATTTGCGCCAAATCTAAAGTGGCACCCTTAAAAATACAAACCATTCCACGATTGGAACTAACAGCAGCGGTATTACTTGCCAGACTTGTTAAAAGGGTGAACCAATCACTAAATATAAAAATCGTAAGAACCACTTACTGGTGCGACTCTACGATAGCGCTCGGATGGTTGCATATGGCTCCTCACACCTTGCAAATATTTGTCGCGAATAGAGTTGCGGCCATTCAAGAATTGTCGGATACTAAAGATTGGAGACACGTTCCAACTGTTGACAATCCAGCGGATCATGTATCACGCGGCGTCGCGCCCAGTAATTTATTGTCCCTTGAGACCTATTGGTTCGGTCCAAGCTGGTTACAGCAAGACGAAAGTTATTGGCCAAAATCGCAAGCTTCGACCAACGGCTTGCCCGAAGTGCGAAAAAACGTCATATCGTTAGAACTTTCAGTCAATAACTCGATAATAGACTTTGACCTATATTCTAATTTATCTAAAATAAAACGAATAATTGCCTATTGTATGAGGTTCAAAGACAACTGTTTTAAATCCAAAATCGAGAGAGATCTTAATTCGTTAAATACGGAAAATATTTATCGTGCCTCTTTATGTCTAATAAAGATAGTACAGCAACAAAGCTTTTCCAATGAGATATCAGCTCTTAAAACCAATCATAAAAAATCTAATGGAAAAGGCAAGCTATCAAATCTTAATCCCTTTCTCGACGATGACGGAATTCTTCGAGTAGGCGGTCGATTAGCAAATTCAAATTTTGAATATGATAAGAAATATCCGATTCTTTTATGTTCAAAGCATAGATTCACTAAATTATTGTTTAGAGGAGAACATATTCGCTTATGTCACGCGGGACCTCAACTATTATTATCATCAATTCGAGAATATTATTGGCCCTTATCAGGACGCAATTTAGCGCGAAAAACATTTCACCAATGTGTACGTTGTTTTCGAGTTAATCCTAAACATATTAACCCAATTATGGGCAATTTACCTGCTCGAAGACTGAACCCTGCTCCTCCATTTTTTACGACTGGCGTGGATTATGCGGGACCCTTCTCTTTAAAAGACAGACAGGGTCGTGGCTGCAAAGTTACTAAAGGCTACATTAGCCTGTTCGTTTGTTTCGTAACTAAAGCCATCCACCTTGAGCTGGTTTCGGATCTAACTAAAGAGGCATTCTTAGCAGCCTTTAAACGTTTTATATCGCGTCGTGGAAGGCCCTCTCAGATGTACTCGGATAACGGCACCAATTTTGTTGGTGCACATTTAGAACTACAACGTTTAGGTACCTTTCTGCAAGAAAATGCTAGAGCTTTGACCGATTCAATCCAAAATGAAGGAATTTCGTGGTCATTTATCCCAGCATATTCGCCCCATTTTGGCGGGTTGTGGGAGGCTGGCATTAAGTCCACAAAATATCATTTAAAACGCGTAGCCAGTGATGCTATATTAACTTTTGAACAATTTTATACCTTGCTAGTTCAAATAGAGGCGGTGCTAAACTCGCGTCCTCTGTCTCCGCTCTCAAGTGATCCCGCAGACTTAACACCTCTGACACCCTCTCATTTCCTTATTGGGCGGCCCCTGACTTCAATTACTGATCCAGATTACACTTCAACCTCAGAAAATCGACTCAAACACTTTCAACGTATTCAGCAGCTTCAGCAGCATTTCTGGTCCAGATGGTCCCTTGAATACGTTTCAGAATTGCAGCAACGTTGCAAATGGAAGACGACACATAGTTCTCTCAAGGTCAACGATTTGGTCATCATCAAAGAAGATAACCAAGCTCCTCTTAAATGGTTACTTGGTCGAATTATAGAATTACACCCGGGCAAGGATGGTGTAGCAAGAGTCGCTACTATAAAGACCAAAACAGGAACAATAAAACTTTGTCCTTTGCCTTCGAACTCTTAATGCTACAAGTAGTGCGTGCTCTGAACAATGTGAGTGCGTGCCGTATTGAAAGGACTCCCTTTCAAGGCCGGGGCGATGTTTGATATACTTTAAGTGAACAATGTTACCATGGTTTTTTACTGTCAAAAATAAGACAGTTTGTTTTATTGTTGTATTAATCATTCTTCTTGTGTATCAGCCTGTTGTCAATACAAAAAGCAGTAAAGTAAATTATTTTGAGTGTTTTAATTTACAACGTCAGAAAAGGCCGAGCCAGGCGACCATCTACAGTCCACAACGTAAAGACCGCAACACTATGAAAATTTTAAGTTTGGCCCAAATAAATGATTGCTTTGGCAATATTTGTAGATTGCATCATTAACAAAAACAATATTTCTTTGAGAAAGATTCTTCAACTTTCCACCTTTACATATTAGTTGTAAAAACTATAAGATATGGTTTAAAAGCAGGTGTAGGTACCATATAATATATTAGATGTTAAAATTTCGTTGTGACAACTAAAATTTGTAGGTTGGGTTGGTTCATAATATTAATTAGTTCAACAGTTCAATAACGGATTTTTTTTTTGGTTGTATAGACTAATTTTTGGGTTGAGTCCGACTTCACGAAAATAAATGGTTGTCAGAACCAAATTTTAGTAATCCATACCATGTTATTTTTATGAATGTACCTATGTAATAAAAGACGTAATGTCGCTATTGTGTAAACAGCCAAATCTAATATTTACACAAAAAAACCTTGTCAGATTTTTTGATAAGGGTTTCCCCGTCTTTAATTTGATTAAAAAGTAGAAGTACGTTTTTAAGAATGTATATGAGTGTATCTATTTTAAAGGTATATATTAGAACAATGTTTTTTTTTTAACAAAAACTCTCAATAAACACATGCCTCGTACGTGCATTTGTTGCTATCGTGCCATATCAGCTTGAAAATTAATTTACAACGGGTATTAATTTGATAATAAAATAAGTAATATGTATATCTACGTAACCTAATTAAATAATATTGTTTGGGTGCCAGAAGTTAATTCTGCTTCAGTTGGTATTCACCTGAAGACGACTGGAGATGCTTACCAGTTGAAACGTAGTGACTCTAAATAAATAAAGACAATGCAGTCCAAAAATCTACTGCCGTTTAATTCTGCTTTGTTAAATGCAGCAGAAAAACTATTCAAAAATCGGCACATTGATTGGGAGTAAATGACGTCTGCTAATGTGATTTATATCACAAAGTTGCCTGGTTAGTTGATCATTGTTTAAGATCTTTATGAAATTCAACATTAGTCTTCCAGTTGTGTTTCATCGTTTTTATATGCCATACGACGTAATAGTTTTTATCTATTTTTATTTAGTAATATGAATTTAACAGTGCTAATAAGAATTTAATAAGGGGATCTGTTACAGGAGGTTGCTGTAGTGAGTTGCATTACAGCCCTAATGCAGTACCTAATGGAAATTAAATTTTTTGATAAATAAAAGCTCGTGGTTTAGAGAAATGATTTATATAAACATTAATGATACACTTTTTACAATGTGAAATTTGTAGACCAGAAATGGATGTGATGGAAATTAGATTAATTTAAATTAAATTAGACTTTCCAAGGTCATATTCGTGTTTGACTAAATGATCTTTCTTATTCTCCAGATAATTCTCAATATGCATGTTTGCACTGCCATCGACCAGTATGATTTTTGGTAGGCTCCCAAAAGTATTAACTAGAATAGTAAAAAAACGCCTAGATAGGCGACATTCGGTATATTTTCGAAAAATATTTAAACAATTAATACCTGGCACATTTTCTTGTGTTATAACTAATTCTCAGAAAATTCTTGTTTTCGTTCATGGAATAATAATTTTTATAATAGGAATCAGGATCCAGCATTAATTTAGTTATTTTTTCTCGGGGCAACAGGCCTTTTTTGCTCATAGGTCACCAGCTGCTTGTCTCGACATTTACATTTTGTTGCACATTTTATTATAGTACTAAATAGAAGTAGATAAATGAAAGTAGATAAAATTGTGTATAATACAATATCCTTGTTGTAAATTCATATTACTATGTAATATAAAACTTTACAACACTTAAGTCCTCATAATTTTTTTTTTATTTGGTGGAAAAACGCATCGACCGCGATGGCTCATTATTAGCGCAGGTACATTTGGATTTACATATATCTCTATTTGATTTAATAATTAATTGTTTGTGCCTGATGTGTTAGATATCTTTTAGTAAGTTACAGTCCTTTAAAAAGTTTATTAGGTTTTTTGCAAGCTGTTTAGAAGTGTGTGTATTTGTCGTTGTTGGGCGAACTTTGGACAGTCTATTAGGATTTAATAACTATTTTTGAAACTACATAATTGGCTTTATTATTATTATTTTATTTTTATTTTTACGGTTCGCCGACTACGGAGGCCATCTTGAACCGGTCATCCACCACAAATGTGGTCTACCGACTGGGGAGTGTGAAACGGCACCTGCATCCTACGAGATATCCGATCTCATCCGGCCTGTCCGGCGTGAATAGGATGGCTAGGTGTCGATTCATTTTACACTCTTCCCTGAGGCAAGAGCACGCCGTGTTCCCAAGCGGTCACCCACCCAAGTACTAACTGCGCTCGACACAGCTTAACTTCGGTGATCTGCGGGAACCGGTGCTTAATATGTCGACAGACCCTTGCCATTTGGCTTTATTAAAAAAATATATTTTAACTAGATGTTGTTGTGTTAATAGTTTTAGATCGTTAAGAAGATGTATGCTTATATCCTTCACCCGAGCAACAAATTCGCCAACTATTACAATATCTTATACCCTAGTGTCTGTTTAAAGGTTGGAGACAATGACGTTTCTTGAACGGCAGTAGAGTTTTGGACTTGCATTGTCTTTATTTGTTTAGAATCACTACGTTTCAACTGGTAAGTATCTCCAGTCGTCTTCAGGTGAATACTGAATAAGTACGGTAACTACAGCTCTATTTATACTAGGCAGGTGCTGTGACGCATGACTAGTGGGCGGAGTCATGCGTGTTGCTAGGTGATGACGCATAACTGGATGAGTCATGCTTGATGAGTCATGCTCGATGACGTCATGCTCGATGAATCAATCATGCGTTTAACTCTTGGGTGGTCTTATTCTAAGATTACATTTACTTAACAAGGGTTTCCAGACGTTTCTCATGTCTAATGAAGGCTTACTAAAGCAACCTGGATTTTGGTGTATGGTAGCAGCTTCCTTAAACTTCCTCTTCCTCCAGTGCGGTTCTTTTTGCAGGATTTCCGCTTTTGTCCACATGATATGATGGCCGTGCGTCCAGGCGTGGTCAGCTGCACCTGATTTTTCGGTCTCTCCTTTTCGGGTATTATTCCGATGTTCTTTAATCCTTACTTCTAATGGTCTTAGTGTCTCACCAATGTAAGACTGGCCGCATTCGCAGGGGATCTGGTAGACACAATTTTTCTTGTCTTTCTGGCTTACTGGTCTCGTCTTCGTTAGGTGGCTTCTTAAAGTGTCTCTAGAGCTGAATACTGTTTCGATGTTGTATCGTTTTCCTAGTCTTCTTATTTTCTCAGATACTCCTTTGACATACGGAATATTGAGTATTGGTTGTATCTCTTTCTCTGCTTTATGTGTGTTTGGCCGATTCTTGCGATTTTCCAATATTGTGTCAATCAGTTTCATGAGAAACCTTGTGGATAGAGCAATTACTCTCTGTAACTCAAACGAAGCTCTCAAAAGAGAAACTAACCACATCAAGACCGACCTCAACAAGAATGGCTTTCCCATGAAACTGATTGACACAATATTGGAAAATCGCAAGAATCGGCCAAACACACGTAAAGCAGAGAAAGAGATACAACCAATACTCAATATTCCGTATGTCAAAGGAGTATCTGAGAAAATAAGAAGACTAGGAAAACGATACAACATCGAAACAGTATTCAGCTCTAGAAACACTTTAAGAAGCCACCTAACGAAGACGAGACCAGTAAGCCAGAAAGACAAGAAAAATTGTGTCTACCAGATCCCCTGCGAATGCGGCCAGTCTTACATTGGTGAGACACTAAGACCACTAGAAGTAAGGATTAAAGAACATCGGAATAATACCCGAAAAGGAGAGACCGAAAAATCAGGTGCAGCTGACCACGCCTGGACGCACGGCCATCATATCATGTGGACAAAAGCGGAAATCCTGCAAAAAGAACCGCACTGGAGGAAGAGGAAGTTTAAGGAAGCTGCTACCATACACCAAAATCCAGGTTGCTTTAGTAAGCCTTCATTAGACATGAGAAACGTCTGGAAACCCTTGTTAAGTAAATGTAATCTTAGAATAAGACCACCCAAGAGTTAAACGCATGATTCATCGAGCATGACGTCATCGAGCATGACTCATCAAGCATGACTCATCCAGTTATGCGTCATCACCTAGCAACACGCATGACTCCGCCCACTAGTCATGCGTCACAGCACCTGCCTAGTATAAATAGAGCTGTAGTTACCGTACTTATTCAGTATTCACCTGAAGACGACTGGAGATACTTACCAGTTGAAACGTAGTGATTCTAAACAAATAAAGACAATGCAAGTCCAAAACTCTACTGCCGTTCAATCTTATACCCTATTCAACTCAAATATACCCAACCACGCAGTCGATTTCACGATGCTACGCTCAGTCAAATCCAACAACTAGAGGAAAGAAAAGACGGCGCAGCACTTTATGAATTCCTTTTCTCTTAATAAATATAAAGAGAAATCAAAAATTGTCTTTAAATTACAAGTTATTTTTATATTTGTCATTTTAAATCCTCAACCGTCAATTTATGATGGTATTGAATTAAATAATGTTTAGTGAATACGACATTTTAATTTATATTTTTTAATTTGGTTAATGACCTCTTGCGATATATACACGTTCATAAAAAAACTTTTAATGACCACGATGCTATTTTGATAGTTTGAATGTTATAATTTACATATTCTGTAAAAATATTTATTTTCAGTGGTAAACGGGTGGCTGGTTCCTTCTCCCCCTTAGACTGTTATTGGACTCTAACGAAGAATTTTATTTTTACTTAACCCTTCCTCCAACGGAGACGAATTTTCTGGCTCACAAACCAAAAAAAAACATTGTGCACAATAGTTTTATTATGACTAATTTCGATAATTCCCGTGGTGGCCCAAATTTCGTGAATGGATGTTATAAATTTTCGTCTTAATCTTTTAATCTTATCTTGTAAACATTTTATGTAGGTACCATGTATATAGGTCAGCGGATTTGAATTTTGTTGGAAACTGTTTGTTTTTTGTGCAAAATTTCATGCAATCAGGTTGGTGGTTCCAGAGTCCAGAGGCATATTGAAAATGCAGCCTCAGAGTTGGCGCGCACCAGCCGAGCAGGTCGGGAGGCCGATCAAATATATAAGATCTGATATCTTATGTCTTAGTTTATATCTCACACAATAACAAACAAAAACCCACTTCCGAAAAAAATGCTTTGTAATAATAGAATAAAATAATAAAAAAAGAAACTTCTAGTTCGTGTAGAATAAATTCGTACTAGTTTTTTTATTGCATGAATTCTGCCTTTAGTAGGTATGTGGGGGGGGGGGGGGGGGGGACGGTTTGAAACCAAATGGGCAGCATCGCCGAATACCGAAAAAAATCAATATTATACTCTCATTCAAAATATATAATTCAACAGGGAAACTAATTAATAACAAAAAATTGCCCCAAAACTTCGTGAGTAAAAGTTTTTCAAAAAGAATATTGTTTTTACGTTAGGAGAACACGATTATCTCTATGCAAATCATTTATCGAAAACTTCTCATAATTTTAATCACAACTTCCATATGATCACCTTTTAAATTGCCAATTAGACCTTAACAACTCACAAATTATCATTGTTATATTTATTTTGATATTTTAGTTATTAACGGAAACACCGATATTTCGGTATAATTTATTTAGGTACATATATAAAATTACATTTCTGTTATATTAGGCAGTTGTTTTATTAGTATTAAATATAGTAGAATTTGTGGTGTGTATCTTCACATATTAAAATTGTTTTAAAAAGGTAACTCTACAAGTTTCCAAGACTTTCAAATAGGCCTCTCACAGTGAATCGCCTTGTATATTGGTGAGTTGTAAGGTGACCTTGTTGGTAAGCTTAAGTTTGTTACCATGGAAACACCCATGCTCAAATAAAACTTGACGTATCATATACTAACCAACCAATGGTTTACTAACAAAAAATCACTTACCCAGAAACCCAGTTTGTCTAGTCACTATTTTCATTTACGTGTATAGTCCACACATCACCAATTAAAACTGTCAATTCAGACAAAGCCAACTTCCTTTTAAGATTGTTTATAATGTGAAAAACAATTATATTATTTAAAGATAACAATTTCTCCTACTTGCTCTGGCCATTTAAATAATAATATTTAAATACAAATATTTTCATTTGCTAAACAAAGCCAGATAAGGTTGTATCATTTAGAAAAATACCCGATAATTTTATTTATATCCTGGGAACCCCTCATTACGATTTTAGTAGATTATATTACCCTTTTTTTAAAGCAACGTTGGCCAGAATCTTGCTCAAGAAAATAAATAAAACAGTAATTTTAATATTATATTGTATTATTAGGATCTTTAGTAAAATACTATCGATAAATTAGGTCTATCAAAAATACCTACTAAAATAATTATTAATAAAAAAAAAAAATAATTTGCCTGAATTTATCACAAATGTAAAATCAACTTGGCGCATGGCGCACAGAGGAGCAGATAGGAATTATTGACGACAAAAACTACAAACGGAAGAGAAATAAATCTGTTTAAAAAATTACCTGGATGCCATAGCTGAATAATATAGCCACTTGTTTTAAACATTGAATTACGTCTTCGCACTAGCGATAATTTTGAAAATGAGACACGGCAGTATAATCCTAAGATTTTGATTAATCATTTTCATAAAAAGGTTGTCTTGTTAAATATTAAACTTTACAGAACTTTACTGCAGTGGCGGCTCCTGATAGTCGATACAGGTGGGGCCAAAATATCAAGTCAAAAATCTTTAATGAGAATACAGGGTGTTACAAATTCGATGCATTAACATTGCTATCTCGGTAACTATAAGAGATAGTGATTTATTTAAATGGAGGTAAAGTTGCATAATTTAATGCTATTATCTGCATTCGAAAAAAAAACCGAAAAAATGAATTTTTGTTTTTATTTTCTTTATGATAAAATATTGAATATTTTGAAAAACCACCAAGAGCACTTGCTTAAGACAATTTTTTATACTCTTCAAGAAAATAATCTTACTTTTCAGATACGACGTTCGTTTTTTAGATGTCTATATCAACTTATTTTTTTAAATACGGACCTGCATTTTTTTTAAATTTTTGGTTAGTTTTTGACCTCTTAAAATTATTATCTAGGAAAGTGTTCTTGGTGTTTTAAAATAATGTATTTTGTCGTAAAAAAAATAAAAACAAGTTTTTCGTGTCTTTTTTCGCATATCTCGGCAAGTTATCGAAATTTGATCAAATGTCTATTTAACAAATTGTTCAGGATTGAAATATGTAACTGTGCCTCTATTTAACCAACTCTCTATCTCTTATATAGTTACGGAGATGGCAATGCTAATACATCGTATTTGTAAAACCCTGTAATAAAAAATCGAAAAAAACACTCAAATTTTCTTATAAGAAAAGTCCATACGTCTTTGTTTTTTTATTTGAAAATGATTCAATCACTTTTGTTCTTGAAGTTGCCAATATTCTTTACAAAATGTTTTTCGGCAGACAACATACCTAAAGTTTTTTATTTTATTTATTTTAAAACTGATACACCTAAACCCGGAATCAGGAATATAATCCACTGACGGATTAACCTAAACCTAACCTACAAGGTCAGAACTCGCCTACGAAAATAATTTATGTAAAATAGTGAAAACTGTTTAAAAGAAAAATATTTTAAAATTAATATCTCGACAGGCAAAACCGTTTTAAAAACAGCTGCCATCTAGCTAGTTGCGGTAGCAAAGCCGAAAGCATAACTATATAGCCTAGTAGTGCCCTAACCCGATTGGGACTCTTCACTCTCGATAAAATAAAACGTCATAATATGAGGATCTGGCCAGGCCAGGTCGATTTCTCTACGCGCCAGTAAGAGAGGGCGATATATTCATTGATGTTAGTCTCTCTCTTAAACGGGTTTAACATCATGCCAAATACCGAGTTGGCCGAAGCAGCGTGGCGGCAAGGAACCTTCGCGGCGTCACCCACACATTAGGGAGTTCTTGCATAGTTAGGCGTTAATAGATATCAACGTCTTAAATTAAAAATTATTTACATTTACAAAAAGAATGAAGCGTAGGGAGACAAATTAATAATAATTATAAATAAGAAATAAAAAGCTTGATGTAACATGGCACTGTGGCCCTACTGTACGAGCCGCCACTGCTTCACTGAACTTCACTGAGCTTTACTAACCTTTACTGAACTTTACTGAAATTAACGTACTTCCGTAACGGCTGGTAATAAATATCGACGTCCAGAAATATATTTTTTTGATATACTGAACTTTAAACTTTAGTAAACTTACTGAACTGTAGCGAACTTTTAAAATTAATTAAAATTTCCGTAACGGCTGGTAATCAATATCGACGTATATACTATATTTTTGAAATATAATTGCGAGATGCAATAGATTGGTGTGGGTATAAATGTGGGTTGCTATTTAAAACACTTTAAATTAGCATCGTATATCTGTTATTTTTTATAGCATAGTTATCTCCGCTCTAAAAAATTAAGTGTTTCCAAAAAGAATTGAATTTCTAATCCTAAAGTTTATATTTTTTAATAGGTTGAGACACTTAAAAGACAAAATAGAGCGATGCAGTTTTTGACGCGGCCGTTTTTCCGTAAGGGCTGGTAATAAATATCGACAACACTATATATTTTTGAATAATCTGACTATAGCTATAAATGTGGGTTGCCATTTAAAAAAATTCAAAATGGCGTCGTACCTGTCTTTTTTTGACATGTGACATATTTAGCAATTGCATTGTAAGCTTTCCCTAAAAAAAATTTAAATTTTTTTAAATTGATTGTTGTAAATTAAAGATGCTTGATAAATAAATTATTTTTCGTATAAAATGTATGGGTTATCTGTGATAGTACCTACATTTTGTAAACGTAACTCGACATCTATTTATCTTTAAATTTAGACTTTTATTTTTACATTTAGGAGCTGTTTATCGATATGGCATCAAAGCAGCAGTTCCGATTCCCATAACGGCAGGGTGGACTGATGACGGTCCACTGTTCCACCATTTAGACGGCCTTTCTATTAGTATTATTGGATTAAATAAGATTATTTTACACGACCCGAGCGTTGTCCGTGATGCCGATTATTATCGTCGTCCGTCAAAAGGGAATGCGGGTCCATTATAAACACGTTTCTCTAAATTGCCTTCTGGGTATGTGTTTTAAACCTGAATGATGTGAATAAATCGTTGTTGCAGTTAGTTTCTCACTTTTTGGCCTTTCTTTATTACTTTCGAAAAAGAAAATATTGTAAATTTAAGAAAAAAAAAATTTGAGTTATTGTCACATGTCGACGTTTTAGGGTCTCTAGATCGCAAAATAGTAGTTTGTACTACAAGAGTGGATATGACGAGATGATTTCCATATCGCACGAGGAAGTAAATTGAGCACCACGCCGGTAGGCTGTTTTATCTGGTTTTGTGTACTATCTAGCACAAATATTTTTAACCAGAATTAACTAACCAGCAAGGTTGACATTGACAGCATTATGTTCTGACAATTAAAGGTGCCTGATTAGTAAATTAAAGTAACCGGGCCAGTATGATTGCGAGAAAATAATTTCTGCCAATGTCATGTGTGAAACTTGCTGGTTAGTTAATTGTTATTAAAATTCTGTGCAACCCGACATAATAATGTTTATCGCCAACCGACAGTAAAGCCGTAGATTATCAAAGTGATTTCCGGCATTAAACGAACACTTTTTTTTTCTGCCGCAGATAAAGTATTACCCTGCCATTTCTCATAGCAGGTTAAATTTTTCGAGGGGTGCTTTGGAATACGCACGTGGTCGGTCAAATTTAGGCCAAAATGGGTTTTTTTGTCGTCGAATTGTAAAGCTATTTTAATATTTCGAGCTTGAATATGGGATGAAATAGGTAGTACGAAACTTCTACTTTACATTTTGACCAAATATTAGGCAAGAAATATTAAATATTTTACGCAGACCCGATTCCAAATTCATTATTTATTATAATTTAACAAGTTATTTATTTAATTCAAAAAAGCTGGTATTAAGGGCGCTCTCACCAAGTACAAAGAACATAATGAAACATTTTTATGGACACCCTGTATAAAATAGATAAACAATATTAGTTCATAATATTTATAGACGTATAGACCCCTTGTTCCCAATCCCATGAATTAAAAAATTAATTTAAATTTTTTTTTTTTGATTTTTTATTCCAGGACTGTAACACTTTATTTTTGTAGTTTTTAATTTACTACTCTTAAACTACCAAAGCAAAATAAATAGCATTTTGGACAATTATAAAGGACTCCAATACGAACCCAAATACTATGCAATAAAATACTGGGTGTTACATTTTAAAAAATACAACTTTTTGTTATCAGACTTTTTTGGGCCACCCTGTATCTGAAAAAATATTTTCCTAAATTACACCCTATGATACAGAATAAGTCTGCATATGAATTAAGTTCCTAGCTTATTTTGTATAGGAGCTATAGAAGCCTGACGCACTATTTCAGGACCCTGTATATGAGGAAAGTGCTGATATGTTTAAATTGTATTATTCCAGAAGTCCCTGTTCCAGTCCCCAAACTAATTTCAAGAACACTTGTGTAATCATCACATCATTCAGTCTAAATTAAGGTCTAAACACAATAATTATTTTTTTCAGCATTTCTTTCACGTATACCTTTTAAAACGGTAGTAAAAAGTGTGCGTGGTACAGATAGCAACATCGCAACATCTGAAATACCTGCCCAATTATTTGGAATCTACCTATCCAAAGATAATACATTTATTAGGTGTTATAATATATCAAAATATATAACAAATAAAAATTTACGACAGGAATACAAAGAATGATTTATTAAACTAAGGGCGCTTTCCCTAATACTTTCATCAGTTTACTTCGGTAGTATGTTTCTTTATTTACATAAATATCTCCTTTCGTTTCTTTGAAGCTCTATTAACATTTATCAATTTCCCTTTATATTTGTTTTATTCTAAATACCTCCTGATGAAGGCCGTGACGACCTCTAAAACATGTAGAGTTTCGTTAGCGGAGAAACACTTTATTCATTTCACACACACACAACAAATAAATAAGATGTTCTTTTAAAAAGTGACCCAAGAAAAAATAAATAAATAATATAGAAACGGTCAGGAAAACAAAAACAAGTTGTTTAAGAGAACAGGAAATGTTAAAAAGTTAATTAAGGCTCAGTCGCCTGGGTCCATCCACTATGTATCTTTATCTTTAAAATGTTTGATGTAAATACTTCTCGGTTTTACTTTTATTAACAGAGATAAATTTGAACGGCAGTAGAATTTTGAACTTGCATTGTCTTTATTTGTTTTGAATCACAACGTTTCAGCTGGTAAGTATCTCCAGTCGTCTTCAAGTGAATACAGTATTCGCCTGAAGACGACTGGAGATGCTTACCAGTTGAAACGGTGTGATTCAAAACAAATAAAGACAATGCATGCAAGTCTAAAACTCTACTGTCGTGTATGAAACAGAAATAAAGTTATTATTACACCTGGGTTTTCTTTGTTTGAGCTTTTCCAAAAAATTGTTTTCTCTTTACTACTCTATACTTTTAGGCCCCACCCCCTTGTTTCACAACGCACACATCACTAGAATGCAACGCTGTGTCGACTCCAACAACTATGCCCGCATTATAATTAGAAAGCGGACTGGGGACAACAATTTTGAAACCATATAATACAATACAATAATAAGGAAAATACATAGGACATTTTATGCTTGCTAGTGTCGTTATTACTGTAATTATAAAATAAATTACTTACTAAATTGGTGTATTCCTTGATTTTAATAAAATTGTATAAGTATTTTAAAACCGAGTTTAAAGCATAATGAACATGTATTTTATTTAAATGCGCATATTTCAGTAATGCCTAAACAAGTATTTTTTTAGTGGCCCCTGACAAGACATAGTATACCTACATAGGTCGCAACGCAAAATTTTGTAAAATATGAAATTCATAAATCAGTTACTTTTTTCATCAAAACAATAAGGATCACAAAATTAAAATGTAGTAAAAAAGACCATTATTAGAGTTTAAAAAATTGTTTAATCTTAGTAAGTAGTCCTAAACACGCATAACCACATAATTCATTAAAAATGAAGAAATCTCTGTGTCCCCCAACGGCTGCAACGTTTATTAACTGAACAAACCAGATACCGCGAACAAGAGGATGTGCTAAATTTAATGATTTAAACATCAGTGATGCGTCAGCCTGTCTTTGTTTTGATTATCTATATGGCCTGTGTTTTTATTATAATTGAGTTACATTTAATATGTACAGTCTGTGTACAGTTTTTACTGGTTAATAGTAAAATCTTTCGCAGTAAAATAAATAGGTACTATGTAACAAAGTACCTAGTATATTATTTTAATCGAGAATTAGAAGGATTTAATTTAAACCCAATTAGGACGAATAAAGTTATTTACCTACAAGATTATCAATATTGTGTCTGTTCTAAAAAACGACCATTACACTGAGTTAAACAATAATTCAGTCTTTTTATTGAAAAAGTTCATCTTGAGCACAACTAAGTATGCATTGTAATTACTTAATAAAATCAGTAAAATCTAGTCCTTGACGTTTAAAGTATTTGACTTGTTTAAATCCTTAGTGTTGACTTATTATTTAGATTTTTGCAGGAGGATCTGCAGTACTCCAATTGAATATTGAAAAACAAATAGTGATCTTTATTTACCTGGTGAATAAGCATTGCATTATAGGACTGATCATCTGAGGGATGCAGTTGTATAGAAGAATAATAAACCGAACAGGAATTGTTTACTGCTTTTTACATATTTTTTGAGATTGTGACAGATTACTTTTTACTTCCTACTGAAATATTTTTTGGTATTTGGTTAAAAATTTGTACACTTCAAAATATAGAAGAGTCTTGAGATTTTTTGTTCTTGAATAATTAATTCGCATAGAGTCTTTACTTCTTAAATTATGGTCATGATATTTTGTTTCAATTCTACATCACTTTTAAGCACCTTATATTGCACATTGTCTATGAGTTTTATATCTTTGAGTTGTTTTAATTGCACTATTTCAAGAAAGGGGTACTGCCTGTATAATATTATATCAGTAGAGGTGTAATAGTCAATGGAGAGGACAAGATTATTTTGAAGTCTCTGCAACTTGTTTATGAGTCCAGCACTTGCACAGCTCCAACATGGTATTAAATACCTAAGATATGGTTCAATAAAACTATTGTATAACATGGATTTTGGGTTTTTATTTAGCCGATGACTACATCTTCACATGGATGTAGAAGGCGCAGCAAATCTCTCCGAAATTGTTAAGTGTTAGCAGAGCTGGGCAGTAATTGCCTCGAAAGTTCTCGGAAAAATGGTTCAAGCACAATAGAGCTTCGAGTTTTAATGTACAGTGCTCCGTAATTGGTAATCCAAGGCCTTTATAAAAAATGCTTGGTAATTGGTATTTGATAATTGAATTTCGCACATCCAGTCAAGCAAAGCACTCAAAATCATTTAAAATTAATTTTCAAAGTGCTTGGTACTTGTAATTACTTTTCCAAAGATCTTAGTACTCAAAGCACTTTTTTCGAGTGTTCTGTTCTGCCCATCTCTCAGTTAATGGACAGTAAAGCCGGCCGCAGATACAGAGAGATGTACGCGTGCACAAAGTAAATTATTGTATTGACTTACTTGAACACGCATGCAATATTTACATCTACACACGGACGTTGCTGAAAGCGGGTTGACGAACGCGTACATCTCTTTGTGTCAATGGTCGACTTTAAAAGCAATTCATACACATATCAACACAATCAATAGCTGAAAGTCTACAAAAAATGACAGGTAGATGTGATTTACACTGATTTCGCTAAGGAGTTTGATAAGGTATTACATTGTCATAAGAAAGCTGCAGTCTGAACCAGGATTTCAAACAAACAACGAGTAGTTGTTAGGGGATATAATTCTAATTATTTTTTGGCCACTTTTGGAATCCCGCAGGCCTCTAACCTAGGGCCATTGGAGTTTCTTTTATAACAGCCTAGTTAAAGAAATTAACCACTCCAACGTATTAATGTTTGCTGCTTTATAGATTTTAAGCTATTGAGACAGCTATGTAAACTTATGTAGGCACAATTTGTGTACTTACATATCTACCTATTTATTAAAATGTTGAAAGACAGCTATTACTATTACCTTATGTAGATTTTGTTAGTGGCCCCATAATTAGGTTAATAGGAATTTTTTTTTTACATACTTCCACACTGTCATGATTTAAATAGATTAATCTTAGATGTAATTATATATTTAACAAAATGTGCTTACCAAGCATATCCTACTTTAGTGTCATCAGTGGTTTAATAATCTGATCTAGCAAAGCGACAAAATTCCAAAAAGCTCAATCCATATAAACACTCACAACGAAAAGTCACTTCGCACATACAACATACAACAGTGAGAAACCTAAATTTAAAAAACTACATAAAACCAAAACAAAGTAAAATAAAATGTCTACACGTAAAAAGTACCAACAAAAGTGGTCTACATTCGTAATAAAATTATTCCGTCTACTCGAAAAATCAGATCACCCAACTACAACAAACGAGCTTAGTAAGCAAATTAAATTAAAATTTTTTTATTTACAACACAAACAACGCAAGAGCAAGAATTTGACGCAACCGCTGACACGATCACGACACGAACGTCCGCTGTATGCACGGAGGAATGATAGGTCGTCGCTGTCGCTATACCCTATACCAGTGACTGCGGAGAGTCAGGCCTGTATTATTTCACCACCTTTTTCGGACGCATAGTCTTGGAACTTTAGCCCATGAAACTGAAAAGAAGAAGAATGTGAATTTGACTCCGTTCGGTATAATAGCGACAGCGACGACCTATCATTTCTCTGTGCCGTTCGTTGACGGTTGACATTTGAGACTATAAGCGATTTGGAGCGAAGGGCCGATAATACTTCGGTGACTGTTATACCTTTGGTTAACCTTGAATGTGCTCTTTTTAAATTATTTCGACACACGCCACAAGAAACGCTTGTACCATTTCCTTTTGGAAGAACGTAAAGACAAGTAAAACACTATCCCTTTTCTTTCTATGAACATCAAGAACGCCATGATAACTACAGTCGCTACAACCGATTTATATCCGGTCCATCGCTCCAAATCGATATTTGACTTTTGAGATTGACAGTTTTTAGTGTTTTCTATGGCATTTAATTTCTACTTTCAAGTTTTCCGATTTTCTGAACTTGGTTCTTAATTTTTAAATAAACAGTTTAATTGTGTGTAAACGGGCACTTATAACAAAGATTCAAATTTTAAACGTTATGGCTTTGACGGAAAATGAAAAAAGATCAGACAAGAAGGAGAAACCTCTTACGAAAGTGGTTATTCGAAGGCTACCCCCTACGATGACCCAAGAGCAGTTTTTAAACCAAGTATCACCAGTTCCTGATTACAACTACCTTTATCATGTGAAAGGGGATATGAGTTTAGGGGAAAATGCTTTTTCTAGAGCCTATATTAATTTTACATGTCCAGATGATGTTTATAGTTTTAAAGAAAGGTTCGACAACTATGTGTTTGTTGATGGCAAAGGCCATGAATATCAAGCCGTTGTTGAGTTTGCCCCATTCCAAAAGATCCCAAAAAAGCGTGGTAAAAATAGAATGGATCCCAAATGTAACTCTATTGAATCCGATTCATATTTTTTGGAGTTTGTAGCTAATCTGAACAAACCCATTGAACAAGATGCAAAGCCTGAGTACACCCTACAGTTAAATGAAAGAAGTGATGAAAAGAAGGATACAACTACACCACTTTTGGAGTATATCAAAAATAAGAGGGCTCAAAGGCTGAAAATACGGGAAGTAAGAAGAGAGGAACGTGAAAGAAGGAAAAAGGAATTTGAAAAAAGAAAGGAGTATGGTAAATATGAGGGAAAATATCACGATGACAGAAAGTATGAAGAAAAGTCACCCACAAAGTCTTATAACAGCAAATCTCATGCCCCAAAATCACCGAAAAATGACACTGCAAGTGAAAAGAGTAAAACAGAAATCTCAGATGAGAAATCTGAGAAGTTGTCAAAAGAGAAAACGTGGCCTGAAGGAAAAATAAAAGAAAAAAAGTATGATGAAAGAAGAGAAAGAAAGGAAATTAAACCTAGGTTTCCTAAGAAGGAATATCCAGAAAATCGTGATTTTAAACGTGACGACTACTCGCATAGAGAATTCAGGTCAAAACACTATGAGGATTATAAAAGGGAGGATACCAAGACTTACCCCAAAAAAGCTAAGAAATACAGTGAAAAACGTGAAGAGAGAAAAATTGAAGCTCAGAAGGCAGAGCAGAGAAAGCTTGAACAGCAAGCAAGTCAGTCTAAGGAAGAAATGGGTAACAGTGAAGAAAATTCAATTAAAGTATTAAAAGAGAAAACAGAAACGTTGGCTTCTGAAAAGGTTCAAAGTGCTATACATCCAGTAAATGAGGAAAAGGATTCTTGTACTACAAAATCAAAGGAAGACATTAAAACACCCCAAAAAAATACTCTCTCAGAAAAAGATATGGATAAAGAAGAGAAAAGGAGAGACAATGAAGAGAAAAGCGAGTCAAGTTCTTCAAGAAGGATCAGAAATAAAGACCGTCCAACAATTCCGTTATATCGACCTGGAATGCTGTCCAAGAAAAAACAGAATGAGACTGATGATAAAACAGAAACGAAAACTGATCCAAAAAAAGAATAGTTTATATAGTTTGTTAGGCTTGTTTTGCTTATTTAATTTAATAAAGTTCATTTGTTTTGGTATATATCCTTATCGATTGTCCTCAAATTTTAGTACGTTATTTATTTCTTAATAAAAAAAAATCTACAATCGTTTAGGTAATTATAGAAATAAAAACGCTCATCTCAACAGTGAAAATCAAAGTAACTACTAATTAGCCCAAGAAATTCGATATATCATACACATCTTTAATTTTATTTCGTTTAAAAAGCCCGTTCCTCCGTCAATCAGCTGACTTTCGACCAATCAGGTCTTACGGCGTCATATTTATAAACGAAATAACCACAGAGGATTAATAGGTGGACCACTAGACAATGACAATTATTGCATTCGTTTAATTCAGATCTGTCTTCGCGGAAAACCAATTGGTGAAATTTTGCGTTCGTTTAATAGATCTATGACCTCGGGTGCATCTGCTCCGTATTTGGACCCTAACTACATATAAGATAGTTTAAATATATAAGATCGTTTCTTTCGTCCTATTTTTTTTTTAGAAGTAATTTTTAATTTGTGTATGGGTAGTGCCCATCCAAAAATCATCGCGCTCACCCATCCAAAAAAAAAACCTGCTATAATGCTGTTACTATTTTAGTAAATCGGTTACTTTTTTATGCTAGAATGTTGTTACTATTTTGCTAAACCTGTTACGTTTTCTAACAAATAAATACCTATCATGCCCTCATCAGATTGTTTATAATTATAGCCTAGAAATAATATCAGCCAAACAGCCCACAAAATCTGTGTAGAGTGTAGAAACACAGGAACAATGGTACATGGCTGAATCACATAACACCTGCTGAAAAGCCTCCTCTAAAATATCGAATCGAACATCCCTATTTTCCCAGTGGGGTACGGACGCAAGGATACTGTAAAAAATATTTATTTTTAATGACTGTGTTACTGAAAAAAGTAAAACATTTTTGTAGATATAGATATAATAGCACTTTCTCTAGTAATGAATTAATATCTAAAATCAGCAAACCACCCTGGAGGGTACTATTTTTTGGAAGCGATGAATTTTCTTTGTACAGTTTAAAAGCCTTATTTAAAGAGCAGTAAGTAGCCTAGCTAGAAATTTTAATATAATTCTTATTAAATATTAA